>OU696696.1:262456382-263656382 GCA_916050605.2 Platycheirus albimanus | reverse complement strand
CAATTTAACCTAAATTCGCTACAAAGCCCAACGGACAGATTCCGAAAGGAATTTTCCTACTTTGTCTTTATTTATGCAATGTGTCCATCAGTAAACATACATATTCATTATGGAACAACCAAAAAACAGACAAACAGAACACACAATCTGCTCCTAGACAAATAACTTTTATTTGGACAACTCTTTCCATTTAATGTAGGTATCCCCAATCTATGTATATGTCCCCCCAGAACAAACTTCACACTTTCAGTTCGTCCACCTATTCCAAATTCCTACCCACTTTGGCTTGATATACCTACATACATACAAATACATAGCCAAATGGAGCGCTCAAATTAAACGTTATTTTAGTGGAGCAAAAAAAAAAAACCAACATAGGCCATTTCAGGCTGTCTTATCTAACAATGAGTAATTGTTTGCCATCCCGTAATTGATGGCAATATACAATGCCAGCCAATGACATCGATCCACACTATTCTATCATTACAACTACGAGTGTATGTAGGTAGATACTGTTAGGCTTCCATTGCTACCATTACCGGCAGCGGCAAAGCTGATGGGCTCCATTTCTATCTCAAAACACCGACCATACCGGAAATGCCCTTACGTAAATATTTGCAACGAAAACAAAAACACATTGACACACTTACCAGTTAAAAATGATAGATATCCCTGTTTTTGCTGATGATGGTAATGATGATGGTGGTGGTGGTTGAGGTTATGTCAACAAATTTTCGTAATTTATTTGAAAACGCTTTTTTCATTACACTTTTTTTTTAATATTTTATATTTTTGACACTTTTATGTGCAAAGTTAACGGCGATAAATTTATTTTAATAATTATTTTTAAAAAAATCTGCGAGAGATTTTAATACGTTCACTTTTGATTTTATATTGACACTTTTGTTTTCCAAGTTTTATTCACAACAAGTTCACTTTCGCTTTCATGTTAGATAGTCCGATTTATTTATTTTGTAATTACTTTCCGAAGGATGCATCTTCGATGAAAACAGGACATCGACTGAATCCTGAAATTTCAAAAATTTTATAGCGTAACTTTTCTTGTTAAACAAAAAAAAAACACCGGCCAATACACGGTCACAGCAACGACCCGACCGGTTGGCATCACGAGAAAATCCAACTAAATATCACTTTCCTTCGAAATCCCGATTACCGACCAACAAACGTCCTTTCCTTATTTTTCTTTACCAAATGGTTATGGTATCCTTCTTCCCTTATGCAAACGAACCGATGCCAATGTTGGCTCGAACGTTGCACAGTATCGAACCGAATACGAAAAGGTTTTCTTACTGACACCGACAGAAGCAGCTGATCTAACTTGTCATCATCATAACATAACACAACTAGGTACTCTACACAACCCCCGTTCACAAGAGTAGTGGAGCTTGCAGCATAACCAAGAACCGTTTGACGACTTCTACAGTGTTTGGGGAAGAGTACGTTTAAAAGTCACGTGCAAATGCACCTAGCAAGGATAAAAGACGATATAAGGGAAACGAGAAATTACATTCCACAATATGTTAAACACAATCCACAATGCTGTGAAAGGAGCATGCTCCATGCTCCTGCCCCATCAAACGAAAGTTGGCGAATATGGACTAAGAAGAAAGACAAAAACAACCCCTATCCTATACAGTATTCCTTATGGGAATGGGTGAACATGTTGGGGTAGTTTGGTTATGCAGAAACCTACCGTACCGGTGTTTTTGTTCGTCCTTCATTTTTACTGTTGCCCTCTGTGTTCTGGACTGATGATGCTGTTGCTGCTGCGGCTGCCTCGATGCATGCAACCAACAAACTTTAGTGAAAGTTACCATGTTACAGATGTTAACCACGGTAAAGGAATTTTATAACGAAATGGAAAGAGAACGGCCGACACCAAAGGTAATAAAGGATAACGGGCAAAGAGAAATCATTAGAGGTGTGAGTGGATACAACTTTAATTTAGCACATGCCGTTACCCGTTACCATGCCAAAAGGAATTTTTAGCACCTTGCTTTTGTCCATTAGAAACAGTACGTTTGGTCGGGAGGGGAGGAGAATAAAATTTAGTGTGCTTTATTATGGTTGTCATGAATCTGGGATATTTATGAGCCTTCTTTTTGCTTTGTTTTGTGGACAAAATATTGAGTTTGAAATAGAAATGTTTGTTTTTCAAATAAATACAAAACAATACAACAAAAAAAAGGTATTATCGACGAGTTGGGAAATATTAACTGAGGAAGTGTTAGATGTGTCAGATTTTTTAAGAACACAAGGGGGAAGAGTTAATGCATTTAAAAATATTCTCAAAAACATATCTCAAACACATTCTCAAAATCTTAGATTTGAGAGGAAGGGCGTTAGGCGTTACATTCCTTTCGAATGCGGTGTGTTCAAGTAATAGTTGCAAGGTGGACAAAAAGAAAAAACCCTATTGGAAGATGCTCTCAATTTTGCAAATGGCCGCCAATGTCAAATCTGTTTTGACATTTGGTGACTATAGACAGATGCAGACTACAAGTGAACAAGCCATGGAGCGATACATATAAACCGACATGAACTGATATTCTGAAGGCGGCGTTCCCGGGTCGCCTTATCTCTCGTTTTGGCGATTTGCACTGGAGCGCAAAATCGCCCGACTTAACCGATTCAGACTTTTTTGTGGGTGTTTTTGAAGTCCCGTATTTACGTGAACAAGCCTGAGACTCTGGAAGCCCTCAAGGTAGTGTTGGCTAAACATCGATAGTCTATCGACACTATCGATAGTTTCAAACTATCGGTGATAGTATCGATAGTAAAAAACTATCGATACTATCGAAGAGGACAAATATTTCAACAAATATTTTAATATCAAAATTGAATATAACTTTTTTAAAAATTTGTCTTCGCTCTTCGACATCCCTGTTCACTTGCGAACTCAAATTCCAGTTCTTTGATACACACACTGTAGTAATGAGTGAGTTTCTTTATTCATTCCGTATATTCGGAATATATAGAACGCCCTTTTTCCGTTTCTTTACTCAATAGAATATTCCGGATAAACTATTTCCTTGTTTCTTTATTTAATCTGGAATATTTGGAACGCATTCTTTCCATTCCAAGTGGGGAGGTGGTTTAAATGGAATATAACACTGTACGTGACCAGATGTCAAGTTCAACTCGTTTGACAGAAGCAGAAGCCATAATTGACACACGTCACACTACTTGGAAAAATCTTTAATGGATAGAAGTTCTTGTTCACTTACGTATTGGAATCAATCAACAAGTAAACAACGAGAAATCGCGATTAAGTATATCTGCATTCCTGCTCCTTCGGTTCCTTCTGAACGAATTTTTTCCAAAGCAGGAGAGATAATGTCCAAAAAAAGAAATCGCCCCAAAGATAAAAACTTAAAACATTTGCTTTTTATCAAACATAATTAAAAAATTTTTGAAGACTTATTTTATATTTCTTTTCGCTTTTCCTTCTACCTATGCTTTGCACATTTCTCTTGAACTTATAATAAACTAACATGGCATTGTTTTATTTTGTTTAAAGCTTGTTTTTTTTTTTTTGTTTTTTTTTTTTTATTTAAACAGAATTATTTAATTTTCACTTTGATTGATTAATGGTTTTAAAAAACATCGATACTATCGATAGTAAAATATTCCGATGTTTAGCCAACACTACCTCAAGGACAACATTCAACATGAGTGCGAGAATCTGTCGCCCGAAGTTCTCGCTGAAGTGATAAAAAATGCAATAAAACGAGACATCAATTGTGACGGCGCCCATTTGGCCGATATCATCTTCTCGACTTGACCAATACAATTCTATGTAAAGATTCAAATAAACATAATCAAAAAACAGAATCGAAGTTTTTCATTTAGAAAAAAAAGAGAGCCAAACAACATAGGATGGATGACTTCTTTTGGATCACCCTGTACGAAGCTTACAAACGAAGATTCAATGTTTATGCCATCTTAAATCTTACTTGCATACATTGGCGCATAAAGTAAATTTTGGACCACGGCCTTTACTTACATACCCCGCCAGTCAGACGGTCCCTAGCCAGTTGCCTCTTTATGCGCATACACACGCTGGGTTATCGTCCATCTTTTGAACATACTACCTTATATTTGGACAGGACAGGCAGGGTTACCTCTGAAAATTTTCAAATAGTGTCCAAAAAAGGTGTCCCAGAGCAAAAAATGTGTCCCTCACAAATTTTAATCAAAATACAGCAAATGCCACATAGAAGATAGAACAAATGAAGTGAAATGAAGGAATGAATCGAAAATAGAAACTATGCTAAAGAAGAACAAACATACATAATACATTTTAAGCTTATCTACAAAATGTCAGCGGTTTCAGAAAGTTTCTCGTTTTATTTTTCTTTAAAAAAAGGAAGAGACTCGACAAAGATAGCTGCTGGAAAATGAAAAGCTCTATTTATATGACAAACAATAGAAATTTCTCCACTGAAGATAGAAAGAGAATGAATGATCGATATATATATATTTTATGATAGTGTCAAAGGGCTGCGTTCAGAGTTGAAATAGTTTTTTCGAACAATTTGTTTGTTTATTTTAAAAGTGTCCAAAAAGTGTCCAGATTTCTAAAAGGTGTCCGAAAGCGATTATTTTTAAAAAGAGGTGTCCTGGTGTCCGAGCGACTGAAAAGGTGTCCAATTGACACTAAGGTGTCCCGAAGGTAACCCTGAGGACAGGACAGCATATTCTTTGTCTTATCATCATTTACACAACAAGAATTATTCTTGCAGCAGTTCAGTCAAATAATTGGTCGTACCGCTGGTATTCAGATGCAAATTGCGTACGATTGTCTCAAGAAGAATGTTTAAGAGGTTACGTGATAGAGCGTCACCTTGTCTTAAGCCTTTCTCGACATTAAATGAGTCTGTGGTGTTCTTACCAACCTTGACGGAGCAGAGCGAGTTCTCCATTGTCGTCTTGCACAATCGAACAAGTTTAGCCAGGATGCCAAGTAGGGAAATTGCTCTGTAAAGCTCCTTTCTATTCAAGCTGCCAGGCACCTTAAAATTCAATTATGAGGTGATAAGTATTGATCTGGAATTCATGGGTTTTATCTAAAATCAATGTGTGAACATTAGGACTACCCTTATAGTCGTCTTAGTTAAAAGTATCTTCTTTCTTGTGGATAGGGCAATTGATGCTGAGTTTCTAACATCAGGCATACTTTCATCCGATCAATTTGCACTGATGAGTTGGTAAATGCTCCTCGTCGACTTATCTATCTCTGCTTTTAAAAATTCGACCTGTTGGCTATCCGCTACAGTAGCCTTGTTGGACTTAATTTTGATTTTGTGGACGGACATTTTGTTCATCATTGTCGGAATAGAATAGATCATTCCGCCTGGCAGCAATAAGTTGGCTGTCTTTGACGTTTAACCGTCTGCAGAGAAGTGTTTTTCCAAATTTTCAACACCGACTTCTAGTAGAATTTACCTACGAAAATTATTGCTTCTAGCCATTAACCTAGACTCGACCACTCGCTTTTCCAGCTTTCTCACAACTGCTATTTTTGAAAAGGAGGTACAGAGCAGAGTTGAGAAATAATGATTATACAAATTACCTCAATTACTATAACTTGTCATTGTAATTGAAGAAATTCCATTACAATCACATTCTTGTAATTGGAAAACTTCCAATAATTGTAATTCAATTTCACGGTCAATTTGACGGTCAGTGGAGTTTCTGCCTAATGCGGGCCTTACACCACGCAATATTATTGCGCAGTACTCGGTATTGCACAGTTATATTGACCGTGTAAGGTCCTTATTGCGCAGTAATTTCGGTTTGCCCAATATATTGTGGAATGTTAAAAAAATTTAATATTTTTTGGAACTTCTTCAATATATTGCGCAGCATACTGCGTCGTGGAAGGCAAATTAAATGCAAATCTCAATATTTGCTTCACATACATACATATTTGAATAGTTTTTTTTTTTGACAAATACAAACATGGAAAACGCGAAAATAAGAAAGGAAGATTGAAGTGCATTCAGGTAGTAGGTAGCTAAAAATTCGATTCCTATGTAAGCAAAAAAACGTTTTCACACAGCTTGTGTGTAGGAAGGCAATAATATTTTGCAATAATATTGCATCGTGTAAGGACAACGCATTTTCACACAATATTTTTGGCCAATATCTTGAGCAATAATATTGCGTGGTGTAAGGCCCGCATAAGCAATGTGAAGTTAGTTTCGGTTTCAATTACATAATGGCGGAGAAGAACGAAAAACAACATTTTGACGTTTGAACACTTTTTGCGTTGTCTCATAACATTTTTTTTTTAATTTGTTAAAAAATTATATGGGTATATTTATTTATTCTGAGAAAATTTAATTTTTGTCTTATATTTTAACATTTTAAATTGATGTTTTTGTCATTTATTTCTATTTTTTTTATGGAACAAAGTTTAAAAAAAAATTGTTTATTGGTGGTAAAATGAGTGAAGTTGAACATGAAAAACAAATCGTAGAAGAACGATTTGAATCAAAAAGTATGAAAAGGAAATCTACAGAATTTACTTCCGTTGAACTGTCAACGACGTATAAGAAATTATCTGAAAAGATCCTTTTCAGCGATATTTTTGAAGAACATGTGAGTACAATTTTAAAATAAAGATAATAGATACAAAAAAACATGTTTTTTGATAAAATAATGACGGTCAGTCAACCCTGTCGTGATCGTGATTTTGTAGAAATTTGTCCGTCACGACTAACAAATGGAAAGTACAAAACATAATTAAATATCATTTGAAAAGAAAACACAAAGTTCAATACGAAGGTTATTAAAAAAAAGAAACCGAAAGTTTGAAAACTGAAACAAAGATAGAAATATTGTGGATTTCATTATTCAAACGGCATCTCCGATTGCAATAGTTGAACATCCATATCTCAAAAAGCTGTTCTACAAAAGAGTTATGTTGAGTGTCCCAAAATCGAAAATTATTCACACAAAAATTTTAAAAACAGGTAGGTGTGAAGTGATCAGGCAAGAGAATAAAAAAAATTAAAAATACTAATTTCTTTTGCTCTACTGCCGATATTTTGTCAAACAAATATAAAAGCTTTTTTGATTATATATAGTTACCTGTCATTAGTTAGATAAGGATTTCAAGCGCAGATCAGCTGCCCTAGCTTGTAAAAGATTCACAGGTTCGCATACATATGATCGCATAGCCGAAATTATAACACCTATCAACACAGAATTCTATTTGGATCCATTGAATAATATCTTAACCATAACAGACAATGGATCAAACTTCGTGATGGCATTCAAAGAATAGAAATGAATACGATAAAAGATCGAACATATTAACATGTCAAAAAGTCAATCGGATGACGAATTCAGTAATTTTTTAATAGGCATCGACACTAAAATTGAAACTTTAATAAAATATCCGCTAGTGTCTAAAGTATTTGAGAGATCAAAAAATACTCCTCGGATATCGTCAGCACCAGTGGAGAGTCTTTTCTCTTTAGCTGGGATTGTGTCTTATCCTCAAAGGCAGAACCTCAATGACACATACTTTGAGATGTTAGTGCTGTTAAAGGCGAATGAAATATTTTGCTGATAGTTTCTTTTTTTTGAAAAATTTTAATGTTTTATGTTGATAAAAGACTAAGTTTCTTGTATCATTACATCTGTTTTTAGTATTTTTTTTTTTTATTTTTCTAGGGTTTTTCTTCTATTTATGTTACTAATTAAAAAAGTAATTGATTACTTAAAAAGTAACTCATTAGTTTTCTTCAATTGCTTTAAAACATCAATTACATTTTTTCATTACGTGAATGGTTTATTGAAAATTTTCAATTTCAATTGGAAGTAATTGTAATTGGATATTTTTCAATTACAATTACGTGCAATTGAAATTGAAAAAATTCATTCACTTATGACTTGTAATTTTAATGAAGCTTGTAATTAATTACAAAAAGTAATCATTATTTCCAATTCTATCTGGTAAAACCACAACGTATTAAATTAAATGGTAGGTCGAACGTACTTATAAGTTGAAGTTCAATTTATTTGGTTAAGAATATATGCGAAATATGGCCCACCCTTAAGATTTTCTTAAATAAAACTTTACTTTCAAGTTTAATTCATTTATTTTTTTCGTAAACAGTCTTACAAATAATTTTTATTTCAGTCCTTAGAATCTACTCGTATAATTGAAAAAAAAAAAACAAACATCAAAAAGTTAATATAACACAAAATTAAAAGAACTTAATTTCACAAATTAAAAAAAAAACTGATGGTAATATGGCCCACTTACCTTCAAATATTGACCTGGGTGCTACATATTTGAAACATTGTTTTTTAAATATTTTGTGATTGTAAGGCATGCCGAAGTCACATATAAAATATTGCTTTTCGTTGCCAGCCATGATGTGATTCCTTAAAACAAAACAAACAAAAAATCAGTATAAACCATGTCTCAAATATGCCCTACTAGTTTATATAAAAACCTAATATGCCAGATTAGGTATCGAAACTATTTTTAATTTTTAACAAACTCAATTTATTGCAATCAAATTTTTAATTTCACATTTGACAACATAAAATATAACTCTTTGAACATAACGCAAAAACTTATTTAAATTCCAAAAATTTTGATACAAAAATCCTTAAGTAAACTCACCCAAAAATTATAACGAACACGAATAAAATTAAAAAAATGCACTCACTCCAAACACTAATCAACTACTGTCTCCAAAACACAATGAAGCAATGCCGGTTTGAACGTGTTTGATTTGAACGGCTAGTTCAGTGCCTAGTATGTTTTATTCATATGATATTGCAGTGGGCCATATTACCAACCTGGGCCATATTTGCGACACTTACTCCCCATTAATAAAATGCACGACTGGGTCGCACGAACTTGCTCTTATGTTCAATAAATTGCGTAGTTGCTGCATATATGGATATTAAAAAAAATTAAATAATTTCGAAAATTCTTTTCTTTTTTAAATTAGTTTAAGAGTTTTCTCGGAAAAACTAAGTATGCAATAAAATTTCAAAGCTATACGTCAATCTAGGAAAAAAAAATATTGGAAATCGTTCGACGAGTTTTTTTTTTAAAAGGTTATTTTTGAAAAACTTTTTTAAAAAATATTTTGAAATTTATTTGAGTATGCAAATATATGGCAATCTGTAGTTTACATTTGAAAAATAATTTAAAAAAAAATCAATGCACCCGTTTCCAACATTTTTCGAAAACCAAAAATTTTTTTGAAAAAATTATAAAAAATCAAAAAAAAAAGTTTTGAAAATTTTTAAATGTCATATTAAAAAAATTATGAATGACTTCCTGTGGCCAAAATTTTATTGAAATCGAATGTATAGTTTACGAGAAAATTTGATTTGAAAATACTGGTTCTATGAGAGGTACCGTTATTAGACAAATTTTGAAAAAAAATTTTAAACCAAAAGATTACACGGAGAGAATTGAAAAATCACCAATTGCGAAATATTCAGTTGCAATTTACAAAACATGTTTTTTTTGTAAATCACGGCGCTTTGATTCGAAACTGATAGAACAATTGGCAATTTAACTTTCAATTCATCTCAAATTACAACAATTCCTAAGTTGAGATTTACAATTAAAAGTTATAATTCAAGCTTGTGCCCTTCAAAGTAAATTACAACCTTTTTGTCGCAATTTACTACTTCAAGGGAATAATTCCATTTATACTTTTTACCAATCTGGATTTGCTACATTTTTTTCGTGATTTACAATCACTGAGTATTAAAATCAACTCAAGTGTGTCTGACGGCTACGTCGAAGGTCCGGAGTTCGATCCCTGCCTCCAACTAATAATTATCTTTTTTTTTTTGGTACTGTCTCTTTTGAGGAAATGTAAAATCCTCGAAAAATAAATCTGGTTAATACTAAAAGTGGATCTTTGTAAGCCACTCGGATTCAGGGGGAAATGATATTCCACCAGAATATCAACGCACATACAGTAATCGTTCAGAATATAAGTCATTAGGCCCTGGCCCCGCTTGTGTCTCCAATAATGCCTTTTTTGTAGTTCTATTATGTACATAGTGAGTACAAGGTTGAATTTCAACTACACATTATATACAATTTCTTACCTTTATTTAAATAATCATCACAAAATATTGTACATTAGAGGTTAGACGTCCAAAATAAGACGACTATATTTTTCTCGCCAATAAAACATAATCTTAATTCAGAACACCCTTAAAATGTAACTCATATTCAGGTTGCTTCTTATTATTAATTTTGATATCCGACTTGGATGCATCACCATGGCCTAGTAGATGTGTGCTAGGTTGATATGCAGAAGGTCTCGAGTTCGATTCCTAGAATCAGCCATGTAAGTAAAAGTTACAGTTTTCAATAAATAATAATAAATGCTTTTCAATAAATAGAAAACGTTGCTTCTCTCTCAAAGCGATATATGTTACAAATTGAGTAAAATGGGGTTGCAATTTACAACTTTACCACTCATTTTTTCAAAAACATATTTTTGATTCAAAACAAAAAGATGGAAATCTACGACTAGCTTTTTTGCAATTTACAATCGAGTAAATATAAAATTGATACAAATTTGGATCAATTTTCGATTCGCGATGGCAATGTTTTATTTCTCAGGATCGAATTATTGACCCAAAAAAGTGGTAATTTGCTATTTTTGAGTGTCAATATCTTCATTTCGTTCAATTTTGAAAATTGCGAACAAGGAGTCGTAATTTACAAAACCCCGAGCTAGGGTGAGAAACTGCATAAGATTTTCGTGATTTGCAGCTCATTTTTCTTGATCTGATCTAAAAATTCTTTCCGTGTAGATTTTCTTACAAAAATAGCATTCTGAAAGTTTTATCAAAATCGTTAGAGCCGTTTTTGAGAAAATCAATTTTTGTCTTCAAGATTGTATGGCAGGTGCCGTTATTTTTGGACCTAGAGCAAAAATAAAAAATTTGTTCCGAGGGACGGCCAAATAAATCCTAAATACCAAATTTGAAGCAAATCGGCCCACCCGTTCAGCCTCCAGAGGCGCGAACAGACATACATACAGACATACAGACAGACATACAGACGGACAGAATTGTTTGACCGTCTTTTTTCGTCTTCGCTATCATCGTAATGTCATGTTTGATTGTTATCTCAAAACTTTTTTTTTCGACGAATCCATAACTTGGCTTATAGTACCTATAATCGCAAGTAAAAATATAAAACGTAGATGCCATCTTGTGGGTATTATGAAAAATAGCACGTCTGGACCATTTGATGCTGGCGTAATCTGCTTATGGTCAGTTTAATAAAACTGTTAAAACTAAATTTCCTTATTTTTCAGATTAAGATAAAAATTTTAAACGCAGTTTCTTTTTAATACTCTAAGTAGATCACATAAAAAATTTAGTCAAAGACAAAGTAGTCGTTTTAGAACAAATTAGAAAAAAAAAACAAAATTCTCTTAAACCTATTGGCTCGTTTTATGGAAGCCTTTGTTAAAAAAGGAGTACCTAACTGAAAAACTTGCAGTGCCAACTATTAAAGGAACTGTCGAGAGACATATACCAATCAATGTTTGAATTCGTTTCAGACGTTGTTAACTTGTGGCCTTTTTAACAAAAGCTGTTAAGACATGATAACAGTATTTTTAGCTTAAGACTAAAAACGCAGTTTGCCTAATAATTCTCTTAGTATATAACTACAAGGAACGAAGTTGACACGTAGTTAGCTTATTGACATAAGAAAAAAAGCCGTTTAAACATGATTTTCGTTATGACCATTTGCCAAAAATAAAAAAAACACAGATTTTCAAAAATTACTAAGGTTTGTTAAACAATGAGTTTAATCAAAATCGTTAAAGCCGTTTTTGAGAAAATCCAAAATGAAAAAACCATTACTTGAACCGGGCTAAACCGTTTTAAAAAAAATAAATTATCGACAGCTGTTTGAAATCCGTCAAGCCGTTTTAATTGTAAATTGACGTTGCGTGCCAAGAACAGGGAGGTTGTTACTACTTTGTTGACGTACAAGATCCTTTGTAATCTTATCCAGCACCCTTGCGTTTAATCTTCTTGCAGGTTCTTCAGCACTCTCCGCCAATTTGTTCATATCATCAATTTGTGAGCTGACACATTCTCGTTTCGTGCAGGTTCAGCTAGTTAATCAATAAAATTACAAAACTCGTTTCTTTAACACTCCGCAAGATGACTCGACTCTGTACATGCATATTTTGAGCGAAGAGCAACTAACATTTTAAAAACGAAAAAATATTACACTCAACCATCAATCACCAAAAAAAGCCGGCGCTAACAATTAATTAATTATTGCATTGATAGCTGCTATAAATTATTCAATCGCGAATCAGCATCAGCATTATCATTCTCTCGATGTTTTTGTTTTATCTTGAAACAATTAAAATTAAAGTTTAAAAATATACAACAGAGTCTGAGAATTCAAAAATAAAAACCGGACTAAAATTAAACTTTAACGGAACTGTGACGTGGAATAAATTAAATTCAAAGAATCAGGGTCAACGGTAAATTTGTTCGGTGATTTTTTACATTTTACGTTTTACGAATGATAACGTTAACTTACGGTTCTTTCAGATTACAGGTGCGTTTTTTTTTTAAAGTGAATAATATTGATGTTTTGAGGAAAGGAAACTTGAAATGTGATTTTTGCTTTTGTGAATGAAAGGAGGGGTATTTTTGGATAAGATGAGTTTTCGAAATAACCGTTGGTGGGTGATAAATTTTGGATTTTGTGACAGGCTATGTTTGGAAATGGTGCATTAGCAGCGGTTGCATTGACGCAAAAGAAAATGCACTTCGCGTAGGTTATATTTATGAATTTGACGGTCGTCGTCGCATCGGTTTGTTTGGTATCGTATTTTAAGGATTCACAGTCATTTTGCTGTTATAAAATATGTAAATACAGGAGCCAGAAAATGTGAAGACTGCAGGTAAATTAAATTTCAACTTTTCTGCCTTTGAAGGTGGGCTTTTAAAAGGGTTTTCAATAAAGGGGGGTAGATGTTGAAATAAAATAAAACAAGCTTTGCTGTGAGGTTTTCACAAAAGACAGTTCAAATTCCCGGTTCGGCTACTTCCGGTTAAACGGTTTTGAGTGCTTTAAATTATAATCACTCTTTGGCATAGATCCGCCTGAGTTGGAGAGATGACTTGTGTTATGTTCAACTTAAGGTCATCAGTCAGTTGCTGTTTATTCACATAGACCTGCTACTTCAGGAAATCCCAGAAGAAAAGTCTAACGGGGTGAAATCGCATGACTTCGGTGGTCAAATCACGTCACCTCTGCGAGGGATAACCTTACCATCAAATCGTTCATATAGGATGACAATCGTAACGCCCGCGCCCGTTGTGTAGAATGTTACTCCGTCATATAGCGCTCCATTGACGGTGACCGCATCACAAATGTCGAATCGACCAATGGCACCGCTGGTCGGCCCAAAATCCACTCTAAACTGTTTTTTTTTGGTGAGGACACAATGTCGCTTGGTGAACCTTGTGTGGATTTGTGTTGTCCCATATGTGACAAATTTGCTTGTTACCACAGCTATTCATCCAAAAAGGCGCTTCGTCAGTAAAAATTGGGATTAGGGTCCTCTTCCAAACTCTTTAGGAAGCCTAGTCAGCGAACAAACCACGTTCTCTGTGGTCATGAACCTTAAGTTCCTTTGTCAGTTGGAGCTTGTATACGCACGGCCCGGCGAAGAATCAACTGCCTTGACTTCTTCTGACTTCTGTACACATTCAGGAATCGCGGCGGTGTTTTCGGCTGATCTAGTCTTCCTTTAACGTTGGCTGGTTGATTAACGAAAAGGTTGTCTAGAATCTGGCTATCAAACGTTGAAAAATCCACTGCGAAACGCCACTCCATAACGAAAACTCTTTTTAAAAAAAATGTATCATTTGGACATGCTGTTCAATCGAGTAGCTTGCCATTGTGCTTTGGCATCAGTAACTAAATAAAAAAAAACATGGTTATCTGTAAAGTGGGTTTACGGACGATAATTTTACGTGATAACCAGTTCACAAAACACTTCATGTGTTTAGGTATCTCTGAAACCACCACCTACCCAACCTTCCTACAACCACCCACCATTCTTTAATTTTGTTCACCCCTTGAACACCAACCTCCCGCCACATACATCAACAAACCAACAGCCCACCATTTTTGAAAATTTTTTCCTCCTCCCCCACACAGTAAATCCCCCCTTCCTAGCCACTACCAATCACCCACACCAACTACACCCAACCACCCACTATTTTTGACAATTCCACCCCCCTCCCTCGCCGCTACACCAAATTCAACCACCCACTCTACCTACAACCACCTGCTTGTCACCCACCCCCAACCACCGCCGCCAACCACCCACCACAACTATTTTTGTTCATCCCTTCCACTACTCCCCCCCCCCAATCCCAACTACCCATTCCAATACAACCACTGGCCACTCACCCACAAATTTTAACATTCCCCCCAACACCAAATCACCCCCCAACATTACCAACCACCCATCCCACCTACTCCTCCCCCCTTCACCACCACCGCCAACTGCCCACCTCACCTACAACAGCGAATCAACCACCCACCATTTGTGACATTTTTTGTTCATCCCTTAACCCAAACACCAACCTACCACCCCACATACAACCAACAGCCCACAATTTTTGAAAATTTGTCCCTCCTCTCCCACACAATAAAGCCAGCCCTTCCTAAATACCACCAATCACCCACCCACTATTTTTGACAATTCCCCCATTAACCAAATTCTACCACCTACTCCACTTACAACCACCTGCAACTCACACACCATTTTTGACAATTTTTTCCTCACCCCCATCCCCTCCCCAGTACAACTATTTTTCACAATTCCCTTCACTATACCCTCAACACAAATCTAACCACCCATAACAACTTGCCACTCACCCAAAACCGCTAACCACCCATCACACCTACAGCCACCAACCAACCACCAACCATTTTTGACAATTATTTTTCGCTCACCCCCTCCCAACACCCCGAGATCCAACCACATACCCCAACTGCCACCACCTTTCACTCACCCACCTTTTTTGACAACTTTTTCATCGCACCCCATCAAATCAAATATCCCCACCAACAAAACTACCAACCAATCAACCCACCTACAACCGCCAACCAACCACCCACCATATTTGACAATTCAGTCCCCCAACTTTACCAAATCCCCCCAACACCAAACACCCATCCCACCTACAGCCACCAAGGAACACCCTCCCCTCCCACTTTATCGACTTTCTAGGCTATGAAAGCAGCTAGGTAACGTGACTGTGACTGTGACATTTTTACTTGCGATTATAGGTACTATACAGGGTGATTCACCAGCGTTGTGCCAAAAAGCTTGAGCGTGTAGGTTGAGTTGAGACAAGTAAAAAATCGTATTGGAGGGGGGGTCTATTTCCCTCCGTTTAGCCGGGAGGGGCAATTTTCTGAAAAATTGACTTATTTTGTAAAAAAAATTATTAAAAATCAACGGCTTCGTTTGCAACACCGTGTTATACCTTTCTGGAAAGCCAAAGACTTCTTCTTTCATTTCGTTTTTGAATTAAATTTTTTTAACGAATAGTTTAAAAAAAATTAATTTTCAAACTCAAAATTTTGAAAAAAAAAAATTGAAAAAATAATTTTAAAACTAATTTTTTTCAAAATTTTACGTAATTAAGTGTAATTTTTGTTCTCAGAATTCATTGCTCCGATTAATCTTTAATCCAACACTGAAAACCGTATGGCTTTACGACTTTTTGTTGCCAAGGTATTCAAAAATAACCGAACCTACTTCTTCACAAAAACACGAAAAAATTGGCTAAATGATCACTTGTGCCATCCCGTAAGGCTAGGTTTTCTTATTTTTGCGAAGAAGTAGGTTCGGTTATTTTTGAATACCTTGGCAACAAAAAGTCGTAAAGCCATACGGTTTTCAATGTTGGATTAAAGATTAATCGGAGCAATGAATTCTGAGAACAAAAATTACACTTAATTACGTAAAATTTTGAAAAAAATTAGTTTTAAAATTATTTTTTCAAATTTTTTTTCAAAATTTTGAGTTTGAAAATTAATTTTTTTTAAACTATTCGTTAAAACAATTTAATTCAAAAACGAAATGAAAGAAGAAGTCTTTGGCTTTCCAAAAAAGTATAACACGGTGTTGCAAACGAAGCCGTTGATTTTTAATAATTTTTTTTACAAAATAAGTCAATTTTTCAGAAAATTGCCCCTCCCGGCTAAACGGAGGGAAATAGACCCCCCCTCCCATACGATTTTTTACTTGTCTCAACTCAACTTACACTCTCAAGCTTTTTGGCACAACGCTGGTGAATCACCCTGTATAAGGCAAGTTATGCATTCGTCGAAAAAAAAGGTTTTGAGATAATAATCAAACATGAGATTACGATGATAGCGAAAACGAAAAAAGATGGTCTAAAAATTCTGTCCGTCTGTATGTCTGTCTGTCTGTCTGTCTGTCTGTATGTATAGACACCTACAGCCCAAACGGGTGGGCCGAATTGCTTCAAACTTGGTATATAGACTTTTTTAGGTATTGTACAGAGGGGAAATTGAAATTTTTTTTTTAGCTCAAAAAATAACGGTACCTGCCATACAACCATTACGTTAAAGCTTATTTTTCTCAAAAACGGCTCTAACGATTTCGATTTAAAAAAATCAGTGTTGCTTTTTAGGTACGACCATATTTTTCAAAAATATTGGTATGCAATACAAATTGAGCTACCTACAGCTATATGTGAGATAGTCGAAAGCAAAAAAAAACCGGTCCTATGGAAAGTACCGTTCTTAGCCATTTTTTAAAACTTTTTTTTCAGTCATATGATTGGTCGTACTTAAAAAGCAACACTGATTTTTTTAAATAAAAATCGTTAGAGCCGTTTTTGAGAAAAATAAGCTTTAAAATAACGGTTGTATGGCAGGTACCGTTATTTTTTGAGCTAAAAAAAAAATTTCAATTAACCCTCTGTACAATACCTAAAAAAGTCTATATACCAAGTTTGAAGCAATTCGGCCCACCCGTTTGGGCTGTAGGTCTACATACAGACAGACAGACAGACAGACAGACAGACAGACAGACAGACAGACAGACATACAGACGGACAGAATTCTTAGACCATCTTTTTTCGTCTTCGCTATCATCGTAAAGTCATGTTTGATTGTTATCTCAAAACTTTTTTTTTCGACGAATGCATAACTTGCCTTATAGTACCTATAATCGCAAGTAAAAACATGTTTGACAGATGTCACCGTAACAGCATGGCCAATACAGGCAGATAAAATCTACCCTCGCCAATTGGAAAACCCTTTATTATAATCACCTTCAACTTAATGTATCTTAAAACAACACACAAAATTGTTAAGGTTTTTTAATTAAAAACAGCTGTTTTCTCTTTTGAGCTGTTTTCACATCACCGAATTCAAACAAGATCGGCGGAAACTTTTTGTTTCTAGCGTTTCTTTATCCGAACTTCGCCCTTATGGCTTACTTTTTCAACAATTTTCAAAAATCTTGTGTGGAATCAGATATTGAACCCAGAACCTTCGGAGTCCGACACACTAAAAACAGCGAAATTGGGCAACTTCTAAACCCAATCAAAAATCGGAGAAATAAATGTTAAAAGTAGTGGTATACGCGCTTCCCCCCAAATAAATTAAAGACACTTATATGACTCCATATAAATTTTTTATCTGAGACATCCATCAGCACGGGACCTCATCACATCTGGAAATAGAAACTCAAACAAAAATCTTTATGATTTCCTTGTAAAATTGTATTGCCTTGACTTGATTTTATAAGATGTCAAATTAAAAATAGATCAAAGACATAAACATTGAACAAAAAATTACCTTCATATGTACATATTATGTATATGTATGTATATGAACATGTGTATGTGCAAGTATCTACATCCCAAGGAAATAAAATGTCTTTGTTTTTTTTTTTCATATGAATTTATAAAGCTCAATTGCATTTGCAACAGTTCGGTTCCATGTGGTTATTGTTATTACTCCCTTGCAGGAGGTCATCGTGTGCATAAATTTACAAAATTAAAATACATAGCAGCATGTACCTACTTCCCCATTCAGGAATCAGGACAATGATGAATATTTCCTAGAATGTCGTCGTATAATGTATAAATAGCTGAATAAATCTGACGGACAATGAACAAGAGGTAGTATGCGAACTTTTATAAAATAAAAAAATATTAAGGGCCATGGTAATAAAAAAATACGATTCAATTTTGCTAAAATAATTGAATTTGCATTTTTTGAGATTCAATATGGGAGCTTTTAATATTTACGATCCAACAAATTTGAAAAATTTATCGTCATATAGGTTGGCGAAATAATTTAATTTCTTTTTGTAGTAGATTCTACAATAAAATGCTGATTTTAAACATTGTTGATTTCATCTTTTTATTGCACTGCATCTTTTTTTCCCACTCTGAGGGAAACTAGAAGAAGCATTCTTGGAAGTGATTTTTTGTTTTAAGATATAGATCAAGGATAATTAATGAAGACTTCTGATTTGTTTCACAGTTTCACAGTGTTTCACTAATTTTTGTTTTGAATCTGTATTATTATTTATAAATCAACTAAATTATGATAGCTTATTACAGTATTTTTTATTTATGTTAGTTGTCAATCTGGCAGACGGCAAATGCCATGTCATAATGATTTTTGTATATATATTAAAAGTGTAATAATTGTTATTTAAAATAATTTGTAATCCAATAAAAATCTTATCTAATCTAATCTAATCACTGCTTGTATGGTTATATGCATGAGAAATGACTATACTCTATTCCAGTAATTCGTTCAGTACAGGGAAGATAGGACGTTTGCCTAATATAGACAGCCTATACTTAACACCACTTCTGGCAATGAGGACAGGTTCATCGGTTTTGCAGCGAAAAAAACAGCAAGAGAAACGTGATTCCCGACATGATCAACAGCTCTTGACGATTACCAGATTGCCCAACATAAAACCGTTACAATTACGATTGAAGAAGAATACTCGTAGCATTCGAATGAGCCAACATCGACAGGAATCACGAATCACTACCTAATTGGTGTCATACCTCATACTTCAAGTGCGGATATCTAGTAACCACTAAGACTTATGCTGACCATATGTTAACCCTACGATGAGCAAAGAAAGGATGATAAAGTTTTGCTCAGGAGAAACACCACCATCAACGTGAAGATGGAGACAGGAGATGCAGAGATGCTTTAGCAGAAAATGCAGTTTCAGACCTGAAAAACGGACCAGATCTTCATACATATTTCGTTAGATCCTTGAGAGAACCCAAGAATTTGACATTGAGACCAACTATCTGTCCATCAATTTCAATTTATCATACGATAGGAAATGAATTCGTCTTGTCAAGATAACTTTGTTGAATGCTAGCTGAAACCACATGAGTGTTAAGGTAAGGTGACGCACTGTCACACTAATGCCAGTACGTCAGCGTCAGAAATTATCTTTAGTAGATTAAAATAATAACTGGAGTTCGCTTACGAGATCGACGTATAGGAAAAACATAGCGCGCCGTAACCGGTGTCTTCATGAGCATTGAACAGCAAGCTGAATCGAACCTGACTATAATATTATCATGTATAACATCGGGCAGTTAGTGAATTTGTTCACCTAGACAATGCTGCGAATACGGAGCACAACTTCAGTCCGGAAATCAAACGTACCAGAACATCTGCTAGTTGCTGTTTCCTTTTGAACAGTCATCATCCCAGTCCTGCTATGGAGTTCACATTGCACAATCATGGACCGTCTCCCAGTCGGATGAAAAGTAACTTGCAGTATTTAGGCGAAAAGTTCTTCGGACGATTTATGTGTCTGTGTTTAAAAAGAAGAAATCCCTGGCGAAGAGGATATTATAAGCCTAGTCCGAAAAAGTCCTTACAGCTGTACCGGAGCGGAGCCCCTATGAGGTTGACCTTGTCGTGGTAAGTACACTCTTGGATTTTTGTCGGGAAAAGTCTTACAAATGAAGTAATCAGAGTGGGAAACTAACAAACCTCAAACGCCTAAAAACGTTTTCAATATAAAATGAATCATATGGAAAATATAACAAAATAAACTCAATAGGGGATACACGTTCCAAAGTCGGGACGTCTCACAATAGAAATATGAGGACCCTTTACAACCGGTAATCGTAGCGGAGAAAAAGTAGGCACACAAAATTCCAAGCACTCGTAAAACATATTAAGGAAGTTTCTGGTCTTTCCATGGCTTCAAAAGCCGCAGGGGCTCACACCCTTCTAAAAGCGTCTTTCAACTTCAGAAGGGGAAAACTCTCCAATCGGAAAGCAAGCGATGGACGAGACTGTGCTGGATTCAAAACGACCAAGAAAATCCACTACCCCAACAATTTTGTCCATCTTCAACTCTAGTAGGTGATCGAGCTCATCAATAGGAGCGATCTATATGGCACCATCTCAGCGGGTCAGTTGTGGCTGATAAAAAAGAAGCTTTTGGTTAGCTTCTTAAGTATTTTAAGGCCGACCCTGATACCCCGCACATCACCAGTAATTGTGGCTGTCATCAGTGTCATGTTAAATAAGTTGCTTTTGAAGATCAGTGTGTGATCTGTGTAAGCTTTGGAACAGTTTACCATTCCCCTCTGTTAGCAAGATGCTAGTAAGAGGACAGATCGTAGGCAGGCAGGTGTTAACACTGTGATGCTTTTTTCTACTCAGGCTGAGGTTAGCTCATGGATGTCCAGGGTTGTTCCCAAAGGAAAGCAAAAGCTCAGGGTTGAAGAGTGTCGAACTCCGAAACAACAATATTTTTATTAATCTTAATTTGCTTAACAGACTATCTCATATTCCTAATGATAATCTTAAAATAAAAAATTACAATTCAATTCTTATGATACCTAAGATAGGTACTAGGTCTGTGGAGATTCCTCTAAAAAGGAAGGGCTCCACGACAATAAACGAGTGGCCTAATTCCGATCAGCGATCCACTGCGACCAACAGCGAAGTGGAAAGCTGACAAAAAACGGTTGAGCAAGGCTCGGTCTATGGTAATATTAAGAAAAAGAGCAGCCACGACAAAAAACGGGTACTTCCAAACTAGGTCTATGGAGAGGCTTACAAGAGCAGCAACCCCACGATATTCAACGGAGGTCTGCAGAGATTCCTCTAAAAAGGATGGACCCACGACAATAAACGAGTGGCCTAATGCCGATCAGCGATCCACTGCGACCAACAGCGAAGTGGAAAGCTGACAAAAAACGGTTGAGCAAGGCTCTGTCTATGGTACCCCTAAGAAAAAGAGTAGCCACGACAAAAAAACGGGTGCTTCCAAACTAGGTCTATGGAGAGGCTAACAAGAGCAGCAACCCCGCGAAAATAAACGGCGAGGTCAGCAGAGACTCCTCTAAAAAGGAAGGGCTCCATGACAATAAACGAGTGGCCTAATGCCCGTCAGCGATTAACTGCGACCAACAGCGAAGTGGAAAGCTGACAAAAAACTTTTGCTTCAAGACTTGGTGAGGCTTCTGCTGGTATTCCCCGCAGCGTACCTTCGAGTGAGAACTCTAATCCCGGATTTCTATTTGCAATAGAACTTCTTTCAATGGCTGGGAGATCGAGTCTGATTTTCCATGCAAATTTCACTTCTACTTATGGAATTTCACTGAAAGGAGAGACTGTGAATTATAAAGTCAAAAGTTAAAAATACTTGCAAATGTGTAAATCTTTTTGAGTGATGAATTTATTTGACTGCTCTTCTGGTTTAGGTACTAGGAAGTGGTCGGAAGTCCAAATCAGCAGTGCGGGGTGGAGGGGTAGGCGGAATTTCCTTAAAGCAAGCAGTGTTGGCGTTACGTCACGGAATGGTGATTTTATTATTCATTATATGAATAATTGTATGGAATCCTCTTGCCGTTCGGTGGCGTTGGTGGAATTATGTTGTATACCCTTCTAGCTATGAGAGACACCTTAATCTTACCTTACCTTTACCTGAGGGGATCAAAAACTTAGGTAGATCGCATCTGCGATGGAGCCATCAAAAGTCGCTGGCCTTAAATAAGTAAAAGTACCAAGAAGTAGCAACATTTGGAATAACAACCCAATCGTATCCCAGTTTCTTTAAGAATCTTTCAAAAGCAATAAAGGATAAGTTGCATACCAACTATGTATATGTTCTTAAATCAGATATGAGTGCATCTTCCTACAACCGCTTATCCAATCCACCAAATCGAATTTTTAAGAACAATCAATTCCACAATTAGATATGATTGTTGAAAGCAAATATTTTCTTTCTGCTTGCTGCCACTAAATTTATTGGCAGCACAATAAGGCGATAAATTAATGACTTGTATAGCTGTGGGTGGTGAAAAATTTACAAAATCAACTTTTAAATAATTGCAGAATATAAAATAAACATTAATGTTTTTTTCTGACTCACAAAAGAACAAACAACAGTGTAGACTTCATAAAAACAGGTAGTAAGCTATTTAGCATTCCAAGAGCTTCGTTTCGTTGCTTTGTTCCAGATAATTTAATTAAAATTCAATTATTAGTCATTATTATGCTAACCATAATTTGCAGGTAACCATTTGTTGTACGCATGTAATTACTAATTAGATCCACTCACTCAGTGATGATGAAGATGCGTTGCCTACAAATGACAGGTCTCTTTTGTTTACTTTGGAGTCATTATAATAATGACAGTCAGACAATTTGTCTTGCTCTCGGTGTCTCCCCAATTGGCTGTCTTTGGTTCTCTTCTGACACACCAATGAACCGACTCCCCACTGCCTCTGGCTATAACAAGATTATTTATAAGCTTAAAGTTTAGATACGACATATGGCTATTAGAGTCTTTCTTTTGTGTGTTTTAAATAAGTATCTATACTGTTTTGTTGCTGCCATAGTGTCTGATAGAATAATATGGCACAATATCTTCTTTATTAAATTTTTTGTTTCTTGAATGTTTAACTACAGCGTTGGGAGAGACACACTGTCGCCATAGCTGCTAACATCGAGTCAAAAATGAAATTAAACTGTTGTTGAACTCTGTTGTTTCGGAAAAAATATGCTAACTGGAAAGCTTTTAAAAATAGACGCTTGATTGTTTTATTATTGTATATAATCTGAACAATATGTTAAAAATAGTTTTCATAAATAATACATTAACCTTGAGGTGAAATGTTCGTGCTTTATGATTCTGATTCAAAGACAACCCTGCTTTCACAAGGGTTGCTACTTCTTGAAATAAAAAAATAAAAATAATTTTTGCATGCGTTGAAACTATTTTCGTAGCACTTCTTCTTCCACTCCGATTTTGGACCTCCAAAAAATGCATAGGAGTCCAAAAACTTACATAGACCTCGAATTGTATATTTGATCTGAAGGAACGGGAAGACATTATAGGGTACCTTAACCAAGATTGTACGGCGCGGCGCGGCGAATGAAAGGATACCCTTGGCTTCAATTTGATATTTTGTATACCTACTCAAAAATGCACTTCCTTAAGCTGATGTGTGAGAGCTGGCATTATCGTGGTAGAGAATGATTCGCCCTCTGCGATTAGTTTGCCTTATTTTTCTGAACACCTGCAAAAAAAAAGAATTTTTTTTTTTGAAATTAACTGTTTTACGTTGCTGTAATGGCAGGAAGGCGACTTGTGCAATTACTCCGGAAAACATTAGACATCTGATCCATATAGTCGATTGTTTTTTAGTTTCGGGTTTATATGCCTAGATCTATGAATTGACACCTGTCACAAATTTGTGGACGTCTTTTAAAGCACTGCGATTGAATTTTTTTTATTATTTTTGTCACCAATCGACAGGAGCAACTTTTTGAACGATTGTCAAGTTATGCTGTTGGTTGGGAGCGTATCGGAATCCCGCTTTTTAAAATCCCGCTTTTCAAAAATCCCGAAAAAAAGTATTAAAATCTCGTCTGCTAAAATATTGCTTTTTTATAATCCCGTCTTCTAAAATCCCGCTTGTTCAAAATCCCGATCTATTATAATCCCGCTTTTTAAAATCCCGACAAATCCCGCTAATCCCGTTTTTTTATAAAATAAGCTAATGTTATAAAGTCACGCGCAGTAAAAAAAAATAATGGGAAATAGAAAAAAATATGAGTAAAACAGGTTTTTTGCGTCGCATTGCTTATAATATACAAAACTAATAAAATACAAAAAAATTGTTAATGGTTTAAAGTTTTTTTTTTTGTTCCCTTTTGAATAATATCGTATAGCATTACTTTATACTTTTTTCTTGTAATTTATTGAAGATTGTCATATTCATTGTTAAAATAAAATGCATTTAAAAAAATCACTCATTGCTTAATTTATTTTAATTTTTTTACTATCCCGCTTTTGCAATCAAAAGTAGTTGTTTTATTTTAAAAAATCGCGCGATTTTTTAAAATAAAACAACTACTTTTGATTGCAAAAGCGGGATAAAAAGAAACGGGATAATAAAAAACGGGATTATAAGAGACGGGATTTTAAAAAGCGGGATTTTAAAAAAGCGAGATAATAAAAAGCGGGATTATAAAAAGCGGGATTTCAAGATCGGGATTTTAAGAAACGGGATTATAAAAAGCGGGATATCGAACCCAACCCCTGTTGGTTTAATCCGAGTCATTGAAAATCATTACACGAAAATACTCATACTATTCAATGCAATTTTTTGCCAAAATAAATGTTTCACCTTTCACATTTCTGTTAGCACATTTAACATTAAAAATATCACACTTTACGAGTAAAATGTCAAATTTGTCATATTTTCACTTGCAATATTTGCAACCTGGTTAAAATAGAAACAACAGATCAAGGCTCAAGGGTTATGGTACTTTTAATAGTTTATTCACGATGGTGAAAAATCCATCACTCTATACGATGACGTGTTCATTCAATATGGCGGATAACTTCCTATTATATGGCGTTATAGTATATACATTTTTATAAACTATATAATTAATATTTTTGTCTTTATAACTATGGCCAGTTAAATAAAACTGATATCCATTATTTGCATACCTTTCTTCCATCGAACATGCCAGTGGTCATAAAAACGGTAGATACCGATGTGCTAATTTAAGCGATCAATTCTCTTCCTTACTTGAAAAATGAGGCTGAAGTATGGCTGGAAACAGGAAATATTTCTAAAAACTCATTAAGGTTTCTATAAAATAAAAATTAAATGATGATGATGATATAAATGATGCCAGATACGAATTATTTTACAAAACTTGTAAACAGACTTCGAACGAAATTTTCAAAAAGTTTATTGCCGCCAAACAGAAGCGCCTTTCTGCAACAAATTAATCCTTGCAACTATATATTCACGGATAAAACTTTTCCCATGATGACATGGTCAAATTGAAATGGTTCAACGTAGTTGTGGCCCCAGAAATCATTGAAAATTTAATTATCTGTGATGAAAATGTAAGTGAAGAAGACAACATTTCGAAGAATTCTTCATCGGACGAATCTCATGAAGAATATTTTTTTTATACCTAATTCCTACTTTAAAAATTATTAAAATAAATAATTTTTTAAAATAAAATACAATATTGTTATGCTTTAAAGGAAAATGGTGGTTTTTGTGCATTCTTTCTTTAGGGTTTTCTGGCAAGCATAACACTGAAGAGAAAACGTATTGCGTATGTTGGACACACATTTTTACAATCAGGAGAATTCTGATTTTTTGATGTATCACTCATGTAGTTATCATTTCGACCCAAAAAGTTGATTTTCGCCCATTTTGGCGACAGTCTGGCGGAAAGTAAAACGTCTTGGACACACTTTTTTGACATCTGGGCTGGGCACAATCCCCTACCTATTGTGATATCACTTCGACATCAAAATCGAAAAAATTAACATTTTCGAACGCCCACCCACACCTCTGGCTTAAGAAAAAACCTGCCAGACGTTTGAATTTGGCATAATGTTGCGTATATCACACATGTGTATACATTTTGGTTATCGCTCCACTCCCAAATTTGTTGCCGGCTCTTAGTCTACCTTGGATGGTCCTCCTTTCCAATGTGTCATGTTTCCAAATGAAGGCATTACTTTAAGTCTCTGTCTCACAACCATGCAGTCTTAATTTTTCTTTTGAAGACGGTCTCGTAGTTTTTGAAGAGTTTTCTCGATTTCAGCAACAGATTCCCAAGCAGCATGATATAATCAAATTTGCAGCTGATTTTGATTCATCATATTTGTATCTATAAAATTGTTGTTGTAACACTGTTACTACTTATTTTGCTGACCCATATAATTGTTCCAACCGTCCAAATATTTGCGAAGAGCTTTGACATGTATAACAATTTTTAGTGCGATTTTCTCATTAACGTTACGTTTAAATGAGTTATTGTCTGTTCTTATTTGAATAAATAATAATTTTAATTATATGCCTGTAAGACCCAAGGTCTTTTGAATGCAAACTGCACGGCAATAGTTAGAAGGAATAGAAAGATAGGAAAGATTTGTAGTTGGTACA
Organism: Platycheirus albimanus; assembly: GCA_916050605.2. Lineage (NCBI taxonomy): Eukaryota > Metazoa > Arthropoda > Insecta > Diptera > Syrphidae > Platycheirus > Platycheirus albimanus. The sequence goes on along the minus strand of OU696696.1, from coordinate 263,629,811 downwards.
ATGGATTGAGAAATAAGTGATATTTATCTCATAAAAATTCCACGGTTGGCGTCCAGTTGGAGCTGGAGGAATATTGAAAAGTTGCTGCCCAGGCTGCGGCTCGAACCCACAACTCTTAGGTTAGCAACCAAGCACTTCATCCACTGAACCATTTGCCCTTTTTGACCAAAGTTGTCTGGGCTTCTGACTAAGTTGGTTTTAATGTTTCACTGGTAGCAATTTTTAGAAAATCTTTTATATGCACTAATATATTCAGTTTGGATCTCTAGGATGTTCGAATTTCCATTCCCTTTTGTATATTGAGTCAACTTTTTTAGACTTTGTTTTGTATCTATCGTTTCAAAAAAAATTGTTCTTTAAAAAAATTTAGTTAATCTTCATTGTTTGCTTATTCATAACCTGTTGAAATACCGAGATTTATAATTTATTTGCGCAGGTATATTAAATTTGAAAAAATATAAACATAAAATTAATTTTCTGATCAAGACGAAATTAATATTAAATAGAAAGTCTGAGTAAGTGGTACCCCGTAGCGCAGTGCTTAATGTGTCAGACTGCGACGCCGAAAGTAGTGGGTGCGATCCCTGATGTAAGTTCTTTCCTTTCCGGGGTACTCACTCTTGCGAGGAAGTGACAAATTCTACAAGAGTATATCATGTCATGGAAATTCTTTCTCTGTAAGCCATTCGGATTCGGCTGTAAATTGTAGGTCCCACCCATTTCTGCAGAATATCAAACGCCTGAGTTTTCTGAAAATACGCACTCACCGGCACAATTAATCGCCCATTTTTGATTGGTCTCACTCACTATGTGTGTTTTTTTATATATAACGGTCACCATAATAACAGCCAACGTTGGATTGCTCAGACACTTGGTGTGCCATGAACCACTGTCCGGGATGCCATCAGACGATTTCGAGAGAGTGGATCATACGCAAGGAGGCCAGGTCAAGGCAGACATCGATGCACATCGGCCATGGACGACCGCTTTATTTTTAACAATGTGCTAAGAGATTGGTTTAGCACTGCTACAGAAGATCGTACTTGTCTCTTAGAAGTGCAAAATGTGAGAGTTAGTGAGCGATCAATAAGAAGAAGACTGGCAGAAGGAAATCGAAGGTCATTTCGCCCAGCCCGAGTCCCCAAATTGCTCCCACAGCATCGTAGTGAAAGACTTCGTTTTGTCCAAGAACATATGTAAACTGGACTATTAACAGTGGAAACATGTACTATTCTTAGATGAGAGAAGAATAGCCTTAAGAGGACCAGATGGTCGTAAGCGGGTATACAGACGACGAAATGAGAGGTTTGCACCATGTGCCGTAGCCGCAACAATATGAAACAATATCTTTAAAAATCGTTAAATAACTAGGTGGACGGTTAATTGTGCCTGTGAGTGTAAAAACTGTAGAAGTAGCTTACTAAAGGACCATGGGCAATTTTGTATTGTCAGGGCCCAATTTTCAACATTGCTCAACAGTGATGAAACTTATTTCATATGAAAGCTTATGAAGAGTACTTTATTTCATTATATGGCAGCTTAATTGAAATCGAGCTCAAAAATTGTGTTTTGGCCCATTTTATAAAAAGTTTTTTACCTTTTTTGAAAGCCAGAAGTCCGTTCTTTCATTTCATTTTACATTTGGCTAAAAGTTATTGGATTTTGCATGCTGCAGGCAAAATATTGTTTTTTTATAATAATTGAGGCAAGGAGAATAAAAAGGTATAGTAAACATAGTAATGAGTGTATATAGGAACAAATAAACATAATAATACAGTAATAAGAATCAATGGCAGAAAATCGCTATGTTATGTGTTTGCGTTTGCGGCCTTTGCGGAATTTCTGGCTTTCAGAAAAGGTAAAAAAAAATTTATAAAATTAGCTAAAACACCGTTTTTGAGCTCAATTAAGCTGCCATATAATGAAATAAAGTACTCTTAATAAGCTTTCATATGACATAAGTTTCATCACTGTTGAGCAATGTTGAAAATTGGGCCCAAAATGCCGATGGTCCTTTAAAGTGAAGCTTTACAATTTCGAACAATATGACACCACATCGTGGTGCATCTCTGCTGACAGGTCTTCTCTACAAAATGAGAAGATTACTTTGCACCTTCAGGTTCCCTTATGTTATGAGTAATCCTGAATAAATCAACTGCGCAATTTAAAGCTGAGTATTTCCGTGATCTAGGCATTGTTTGAAAATGATATTATCTCACTTGAAAACAAAACCTTCAATCCCTTCATCATAAATCTACTTCCTTATTTTGTAAGTTGTGACTGGTGAGTCACAAAATAATCAGAACCTACAACTTATTTCCCTATAGTCATTTATTACAAGTGACTTCACACCCGGAAAGGTTTATGATACGTTTCCTGCTAGAACCAAAAGGGATTTTCAATTCAGGGACAAAACTTACAATTCAAACTTAAACGATTCAAACATACCTACAAAAAAACACATTATGTTCTTCACCTTGAATCTAAAGAACTTTTTCCCACGTCGTCGAACAAGCACCTACCTACTCCAGTTTCCCGTATTGCCCTACCCACCTACCTACTCACCCAACACACATGGTTCTGAATCCTAATAAGCTTCAAGATACTGCCTTGTATGTATAGAACTCTCATGTCTCATTTCATCTGAAGTATTGCAAGGTGTAATTATTATATTATTGATGAAGATGGTTGAAACTGAAAAACATATATCTTCCGGGATGAGTCTAATTATTGTTTGAAGAAACGATTATGGCCTTTTGCACGTCTTCCCTATTTTGGTATTCCAAGCATACACTTGGATTGTGGTTGACCGAGTGACTCCCCCAGCCAAATAAATCGTGTTCTGAAATTAGTAACACTTCGAAGTCAAAACATACTTACAAAAGTTATGTTGCTGCCATCACACCGACTGTCATAGGTTGGCAATAAAAAAATTTAGATTGCCTGCTTTTATTGCTGGTTACATCAAGTGCATGTCAAGTAGGGCCGGAGCGTGTGTAAGGAAAAGGTTTTTTTTTTATTGCGAGGTGATTTTTTTCGCTTTCGTTAGATGTCACTGGGTTAGTAAGAAATTTGGTCACACATAATATATAAATTTTTAAATATGTAAGATTGAATTAAAATGAAAACAAAACCTAGCTTTTTCATTTCATGAGAATATATTCTGTAGAGCTATTCTATAAAAATCTCACGGAAAAAATAGTCCGGTCAAAATAGACATTTCGGTTTGCAAAAATTCCCATAAAGCTGAAAATTGGCACAGACGTTGATAACAATATTTCAAATAAACTAAGCAACATCCCCATCGATCCGACTGGTGCGTTAGAAGTTATTCAAGGTCAAAAGGTTAAATAAATGGTTTTTACAATTTTTTTTGTAAACGGTAGGTTTTATCATAAAAATACATAAGACAATGTTGTAGACCATGAAACTATCTACAAAACTTGTTAAAATCATTTTTTTTTTGTTAGAATAACCATTTCGGAGATATCGCGATTTTAAAACTTGAAGGAGTCACGTTCTATATGATATGCACATACATGCCACATGCATACATTTAGTCCAGTCGACAGGTTGGAAAAAGTGGGTGAAAGGTGGAAAAAGGACGGAAGCTAATGAAACTATCAGATATTGTTGAAGGATAGTTAATAAATATTTTACGAAGTTTTGGGCCTCGAGGGCCCTATGGAAAAAGAGAAGGGAGAGGTTGAAGGTGTAACTGCAAAATGTTCGACCTTGCAACGGTTTTTCCTCAGTAACTTTTTTTTCCTTACGTTCTATAGCAAAAGTATTTCCATTTTATAGTAGAACGTCAAATTTCCTACAATTTTGTTAGTACCAAAGTTGTTGTATGTTAATTCTTTACCGAGATTTAGCTCTTTGAAAAACAGGTAATTTTTCAGAATTTGCTAATTTGTTTGACATAATAGTACAGCTATAATACAACAAAATGCCCTTTACAAAATTCGTGAATCATAAAGATATGTATGTACATAAAGGGTGTTTTTTTAGACGTGTGGTTTTCAAGAAGAAATAAAACGCATATAATTAAATGTAATGGCCAAGAATTTAGCTTAACTTATTATAAAGATAAGGTTATCCAAATATGTTTTAAAAATGATTTCGGGCAAGTGGCCGCCGAAGCCGGCTCAAATAAATTCCAGCAGAGGCCCAATTTTCGACACCTTTTTGCAGCTGTTGAGGCCATATGTGAGCAATAACGCTCGGAATATTCTCTTCCAAAACGTCAATCGTCTCTTTCTTATCTGCGTAGACAAGCGACTTCACATAACCGCACAAAAAATAGCCCAGAAGTGTTAAATCGCACGATCTGGGAGGCAACGCCGCAGTCCCACGACGCGAGATAGTTCGCTCACCAAAAGTTTCCTTCAATAAATTGATTGTTTTGTGGGCTGTATGGCCCTCGCCTTCTTGTTGCAACTAAAGGTCGTCCACATCAACATCCTCCAATTCAGGCGCGAAAAAGTCATTAATCATGGCTCTGTAGCGTTCCAAATTGACTATAAAAATGAAGCCGGCTATAATATGGCTTATTTTTGAAGATATATGAACACAATGGAGTTCGACATAAACGACACGTAGACCAGCTAAAAGGATATAGAGCCACCACTCCTAGTTCCAGCCAAATGATAGCTCAGAACGCGCGCCGGTTACGTTTCTTTGACGATCCAGACCCAGTAACTCAAAACCCATCACCAAACTCACAAGATATTCAATTACATCATTCACCAACTAGGACCCCACTTCAAGAGATGTCAACTCCACCTTCTTAAAAGCAACAGCTGCAACAAAATTCGAGCTACCAGCCAACGTCTTCAATGATAATGTACACCACGGCGTACCGGAAGAATTCGAAGGGTTCCGTTGAGATACTCACCCTAGATACTTATAACGAATGGGTAGATTTTGTAACTAAGTTACACCTTTCCTGCCGCCTGCATCCGACCGCAATAACCAACTAACCGCCGCCACCAACCACCACAATAGTTCCAACGCCGACACCGATCGTCACGATGATTCCATATAATTATTCATCTACGATGAATAATAGAACCATCATTACGTGACGTAACAACAACACAGCCTCCCAAGCAACCGCCGCCGCCACCGACCGACACTCTAATTCCACCACCGCCACCGAACGCCACGAAGATTCCATACATTTATTCATATAATGAATAATCGAATCACCATCACGTGACGTAACACCAACACTGCATACTATTTAATAAATTCCGCCTGCCCCTCCACCCCGCACCGCTGATTTGGACTGCCAACCACTTCCTAGGACCTAAACCAGAAGAGCAGCCAAATTAATGCCTCACTCAAAATGAATTCCTCATTTGCAAGTATTTTTAACATTTAACTTTATAATTCACAGTCTCTCCTTTCAGTGAAATTCCATAAGTAGATGTGAAATTTGCATGGAAAATCAGACTCGATCTCCCAGCCATTGGAAGAAGTTCTATTGCAAATAATAGAAAACCGGGATAAGAGTTCTCACTCGAAGGTACGCTGCGGGGAATACCAGCAGAAACCTCACCAAATTTTGAAGCAAAAGTTTTTTGTCAGCTTTCCACTCCGCTGTTGGTCGTGGTGGATCGTTGACCGGCGTTTAGGCCACTCGATTATTGTCGTGGAGCTCTTCCTTTCTAGAGGAATCTCTACTGACCTCCGTTTATTGTCGTGGGGTTGCTGCTTTCGTAAGCTTCTCCATAGACCTAGTTTGGGAACTATCAGTTTTTTGTCGTGGCTACTCCTTTTCTTAGGGGTACCATAGACCGAGCCTTGCTCAACCGTTTTTTGCCAGCTTTTCACTTCGCTGTTGGTCGTGGTGGATCGTTGACCGGCGTTAGGCCACTCGATTATTGTCGTGGAGCCCTTCCTTTCGAAAGGAATCTCCACAGACCTAGTATCTAAGGTATCATAAGAAATGAATTCTTATCTTTTATTTTAAGATTATCGATAAGAATATGAAATAAACTGTTAAGAAAATTAAGATTAATAAAGATATTGTTGTTTCGGAGTTCAACACTCTTCAACCCTGAGTTTTTGCTTTCTTTTGGGAACAACCCTGGACATCCATGAGCTAACCTCAGCCTGAGTATAAAAAAGCATCACAATTTTAACATCTTAATTCGCTAATCCAACCCATAAAGCACACCAAATAGTCAGCTTTTGTGGATGTAACGGTGTCTCAACATACACTTGAGGATTATCATCACTCCAAATGCGACAGTTTTGCTTATTGAAGTATCCATTCAACCAAAAGTGAGCTTCATCGCTGAACAAAATGAAATCGCAAGCCAAACTGAGTATAAATCAAGTGACAGCTGTCAAAGAGACCAACTCCAAAAAAAAAAAAAATTTCAGATTGAAAACCACACGTCTAAACAATCACCCTTTACATGAATATTGAAATTACATTTCAAGCTATTACTGAGTCCGAATAGATTGAAGCGTTATAATTGGCAATTTTATCCATTGAGTTCAATCATTGAGTTCAATGAATGATTTTGGACAAGCATTCAGATATTCAGAACTAATTTTATTTCAGCTTTGTTTTTAAGATCAATTCTGTTTTAAAAATTTTTATGAACTGGCATTCTTGATGATACTTTTACATCAATGAAGTTATGCTTGTGTTTTTTGCTTCGAATATGGCGGTCTATGTTGTGCAGTGCTATTGATTGGTAAGCAACTGTTTATAGGCACCACATAATTGTTTCTTCTTTTTCCCAAATATGCTCCTGCTCCTTGTGGTTTTCTTGGTTCTGCATCTGGTTGTTCTGCTTGCGCAGAATCTTTGTCTTATTATAAACCTAGTTTTATACAAATTAGTTTAATGAAATAAGTTTGTTTTTTATAATTAAAACTTAATTCTCCATTTCAGCACAAAAAAAACCACACCAGTTATCTGCGGCAGCACAACAATTCACATTTATTTCACATACGACAACGACAATAATTTATTGAAATATGTGCAAACTAACAACTCCTATCAAAATGACGGGGACGTTCAAAGAAATGTCAAAAGTGTAAGTGCCAGAAGTAATAAAACAAAATATTTGCACTGCCTTACCTGTCTAAAGCTGTGTTCACAAAGGAAAATAAAGAAGACAAGACAATGGGATAATTTTCATTTAATACAAATAAAATATATCAAATAAATGTTTAAATTAATATTGAATAAAGAAAAGAGTTCCAAATTTCAAAAAAGGATGATATGCAAAAAGATGAGTCCAGAGGTCCCGGTTTCAAAAAAGGAGTCAAAAAGACTAAAAGAGCCCCAACGTTAACTCTAAGCTCATCGCCCATTTCAGAAACCACCATCAATATAAATTTCGAATTAGGCAATTCGAAATTTCGAATAGTCCGAAACGGATGGTATTCGGTTTTGGAAGCAATATCGATATCTGATTTGAACAGTCACTGAATGGTGAAACCAATCCTTACATCGTTTTGGAGAAAGTAATATTGTTTGTTATGCTTGATATGTAGGATTTGGCAACAGTCTGATATCCATAAAATAAATTCAAGTCTGCCCCAAGGCTCCGTCAATTTTTATAATAGGTCTCCTATCAAATAGATACCCCTAATCTACTACACTTAATAAATTTTCTGCCATTTTGGTTTGTTGTTGTTTTGCAAGTCGAGTCGACTTGTACTTCAGCGACTCTCTCTGCTGCATCTGCTATCTCACATTGTAGTCGTGCAATACGATTTACATACATTTAACTTTGACATTGCTGCGTGCTACTGCTACTGCTACACCATTGTGCGCAGCCAGTCAGTGGGTAGAGCTGCATTCACGATTGAAAATGTTCGGATCCTGGTAAGGCGCAGAAATAACTAAGACAAACGTAATACAAAAGGAATGGAAAGCCTCCGCAAACAACAGTTAACGAAGCTAGTAAAATATCCCTTTTAAAAACATTTGATGAAATCCCCGAAAGGCTTAGAAACTTTTTTTTTAGAAATTTAGAAAAATCATGAGGCTTGACGCCACTAATGCCGTATTGTTCTCTGGAACAAAACACACTGAAAGATAGTCGGACAAGAGTGCGTCTTGAGCCTTTTTAATGGCAGCTTGATATTCATCGCACAAAAAATACGAATAAAAACTGAGCATTCCCAAAAATTAACATACCTCTGTTGGACCCTTGATATTCGTTTTGAGTGGGGCCACCTTCAGTTTCTGTGAAGGACTTATGCAATCTGTGTTTGGTGCGCATAACCAGTAAAAGGGAAAACAAAAACTTTCCTAAGATACACATACTCTCTGAACTAAAATAGACAACGGCCTTTAAGAAATTCAGAACAGTGACGTTGGTAAGTCCTTCCTAGCCCACCCTTATTCCTTTTCTTGAAAAATAGCTTCCTATAAAGACACTTACATGGTGCAAAGCTCTTAGTCCAAGTATACTGGACCAATCTGAATAATCATTTAGATTTCCCTGTTATAACTCATCACTGATTTCTAAAACACTTCCTGATCAATGTTGATGTGCTTCTATAAGAAGCTGAGCAACAAAATCAAACATCCATTGAACAGTGTAATTGCCTTCCTTTTTATCTCACATCATGGTTGTCCTTAGTTCTCTAAATATTGAGTTTCATTTATCTTGCTTGCCCAAAAGGAAGAAATAACACGTATAGGACATAACAATTTTCAACGATGGACCCTTAAATTGTTTCATCTTGGACAGTTGTTGAGGAAATCATTAGGAAGTGTATCCGTAGTTCCATCGTCTTCTTCGATTTTGAGTGTAGAAAGGCATTAGCAACGGAGTCATGCCTCTGTGTATCATGTACCAAAACGGGAAGCTGTCATGTTAGCCTCTCGGCCATATGACCATGGATACAATATCAATATTTTTTTATGGATGCTGAAAGCGATCTACTGAAACGATGATGATGACGCCTGACTGAACGACCAGCAACAATGTCTCAATATCGAGGGCTCCATAAAGGATTTTTTTTGTTTGTTTCAATGTTCAACTCCTTGCAAAAAGTTTTTGGTTCATTGTACCTAATCAAAGTGCCGCAACCCTTTTGCATAGCAGCAGCTGTTGAATGTAACAGTGCCAGCTTCTTAATGGAACAACAAGATAGGTGACATCGCCCAAGTTGAGTGACCAGCATCTGAACAAGGCTGCTGGGCAAAAAGTGTCCACCACTAGGTATCAATGGCCCAAAAGAATGGTCTGCAGCAGACTGCTATAGAAAAACAAAGAACATCTTTTTTTTGCTCATACATCTTCACCTTGCCGCCGCGCAGGCCGTCGCATCACAGCATCGGTTTGCCGCATCCATAATGTATCAGATTACTCCTGACATGGATACACTCAGTCGCAGTCCTATATTATTCTCAAATCATCTCAACGTCATCATTAATGGGTGTTGGGTTTGAAAAACTTAAGAAAAAAAAAGAAGCCAACAGCGGGCCTCAGCCATAACGCCAGACATTGTCCCTACATCAGTGATCTACATCAGGCGTGTGGACTGTGGAGCAGCAAAGTTCAGAGCAGACATGCCAGCGATCTTAAGGATAATGAATTAAAACAACAAATGTTTGGCTCAGGTTACAAAATTAGCCACCACCATATAGACATAAGGTTCCCCAACTTTTGAATTTAATTAAACTAGTGTATATTTTATGGAGGTCAGTTTTAAGAGTTGGTGCAGTTGGTTCGTTGAACTCCTAAAAAAGCGTTCAAAAATTCTGGAGTATGTATATGAACGGTAGCAGTGATTGCTTAATGTGACATATGCCGGCGCTTTTGTTGTCTGCACAGCCCAACTCTTGACGGAGATTTTTGTACGGTTTGCACTGGAGTTGAAATTTGAAACCTCACGCGTGAATATGAATCGGACGAGAGTGGTCGTTTTGAACGATGACACGCTTCTTGGTGCTTGTTAAACAAGTAATATATAGGGACAAGGTTAAAGGAGACAAGAAAAAGAAATTCCTCCTAGCTGGAGGTTGGTGTGATTTTTTATTTGAAACTGATATCGCATATATGCGCAATCTTTTGTGCAGTTTATATAACAGCAAAGTAGTTTTAATAGTATAAGCGGTAGGTAAGGGGAAAAGCACTGAGCTTTTTTAAGAATCTAATGCTCACTTCCTTGGTCTTAGGAAGCTGCTGTTTGCAAGAACACTTTTACTCCTCCTGAAGCATATGGCAGTAATCAGGCTCTTCCATTTCTTGCCATTCCTCGAAAGCTGTGACCACAACTCAAAATCCTGGGGCTTAGCTTCCTTCGAAAAATTGAGATTCCTCAAATTATGACCAACCCAGAGCCATTTTCTCAGCGTCATGTCCACATCCCCTTATATGTGTCCAGCCCCGAGATACAGTTCGTTGGAGGTTCTGGTTTGTAGCCACCGGATCTTTAAGATGTAACGCAGTCAAAATTTCACAAAAGCACCTGTAGTTACTCAAGGAGTTTTGCAGATCATTTTCACGTTGCACAGGCATGTAGTTACCCAAATTTCACGTTGGATTGAAAGAGTTTCAACGTAAGCTAGCATTAGACGGTACTTGTAATAGTCTTTGCAATGTCCATCATGTCATTGTGACATATTTATTTGTCCTAAAGTCGATATGTGGTGTAATGGACACAATTTCCACCACAATGTCACGAATTTTTGGGTCCTTGCAAAGACCAATTACAAGGCCCGTGTTATGGCCCTTAAGGTAGGGATTTTTGCCAGTGGCTTGGAATATCACTTCATGGCCGAAAAATGTGAGTGTATTGCAACTTTATTGCCATACACACAGCTGATTGAATTCACTAAAATCGCTTGTTGCTGTGCACAGATGACGTCACGAGACGGTCAAAATTGCAACAATCAACCGAAAATTAACATTAACTTTCACTTATACTTTTACTTATACGATTACTGACGCTAGTGTATTTATGCATGCGTAAGCCCGCCTTATAGAAAAGTTTCAACAAACATTCTCAACTTTTCCATACGATAAAAGTATCGTGGGAGATTCGTGGAATAAGCTCTGCTGTATCGTTTGTTATTGAAATGAATGAATGAAAGATATTGTAATCAGTTTTAAACGTTTAACGTTATTTTTTCCTACAATATCTTACTACTTTGTTGTTTCGTGTATTTTTGTTGATTCTGGTAGTGCTTTTATAATAAATCTTGATTCACTTGACATAATTTTCCAATAAAAAATAATTCATGGATGGTAAGATGAGAAATGTGATGAGAAGTTTAACATCGCCATGTTCTGTGAAGACAGTGATTTTTTGCAGAAAATCACAGTATGGAAACGTGCCTAATGAAACGTCAAATGTACTTATGATTTTATATTTTGAAAAGAAAGTTTAAATAAAGGAAAAAGTTTAAAGGAAACAATTAAATAAAATAAAATTAAATCATAAATAAAGCAATGTAAGTTTTAAGTTTCTTTTTGTAAATACAAATAAATAATCATTTTGTTATTTTGTTTTTAATTTTACTTAGGGAAAACGACGAGAGCTCAATTATTCGTGAAACAGAAAATACACAAAAAAAACGGCAGCGGCAACGAAAGCTGAAGTGTTTGTGGAACAGCCAGCAGACTTATAGCTGCTGTGCAGAAGTGGCCACTGCTGTGGGACGGCGGATGCAGCGAATATAGGTTGACTAATGTCAAGTCTGACTGTTGGCAGCAGATTGCGAGGAAACTTGCCATTCCTGAAGTTGATGCTAATGAGGCCAAAATTAAATGGAATATTCTTCGCAGCCTGTTTAAGACCAACCTTGGGAAAATGCGGTGCAAAAAGTCTGGACAAGCTGCGTCCGACCTAGTTAAAGCAACGTGGGCTCATTTCCCAGAGATGAAGTTTTTAGAGTCGGCCGAAGTGTCACAATCCTCCACTTCAACATCAACCATGGAATTGGTACGATATTTTATTTGTAGTATTTGACGCATCCTTCCTGAGGGACTTGAGCGAACAGTCCACTTCACGAGCCCCACAGCGGTGGATATTCCTACTGCTAGACGGAGGAAAAATAGCAAAATACCAACACCAGCCACAACACCAACGTCATCTCCGTCAGTCTCACAGACTGGAAGCATGAGACTTTGCAGCGGATGTGCTATCTAATCTTTCTTCAAGGTCAATGGATCGCTTCCAGTCCTGTGCAGATTTAATTGCGGTGCATCTTCGCTCGCTACACCCAGCGAATCATTACAGCTCGAGACAATACTTATGACAGATATGTATAACTTCTTAGGTTCTCGAGGCAATAATGTTTCGCTGGAAACAGGGGTAATGCTTGAGCATGAGGAAGATGAATAAATGCTGCTCGAAACCACTCTGCAGGACGACGACCATAACGTCTGCAGCTGTGAAGTGGAAATATATGTAGATGATAAATACTGATAATACTTAAGAATAAGTTTTATTTTTTAAGGTAATGACTGTAAGGCAAGCTGCCGAATGTTCAAAAAAGAGATCGAGCTTGCAACATGGGAAAAAATCTTTGATATCGCATCAAAACGCTGCAAATCATCGCTCTTACGCTGAAGCTTTGAAGTCACAAAAAATTAATACTTTTTTCACTGCCCCAAATTCATTGCCTACCTTCAGTATTCAAGAAAGGTCTCAAAATACGTATAGAACAGAGCAGTCACAAAATCTGAACGATTCTACTACAAATTCACAACTTCTGACAAACTATTCATTTAAGAAAGCTGATTCTATTGCTGCAGAGGTACGGTGGTGTCTATATATTGTTTCCAAAAGAGCGTCGTTGAACTCGTCGGTAGATATTGATGATATATTTCGACAAATGTTCCCAGATAATAAAATTGCAGAGAATTTTAAGCTCGGAAGAACGAAAAGTTCCTACGTAATTAACCACGGTATCTCTACGTATTTCCACAACAAACTTTTGAATACAGTTAATAAATGTCAAGAATTCGTTATGTTTTAACAAAGCACTGAACAAAGTAGCGCAGAAGGGCCAGATGGATTTAGTTGTGCGGTTTTTGCAATGACGAGAAGGGTTTAGTCTGTAACAGATACTTAGAAATGTGGAGTTTGTGGTCTACATGTAGTTCATGAATCAATGAAAATCGGCTTAGCTTAAGTTTCGTGGGATCTCCAGCAAGGAGAAGCTTATTTACTGCGAAAACGCAATGCATTCAATTCCCTTTAAAGTATTGCGCTATACGTTGGCTGGAAAAAGTGTATAGATAGATCCTTGAATATTTTCGATGAATTAAAACAATTCACAATGAAAAATTTAGAGCTCCCAAAAACGAAACCAATACAAAATGTTAAACTATTCTTCCAAGATGACCTATTAAACTGCAAACTAGCAGTTTTTTATACTATAACTTATGATTTTGAACCGTTTTTGACCAAGTTTCAAGGCCAGAAACCATTAATATTTTATGATTATGATATTAATATTATTATGATCAAAAACTTATTGCAGGAGCATTCCATCGAAAAGAGGAACTCTATGGCAATTTACAAACTATTGATTCTTAAGTTTCAGTGTACATTTTAGGCATGGCAATATCCTCTTGTCCAATAATTTAAACAAAACATTAAACTTTAGTCACTTGTTTTATTTCCATCTGCATTCATTGTTTCAGTTAAAATTCTCAATGACCATTTCTTCTTTCAATGTTTTTTTTGAACCGTTATTGTAGGTGTTGAGTAGAACATAAAGCTTCCATTCCTTGTTCACGTTTCAGTATTAAGTGAATTGTTAATAAACGCACAACATATTGTTTTTTAATTTACAGTTGTTCTCATTAAAAAGACCTAAACTCAAGGTAAGTTTAAGTGTCCGACACGTGACGCTCAGTTCGTAATGTAATGCAATTTCAATACAATTTTATGTAAAAAGATGAATTAACTGTTTTTTTATTGGTAACTATTAGCGGTCTAGTTAGTACAGTTAAAAGTTCGTTTGTAAATTATTCTTTTTTATTATAATACTTGTGATTTAAAAGTGTCTGTACGTGACGCATTTTATTGATTGATTTATTCGCTATATTTTGTTTTATTTTATTTAGAGAAATAAAGTTTCAATTATGGCTGATCGACCATTTTCAAATAGTGCCCTTCGCATGAGAAAATTACGCGAAATGAAAAAATCCGAAGATCCAGAGTTTAAAGCCAAGGAATCGATGAGAATCGCTGAATTGAGGATAAGGAAACGGGAACAATCTTCTCAAAGTGAACTGGCAGCCATACGACGTGAGGAAAGAGACGGAAAAAGACTACAAAGATCTAGAAGAAGGGCTGAAGTTCCTACAGATAAAAACAATAGTGATTTATGTACTTCTTCTGTGAGTATAATAATTCCCTGCAAATCAAAGCAAACTTTAGGTAAAGCAGTTCGAAAAGCCTTAAAAGCTCTGCCTGAATCACCCAGAAAGAAAAAAAAGGTAGTGACAGAACTAGCACGCAAGATGAATATTGCATTAGCCGAAAGTCCACGTCCTAGCATATCAGGTGAGGATTCACAATATGAGGCTGTGAAATCATTTTACTTTCGCCCGGATGTCGTGTACACCTGCCAAGGCCTTAATGATTATGTAACTATATGGGAACATGGTATAAAAAAATGTCAGAAGCATTATTTGACTTTGTTCTTACGGGAAGCTTTCTTTATTTTTAAAGATTTAAATCCAGATTTCGAAATTGGGTTTTCAAAATTCTGTAGCCTCAGACCAGATGAAGGATACCCCTAAAGATCAGTGTAGATGTATAATTCATGAAAATTGTACCTTGAAATTAAAAGGGCTTAAAGAAAACTATAGTAATGAGTGGTGGAGTAAGATTTTATGTGACGCTTCTATGAACTCAAATTGCTGGAAGAATGAATGTAATACTTGTTCTAATGGCCAAAAAATAAAACAGACTCAAGAATTGAGCAGATTATATATGTTTGGAAAGAATGGGAAAAGAATTCCGAAAATAAACTCCGTTTAGTGACCAATGAAACAAGTACTGGTGAACTTGCAGAGGAGCTGATTGAATCTTTCCCAAAAATGATGCGTCAAGTTAATTTGAAAAGAATACAAGCTGCGGAATTCCACCATGATAAGATGAATGAAAATGTGCGTATCCTTCAAGTTGACTTCGCAATGTTTTTTTTGGTGTGAGTATCAGAATGAAGTCCAAAGCGCCCTGTGGTCGAGAACAAGTGTCATGTTGTTTACAGCAGCAAGTTTTTACAGAGCCCAATGTCGAACATACGTTATATGCTCGGATGCAAATGCTAAAGACAAAGATACCATTTATGTTTTTTTAAATGAGTTATTCGACTTGATTCTTAACGGAGACGAAAGTTCATCTTCGCCATCGGCTGAAATTATTTGGAGTGATGGACCTTCTTCAGAGTTCAAAAACCGTTACATGGTCAAGTTAACATCTCTACTTAGTGAAAAACATAATAAGACATTCTTATGGAAATATTTTGCAACATGGAAAAGGTGTGATTGGTGGAGTTGGCGGACACATCAAGAGACTAGTGAGGGAAAAAATGCTAAGCCAAGATGACAACGTTGTGGTTCAATCAGCAAAGGATTTCGCTGATCTGGCTTCACGATTGGTCTCCAAAACACGAGTCATTTACCTTTCAGCAACATATATTGGCAACAGAATAATGAATATGCAGCCATGGGAAAACGTCAAAGCCATAGGTACCTGGAATTTCCAATATCCATTGCATTAAAACATATAAGAAGAGCGTAGAGGTCCGTACCCATTGTAAATTGGAAGACAAAATTGTGTTTAACTATTAAAAAACTTTTAAAATATACTAGTTTTGTCAACTATGTCAGACACGTGACGTCGTTTGTCCGTACATGACAAGTTATTAAAAAATTGCTAAAAAATTTACTTTGTGTTTTTTTGATATTTTTCTCTATTAACTATAAACTTTGATTCTCCTTTATCATTTGCTTCTTATACGTCTTTAATTCATTTTTTATAGTTTCGCTAAAAATTGAATATAAAGATAACTTTATAGGTAGAACATTGGTACTCTCGCCCGCCGTCTGTTACGTGACAGGTTTAAATTCAGTTAACTTTCTTTTTTCATTTGGTCAGGGAAAAATCAGAAATTGGTCAGGGAAAGTCAGGAAAATAGTGGCAACTATGAAATAGTCCCATTCTGCTGATTCCATTGTAGTGCAGCCACCGGTTACGGCTCGCTCGTTCTTCCTATCACGTCATGTGTGCCACCTTGTCTTAACCTGGTCGGACATACTTCCTTGCGAGCACTCTTGCGATGAGCTGGTGTTTGCTGTTTGGCAGGTCACTTCCAGCATGTTTAAAAAGTTTCGCTGGTAGTCCATCGGCTCCAGCTGTTGTGTTCGCTCTTAGTTTGGCGATGGCTGTTTGATAGGTTTTGTTGCAGGTTCGCCCATGTGCTCTTGAGGATGTCGAGACGTTGAGTTGACAATGTTTTTAGATGTCCTCTTTCACTCGAAAAAAAAAACTTTCCTTGTTAGTGTCGTCTTTCTTTTCTAAGTTGGGCATGTGTGCTGAAAGGGAGATGGTGAATTTGGCCTTAATGAATTGTCATCACTCTCTCTGATTTCGCGAAACCTCAAAACATTTCGATTAGGTCATCCTCTAACAACGATACTGCATCCCAACAAGAGCGACTTCCCATCGAGGTGATACTTTCCATACTTGAAAACAAAGTTAGTACTATACCTATCATTATTATTTGTTGTTCGGGCGAGCTTATACAGATCAGGCACTGCGGTATCTGAAGATTCCTATTGTGCCAACCCATGTGAGATTCTAGAGCAGCTCTGTTGCTCCAGACAGAGACCAGAACTTTAAGATATTCTGTGGATGGAAGGTTTTGAGTTTTTCCAGGGGAACGATCTCGAAACCAAGTGTTCGCTTTCTGAGGCGGAGGAGTGCTGGGCATTCCGTGAGGATATGCAGAGATGTTTCTTCACTTTCGAGGCAAAGACGGCAGATGGAGTCTGTTGCTAGTCTCATGTTCTGAAGGTGTTTTTTCAGAGGACAATGTCCGGTTATGATTCCGGTCATTGTCTTTAGAGTTTTCCTATCTAGGTTGAGTAGGAATTTTGTGGTTTTGTGTGAATATTCTGGTACAAATCGTTTGGAGCAGAATTGACCAGGAGTTGCTTGCCAAGCTGCATTGGATTCCGTTAGTAGGATGTTCTTGGCAGTGTTTTTGAGGTAATTTGCATTTACTTCGCAGAAGGGTTCATTCATTTCATTGCCATCGTATCCCTTATGTGCTGGGATCCAATGGAGAATCACAAAATTGAACCTTGCAAGTTCAGTCTCCTCGACTAGCTTGGACCTTATGACAGGCGAAGCCAGACTTTTAAGCTAGCCTGGCTGTCTGAGAAGATGAATATTGTTTTTTTTGGCTTTCGAGTGACAAAGTATCCTCGCGCATTCGTTAATAGCAAAGACCTCTTCCTGAAATATGCACGAATGAAGACCAAGGCTGACTGATAAGTTCGCACATGGTGATTCCCCAAAAATACCCGAACCAGTACCTGTTTCCATTTTTGACCCATCCCGATACCAGACCAGATCTTCGCTAGAAGGGTGTGGTTTGAAGTTTTCCCAGTCTTCCCTGGGGGATGACTATAGAGAAATGCTGTGTGAAGTTATATGTGGGGATTGTGACATTCAGACACATGCTAAATTCCTTAAAATGTTCCAAGCTGCTGAGGAGCAAAAGGTGGTCCCTTGAGTTTGGGTTGGAGGTTACATATTCTTGGTGGAAGAGACGATGTCATCTCAGTCTTGCTTCCATTCTTATGAATAGGTGGATTGGAGGTAATCCCAAAATTACATTAAGTGCAAAGTTAGGTGTGGTCCGCATGCAACCCGTTATGCATGTCGTTGTATTTTGTCTAGCTTCAAGTTAATACTAGAAAAAAAAACATGCAATTAGTACTAGGAACTGCCTGTTTTTTTTTTATATTTCGATAATTCAAGGGTGTAGAAATATGTGCTGGAAAGGATTTCCTTTAACCATCGACAGCAGCGTAGTCGATGAATGACTTGCCTATTTATTTATTTCGTATTCCCGATTCCAATGTGGCGTAGAACCATTTTTCCATCAAACGTTTAATAGACCAATAGAGACAAATAATCGTTGAACAATGGCTCTATAACTGTTACAGAAAATTGGAACCATTAAGATGAATCACAAAACAGATGATGTGCTATTCCAATCTGTTTTTTCTTTCAACTTGTGAATTCTAATCAAACAACATCAAATGGATTCGAATACTCCTTATATTTCTTTGAATCCAAATTACCATCATTTTGAAAAAGTTTGCCTCTCATTATGCTCACTGGCAACTTTCTTTGGCCCATTACGATATTTTAATATCACTTTTTTCAATTTTGTTTCTCATGCGAAATTGCAAACGATGCAATTTCAGAAAAGTTTTTTTTGTTTTTTTTTTTTATTTTCTAAAGAAGAGTTTTTTTGTAATGGGAACTTTGTCAAAGTTTTCCAAATCGAGTTATGAAGAGTTAAGTGGGTCGTGCTAGACATACTTTTGTGTAAGTTTATTTCGTCATTTTATTTGTTAGATATTTAGTTTTCGAACAAAACGATTATTGTCTTCAACATTTGAAAATAGGTAAAGTTACAAATAATCGAAGCAACTTTAGGAACATTTTTTGCATGGTATCTAAATATACATAAACATGTTCAAATTCAATGTCTCTGGGGAAGGTTTATGGCAAAAAATGTGCTGAATTGTTCTCTAGATTTCAATAAACACTTTGGATTTTATTTTATTCGGTTGAAAGTAGATGGGATACAAAATTGGGAAGTTGTTAATACGCTGGCCGCTATTGGTTTTAAAATTGGCATGTTGAAATCAAAGAGTCGCTGTCGGTATATTATTACAAAGTGACAGGATCGGAGACTAATAAAATATAATAAAAAAAATCGTGTCTAAGTTCTTTTCATTAACGCGCGCTAAAAGGTTTATATTAATACCCTTATCATGAATAAAGCATACCTAGCGGTAAAGAAAAATCAATTAGCGATAAAAAGAAGATACCAACGCACATTGGTTTTGAAAGTCTGAAACTCAAGATGAGAGGGAATAATCGAGCTAAGTTAAACATTCGACGTTCTTGTAGTGCGGCTACAAATGAGTCTCTATACTTAACAGTAGGAACCTACGACAGAAGTCAAGCTCGATTATATGTATATAGATCGGCGTTCCACGTTTCCAGCGATGAGAGTGTTACAGGGAAATTGTTTGAGGGGCCGAATGCAACCGACTTTTGCGGTGGAGCTTTTTTTTTTGTAAAGGTAGTGATAATGGTGATATGGTTCTTTTACCAATTAATTTTAAGGCATTTTTCTGAACCATATATCCAGGACGAAGCGCAAATATGTATAAGGAGCACCTGTTCAGATATGAGTATAATACTCAAGCTTTCGACAAATGTTTGCTATCTAGACGGTCGGTAACCAGATCAGATAGTTGAAAATATTTCCTTAAGATTTCACGGCATTTTTGGTGAAGTAATACTTAAACCTAGAAAAGCTGTCTTTGAAGCATTAAATTAGACGGAACTTATAATATCTCATATATATATATATATATCACATTAAAATTTCTAGCACTTAATCGTTTTATCAGGAAAATAAAATTTTAAGAACAAACCGTTTTTGAAAAAACCAAAAATAAAAAAAAACTGTTGGGTACCCTATTTTCTTATTTGTATTCGTTCGCCCTCGCAGCCAGGCCCTGTCCAGTTCCAGAAACTAAATTTTTCTTTAGCAGAGAAGAACAAAAACAATACAAAATGATCGTTAGTCAGTTTTAAGGCATGTGCTAAAAAACTGCAGCTGACGATTTCACCCATTTCATTTTATAAAACCAGTAGTAGGCGTCAGCCTACTAAACTAAACAAGCCTAAACTAAACTATTTTTATTTAATTAAGAAAAAATTTACTACCTTAAGAAAGATCTTGTCTTTTAAAGTTCTTCGATCAAGAGACGAGCGACATTAAAAAACGCGGTATGCGTAAGTGGCGTGACCAGGAACGTACTGGCTGGCGGGTAATGAATCCGTTGTCCATAATTTATTGACGTATTTAAAGTAAGTAAAAAGTTTCTCGTGAAGACCGTTCCAACAACATTATGTTTTGTTCAAATTGGTGGATACTACCGAAATAATGTTGAGTTTCTCAGATAGATGCGTAATATGTACTATGGATATCTAAAAAAAAAAACTTTATGTGTACATTATCGCAGGTTTCCCATAGAAAGCTTGCTGCAAAGTGCTCATAGCAAAAAAAAAAAAATTGTTGGGTTGGGTTGGATCAATTTTCCTAACCTCCTTTTTTCTGTTCAATAGCAAATCCTTAAATAAGTGTGTCTGCGCATTTATGTTCAGTAAGAAAAAATATCCATATTTCAATAAATACCAATTGAAAAAAAGTTCAACTTTTCCCTTTCATTCGAGTTCACTACAAAGTCAATCTAAAGTGGCACTTTCGAGATTCTTTGGGAATGTTCGATTAACATTGATTCTGTGGCGGATGTGAATATCTTTAATAGATTCCACTTCAAATAACTCAAATGGCAACGAGGAGCTTAAAACCACAACAGACATTTAGGAATGCAGGTGTAGGTGGTTTGGAATTCTAACACGCGGAAGTCTATTTCAGGACTAGAGACTAGACTGGGATTGATTATATCTAAACATGGCCTTTGTTTTCCGCGTTCATTGACCTCTTGGGCTATAAATGTATGAATTTCCTTTTCCAATATATTCGCACAACAATAGGGAGACCGTTGTCATGAACATATCGCCTTATTTCAGAACCTTTGACCTCATTTCTACAAACTGAATCAAATATAATGGACAGAATTAACACACACGCGTTCTTGTTTGTTTGCGTCCCTTGTGTCCTGGATAACTGAATCGATATATTTTTTTGGAAGGAGACCTGATGCCAGAGTCACTATTTTTCTTGAACATAAATATGATTTATTATGATAAAGCTAGGAACATCACAGGAAAGGTTCCGCCTTATGATTCCATAAGTTCATTCACCTCGGAAGGCTTGAATATAATAGAAAATACGATTAAGGATGATATGGTTTCTGTTTTCTTTTTTCATAAAAAAGCTAGCTTGGATCTGGAGAAGGAAGGTTCAATTCGTTTGGTTTTGTGCAGATTTATTGTTTGATTAGAGAAAACATAAGTTAATAAATCTTTGTGAGAATATTTGTTCCTGTTAGGGGGAGCAAATTATATAAAAGGTGTCCTGAAAAGAAGAAAGAAATAAACTACAAAATGCCGTAGATTTGGCTCATATTTTATCATAAGGAAATGGGTGCAAGGACCGCAATTAATTGAAAATGTTGACACCATACCCCCAAGCGGTTGGGGCCTATTGACTAAGACAGGTGCCTACTACACAGGAATGATGGAAACTACGTTTAATTTATTTGGCGTCTATTACAATATTTTAAAAATAATTTTTTTCAGGAAATTTGTTGGCTTACTTTCAATATGTGGAAGAAAGGATATTTCCCAGCCAGGAAAGGAGAAAATCAAACAATTTCACAGAATTTCGCTGAACTAAACAGCCAACTGACTATTGAAAGATATTCAAAGCACATATAGTATGAAATAGCAAAGGACGAAACCTACTAGAAAGTTGCGAGCATTTCGGATTTGAAGAATTTACTTTTTTGGTCATATGCCAATCGAAGTTGTATTGGAATAGGATCATATTAACGATCAAGTGAATGAGCTAGTGTTGGCTAAACATCGATAGTCTTTCGATACTATCGATAGTTTTCAATTATCGGCGATAGTATCGATAGTAAAAACTATCGATACTATCGAAGAGGACAAATATTTTAATATCAAAATAATATAACTTTTTTGAAAATTTTTCTTCGCTCTTCGACATCCCTGTACACTTGTAAATTCAAAGTCCAGTTCTTTGATACACAAACCGGATAAACTATTTCCTTGTTTCTTTATTCAAACTGGAATATTTATAACGCATTCGGAAGCAGAAGCCGTAATTGACATACGTCACTACTTGGAAAAATCATTAATGGATAGAATTTCTTCTTCACTTACGTATTGGAATCAATCAACAAGTAAACTACGAGAAATCGAGATTAAGTTTATCTCTGCATTCCAGCTCCTTCGGTTCCTTCTGAACGAATTTTTTCCAAAGCAGGAGGCATAATGACCAAAAAAAGAAATCGCCTCAAAGATAAAAACTTATATCATTTGCTTTTTATTAAACATAATTAAAAAAATTTTTAAGACTTATTTTATATTTCTTTTCGCTTTTCCTTCTACCTATGCTTTTCACATTTCTCTTGAACTTATAATACCTTAACTAACATGGCATTGTTTTATTTTGTTTAAAGCTTGTTTTTTTGTTTTAATTTTTAATTTAAACAGAATTATTTCATTTTCACTTTGATTGATTAATGATCTTAATAAAACAAAAACCTTTTTACGATTTTTGTTCCACTTACAAAACCTCAGAGTAGGACTTATTTTCACGAATGTTTTCAATATCTGCAAATAATGTGTCCCCGCATCTGGCTTAAAATAAAAATTTTCCTATATCTGTGTTGTAAACTAACTTCAAATACCTATACTAAATCCCAATGGAATACTTTTTTAATTTAGAGCAAGTACAAATTATTCTGAAACTCATATTTCCTGAACACATCCCAACAGCTGACATTTTTCCGACATCAGTAGTGAATTTGTACATTAACTTGGATAATTGTTGTCCCCACATTTTTACTTGCGATTATAGGAACTAAAAGGCGAGTTATGGATTCGTGCAAACAAAAAATTTTGAGATAACAATCACACATGACATTACGAAGGTGGAGAAGTCGAAAAAAGTGGGTATGGAAATTCCTTCCGTCTTTCTGTCTGTCTGTTCGCGCCTCTAAACTCTAAACGGGTGGGCCGATTTGCTTCAAATTCGGTATTTAGGATTTATTTGGCCGTCCATCGGAACATATTTTTGATTTTTGCTCTAGGCACCTGCCATACAATCGTGAAAAAAATTGATTTTCTCAAAAACGACTCTAACGATTTTGATAAAACTTTCACAATGCTATTTTTACTTGCGATTATAGGTACTATAAGGCAAGTTATGCATTCGTAAAAAAAAAAAAAATTCTAACAATCAAACATGACATTACGATGATAGAGAAGTGGAAAAAAGTGGGTCCGACAATTCTGTCTGTCTGTCTGTCTGTCTGTCCGTATGTCTGTCTGTATAGTTACCTACACTGAACCAAAAAGGTGCGTAAATACAATAAAAATTGTTATTGTCACAATAAAAATTCTCGTCCAACAAACAGTTTATTATGCCAATGAAAGGCTGTTTATTAATAGAATAAACGTTTGTTAATACAAGAAATAGTTTATTGATTTGTTTATTGATATATTTGTATCGTTAATAAACCAATTGATTGTACCAATTAACTTATTTGTTGTGCCAATAAACTCTTTATTGCCACAACAAAATAGTTTACTGAGGCAATAAAATTTGTTACTGAGCTCAATGAATTAGTTTGTTGTGCCAATAAACGCATTTATTGCCACAACAAAAAAGTTTACTGAGGCAATAAAATTTGTTACTGAACTCAATGAATTAGTTTGTTGCGCCAATAAACGCATTTATTGCCAAAGCAAAATAGTTTACTGTGACAATAAAAATTTTTAGTGACCTCAATGAATTAGTTTGTTGTGCCAATAAACGCATTTATTGCCACAACAAAATAGTTTATTGAGGCAATAAAATTCGTTACTGACCTCCATGAATTAGTTTGTTGTGCCAATAAACGCAATTATTGCCACAACAAAATAGTTTACTGAGGCAATGAAATTTGTTACTGAACTCAATGAATTAGTTTGTTGTGCCAATAAACGCAATTATTGCCACAGCAAAATAGTTTACTGAGGCAATGAAATTTGTTACTGAACTCAATGAATTAGTTTGTTGCGCCAATAAACGCAATTATTGCCACAACAAAATAGTTTACTGAGGCAATGAAATTTGTTACTGAACTCAATGAATTAGTTTGTTGCGCCAATAAACGCAATTATTGCCACAACAAAATAGTTTACTGAGGCAATAAAATTTGTTACTGACCTCAATGAACTAGTTTGTTGTGCCAATAAACGCATTTATGGCCACAACAAAATATTCATTGAGCTAATAAAATATATTTACTAAATATAATGAAATTATTTGTTGTACCAATAAACTCATTTATTGGCGCAGCGAAGTAGTTTATTTTATATATACTACTTCCCACTCGTAAAAATCTTGTTTCTTTTTATTTTCAGAGCTTTATACTTACTTCCTCTGTTGTCAATAGAACCAATGAGCGAAAAAACCAATAGAACCAATAGAAAATGTTGCTAAGAAGAAAGTTAAAAAACGAAACAGTTTCTTTGTTTTAAACGCAAATTTATTCCTTTAGGGCATTTAATAAAATGTGTATTTTTGGACAACATTTTTTTTTATCTTTAAAATATATCGCTTCTATAAATTTCCAAAAATTCGAACTTGCATTTGGATATTTCAAGTTAAATAAAAAAAATATTTTAAAGCAGAGATCTACTGCTCTTAGAATACTGACGAATGGATATTTGATTCCATCAAATAAAAGATATATTTCCTTAAAGGATAAAATGTCCTCACCGACAACCACAATAAATGGCTGCACGCTTTCGGACCTCTCGAGTAGAAATTTGATGTGCTCCTCTACCGATTGAATATTTCTGCGTTGAAATAAGAACGACTCCTGGGAATCCCTTACGGTGTAACGGATTGTGGTTTTGAGACCTTGTTTATCCTTTCGCACCAGCTTGTTTGTCGGCACCAAGTAGCCATGCAGTGCCCACAACAGTGCAGCATCTCTACAATCTGGAAATAAAACAATAAAAAGAAAGAGAAAGCATGAGTTGTTGATGAAACATTGAAATTCAAAATTCACGGGACACCCGGCAGATGTGAAACATTCAAGTTTTCATTAAAATTCATAATATTAAAAACCATCAAAACAAATATGGAGTGAAATAATTTTTAATAATTTAGTGTTTCGTCAATTAAATCAATATATTTGTCTTATCATTTTATTATAATATCAATTATTACAGATTATATTCATATAAACACATAGGAACAAAATTTTCCTCAACTCACCCATCAGATACTGCCACCCCGCCATACTCTCAGCCCACCTACAACTAGCAACCAACCATATACCACTTCTTATAAGTTTTTCATCACCGAATACCTACCACCAGTAACCACCCAATCCACCTGCAACCACCAACCCACCACCTTCCATTTTTGTCGATTCGCTCCCCAGTGCAAGTCCCCCCTATCACCACCATTTACCCAGCCCATTTACAACCACCAACCAAGCATCCGGCATTTTTGACAATTTTTTCCTCACCCCCACACCAAATCCCCCCAAGCAGCAACCACCCACCCCACCTACAACCAACCACCTAAAATTTTTGTCAACATTTCCCCCCTACCAACCCCCAACCACAAACGCCATCTACCCACCATTTTTCTAAATTTTGTCTCACTCACCCCCCAACATCCTCCTCAAAATCCACTCCACCACCAACACAACCTTCAACCACCAACCAACTACCCGCCATTTTTAACAATTTTTTCTGATTGGTGAGAAGAATGAAAAACGGGATTCCTCAAAACCCCCTCCCCAACAACCCAGAGTTCCCACCGACCCCACCTAGAACCAACAGCCAACCACCCACCATTTTTGTCAATTACCCCCGACCCCAAACCAAACCCTCACTAGTAACCACACACCATTTTCGTAATTTTTTTCTTCACCAACTTCCCCACACCCCAACCCCACATCAACCTCCCACCAGTTCCACCCACCCAGATGTTTCACATCAAAAATAAATAAAATTACTACTTACTTTCTGGAGGATGTGTTGCTAGCTTGGACAGAACGTCCTTGATGTTCTTTTCTTTAATGTGGACTTCGCTAAGCATGAACTTAGTAAGCTTTTCTTGGAAGATATCCCAGTCGTCTAGTAGAGAACGGTACTCCTTGAACAGATAATCGAAGTCCATATCCACCTAAAAGAAAAATAGTTTCAGACCTTGTTGTCGATGTGGGGTCAGAAAGTGGTCGGGAAGGGGGTTTTAATAAGGGTTTTTAAGGACAAAAATCGGTCAATCTCGATTTTCGGCAAAACGAAACGTCCTATGGAAAAAATTTAAATTTTAAAGTTGTACCTAGGTCATAAAACGATCTAAAACTTTTGTAAATACACTTTTTTCGCATAACCTCAAAATGTACGTCAAAAATTTAAATAACAAAAAGTTTGGTTTTTATTTTTATCTCTTACAAAAAACATTTTTATTTCACGAAATTTGGTGAAAACTTGCCATTTTATGCTTCAAACACAATGCATTTTTTTTTTTTTTATTAAAAATATTAATTTTTTCACCAAATTTTGATTGAATATCGAAAAAACACCCTAATTTTCAATCGAAAAATCTGTTTTCAAAATATCTATTTTTTTTTAATTAGGTTTGTTTTTATTGCCCGAAATCCCTACTTTCCGATTATGTTAAAAAAAAAAAAAAAACCACGTTACAATACATGCAAAAAAAAGCGTTGTTTTTGAAGCATAAAACGGCAAGTTTTCACCAAATTTCGTGAAATAAAAATGTTTTTTGTAAGAGATAAAAATAAAAACCAAACATTTTGTTATTTAAATTTTTGACGTACATTTTGAGGTTATGCGAAAAAATTGTATTTACAAAATTTTTAAATCGTTTAATGACCTACAACTTTACAATTTAATTTTTTTCCATAGGACCATTAGTTTTGCCGGAAATCGAGATAGACCGATTTTTATCCTTAAAAATCATTAAAAGCCCCTTCCCGCCCACTTCCCGACCCCAGATCGATCGTTATTTATTTTTCCTTTTATTTCCAATTGGTTTCATCCAACTATAATTTTTTTTCACTTTTTACCATTTTTAAAGGCTTCAGTATTCCTCGCTTAATTGCATCGACCAATTTGTCTGATTTTTCGTTCAATTGTCCAGGTGGATCAATTAACCGGATCATTAATATATTTTTAATTTATGAGCTGCAGTTTTTCACGATCAATTAATAGAATAAATCAATAGTGAGTTGCAATTGAACGAGGAATACTGTATTACGTTCAACAAGTATTCTTTTACCGAGGGCGTATGGTAGATTAATTTATTATACAAAATAACTTACCGAAATTTGTTCCTTGTTGTTGTTTAAACAATTTGTTTGTTATCCTGAAACAGTTTATTTTAGTTTTCGAATAGGATTTAATTTTAATACACTGAATAATTAAACAATACTTTTAAACTTCCACGAGCGACCACGTCTTATTTCAACAAACACTAAACTTCAACTCACTCGTAAATTTGTTTTCTGCGCACGGAATAGCCGCAAAATCGATAACTTTGGGGTTGTTTTTTTCTGAGTTTATTGCGACAATAAACTCTTTATTTGGTCAATAAATGGTTTATTGTCACAATAAACTTGTTTGTTGTGATAATAAACTATAAAATTTTGTTTGTTGTGACAAGGAACTAGTTTATTGTGATAATAAACTGTTTATTGCCACAATAAACAGTTTATTCTTATTATAAAGAGTTTATATACTGTTTATTGTGACAATTAACTTGTTTATTGTGACAATAAACTGGTTTATTGTGACAATAAATAGTTTTCAAATTGTTTGCTGTGACAATTAACTGTTTATTAATGGTTTATTCTGACAATAAACTGGTTTATTGGGACAATAAATAGTTTTTAAATTGTTTGTTGTGACAATTAACTGTTTATTTGGAGAATAAAAAGATTATTGTGATAATTAATTATTTATTACATCAATACAAAAGTTTGTCGCGACACCTAATTCTTTGAAAGATAACTGTTTTCTGTTAACAGTTTTTGTGTTCTGAAAGAAACACAATAGGTAGGTACACTGTTAAATTTTTTTTTGTAAATTTACTACTTTTTTACTAAGCAATTGCATAGTAAAATTACAAACTCTTGTTTTGTATTGGAACTTTGACACGCATTTGTTGTAATATTAAATTTTGTAATAGCTAGAGTACTAAGGAGGTATATCAATTTTACAATTTTCTTGTATTCGTCAGAAACTTATTATAATTTTACAAACCTACATTGTAGGATTAAATCTTAAATTTTGTAAAATTTCTTTACATTTTCGGAATTCAATTTTACCACGTTTATCAGTAAAATTACTAACCAAAACTTGCAATTATAAGAGCCGTTTTCTACCAAATCCGCAGAGCGACGGACGGTATGGCGAAAACCAAACTTTTTTGGGCTTCTCTATCATCATCAGAGATGCGATTTTGTGGACCTACAAATTTAAAAAAGGCAAAATAAAACACCCAAATAGGCAAGAAAGAAGCATTTTTAAAAACAAAAACTAATAACATAAAAAACCTAGTAGGTATGTAGGTAGTTTAAATAAATAAATCCACGTACGCATTTTTGCTAAAAATTATCTAATCTCCTTAAATGTACCTAACGGTCTATGACTGTCTGTTAAGGAACATTATCCCTACATGTATAGTGTATACATAAACATATGTATATGCAATATGCATAGGGCATAGTACCTAAATCCTTTTTTTCTTTACATCCATGCACGCATTTTCGCTTAAAATTTTCTCTCCTTTAATATACCTAACGGTCTATGGCTTTCTCGTTGAGGAATATGTACATTGTACATAGGGCATACCACCTAATCCAATTTTTCTTTTCTTTTATTTTCTTTTGTTTTTTTGTTTTTTGTTTTCCTTCCAAGTTTCACAAGTGTATTATGTACCACACAACTCTATTCGCCGGCCAGCCGCCGCGCCGGAGCGGCGGAGCGGAGCCAGCCGGGTCGGTATTAGAAGCAATCAATAGAAGGGATTGCACAACAACATTCGCTCGAATTTTTTTTTTGAGCTATAAATTATTGAATCTGATGTATGCGTTTGCATGCATGTTGATGTAGGTACATAATATGTACTCTAAAGAGATGAGCAATATGAAAAAAGGCAAAAAAATGCAATAACGATAGAAAAGGCAAAAAAAAGCAAAATAAAATACATATACAAGCAGAATGTTGAACGTATTTGTTTAAAGTCTATAGTGTCATGCGACTGCGCAAAAAAGGCAAAGTCAGCAGAATCCTAAAAAATGTGGTGCGTAAAAACTTCCTACACAAATGTAGTAAAATTACTACGGAAATTTTTAACAGTGTATATACAATAGTAATATTATATATTATGGTTTATTGTGACAATTAACTGTTAATTTTGAGAATAAATAGTTTATTGTGGTGATTAACCTGTTATTAATTCAATTAAAAAAATGTTGTTGCGCCAATAAAGTGTTTATTGAAGGCTGACTGTCCACCATTTTTCTGTTCTGAAAATGCCATAATAAACTAGGTATTTGGGGAAAGTACAATAAGTTTGGCGCCAAAAATTGATAACAGATTTTTGTAGGGGGTCAAAAACGAGCATTTTTACTTGCGATTATAGGTACTATATGGCAATTCATGAATTAGTGCAAAAAAAAAAATTTAACAATCAAACATGACATTACGATGTTAGAGAAGACGAAAAAAGTTTACAAACAAATTTCTTGGCGCAATGTACAAGTTTATTGTGTGGATAAAAAAGTTTGTTAAAATCAATAAACTGTGTTTGTTGTGTAAACAAACACATTTATTAAAGTTTAAATTTGAAAACTTTTTTTTCCACAAACAAATTTACTGGCGCAATGTACAAGTTTATTGTGTGGATAAAAAAGTTTGTTAAAATCAATAAACAGTGTTTGTTGTGTAAACAAACACATTTATTAAAGTTTAAATTTGAAAACGTTTTTTCCACAAACAAATTTACTGGCACAATGAACAAGTTTATTGTGTTGATAAAAAAGTTTGTTAAAATCAATAAACAGTGTTTGTTGTGTCAACGAACGCATTTATTAAAGTCCGAATTTCAAAAGCATTTTTTTTACAAAAACATTTACTGGCGCAATGAAAAAGTTTATTGTGTGGATAAGAAAGTTTATTAAAATCAATTAACAGTGTTTGTTGTGTCAACAAACGCATTTATTAAAGTCCGAATTTCAAAAGCATTTTTCTTACAAAAATATTTATTGGCGCAATGAACAAGTTTATTGTGTTGATAAAAAAGTTTGTTAAAATCAATAAACAGTGTTTGTTGTGTCAACGAACGCATTTATTAAAGTCCGAATTTCAAAAGCATTTTTTTTACAAAAACATTTATTGGCGCAATGAAAAAGTTTATTGTGTGGATAAAAAAGTTTATTAAAATCAATAAACAGTGTTTGTTGTGTCAACAAACGCATTTATTAAAGTCAAAAATTGAGAATCTGTTTTTTTATAAATAAAAGTTATTGGCGCAATGTACAAGTTTATTGCGACAATAAGGTAGTTGGACAATTTCAATAAAAATGTTTATAAACAGTTGATAAACTGTTTATTGTGCTCATAAACGCATTTATTAAAGCATACAAATGGCGGATAATAACCAAATTGCTTGGCACAATAAATAATTTTACTGTGCCAACAAATAACTTTATCGATGTAAGCAATCCGTTTATTAAAAGTTTTTAATAAACGCACTTTTACTGTCCCAATAAACTGTTTATAACTAAAAACAGTAAAAGTTTGTAACATTAACAAAAAGTTTATTGGGACTAGCAAAATGCAGTTAATAAACGCTGTTTATTGATATTACAAACGATAATTTTTTCAGTGTACAGCCTAAACGGCTGTACCGATTTGCTTCAAACTTGGTACATAGTATTATTATGACGTCCTACAGAGGAGTTTTTGGAATTAGCATCCTAGCTCCAAAACTAACGGTACCTGCCATACGATTTTTTGTGAAAAATTAAATTTTCTCAAAATCGGCTCCTACGATTTTGATAAAACTTTCTGAATGACGTTTTCTGTGCAAACTTTATGTTTTGGTTGGAATAGATTTTTCAGGCAAAGTCTTATAACGGTACCTCCCATAGGACCGGTTTTTTGAAATCCGATTTTCTCGTAAGCCACTTGACGGATTTCGATGAAATTTTTAATGTAGAAGCCCTTTTATAAACGAAATAATATAAATTGTTAATTTTTCAAAAATTTTTCCAAAAACGGTTTAATCTATATTTTTTTAATTTTATTTTTCTGATAAAAACTACAAAGTGCTAGAAGTTGGCATACTCAAAAAAAATTTGGAATATATTTTCGAAAAGTTTTTCAAAAAAAACTGTTTTTTGAAACAACTGGTCCAACGATTTTGAAAAAAATTTTCGTCAAAATTCAAAAACGTAAAAGAAACCTGATGGCTTACTTCATTTTCTCCAAAAAACGTTTAAGGTATTGATTTTAAAGTGATTTATAAAATTTCATATGATTTTTTCAACGCTTTTTTCCCAAAATCTCAAGCACCCGAAACCATTTGAACACATTAGAGCAAGTTTGTACGACCCAGTAGTGCACTTTATTTTAAGACAGTCTATCTTTTGGTAAGAAAAGATTTTTCAAAATTTGTCTTATAACGGTACCTTTCATTGAACCAGTGTTTTCAAATCAAATTTTCTATTAAACTATACACCTGATTTCAATGAAATTTTGGGCACAGAAAGTCAATCATAATTTTATTATTATGCCATTTTTAAAAATTTTCAAAAACTTTTTTTTTTTGATTTTTAATAATCTTTTCAAAAAAAAAATTGGTTTTTGAAATATGTTGGAAACGGGTATATTGATTTTTTGGACATTATTTTTTCAGATGTAAGCTACGGATTGCCATATTTACATACTCAAATAAATTTCAAAATATTTTTTATAAAAGTTTTTCAAAAATAACCTTTTTTAAAAAAACTGGTCGAACGATTTTCAATTTTTTTTGCCAAGATAGGTAGACAAATAGTTTTGAAATTTTATTGCATATTTAGTTTTTCCGAGTAAACTCTTAAGCACCCAGTCGTGCATTTTGTTTTTATATGGAGTTATACTATGTAAGTTGGTGTTGAAATTCGCAGCTTGTGGGTTAAAAGAGAACCACCGTCGAATTTGTCTCTCTCTATAAGTTCGAGTATGGGAAATAAATAAATTTTCTGGGTATATTAGTTGTACGCAAGCATCTTGTGTATGAAAAAAAAAATGTTTTTGGGTGTGGCTATACCTACAACATTTATTTTTGCAAATAAACGGTTTACTTGTAATAAATCCACAAGCCAGAATTTGTGCGTCTCTTAGTCGAATCTAAGAAGCTTGTGTACGAAAAGAAATTTTTGATTTTCGGGCGTAGTTTTACGCCCACTTTTCATGAAGGAACAAAAAACATAGGTAGTTTTAAAATTTAAGGTATATGCCAACTGCCAACAATCAAGTTTAACCAGTTTTTTTTCATTCGTTGTATGAAAAAATATTAAAAAACTTGTGTGTGAGTAAAAATTGTATCACACGCCCACTTTTAAGTGCGTGATTTTTATAAAATACCTTTATTCGGGTAAGATCGTTGAAAATCTACTAGATTCAGCTGTAGTTTTACACATAATCCCTAAAAATTGTTTAAACGATCAAAGCTCAGTTAGTGCTATGATTTTTTATTTAGAAATTTTTGGGACACGCTCACTTTTAAAGGGCGTTTCCGTTAAAAGTCTTAAAATGAATTGATGTTTTCTAACTATCGGTCGCAGTTAAGTTTTTGCAAACTTAAAATTGAATGTCACTAACCTCATAGTAATTGCATTGACATTAAAAAGTCTCAACTTTGGGCGTGGCACACGTAGGTAGTACTTATACTATAAATGCAAATAAAAAATACTAATGATTGAATTATAAAGAACTAGAAATTGTAACTTAATATAAATATAATTATTTCCTATCTATGTTTGTATGTATGTTTTTTTTTTTGAGACAGAATTTTTTTTTTAAAGATTTGTGAATGCGACAGAGGACAAAAGTTATTGTCAAGACTTTTGCTTAAAGACATTGGTCACATTATATTTAAGTTTCATATGTCGGACATCAAACCCTGCCATTTACCCCTTTCTCATCATTCCACATTATTTATTCCTCCCTAATTCAAGGGCCTACTTCCCGCCAACTTGGCTAGTCATTTATATTGATGGTGATAGACCCAATTTCTGAAAAAAAATTCCTAATTTCATTTAGGTTGGGTTGGGGCCTTTTAACTTTAAATTCATTCTAAACGTTCTTTCGTATATCCGCGAACAATCAATTTTCTTGTGATTTTTCTAGTGAATCACTAAGTTGAAATATTTAAATCCAAACGATGACAAAGACTCGCAAAAACTTTGCCAACCCCATCAACCAATCTGAAATCTCAAAACAGTACATTTTATAGATGCATTGTTAGGAATTCTTCGTAAAACTTAACATTGACAGTGACATCAAAATTAGGGATAGTTTGCCTTCCCCCCAGAGAAAAGGCCTGCTTTTGACTCTGTCGTTCATGTATCCAAGTGACACACCACACGTATCACGCAAACGACATACACAGTACAACACAAATCAAATGTCGTGTCGTGTCGGGCAGGGCCTGGCTCGGGATGGCGGGATGCATGATGCCAACTTGGCAGCTTTCATAATTGCTTCTGACTTTTCGTTGAACATTTGCATGGGACTTCGGACTGTTGGAAATCATTTCGAACAGAATTTATTTTCTTTTTCTTCGATCAGAGATTTTTATTTCTAACTCATCACCGGATGTCAAGTGCATTATGTGGCCATGTTGATTCATAATGTACATTCTTGATTCTTCGTATAAGTTCTTGGTTTATCATAGCTTGTTTGTGCCGCCATCAGCATTCTCTGCCAGAGCGAAAGGAAAAGGGAACCATCAATAACGAGGGAAATGTCGGTCTTCTTTCCGCTCTTCCTTCCATCACATAACCCACTGTATAAATGTATCATAATCAAGGAGGAATGTTAAAGTGGTGGATTTCTTGAATTCCCAGCGCTTCTGCACTAGATGAACAGAACAGGGCTTATAGGGAGAATGTCTGCATGTTGTAGACCAATAAAATATAGTTTGCTCAAAGCGATTTTCATTATCATAATCGAGGCAAGCATGGTGGCAAAAATGGAAATTATGTTGAGGAGGGTTGTATCGTCGTCATGGTTGTGTGCGATGTGGAATAATTTATAAATGTTTCATGGTGATCCCAGTTCCCAGAGCGCCACATTGGAAATGCACTTAGAATATTGTTGGATAGACGATGCGGCGCATTATGGTAGAGGAAAACTAACTCATATTTGCTTGAAGACTTGAGTGCTGTATTCTATACTCGAATGTTGGTTGTTGGAGGTTTCAGAAGTTGTTTTTGGTTCTTTTGTAATGATAGTGTTTTGAAAGTACTCTTTGAACTCTGTAGTGCGCCATATAGTTCTCAGCGGTAAGATTAGTTTGTGTGGGGTCAGGGGCTAAGTTTTTGATTACAGCCCAACGTCAACTCAATATATTTTGTGTTTTGTAGATGAGGCTTTAATGTAAGTCACAGGCCTCGACCCCGAAGTTGTTGTGCCAAGCATTTATTTAATTTTTTAAGAAGCTTGGTGTTATGGAAGAATATTAAAACGTAGAAGGAATTAATAGTCAAATCTTCGTGTGATGCGACCAGGGCTATTTTACGAGTAGGTGAAGTTCAATGAATGCAACGTCAAAGAGGCAATTATTGCAGATATAAACGATAATGAACCCATTGACGTGATTTTGGATGAAATTAATATGGTAGCGGGATCCTTAGGACCATATCTGGATATCGCAAGAAATCTGCGAAAAGCTTACACACTACACACGATAAAGTTTCTGCTCAAAGAAATAATCAAGAATCCAACTGATGGTTATCAGATAGTGGTTCATGAGACCAATGGTAACAATAGTCAGTGGATCACCATGTGAGATGATTGTAGAAAGGACATATTAGAAAAGATGTGGGAGACGCAAAATGAAGATAAACTTAAGGAAACTAAACAAAACTATAAAGAACCGCCATCGCTAACAATACGCTACGTAAAATAGATTTTGGAGGCCTGTGGAGGCCATGTTGTATTGGTTTCATCTGTCAAATCTGTTGTTTGTTATTCAGTTACTGATTTCCGAAGGTTCTGGGTTCGATTCCTAACTGCACCTAAGTTCTTTTCCGGGATACATATGTACTGCCTCTTACGAGGAAGTGAGAAACCTTGCAGGTGTAAATCATTTCATGGAAAGTGCGTCTTTGATAGCCGTTTGGATTCGGCGTCAAATTGTAGGTCCCTTCCATTCATGCAGAATATCAACGCACACACAGGAATGGTTGAGAGTGTACCTAAGTCACAGTCTCCGGCCGATCTGATCTGACCATCTGATTCATGTAGTTTAAAAAAAAATGTATGCAGATCTACTTCTTCAAAAATGAACATGCCGTTCCCGAAATAAACCAACATTCATACGCGAAAGAAATGCTCGATCGACCGTACAGCAGAACCCAAGTCAGTCGATTCCGCGCCGTGTACAAAAACTCGGCCTTTCGCAGACTTCAAATATTCTAATTTGTGTCGAATTTTTAGCGACGAGGCGCATGACAACAACGCATTCTCAGAAAATTACCGTCTGTTCCGAAATTTCGGGTCAGGGCAGCATCAAGTCCTGATCTTCCTATTCACTGAATCAAGAGGATTTCTATTTTAGAAAATTAAATAACATATAAATTGTCTTTCTCAAAAAGAGGTGAACAACATATAATTTCATCAGACTCGAACGCTGCGTGTCATGAAATACATTTAATTCCGTCAATGCGCCCGATGCCGTAAACCATGTGACTAGGCAGATATAGAACCCTGCCCAGACACACAAAGGTATCCTTCCGGCATAAGTGATGCCACTGACTATGATGGGAAACACTTAAGTCTATGCACCCAAAACGAATAATAGGTTTTGAACCAGAGCTTGGACAGAAACGGCAACCATACGAATAGGTATAAGGTACCTGCAGCATATCGTGAATATGGAACCAGGCAAAAAAAGAAGCATATTCAAAACATGATAGTTGAACCTTTATTCCGCGAAAAGAACTGAATATTACACAATATAGCCATCAGAAACAGAAAAAGGACGAAACCAGGATGTACATATTTATCCATATATATGCATCTACAAAGGCTCGTTGGGTAAGTAAATTTTTGTTCGCAAAAAATATTATGGATATAGTTTGAACACAATTTCATCAGTTTATCGCCTTTGAGGTTATTACAGTAGTTTGTTCGCTCCATATTTTTAACATTCTGTTTAAATTTTTGAGAATGGAACAACAGTCACCAAACTCCTAAATTTGATGGATCACAAACTGTATTTAATGCAGTTCCTCGAAAATACATTCCAGAAAAAAAGCAACACATAAACTCTGCAAGAGTTCTTGAATCAAATTCATCAACTCTTACTAAGCTCTTTATTAAATCTTCTTAATACTATTAGACTTATTCACTCTGTTTGTCGAGTCAATCGAGTGCATCGCAATATTTATCACCTCAAGAAAGTGTCGCTCTTATAACCCAAGATGAGGAAATGCCAACTGAAATGAAAACAGGGATTCAGAAGAGGGTTATGAAGTTATGATCTTATAAACCATAGTCAATGGAGTACATTTAGTAATGCTGAAAATGCTGATGCAAAAATCTAAGATGTAGGTTTCGTCAATAACAATTTTATCATAGAACAGCTTCAAAACAAAATTTCATGCTGAGCGAACAAAACGAATGTGAACCATACACAGCCGAAAGACCTTTTAGAAACTTGGAACAACTATGTATTTGTATATGTATACCCTTACCAAACTGCCAAAAGACCCACGCACACTCTTACGAACTCCAAGAGTATTAAATAAAGTAAATGATGGCAAGCAACAGCACTGGCACTAAGGTCTACAAAAATCTATGCTTAACGTGTTGAGCCTCTCTCGTGAGGTTCCAGAAACCATTTCGCTTATTTTTAATGTTTATGGGTTGCCTATCTCTGATGGTAGCTCAAAACAACAATTTTGGCCTATCCTGTACCGGATCCATGAAATGAAGGATTTGCCCACCATGACGATTGGAATATACAATGGTTATGGTAAGCTATATAAAGGGTGTTTTGCATAAAGAGGTATAAATAGATAGATCGTGTAAAATTGTTAGGAATTTTATCTTAAATATTTTGTTTTTTTTTTTTTTTAGAAAAGCCTAGCAGTCTTCAGCGGTTTCTGGAGACCATTTGTTGATGAGATGAAGCACATTGCAAAATGGAATCATTGTTTGTGACGAAAATGTGGGAATTAAAATTCGTTGTTTTTTAGCCGATTCTCATAGGTCTAAAAGAAAATGAAACAGCTTATATGTATTTGCATTTCGATTTCATTCATCTTAAAAGTAGAGTTAAATTATTTGATTTCCAAATTATAAATTGTTCAGTTCACTCTTTTGTTCATCATAATTTATCCACATCCACATTGTTGCCTCAAATGCACAGTCGAAGGCTATAGATCAACAACCACAAATGCAACAATTTTTCCAAATTTGAATTATCCAAAGCGAACTGATGAAGATTTTCGTGCTGGGGTGTATGTCGATCATTGTAAAGCAACCACGCCACTCTTGGAACTTCCCATTGACATGATCCAAGATTTCCCCATTGGAGAGGTGCTGCACCTAATCGATTTGGACATGACAAAATGGCTTTTTAACTAATGGAGCAGAGGTTTTTTTCCTAATGTTGACGCCAAATCGACAGCTGCAACAACAAATAATATTTTGCAGTTCTTGGTGTCTGGTGAAAAACCTGCCGAAATTCACAGAAAAATTCGTATAGACCAAGGACCTATAAGATACAGACCACAAACTCACTGAATGGTCTCTCTTTTTGCCTACAAGCTGAAAATCAGCTGATATGCCATTTATTTTGAGAGTGTGACGCTCTTCCTTGCTTTTTAAACAAATTTAGCAAACACCTCAAAAAAATAAATGGCATACGCAGGTATGGTTGCCATTACAAAATGTACAGCCAGAGATGTACACGTATTCACAGAAAGGAAAAAATATTTCGAGGGTGTTTGAGGCAAGAGGAGTACGAGTTGGCGGTCTGTATTGGTCTGTGGTATAGACGTCGCGTCGTAGCATTTTGGAAAGTAACATAATTTAGTACCTTTTTGTTATTATATACAAGCATTGTGGTTCTAAAACGTTACATTCCAGATTTTATATATAATCATTTTATGCTTTTTTTTTTTGTGCCATAACAATTGTTTCATCGAAGTTGCATTTGGAAACAAAGACAAAAATAGCCCAACAACTATTAAATACATTTTTATAACATTTTAAAATAATTTATGGCAGATTATTTCTTCAGCAATATGCATAATATAACATATTTAATTGATGATGTTAAGCGGTTTGGTCCCTTTGAATCATTTGCGGCATACCCATTTGAATCAAAAAATTGTAAGTTAAAATCTTTTTTAAGGTCTGGTAATCAACCGCTTGCACAAGTAGGAAATTAAATTATTGAAGAAGAACAGCATTTCTGTGAAAAATATCTACATAATCATCAAACACACATTTCCTATCACAAGTTGTTTTCACAAACATAGATGTGAATACCTAAACAATACCTCTGTTCGCGTACATTTTGTGCCAAAAAATAAAAACTGTCAAAATTTCTCAAATGAGAGAAAAATCTCTCTCACTTACCGAAAAGTACACGAACGACGAACGCTTTTTGTGTAAAAACTTGAAAAACGTCAAATTCGATTTTCTTTTGCAAATTAAGTCACTCAAAAAAAATTTTAAATTTTGTTGTGTTTTGATAATCTTAAGCTCAAAAATGAATAATAATGCATTGAAAATATTTTTATTGGAAGAATTGTGTTCCGATACCGAGGACGAAATATACACCTATATATCCAGGAGTTTCTTTAATAAAAATCCCAGAACCTGCATACAAAATTATTTCGAAATGGTTGTTCCTTCATACACTGACAACGAATTCCGTAGTCATTTTCGAGTCAACAGTGAACTATGTATGTATATGTACATATATATGAATCTTTGTGTGCTAAGTTTGAAAGAAACTTAAGAGCTGATAAACGCTGTAGTGCTGGCAAGCACATTTGAGTGTTCCTTTGGTTCGCTGGCCATGAAGCATGTAGCTTTAGAGATCTATGTGATCGTTTTGACCTATCGCTCTCAACTGCAAGCGTCATAATAAAAAGAGTGACGATTTGTATAAGTAACCTCAGTGGGGACGTTTTTAGATGGCCGACTGAAGCTAAAAGAAAGAAAACAAGCGATTTCTTGAAAGCCAAAAAGAAGTTAACCAAAGTTATTGGTAAGTTTACTTTTAAATCACTTACCACCCTTATTATATTATATTATATTATAGGAGCCATTGATTGCACCCACATAATTATTGATCCACCCAAGATGAGCAAAGATGATTATCGTGACAGAAACAAGGAAACAAGTTTCATACAAGCTATCTGTAACGAGGAAAGAAAATTTATCGACGTATTTGTTGGTTTCCCAGGGTCATCACACGACAGTTGGGTTTTTGAAAACTCTTTCATCTGTCCAAAGTTGAGCGAAGCTTGTGGAGGTAAGTTTCTTAATACAAAATAAGTCATAATTTTTTCAAGTCTTTTTTTTTAAAAGATTACATAATTCTGGGAAACTCAGCGTATGGTTGCAGTTAAAATTTATTTACTCCATACAGGGACAATGGTCACCTTACGAGACTGCAAAAAACATACAACAAAAGACATAGTTCATGCAGAATCATGATAGAGCACAGTTTTTTGATTCTAAAACAACGATTCCGCCAG
The DNA here is from genome assembly GCA_916050605.2 of Platycheirus albimanus. Taxonomy (NCBI): domain Eukaryota; kingdom Metazoa; phylum Arthropoda; class Insecta; order Diptera; family Syrphidae; genus Platycheirus; species Platycheirus albimanus. The sequence goes on along the minus strand of OU696696.1, from coordinate 263,589,798 downwards.
CTCTATTATTGTAAACTTAGAGTCATGGAAAAACTGCCACTTCGTTCGAGCTTGTTGCGTTTTGCACAATCTGGCTATTGTCAGATCTTCATTTCGAATACAACGATCTGGAACCAGAAGTGCTTCGTATCCACGTACCTGAAGATAGTGCTGCTGGACGACGTCGCAGAGACGATTACTGTCGCAACTTGGAAATTTAAAGATATAGAATAAAAATTACATATGTACATTATTTTAACGTTTTATTTATAAAGAAAAGGCAACATACATATGTACATATGTAATACATATGTAGTTAAAATTATTATAAAATTAGTATCACAACAACAGACCCTTATATTTTGTCTAAAATTTGTTGGAGTAAAGAAAGCTTCTGCGCTTCTCTCTCTTCTTTCTTTTCCATCATCTTTATCATTTTCGTATGGTATTCTTTTTTTTCCATTTTTATTTGCCGGAGCTCTTCTAATAAGGAAGCGTTTACGTTTTCCCGCCGAGACCTTAAGGGAATCGGAGTGGGCTCAATTTCTTGATTAACGTCACCTGAAGTAAAAAGTTTATATGCGTATTATAACAATAAAGCGAAAAGTACTTATATCTTGAAGACACTCACTTGAATCGATATCTTCACTCACGTCCTGTGAGTGAATACCGGCTTCCATTAACAATTCCTGCCTTGTCCTGCTTTCACTGTTGCCAAGAATGAACTCCGGAAACATTCCTCGTCTTCCTTCCAAGATATTCCCGAGTTCACTGAAATTAGTTTAAAAAAAAATACAATTTTAAAAGTAGGTATGCTTTATGGCAGTCGAATAATATGAAACTTACGATTCAAATGCACAAGTACTCCTATTTCTTCCGGTTTGCGAATTGTGCGACTTCATTCTTTTATAGTGCCTTTCGAGAGATCTATATTTTCCTTCGACTTGGGTCACAGAAAAAAATAACCCTCTCCGGCAAGTTTTTCTGTGACAAATGTCCACAGCTTCTTTTTTGTTTTAAATTGGATTGATTTACTAACTTTTGGTAAGTATTAGTCCACCAACGACAGCAACAATTTTGTGGAAGCATCTAACCAAACATTTTTTTTGTTGTTCCACTTCCAAATCATTTTCCGTATCTGAAATGTGAATTTGGCTATCGATGGGAATAAAGTCTTCATCGTTTGTGTCACTCGTGCTTGGAACTCCATCATTCCTTGATGCATTTAAGGCATGATTGGTTAGCGCTTCGCGGTAAGAGTCGTCTGCAAGAAAATGTTTAGTTTTTGTTAGCTTTATTTACTATTTAACAGAACTTACCAGTTTGAAGCCTTTGGAACGTTATTGGCGAACACTCGACTACCACAATTGCTCATCACACAGTCATTTCAATTTTGTTTGTTGAATTTTTTCACAATTTTATAAACGTCATTCACTTTTGACAGAGTTCAAGTTTTTGCCAGATGAAATTTCAGTGGGTAAAAACTTGCAAATAAATGAACGAAAGAATAAAACAGCTGTTATTTTCTTTCGTTCATCTTTCCTTCATCTCAGTACGCGAACGCTTTTTGTGTTAATGTAAACGTATGAAATCGAATGCAAACTGTTTCATTTGGGTACGCGAACAGCGGTAATATTTTCGATTCCTACGAAACGTATGAAGAGGTACAACTGCCAAATTATTTACTTTCAACATCAACCTCAAACTGATGGATTTTAACCAAGAAAATGGAAATCATACACATACATTGTAAAGTAGTTATACCGGGATCCAAGGAGAAATGAAGTTCAGATTCTTGGTTCTAGCATAAAAAAAAAAATTTTTTGTCTCCTCCCATTTCCATCCAGCGCAATTTATATCTTTAAGGCCATGCGTGAATTACATCACGCTAGACCTGGGTCAATCGTTCATTTCAAAAGATCGAATCAATCAAATATGGGTCATTTGAAAGATTCGGTCTTTTCAATCAATCATTCATTCAATCAAAAATGAAATGTTTCGGTTTAGAACTGTGTCGTTCATTTTCAAAGATACAATCGTTCAACATTCATTCATTTCATTATATCATTCTTTTTCAATCATTTCACTTCCAGCCCATACCGGTTACGGAAATTATGTGAATAAAACATTTTGTGTCTTTGCATTTGTATCTTTGCAAGCCGGAGAACATTCAATACATGTACACAGTACATATCTCTCTCTCTCTCCCTAGTCGCTAGTGCCTTTTAATTGCATGTATACATTTACAATAATTACTATGGTTTCGCTGTGTTTCATTTCAGTCCAATTTCATTTCACTCTAGGTTCGTTTCGTTCGCTCATTTCGATTGTACATACATTACTAACACCACTCATTGGATCGAAGTTCGAAGGAATCAATGAATGAGAGTGAGAGTGAGTTGTGTCGTTCATTTAAAAGTATTGAATCTGATTGATAGGATCATTTCCATTTGTGTGATTGCAATCACCAATACTTTTAAATGAACGGGTCGCAAAGACCGAATCAATCACGATTGACACAGCTCTACGATCACGCAAAGTTGATTGCACTGCAAGTCATCAAGTGTAAGCTTTTTCAATTATATAGTGCTGGTGAAAACACTTCCGTTAACAGCGGCACTTATGACTCATCTGATAATGAAAACGATTCACCGATACAAATGTTCGATAAAAACAACCTAATATTTGTTCCTCTGATACACACTTTAGTTTAAATATTCAAAGAAAACAAAAAATTGAAAATAAAAATTTGTATTCTCAAAATTAAAATAACTTTTTTTTGTTAATTATTTTATTTTAAGTAGTTATATTGAGTAAACATTGTACAGATTAATCAGTTGAATTTTCAATTGGCTCTATTTCTAGATGCTGCTCATTTCAGACCGATATAGGAAGCTGGTTTTAGTTTTTCATTTTGCTTTCGAAAAAACAAGCAAAATCCTTGTCGCTGAAACAAGCACCAATGGTTTCTCTGACAAGATCTTTGAAATTTTTTTAGAATATGCTGTGTTCGTGAAGAGCGAACTTTGGTTAAGCTTCATTCTTCGTTCCACCAGCCCATGTTAACGGCCAAAATGCATGGCAAATAAGCAAGTCGAAAAGCTCAAGACAGCAGGAATGAACGTCGGCGTCGGTTAGGTTTCTTTTATCAATTCTGACAAGCAATTCCAGACGCAATTGGTTTCTCCAATCATCTGATTGCTCCTCAAAATTTTCCAGAACTTCGTCCTTTATTATTTTTTCGGTGCTTAAAATTATTGAACTACTGCTGGTGCTGGGCTGGCTTTTCTGTTCATTTGTGTTTGATTCCATTGAGCTCATGATAAAATTGACCGCATTGTGTAGGTCCATCGATTCGGTGGTAATTTGTTTTAACTGCCCGATTATAAATCTGAATACAGAATCCAAAGATCAATTAGTGAAATTTTTAAGACATACCTATTACAACTTTAATACGACTCATCCTACGCCATCATTTAAATCCCTTCAGTTGAAATGTAATAGTAAACCATCTCTTTAAGACGAGTGTATCGAAAGTCATTGGACAGAAAACAAATACTTTAATTCAATTAAGAGGCTTAATTTGGCTCTTCTATGTCATAGTCGAAATCAAAAATATTTACTTAAACTTAATTTTTTCAACACTATCATCAAAGGAACTTTAATACTGATCATTTGGTGTATAAACTATCCCAGTAGGATCAGCCGCTTACGCCTGGAAGAAATAGAAAAATATAGTTTTTCCAATCATAAGCAACATCGAATTAATTCGCTGCATAAATCCAATAAAAGTCATCCTACCGTAATGATTTGTAGGTACACCAAATGATCAGAATTCAAGTTCCTTTGATCCTTTGATGATAGTGTTGAAAAAATTATGTTTGGGTAAATATTTTTGATTTTGACTTTGACATGGAAGGAGCCAAATTTAGAGGCGAAATTGAATAAAATATTTGCTTGTCTGTTCAATTATTTCCGATCCACTTATTATTTTACAATTGAAGCGTTCTTCATGATTGTGTAAGAAGATTTAAGTTTAAACAAGTATTTGCAGGTATTTTGGTTATCGTGGCAAGTTCTTAAAAGTCAACTTCATTGTTTCAATAACAGATGTAGCGTTCTTATTTTTCAAGGGATTCGCCCATTCATATTTTGAGAAGGTATCACTATCAATAGGTATTTGTTGTAATTATTTTTTTCAGCGGTAGGTTATTATCAAGCCCCTTGAAGTATTTTCTTTCTTACTGTGAAGCTCTTCAACAACTTAACGTAGTAAAACATAGTTTTTTTTCTTCTTTTATAAAAATAAAAATTTTATGTGAAATCATTCTTAAATTATTATTATTACTACGACCTTTATTTCGAACAAAACTAAACAAATAAATACAGTAGGTATGTTTTTTTGAAAACATTAATATTTATATTGAAAAAGTTTAGAACAATCTATTGTCGAATGAAAAGTGATGATTGTACACTTCTTTCTTAAAATTAAGGAAAACTGTTAATGGGGAAAAACAAAGACTAATTAAGAAAAAATTATTTCATTAAAAATTCATAAATAAAGTTATGATATTATAATAACATATTGTTAAATAACATAGGCTGCAAATTTCTATAAGGACTCCATTGTGTGGCTGTGGTAATCTCTCCAGATCTCTGAAGAACTGCAGTCTTCTTCTATTTAGCCTCTCATCATCAATATTTCAGCTTCAGTCTTTTCTTGGGAGATAAGAATACTTCGAACAAAATTTATATGCAGTCGTAGTGTGTATAATACTATGTTTCCACCGGCCTGCTTTAGCTAAATCACTTGATTTAGCTAAATTATTTAATAAATTATGTGATATACCATATCTTTTCATGATTTAGATTTACGTGATTTAAGCTAGATTTATTTTAAAGATACGTAAATCTGTCATCTCAAATCTACACAAAATAAAATCAAACATACCCTTTCTCTTCTCTCTCCGATTTGCCGATTTGGACGATCTATTTTCCGGAAGCTTTTACAGTAGAAGTTTGTGAAATTGAAATCGAGAAATGTAATGTCAAAGTTGACATACATGCCAGGCTAAATCGGGTTATTGTTCGATGTGAACGCCTTTCGTGATTTATAAATCATTTAGCTAAATCAGGCCGGTGGAGACTTAGTATAAGAAGAGTGGTGTAAGACCGGTTTCCAGAAAGAGCAAATAGTTTGATGAGCATGCTGGAAAAGGTGAAATAGTCTCTTTAAGATGTGTCTCTTATAACCCCAAGTTTGAGCAAAATAACAGAAAATAGGCCTCACAATCTCTGAAAAATATTGACATCAAGTCAATCAATTCTGTAATCTGCTCCGACTCCATACAGCTGGCTTGTTTCCTTCATAAAGACTCTGAAAAATTCTCATAAATAAGAATGCTTTATGGAACAAAAATCAGTTTTCGTCAAAAATTATTAGCTGCTTTGTTAGGAGGTAAACAAGAAATATGGTAGAAATAGAAACTGAAGATAACTCAAACTCATATACAATTTACCCAATTGTCTGCGTCAGGTATTTTGGTCCCATCTATGGTTATCTATCCATATAAAAGAATACCGGAAGATATAAGAAAATCATTGCCCAAACGCTGGGGCCATGATATAAAAGAACAAATGAATGGATGACGAAAGAAGTCTTTTATGAATACATATCGAAAGTATTTCATTCACAACTTTCCAGCGTTGGGACCAATTTTCCAGTTCTTTTTTTCGTTGACGGTCATGCCTTACACCTTACATTACCGGGCAGGAAACTATGTATGTGTCTGGCTAAGAATAATATTGATTGCATTATATCCTAATGCCACACGTATGTTACAGCCAGCGGATTATTATTCGGCATTTAAGCCACTGAAAAAAGGTCGGAATAAGAACGTTTCGGAGTGGAGTCGACAAAACAGTGGTGACTGGTGAGTCTTTCACGCGGCATAAGTTTGCTCCGTTACTAGACGAAGTGATCCTCTCATCAATTTCACCTGAAATAATTCAAAAAGGATTCAGAGCATGTCGGCTTTTTCCTTGGGATGTAAAGACGCCATTAACTTCAGTGTCCGCTCAAGAGCCAAGAACCCACAAATAAAAATAATATAAATATTTTTAATAATACTTTCTCGGAATTGGTTGGTATACTCAAAAGCTGGAAGAACTCGAAAACGATTGTAATGGAAGGAGTAGAAAATATTATATAAAATGTTTTTGAAATTAAATTCAAAATAACGAACTATACCTAATGCTAAATAATATAATCAGTATTGGTATTGACGACTTATTGGATTGGCCGATTACTCCAAAACGACAGGGTGTCAAGCCTATGAAGCCAAAAAGATCATTCGTTATAATGGACAAGTTATGGATAAAAATGGAACAAATAAAAAAGGAGACGAAAAAGAAAGTTTAGAAAAGGAAGAAAGAAAAACTAAAATGTTTGAAATAAAAGAAGCAAGAAAGAAACAATAAGTTATGATTGACTAAGATAGCCACAACTAAAAACAACACATAAAAAGTAGCCAAAACCCACAGGAAAATCTCTGACAATTGTAAATTCAACTGTTTCCATCAGTAAGATTTATTATTTTTTATATTTTATTTTATTTCTTAAGCTAGCTCTTATCGTTTTAGCATTCTCCTAACCTTTGGTGGAGCGAAGTCTCAAAGACGAAAATAATACAGAAGATGTTAATCAAGACATGACAAACAAAATAGAACTCAAAATCCTTTGCAATGTTCTCTTTTTCAAATGTTACCCTCTTTATTTTCTTGCTCTTGCTTGTGAATGGTTTTTTTTGGCTACCCGTCCATGGTAATTGTGATTTCTTAAAATATTTCTTATTGTTCCTGCACACGTTTTTTTGTTGAGATTTCTTTCTGATTCTTGAGCAAGTTTGGGAGCGCTTATTATCGGATTGTCCTTTATTTTTCGAATGATCCACCCAAGTTACAATTTAACTTGGATAAGGTTCTAAACAAGCTATTTTTAGACTGCCATAAAAACAGAAAAAGGCCTTATACAAATCATTTTGGCGCAAATTTCGCAAGCTATTTAACTGGTATAAGAATTGTGTTGGCAGGTGCTATAGCAGCAAATAGCTTTTCATGAAATGCAATTAGCTTTACTGAGCAGGTTAATTTCTGTCTCCTAAATTTTAATAGCTTGCTTTGGATGTTATAAAAAGGCATTACCAAAGCCATTTATTAAAATCTATCTAATAGCTTGCCTGGGATGTTATAAAAGGCAGGTGCATATATCTGGAAACCCGCAGCATAGACATCAGCAGCGATTCCACCAGCAGCAATTCCACCATCAGCAGCAACATGATCAGCCACTACAGCAGGTCGAGCAGCAACCATCACAGCAGCAGCATAGCCATCAGCAGCAACAAGATCAGCCAACGGGTTCCCAGCAACATCAGATTAATTCGACAGCCTTCACTGGGGTCACTAGTGACGAACATTATACTGATCCCCTCAACCGAGAGAGTGGAGCAAACGTCAAATTTGGAAAAAATGGTATCTGCGTTAGTATCTGAATTTGCAAAACTCAAAACCAGAGTGGAGCATTGTATGTTGTATCTTCCTCCAGGAACAGACAATTGCAAAAATAGAGTCAGGCTTTTCTTCACAAAAAGAAGAAATCGAAGATAACTTTAAATTTGATACCACCGACAGCATAGAGGAGCTTCTAACGTTAGATGAAAAATTTAAAAATAAAGAATTCGTTCATAACATGGTAAGTGTCCAAATTTGTTTCAAGGATTTAAATTTTTAATGAAACTTTCTCAAGTTAAACAATTTCAATATTGAATAGTTCAACTTAGATTAAATTAAGTTATCACTTCTATCGAGCGTCCCGCGACGCAAACGTTTTTTTTTCAAAGAGAAAGAAAGAGAAATGATAAAATAATAATAATTTTGATTTATTAACTTCAATTAAAAATGTATGTATGTATATATGTACGTACATACATACACATACATACATAGCAAAAAAAGATATTCAGATACATGTTAAGACATGGCTAGTAGCCGTCTGTCTGGATGGCAAAAAATGTAAATTTTAGTACGTTATGATTTTTAAGAGTTAAAGAAAAAGGAAAAAAGAAAAGAAAAATAATTAAATTTACTATTACATTATGTATACATTATGTATGTATGTACATAATGTAATTAAAAATAAAAAAGATCTAAGATTCAATTGCAAACAAATTTATAAAAATTTTAAAAGTTTTCCACCCTGCTTTTCCGTTCAAAATGTCCTTCGTTTTCAGCCAATTAAGCACATTTTGTCAAAAGCACCTCCATCCTATGTCTTTCAGGATGGGACAGATTGCAGTGAAGTGAAAAATATCCTCTCTAAAGCGTACAAAAATAGGAAGATCCTCACGATGTGGTACGTAGTTGAGCCTAAGAAGTTCCCCTCGTTCTAAATATGGTTTCGATAAGCTTAAAGTTGAATTCAGGGTTGAAATAGCTGAGTCCTTCTAGGTTGAAATATTATTGCCTGTAGTAATTCCTATGAAGTGAAGACTCAGCTTCCTCAACAAAATTTGCAGTAGCAGTGCTTTGAAAAATTTGGTATTTAGCTGAAGGGTTAAGTACTGAGCTACTCATACATGCCCTCCAAGTTGAGTTCAGTGTGGTTTTTGGCAACGTTGAGTCTGTCGACGAGGTGATTTTTCATGCTAAATTCGATCTTATTAGGACGCCTAAGTCTTTGTATTCCTTAACAATCTCAATATCGTCACCATTGAAAGTCCATTTCGTCCATCTCGTGTATCTTCCAAAGCCTTTCCTAAACACCATCACCTTTGATTTGTTGAGGCTTACACATAAATTCCAAATCCTACAATACTGTTCAAATCTTTGGATCATTTTTTGAAGAATGGCTGGAGAATCTGCTAACAGGACTACGTCATCCGCATACAAAAGTATTTTTATTCTTATTACATTCCAAAGAATACCTCCAATCAGCCAGTCTACTAAATCATCGATAAACAGAATACAGATTAGGGCACTCAAAGTACAACCCTGTCTGACTCCCGAAAATGTCTCAAACCAATTTGACAAATCATCACCATTCCAAACTGCCGATTTCGTTCTGCTATAAAGTTCTATATGCAAAGATGCGAGGAAATATGTCTCTCTGAAAGTATATTTTATAGATTGGATTTCCAATTTTGTCTGCTATTTCTTTTGATGCATTTAAACTATCTTCTGCAACTGAAGATATAAAAAATTACTGAAGAGCTGACCATTGACTTAAAATTCTGTCAACCACTTGTTTTAGTGACAGCCACCGAGTACCGGATATTCTCAAAATTTTGTGATTTTTAATTCCCACATAACCTTGAAATTCTTTAAATTCGAATATACTTTTCGGGCTATGTGCAAAGAAATTATAAAAATCACGAGCCAGCTTTTCAAATTCTGTCGGTAGTTTTTTACATGCACTTGAAGGAGTGTTCGATAGTTACGCGTAACTTTGAAATTTTAATTAGTTACACGTAACTAATGTAACTTATGTAACTAATGTAACTAACGGTAACTAAATAAAACTAACCCTAACTTAATAATAAAAAATAAAAAAATCACATTTCACAAAACATTGCGAGAGCATACTCAGCATTTTTTGTCTTAGTTTCTATAGAGCTTTCTTTATTCGCTGCAAGGACAAGTACCAAGGAGTTGTTGAATATTTGCTCGATTTTTTTTGCACTCAACATTTTTTTTTGTGAAGAACAGACTCAGAATGTCTTTTAATAGGGTAAGGTAATTCGTAACCATCGCTTTATTGCAATAAACGCAATAACTAAGACCTTCCTGTTCTCTTAACCAAGGAAAAATATTCTTCCATATAGCTCGGAAAAGTCTTTCGTTTTTTGTAGTCAATAGAATGAGTTCACTATAATTGTTTTTGCAATAAGTAAATACATTTTGGCACTATTTTGTTTTGATAACTTACTCTTCAATTTCATCCAAGGTTTTATTGGAGTTAGCTATAGAACTGGTTGTGCAGCTAAGTAAGGAACTGGTCGAAGAACTGGAAGAGGAAGAGTAAGATGGATTTGATTCTTGCGTTTGTGTTGCGGCTGCAGCAGGTGATTTGTGCTTTTAACTTTTGATCTTGTTATAAACCTAAAAACCAACACATAAATTTTATATTTGTTTGATAAAAAAGTTTTTCTGTATTGACCCACCTGTCCATTTTGTGTTAAATAAATAAAAAAATGCAAAAACTTTTAGCCGAGAAAGTAGATTTCAAATGTCAATTCTATTTCACAATTTTCAATTTTCAATTTCTACGGCGACTGCGATCCATACAAATAACTGTAATTATTGTTTGTTTGTTGTTTATCGTTTTCATTTCCATTTCCCACTCGCAGTTTGACGTTTTGCTATGCTTGTGATACCTATGTGGAAACAAACCATTTCATTCACAGATGTCGCTGGAAGTTTGTACGAAAGAAAATAGTGCTGCCAGTTAAACTTTTTTCCATATTTTTTAAAGCGCAAAACATATAAGATTTTAATGGAAAAAAGTGTAACAAAACCGGAGAAAAAGTAACATCGTAAAAAAGTATATAAAAATTAAAAAGTGTAACACTTGTAACATTGTGGCAACACTGCTAACCAGTCAGTCCTCAGTCTGGTGCTTAGACAGTCTCCTCCAGTTACTCACGCCAAAATGGTTGAGGTTGTTCTCCATTTCTCGCACCAAGTGTTGCCTTTAGGGTTGTAATTGAAGATTTGGCGAGCATATCCATACGCTCTCCATGCTTTAACCATCACCGTTAGGTAACCCTTGTATTTTCAGATTTTTGACCAGGTAAATGTCTGTGCTGACAGTAGTAGCAACCCAATTGCTTTTTACCTTTCGTCTACCCCACTCAGATAAGCTTTAGGATGATAAGGGTCTTAAATAGTGTCCTTTGGTCCTTTGAGAGAAGGCTTTGCTACTAAGAAGCCGTTTTTGCCCGAAGAAACAGCAATCGGCGTTTCTCTGTGCTTAATGGCGTTTAAACATTTAAGTTATTACTTGCTTAAATATATTCTAAATAACCTCTTAGTTCGGATACATTTTACCGTTCTTTTGAAGAAAGAAAAAAAACATTCTTATGTTACTTTGGAATGATATTTTGACAAGCACTATACTTTCCTTCTTTTATTGAGTAGCCCATTAGCTAAATGCTAAGATTACATATTATTTAATCATCAAAAGAAAATCACAATCATCTGGTTGTCACATGAATGTTATAATGACATCAATGTTAAAAATACTTTCGCCAATGTGAACTGAACATTGTATCATTTTGTCTTCGATATTGTGCGTTCCATTAAGGAACGCTCTTAAGAATCTTTACGAGCAAATAAATTTTCAATTACATCCCCATATTAGGCCAGTATGTCCTGCCTCGATACGATGCCGCCATAAAACACACACATACTAGTGCACTCATAAAACTCATAAGTCCAATGAGACATACAAATCTGATCCTATTTTTATCAAAAAAGAAAAAGATGAGAAAAAAAACAGCACAAGCACGACTGTTCCACATTTCAAGATGCACTCAACCATATAAACCCACATTGCTTGTCATGGTCACCGCCATATACCTCCTCATGCCCCACCCACTTCTCAATGGGCTAATTCAGCGAGAGAAATAAATTATTAACGATAATAATCAGGGCGAATGCCGTCGCGCTTGGTCGGTCGTTTTCGACGTGATTTCATAAGAAATCACCGTCATAAATATAAATTGTTTCGTCCGGAAATAAGATAGAATGAAAATGGATCATGATGACGGACAGACAGGCAACAAAATGGCATTATTCTTCAATAAAGTTCATACATTTTGACAGAAAGTGGCGGGGGCCTTGTTAGTACATTAGGAGAAAAATTTGACAGTCATTAGATTTTGTTGCCGACCCCGACATGAGCTGGTGGTGAAAGTACTCGAACAAGAACCGTGAATCCGTAAGATGCATTTTCGGATGCGCAAATGTTTGTTGATTTGAAAAGTCAGTTCATGGCCTTTTCCTTCATATTGAATTCGACTCGTAAAAGTTGAGTGATTGATATATTGATTTTCATTTCGTTGTCAGAGGTGGTAAGGGCAAGCAGGGAGGTTGTTCTGGAAAGCGACAAGGCGATGGAAATTGAGATATCTCGAAAACCGCCGATTGTTATTGGCAACAATGTGATGGGAGGAAAATATTTCTGGCATTTTATCAAACAAATATGGAAGGAACGTTTATTTTAATCAACCTATTGTTGAATTGCATATCGACTAAGATGACGGCATAAAACGTCAGAAAAGTGAATAACTTGTAACATATTAAAAGATGGGCCTCAAAAGGTGACAAATTAGTGGAAACATTAAACATTTAAACATCTCTAATACCTAATTTAAAAGTTGTACCCCGTTGCGTAGTGGTAAGTGTCGAAGGTTCTGGGTTAGATCCCTGACCAGTGTTGTCGGAGTGGCTCCTATAGTAACATTTGGCTCCTTTGCTGAGGAAGGTGTTACTATGCTACGCATGTTCCGAAAAGTCCCCAAAAATTTAAATTTAGAAAATTTAAAAAAATATATTTTGAGGCATTTAAAATAGAAAAACAAAAAATAGAATAGAATATTTCACATCCCTGTTTTATTTGAAGATTGCTCATCTCTGTTTTGTTCAATGAAGGACAGAGATGTTACAGTATCTGTCAAAAAAAAAATCCTACAAAGTGATGTTCTTGGCAATTTCATCCTAAAAATAAAATATGTAAGAGTGAGAAAGTAATAGGTTCCTCTTTTACCGTTGCAGAAATTTAACAGTTTATACCTAGTTTGTTTATGTTTATAGGTGCAGTCTGTAAAAATTAAATAAATTAAATGGAAAAGTACTCGTAAGTAGATAATATTCAAATTTGTTTTCTTTGAAGAATGGTGTATTTGTTATATTATTTTATAGAATATTATAAATATTTATTTCATTTCGGTGTCTTATTTCATGTGCAACTGATTCTTAATGAACAAAAAACGAAATATCATACGAAAGTTCTACAGTCCCACCAAAGCCTTCAACGTCCAGCAAAGATAATCCTAAGTTGGATTTCATTGCACCAACGTAAGTTGGTACATATGTATGTAAGTATGTATGTACTGTACATAAATGTCGGAAGCAAGTTTAAAATCTAGAACTTATTTTTTTCTTCTGTGATATTGATAAATTAGGAAAACAAAACAAATTATTACTATAATAATTTATCACCAATAAAGTTCAACGAGGAAACTGAAACCACGCTGATAAAAGTGCGCCCCAGCCAGTCTTCATCACCATTCTCGTCCAACTCCACAATGCCGGCTTAAGAAAGTCATAAGACATTGTCTTCTGCTCCAGTTAAAAAAGTTGTCTGGAATCTTTTAAGTGGGTGGAAGAAGGAGTTGGTCCAAATAACACCACAAAACCGTTTTGTAAGGAATGTAACATTTTCTTACATAACAATAAAACACCTCTGGAAAGACACCAGGATTCACAACACAGCAACATATTAAGCTTACTCAAGCAGCCACTGCTCGACAATATCCAGCTTACAAACAATTTTGAAAACAGCACAAATAAAATCAAAACCGCCAAATTGCGAATAATAATATTTTTAAACACATATAATCTGCCACTTTCGTTGATCACTGCTATCATTGCATTAATAAAGGCTGTGGCTTCGTATTCGGAGATAGCCAAGGAACTAAAATGTGGTAAAACTAAAGCTACCGAAACAACTAACACGATTTTCCTTGAAGAGGGATTGGTAGAAATCGGAAAAGTTCTGCGAAGCCAAACGTTTTCACTAATCATCGACTTAATCACGGACGTCAGCACAACTTAACGCCTGGTTTTAGTTGTAAGGTATTTCGATTTTATTTTTGGTTGGTTAAAAGATAAATTTCTTGCATTGGTAAAGTTGGAGAACTGTGATATTTTAATAAAACCATTCTTCAAAACTTTGTCAAGCCGGAATTTATAAACGATTCTGAGCTCAATAACATTGACTTTATGGACGAAACTATGTTTTTAAATGTAAACGATATTTACATTGGGGCAAAAGCGGCAATAAGAATTATTAAATCGAAAATGACTGAGGCTGATGTTAGAAAAATAAAAATAAATTGCCGTGTGTACTTATATCGAAATATGTAAACAAGTAATGATTAGAATAAAATTTGATGACGAAGTTTTAGAAGCAGTACAAGGTATCGGCCCAAAAATTTAGAAACAAGTTTAGTGCCTTTGATCTCTTTTTCCAAATTTAATAGAAGAGCCAGAGTTTGAAAAACTAGACGAGGGATGGCGGCTATTTCTTAACCAATCTTTTGTATCAAATGACTTAACGTTTGAAGGTTTTTACCAAAATATATTTAACGCCAAAAATATCTTAAATTATACCAAGTTTTCGCTAGTAAAAAAGTTTGTTGGAACAATTATCGCATTCCGAATCATAATAACAACTTATCAAGTATTAAAGACTGATGTTTTTTATGAATACATACTTGTATTTTCTAAATTGGGGAATTTATTATCTTTTGTGTTGTGCTTCTTATTCATTTAAGAAGCCAGTTATAACGATCTGAAAAACCAAACCGAAAAAAATTTTGAATGGACAATTTTGTATGTTCAAAAAATTAAATGGAACTTTAACTTATTGTATGGGCTTAAGAAACTTGCAGCCCAAAAAGATTACCCTACTCAAACATAGTTATCCTAGCAGATGTTCTAGCAAGAAGAAACAAGAAAGTGAACCAAGGTTGCCTAACCGCGAGATTATAATGATATCTAATGATAACCAGGCAGCAAAAAAACCATTTTCAGCTGTTAAAATAAAATCGATGCTTGTGAAAAACCTTCTTGAAGAGTTTAATATTCTCTCTTCAAAGCTCAAAATTACATTTTCCTGTACCCTCGGGCACAGGGGAATTGATGAAAAAATTGAGAAAATGGCAAGAAAATGTTTGGAATCTGTACCCATGTTCTGTATCTAAAACGATAACTTTTCACATCGTTAAAAATTGAATCAATTCATTCCCCTCTTATCGCTTCTGGAATTCGTATAGTTTCAGTAAGTCGTTGTGATAAGTTAAATTTCGATCATATTTAAACTGAAACTTCCATTGGAAGGAGATAAGTTTAATTATTGTCAATCTGAAAAAAATATAAGATTTGGATAAATTGTCAAATTTTAAACTAAAAAAATTGATTTTTTATTTTCATTTAGTGTTGTGTGTTTTATAAATTTTAAATGCTTATTAAAATAAAAATTTCGTTAACAAAAATGTTTGCGGCACTTTTATTGGCGGAGACGGAAGAGCGCCGAAATAAAATGAGAGCCCAACGGCGCGCGTAGACTTAGGGATACTACCAACCCATTCGAAATGCCTAAGGAGCGATTTCGGGAGCTGTATCGCTTAAGCAGAGAAACAGTTCATATCCTCATCGAAGAAATGCGTCGACATATGAAGCAGGGACAAAGGAAAACTTTCATTCCTATCCCGATTCGTGTTTGTGCCGCATTGCAGTTCTTTGCGTCTGGTTCTTACCAGAGGGACATTGGACAAAATTTTTCAGCGACAATCAGCCGGACGATCGTCTCAAGAGTTGTGTGCGAAGTATCTTTGGTATTCCAAAACAAATTAGCGGGTAAATGGATTCAAATCCCATCGCCTTTCTGATTTTTGAAACTGTTGGACCCATCACCTCCGGAATCCGGATCTGTGCCAGTGCCGTCTAACAAATTCTGCCAAAGAACTAAATTCATTTTTTTTAAATACAAAATACTTAACTTACATCAACTATATGTTTACTAGTGGTCTTCCTAGCTCATGGGTGGAAGCATCGCCGTCGACAGCGTCTATGGTGATGATTGAAACCACCTTTTTTCAAAGCCGTTGAGAGAACGCCGTCTTCGATGCTTCCACCGCCTGTTCTATTTATGAACGCTTTATGCTCACTAGCTTGTTTTTTAACTGCCGATTTTATATCCGCCCAACACTGAAGGAGCAAAAATTATTATTTAATTAATTATTAAGCTTTGCATATTGTAATAAGCAGGTAATTTCCACTGATCTACAGTTTTGATAATGGAACCTTCTGAGTTCAGTCTTGAGCTCCTACCGCTGCATCCTGCTTTCTCTAGTCTCTAACAGGATCAACCAGCTTTTGGATAACGGGACAGATCCTTCCACAAAAGCAGACACAGTTTAAGCACTGTCTTAATATTTCACTTGATATTCAGTGGAATCTCGTTGTCGCGTCGGTCTACCCGATCTTTTAACACAAAATGGCTTTGTACATCATCGCCTTCCAGAACTAAAAAGTAAGTCGCATTCAAATTAAAAAACAAACTCTCGTATTAGTTAGCTTTTTTACTTTCTTATGTTTTGATGTATTTGTGTATTTTGTATTTGTTTCCAAATTTATCACTTTAATCCAAACTCCAAATTAGTTGTCTAAGACTACATTATTATCGACGAACGCAAACAAACTGACAAAGCAACCAAAAAAAGCGTGTAGGGCCCAAGGATCCTCACTAATGATAGCTCGTTATTGGTGAGAAAGGAATAACTGATGCCCTTGGGGTCCGTTTCTTTATATTCAACCTTGTACTTGTATCTTCGTAGGGACTGCAAAAAAAAGGGACTCAAGAAACTCGACTGGTGTTCACCTACCTTAATTTGGAATTCTTCGGTGAATTCATGACCATCCGCACATAGGTTTCTGGATTCTGGAACTTCTAGTTGCCTGAGGTCCACCGCATGATTGCACGGTTCACTACCGAATTCTCTTTCAAAATCAACAAACTCAACAAGCCATTCGTCTAAGGAGATCCGATGTTTTCCATAATGATTCTAATACTTTCGATTGCATCTGTTGTTGAGCCGTATGTTGTAAAGCCGTATAATATTTCGCTGTCGGCTAACCTACACTCGGTAAACGATCTTCGAGGTTTCTTTCCATCCTTTGTTTAGTCTTCGTCTTCCGATTACATCTGTAAAGATTGGAGATTTATTGAAATACAACTAGCCAAATTTTTTAAAATGACTGCACATCTTTCGTTTATTAATTTTTGTACACCCGTTATTTTTTAAGATACAGAGGGGTTGGCAAAAAATCTACGCGCAGTTTTTCCATCATTTGAATTTCCCACCACCTTGTTCTGGCTTATCAACTATTTTATAAAATTCTTCTTGGATTCTTTCCTTTTGTGCTGCAAGAAGAGGTTTCTCACTATTTCTATTGCGTCTTTTTTGAAATCTAGTCGGTATGCTAAATGAATGAAGAATTCGAAATACCTTATCCAAGCATGTGGAGATATGCCAGAATCCAAACAGTCTCCGTTAACACTTTTTGTAAGGATGCTTGAACATCGTTCATATTTGTCGGCTTTGCTCTACAAATGTAGCACACAGCGCACACTTGTTTGTTACAAATAAATATAAATTAGAAAACAAATTTCTTTTCAACCATGCGTACCGAAATAAAAACAATTTTTGATAAATATTCTGCTGTTACTGTCATGTTGACATAAATAAAGAGTTCATTTGGAATGAACTTGACAGTAGGCAGGTTCACAATAGCTCTTATTATTTAAATCAAGGTTCGGGTATTGGCTAAGCAATTAACTTTTCATTAGTCAATGCTCGCTTAAGTAGTAGTGTACTACAATGTTGCCAGAGAGACAGCGTTAAATTTGCACTGAATTTCAATTATTCGAATTAACGAAAAGTTTTCGACTAGAGAAATGTTTCTAGCCATGAATCGGACAGTATTACAACACACTTTTTGGAATTCAGTTCAACAGTAGTTTGAGATATTAGTCAATTTTGTTTGCGGTGTAATAAATACAATTTTAAAAATAATCGTGAGGTGTAGCATTAATATAAAGTGCCTGTGAAAAATATTAAAAACAAAGGTAACTAGTTTTTTTTTATAGACAAAAAAAAATAGGTATCACAAGATTTTTTTATAAATAGGAATAGTCCAGAAAAGTACAAAAAGGGATAGGGCTGCTGATTTTCGTATGAAAGCCGTGGAAAAGCTGTGAAAAGTTCCAAACCAGCAGAACTTAACGCTACACGCAAAAACGTTTAAACGGGTGAAAAGACGGATATTAAAGTCGAGTGATCCATAATAGACAATTATTTAAACCTAAAAGAAAATAGTGCAAGGTAATCATCGCTGGAGTGATTGGATGGTGTGGCCACAAAATCCCTATTGCTGCGTAAGAACGGTAAGTTTTAAGTTCCCTGTCACTTTAAATAATCTATATTGATCCTTCGATTTTTCAACATCCTTTTAAAATTTCTGGGAAAGGGTATTAAGTAGGGAGTTTTTTTTTTAAGTGAATATATTTTTGCCAAAAGAGGATTAAAATCCCAAGCTTTTTCCGCTGAGCTTCATTTAGAAGCATTAAAAGATTTTTTTTTTAAATTTATTGTAATTTTGGGTTTCAATTTATAAGAGTAAAATCGCTCAGCACTGTACTATCCAATAGATACATAAATCTAAAATACATTTTAAAGATAAATACCTGAAGATAATCGCATGTAGTATTAGTATATAAATAAGTCAATTTAAAAATGAAATTACATTATTTGAATAAATTTTGATAGTATGCTTCGTAAAGATGAACCTTGAGTAAATTTTTTTATAGAGGGATGAGAGTAATGAAAGAGGAAGAAGTGAATTGAGAAATGTAGATGCCAACAAAAGGGGTACCGAGGCGGATAAGGTACCAGGAAGGGAGGGTAGAGGCAACATTTCCGCTGACGAGAACACAATCGTCATAAGACTGGTATGGTATTTTTCTTGTGATGGGTCCACGGGTCAAAGAACCTGCCCCACCGACGAGCTACTAATTGGGAACTAGCATACCAGCAACGACCTATGGCCAACAAAAGACCCGTTACATGTTGCAAAACAGTGTGTCAAAGCGTTGCACATCTTTCCGTCGACGTCAACCATTGTTTGCTTGAGGACATGTTTAATGTTTATAGTATGGTCAGATATTTTAACTACTCAGCTCTACTGAACTCTGCCGTTTCCTTTTTGCATTGCAAACCTATTGGTGGTCGAAAGTATCGAGTCGATGTTTTTCAGAATCAGTGCTTTGTGAGCTCGGGAAAATAGTTGGATTTAAACATATGAAGTAATAAACCTCTTAAATTCGGACTAGAGGCATTGTAGGTATCACTGGCTACTTTATTTAGGTTATTAGCTGTAAAACGAACACGACATACACAATTATAATACTAACAGACATCAAAGAAAAGACAAGTCTTACAATGACAGAAAGCTTTGTTGGCAAAAGATTTTTATTTGATGGTATTACCTAACTCAATCTCCTAATTTTTAAAAACTTGTCTTTGAGCTTCTACAATTTTTTCGGCTGTATGGTTTAGAAGACCTTGAAGGGAAACTTCAGCCGATACATCGGATATTGATATTTTTCTAGGCTCCGGGTAACATTCTTCTTTCACTTTTATAACCTTAGCATAGCTTCGTTTTCGTTTACCAAGTTCCTGATGACTTGGTCCGGTGTTTTGTTAACTTTGCCTAAACCAAAATATTCAAAGCATCAATTGAATTCAATGGCTTGGCTTTAAGATTGTCTGTTGTTGGCTACGCTTCAAAGCATAAACAATGTCTGGGAACGGGCGCTGCCATTTAAACTGTAGTTAAAGCAGAACTTCTCCGTTTTCAGAATTCCAGAGGTATTGTTAGTGTCGTAAAGATGCTATCATTAAGCTGGTTGATGCCCTTATCCGTCGTGCTCATTGTCATTTTGACGTAAGGCGAAGCACCTGCGGTACTGTATAGCTCTTTGGAATAAACTGTGCATCCAAATTAAAACAAAAAAAAGAATTTACGGATTTGTTGAAGCGTTTAATCAAAATTCTATTTCAGTCTATTTCGGATATCTCGTTCAACTGTGGCACTGTGGATACCTTATCCATATCCTTACTACTTCTTCCTTTAATGAAGTATAAAAATAACTAACCAAACAAGATTTTCTTAATTAAAACGACTCATTAATTTGATGCTGCGAGGAAAACGAAGTCACATCGCACTCATTTCTCAACTAAACCCAACCCAGTGGCATGGCAGTTTCTTATTCATTTACGCCCCCAATTCGGCAGCAATATTGTAATCCTCGCCACAATATAGTGTTGAACATAATAGTTTTTGTATTGCAATTGCAATTACAGCACCGTGATTATACATTAATCGTGGAATCGCACTCCTCCTCGACTCCTCGAGCAATTTCAAAACCATTTTCTTTATTTCCAGAGAGAATTAAAATAAAATCGATTTTTGTGGCACCAGTCAGACGCTCCCAAGTGTGGTTCGTTGAAATATTTTGTTCTTATGGGAAGAAGGAATTCAGCAATGCATCATCATACATGATGCATTTTTGCCTGCAAGCAAGGAGTGCCCTAAAGAACTTGTGGAAGGACGACAACCCACTGACTTCATATTTTTTTCTCTCATATTATACATAAATAATGTGGGGTGTAAGAATTCGAAAAATTATTTGCATGAGTTTTTTTTCAATAATAGGGGAAACGAGGACATATTAGGTTAACCTTTTCCTGGGGAATTATTATTATTTTTTTTAAATACTAAGCCTGTCTGGTTGTGAAAACAAAACTTTTCAAAGGGAAAATAAAAAAAACAGAGTGATCATTCAGTTACTGAAGAAGGTTAATAGCCTATTCACACCAAACCATAAACGAGCATTTACTCGTTTTCCGCAAAACGACTACCCAAAACGACTCGTTTTCCCATATATTTTTGATACCCAACTCGTTTTGCAAAACGACTCGTTTTCCAAAACGACAAGTTCAAGATGAACTACTCGAACAGATCTTTTTGTGATGTTATTGTGAATAGACACTCAAAATATAGAACAGCTGATGGCTTGCTGTCAAAATAAATTCATTATTTCTGCAATTTGTTTGAAGGCATTCTTTTTCGTGGCAGCGATAAGTAATATTTTTCTACAAATGTTTGTATACCACTGTTCTTTTTTATTATAATTAGGTAGGTACACAGTAGACGAATAGTTAAACAAGAGTAAATTCATCTGGACCAGAAATCAAGATGATATTACCAAGGAGGAATATGGACATAATCTGACCAACGACTGGGAGGACCATTTGGCTGTGAAACACTTCTCTGTGGATGGTTGGTTTTAATTCCGGGTTCTTTATTCCTCTTCGAGAACATCAAGTTGTACGGTACGTGCGTCGTGGTCGTGTATTTATCAACATAAATATGCTAACGAACACCTGAAAGGCAAACGGCTGGTATTTGTGACCAAGGAAGGGTTGGAATCGCAACAAGGGCGAGAAAGAGAAGCGTGAAGAAAACAAAGCAACGTTCGAAAATGATTTTATATATGTAATAAATAAATATAGCTTCATTTTAAGTCTTTCTTGTCGGCATCTTGGTCGATATCTTCAACCTCACCAACATCTTCGTAATAAAGCTCGCTAATATCAATTTCTTTCTGCACTTGACTTCCTAGTAGGGCTCTTTCTCGACGATCAACTTCATTGGATAGCCAATGAACTGCGATGGTTAACGATTTCCTTGTTCTTGCTCTCCTCCAAATATTAGGCCTGGTCCTCTCCTTGATGCACAAAACTATTTTTCTACCATGTACCAAGGGCAGCAACCAGCAGCAGATTCCCACACGTATTGCTCATCATCCTTCTGCTTCGAGGTGACAGTCACTTTTTTGGCGACCAAGTAGGCAGAATAGAAACCAACATCAAACTGGCCAATCAAACTGATATCAGCACCGGCAAGGGCTTCCATAGGTTAATTTATGCTGCTTTATCAGTTTCAATTGGTTGCAATTCAAAAATTCAGTTGCTTTGTGTTCGTTTCAATAATTTCTTAAATAATAGGAATTACTTTAACTTGACATTTAAAATTTAAATGTCAAACAAAAACGAGTTAATGTTCGGTGTGAACGCTCTGTTCGTTTTGGTAAACGAATAGCCAAAACGAGTGCGGTGTGAATAGGCTATAATCTCGAGAACTGTAGAACGTTTCGGTGCCGCCGTTTCAGTGCGGGACATTTCGCCGCCGACGTTTCACCACCAGCAGTTTCGTCGCTGGAAATTTCATTGCCGTCGTTTCACCACTGGACATTTCGGTGCCAGCTTTTTCATGACTAGACTTTTGAACGTTGGTCGCAGGTAGGTAATGCAGTATTAAGTATTCAATATGGCGATTGTTTTTCCTATTTTGTTCCAAATGTGACCGGTCACAATAGAACAGAGATTTTTTGCCAAGCAATAATAAATATATATAAAGGTGCCTTTACATGGAGCTGCAAGTCCTGATCTGCAAAAAAAGAGGATGCAAAATAAATAAATCGTACTTGTGTGATAGAGAGGGAAGGCAAAAATGCAGACGTCTTCATGGATGCAGATTATAGGAAAATTATAGATGCAGCTTGAAAATTATAGTGAAGACGAATATGTTTATCTTCGTCGTCTGCACTATGATTGTTGTTGTTGCGTTTTCGTCTGCATTTGCAGTTCCATGTAAAGCCTTAAATTATAAGGCGTTTTTCTTTTTTTTAGTTCACAGCAGAGCCTGAGTTGTCAAAAAAAAGTGTCGCTGCAGCAAGCAAAGTAGCTGAAGTACAATTTGCGAAAAAAAAATATAGTTCATTTAAAGCAGCAAGCATTAATTCAATGGTGTAGTATTAACTTGTGTTCATTTGTCAATAAATAAAAAAAATCGTGTTTTGCAATTCTGTTTTATTTTGCTCAATAAATTCCTCCATTAGTAAGTAAGTATCTATTTTTTTTTCTTTGCAAATATCAAAAGTAGTGCAGCACGTTCGAGAAGTTCAATATTGTAGCCGTGCTATATAAATTACGTACTTTTAACTTTGACAGTGCTACATACTATAGCTGGAGCTACACCCAAGCAGTAAGGTAAGACCGCCCATGGTGGAATTGAATTCAGCAGAACTGCACTACAATGGAACTTTAAGCAGACATTTCTTTACTTTGAGGCAAAAATAAATAAAATATTCTAAATTGCCTTCTTCTGTCGCGAACTGTCGCGTGCTGAAGTTTAAGTAAAGTTCGAGTGCAGTTCAGGTGCGGTTTAAAAACAATGTCGTGAAATGAAATGCAGTTCCGCTAAAGTTCATTTCCGGCATGAGCGGTCAACCACACATGGTGGAACTAAGCTTCAGCGGAATTGCGCTTCACTTCATGACGATTTTCAAACATCATACTTTCTTATCGGGCGATGCATCGATTAAAAGGTGGCACTACCTAGATAACTAATATGGATTTTTTAAGTTGCTAAGACGCTTAGTTAAGCCAAAATTCAAGTTAAAAGGTGTCAACTTTGATACCCGTAGGAGGCTTAGTTTGGCCGCAAATCGCGTTTAAAGATAAAAGGCAAAAATAAATAAAATATTCTAAATTGCCTTCTTCTGTCGCGAACTGTCGCGTGCTGAAGTTTAAGTAAAGTTCGAGTGCAGTTCAGGTGCGGTTTAAAAACAATGTCGTGAAATGAAATGCAGTTCCGCTAAAGTTCATTTCCGGCATGAGCGGTCAACCACACATGGTGGAACTAAGCTTCAGCGGAATTGCGCTTCACTTCATGACGATTTTCAAACATCATACTTTCTTATCGGGCGATGCATCGATTAAAAGGTGGCACTACCTAGATAACTAATATGGATTTTTTAAGTTGCTAAGACGCTTAGTTAAGCCAAAATTCAAGTTAAAAGGTGTCAACTTTGATACCCGTAGGAGGCTTAGTTTGGCCGCAAATCGCGTTTAAAGATAAAAGTCGATTTTTTATACAATGCGATACATCGATTAAAAGGTGTTACTGCCTAGATCACGAATATGCATCTTTGAAGTCGCTAGGTTGTTTAGTTTAGCCACAATTCACGTTTATACGTGTCAACTTTGATACCTGTAGGAGGCTTAGTTTGGCCAGATAACAAGTACTTCTTTAAATTCTAAGCAGCAAAATAAAATACAAAAATGGTTACGAATATATTTTGGAAAAAGGGGAATTACTGCACGCAACTTGTAATTTTTTATATATTTTTCAAATTTAATTGTGAATACACCTTATTTATACGTTGCAATTTTAATCTAACCGTATTAACTTACTTTGTAATGTTATAGATGTTTTTAAAATTAAATTGTGAATACACCATATATGTATTGTATTGAATGTTGAAAGTTGCAATTTTTTTAAACATAAAATTCTTTGTGCCAAAAATACAAATTACTATTAAAGGTAAGAATAAATGTTTAAAAAAAAACAATAAATATATAAAAATTGTTGTTATAGATCAATATATATAAATTGTTTTTTTGAAAACACAAGCGGCGGAAACAACAATTTTTCGGAAGTTTGGAACATGTATTTTAAATTTATTTTAACAAGGATTTATCGTAAGTAGATTTTTTCATAATGAATTATATATACACTTTACAAACTTTTAAAAATTATTTAGTTTAAAGGTACCTAACCAGTTAAAAAGAAAATCACGCTTCCAAACCATAAAACTTAAGATTCTCAGGTTAGTTAATATAATTTTTATGTTCAACCCAAATATTTATAATTGCTTCTGATTTTCATAGAAATGGAGAGTATCAAGTCTGTACGGGGAGGTGAAAAATGCGCCCATGAGGGGTTTTCGTACAACTTCGAAAAATTAAGTGCGAATGGAGAAGTAAAATTCTGGCGGTGCGACAAAAGGTATTTGGATGAGTGTCGGGCTAGGCTCCACACATAGGCCGCTACCGAAAACGTGTTAAAACTTGTTGGTTTCCACACTCATGGTAGTGACCCAGCAGAAATTGAAGTGGCAAAGGTAATAATTTATAAATTTTTGAATTCCAAAAATGTTTAAATAAAGTGCACGACTGTCGCACGAACTTTTAATAATTTAGTGTTTCGTTAATATTATCAATATATTTGTCTTATTATTTCCCTATAATAACAAAATTATTACAGATTATATTCATTTATAAATAGCAACCACCCATCCACTATTTTTGACAACTTTTTCCTCACTACCAACCCTCAACCCCAACCGCCAACCAACTACAAACCATCATGTTTGTAAATTTTGTCTCACCCACCACCAACTCTTAATCCATTCCTCCCGCACCAACATAACCTACAACCACCAAACAACATCCCGCACAAGGCACTAACCCTCAAGCATTTTTCAAAACTGCACCGACAAATTTTTTTTCTGATTGGTAAAAAGAATGATACATTTATTTCACCCAAACCCACTCCCCATCAACCCTCAACTCCCACCCCCAACTCCTAACCAACCACCCACCATGTTTGACAATCTTTTCCTCATCCCATCACACTACCTCCCCCACCCGTAACTACACACTCTACCTACAACCACCAACCAAATCCCCCACCAGTAACCACCCACCGCACCTATAACTACCAACCAACCACACAGAATGTTTGTCAATCCCCCCCCCCCCCCCCCCCCAAGCCCAAAACAAATCCCCCACCAGTAAACACCTACAACCAACCACCCACCATTTTAGTCAATTTTTCCGTCCAACCAACTACCCACCATTTTTGACAATTTTTTCCACAGCCCCACCCCCCTCACCAACCACCCAGCCTACCTACAACCACCAACCAAGCACCCACAATTTTGACAATTGTTCACCTCCTCCATAGCCCCCCATACCCCTCCTCCACTACCACCCCACCCCCACCAACGACCACCCAAACTACAACCAACAACCACCAAACACTTTCCACTTTGAAAAATGTTATCCAGCGTCATGCCATTTTTCGTTACAATTACGACCGATTTTACTGCCTAGGTGCGCCAATAGATGTTTCACATCAAAAGAAGATTTTTGAAAAACATAAAATACAAGAAAAAAAAAGTGTATTCCCCTCCGTTTAGCCGGGAGGGGTAGTTTTCTAAAGAATGATTTAAAACAAAAAACTATATTAAATAACATCGGTAACACTTACAATAACTCTTTTCTATTCTTTTTTGTAAAGTTTGAAACCTCTTCTTTTATTTTGTGTTTAGAACAAAAACTTTTAGTGAACCGTTTTTGAAAAACAAATTTTTCCAACTAAAAATTTTGAAAAAAAACGAAAACTAAATTTCAATTTCAATTTTTTTTAAAAATTTTACGTTATTAAGTACTATTTTTGTTTTCAAAATTGCTTAATGCTCTTGTTAATTTCAATTCAAACACTGGAAACCGTTTAGTTCTAGAACTTTTTGTTGCAGTTATTCAATAATTCATATTTCAAATTCCTAATTACTGATAGAAACTAAAAAGGATACATAAACGCCTGCAAGTTTTAAACCTCTGGTCCAACTTAAATACCTTTTCCAATTCAAATTTGTCTTAACAACTAAAGCTATTCTTATCATTACTTATAAACAGCAATTCTTACTTAATATGATTCGAAATTATTCTGTTACGATTTCTGCACTCCTTATTTTTTCTTTAATTTTTTTTTTAAAGATCGTCCAAAACATCAAAGCGAGGGCTGAAGGAACGATGGAAACCCCGGCTGTCATTCTAAATAATGCATTTTTACGCCAGCCTGACGCGGTTCAAGGCAGGTTGCCGAACCAAGGCACACTGAAAAAAGTAATACAGAGGCGAAGGACGGTGGTCGACGATGTGCCAGCGCAACCGTTAGTGTTGAGCGACCTTCGCATACCCGACCCAATTTCCCGGTATGAAGCAAGCCCAGGAGTGTTTGAGAACTTCCTACTTTTTGATTCGGGCGTAGGAAGCTCAAACCGGATCTTGCTTTTTGGGTGTGAAAGCCACAGAAGTTGGGTTGGGGGTATGAAGAAGGTGTTTGACGATGGCTCCTTCCGGATAGCTCCGAAATTGTTTCACCAGAATTGTATATATTATATAATACATAAATGTAATTTCATATAATATTCATTTTTCAATAGGTGTACGTCATTATGGCAGAGAGAGGCGGATTTGTCTTTCCGGTAATATACGGCCTGCTTCCAAATAAATTGGAAGCCACATACCGGCAAGTGTTTGCAGCCATAAAAAACATTTGGCCGACGTTTATGCCGGAAAGCATCTCATGCGATTACGAGCTAGCCGAGATCAATTCCATAAGGACGGAGCTTCCTTACATTGAAGTCCATGGTTGCTTCTTCCACTTGGTGAAGAATTTGAGGAAGCAGCTATCGGCAAATAATTTGCTTCAGCGCTACAATACAGATGCAGATTTTGCACACTCTGCAAAAAAAATAATTGCGCTGGCGTTTGCACCTCTTGGGCGGCTAAACGAAGCGTTCGATGTCCTCTTTACCGAATTGCCGTTGGAACTTGTTCCAATATTATGTTGGTTCGAAGATAACTACATGGGCCGACTTAATATTGGAGGCGACAGAAGGCCCTCGCGCTTTCCGGCCAATATATGGAACGTCCATGAAAGGACCTTGGCCGGTAACGATAGGACGAACAACTTTGTTGAGGCCGCCCACAGGAGGATGCAAATAGAACTGGGCGTCGACCACCCCACAATATGGCGCTTCATAACCTTCCTCGAGAAAATTCAAAGTGGGAGAGATAAAGTTTATGCGGAATTTATACGGGGGGAAGGACCCCCAAAAAAACGCGCAAAATATGTTAGGGCCGATGATAGAATCAAATCACTCGTAGTTCAGCTGAACAACAGCCAGCGAACTATGAGTGAGTTCCTGAGAGGACTTGCTTTCAATTTCAATATGGATTGAGTCCTAAATTGAAGGTATGTATTATACTATTTTTATAATTTCATGGATTCATGTGTACCTTTTCAAGCGAAGCAACACGACCTGATGCCGTTTCCCCATAAAAAAAACCATTAGTACGTAAGTTAGTAAGTAAGTTAGTAAGTAAGTTAGTTAGTAAGTTAGTAAGTAAGTTAGTGGGTAAGTTAGTGAGTAGGTTAGTATAATAGATACATATATATAGTAGATAATATTATTTATTTAAAAATAAAATACATTCATGAACTATAACTAATTCTTTATTAAAAAAACTTGTCTGTAAAGTCGGTTTGCGGACGATAATTTTAGTGATAACCTTTCCTTTGTCACCTTTCGGATATCATTCCATTAAAAGGTTTGTATATGCTTCGAGCTTTTTTCAACACAGGGATGTGCCATTTTACGAAAATGATTAAGTTCTCTAACAAGACATGTATTTAAACGGTATCTATTACGTTCTTACAATATTTTTGTGAACCAATTTAAAACATATTTTTTTGCATATTTTCGCGAAGCAAAATTCACAATACGAGTTCTCGTAAAAAGTCCGAGTGATTAAAAATATATCTCTTACTATGTGCCAGCAGAGAAAAGTGCCAGCAACTCCAAAAACAAAACCCAAGAAGTCGAAGAAGAAGAGGAAGATGAAGCTACCAATTAAAACCAAAATTAACTAAAATATAGGACAAGGAGTCAGTTTAATATAAACTAGTTAATATAATTAAACAAAATTGTGAAATAATCTTGCGATTTGATTTTTTGTTATGTTTTTGTTCTGTTGTGGAGTTGGTCCATTTTTAATTGTCTGTGCAGGCCTTTGCTATGCCGGAAATGTGCGTTGATGTGAAGTTACCTGAAAGTGAATGTTGAAATTTGTAATTTTATTAAACATAAAATTATGGGATGTCACGCGGCTGATTCCACTTGAATTCGACCGCCTCAAATGACTTCAGAGAAGTACATTATTTTGTCTCATCCTTAACGAATATGCTGAAACTGGTGCCGTGCAATAAGGTCGTGTGCAATAATGCCGAAGCGGCTTTATTTCAATTTGCAAATTGGTAATAATGTCAAATTTTCATAATTTGTGGGTTCGACTTTATTTCGCAAACAAAAATTAGTAAATGGAAATAAAGCCCCTTCGACCTTATTGCGCACGATTTTATTGCACGGCACCGCTGAAACTCACATCTCAGTACGACCAGTCAATTCATATTGATGCTTTGACCAGAATGTGAGAAATAATTAAAATTGCTCGCGAACAGAAACGAAAATATTCTTCTTGGCATTAAGAGGTTATACGCTTCTGGTTAGGTTATAAGGCTGTCGTATAGTATCTCCTAGGTCTTCTCAGAGATAGAGAGCTTTGAGCTAGTAAGATGGCTTCTTAGCCCGAAGAAACAAGAATTGGCAAAGATGATTCTTCGACTGATCATTGCATTGATATTATTTTGGGGACTTTTAGTGGATTTTAAATAGAAAGTCCTTCACTATTTAAAAGTTAAATCTGTCCATTGTGACGTTTTTTCCAATCCTACGATGATGGCACCAGAAGACAGCACTAATCTCATCCTCTTTATCGACTTTCTAGGCTATCAAACCAGCTAGGTAACGTAACTGTGACTGTGACAAAACTTACTTTTCATGAAGAAATGTGCCTTCAGGCACTCGACTCCTAATATCAGCATATTCCTTGAACAAACCATGCCTGCCACGCTCTTTTACCATTTGAACGATTTGTTCAATTGTTTTTGGATCTCCTTCTGCCCCGGCCAGACTGTCGTCATCACTGAACCCTGACGAAGCACTACTTGGTGGATTCTCCGACCAGAACTCGCTCAATGGTGCCGTTGTATCGGGAATATTATCGTTTGTTTCGGCAACAATAGCGCCGTCACCAACACCAACACCTACGCCTTGATCCCCACTTCCAACTATTCCAGCAAAGTCTGTTGTTCCTGTTGCTGAAGCTGTTGTTAATGTTGAGGTGTTTGTAGATTGTTGCTAGATGGTAGGTGCCCAACATTGGCCAGAAGCTCGTCTTCACGATTCGTCATCGATTTGTAGCAATGAAGTTACCATGTGGAGTGATCTATTTCTAGAGTTCTGCCTTAGTATTAGTATCTATGGGCAGGGCTTGAATTGATGTTTCGTGTAGGTACACATCAGCATAAGACCAGGCACCAGGGTGATAAAAGTTTATATTATCTCCAGCAGAATATTGTAATATAAATTAAATTCAATAGGGTGAATTGAATTTTGTTATTTGGCGTGGGTTTGCGTGTGAAAAACGTGTGAGAAGGTTTTCAAATGGAAGTGTCGTTTAATTAAAAACTAAAAAGTAGAAACTAGAAATGATTCACACAAATATTATGACAATATTGACAGGCAAAATTGTTTTGACAGTGTAGATAATGTAGTGTTGCCAAGGGAACGAAACAATAAGAAGAACTGTTTGTGTTTGTTAATGGCACGGTTAGACCGAAACAATACATTTTCAATATAATTAATTTTTACAGAAAAAAATTCTTTGCGATAATAAATATGACAGCACTACAGCAAAGTTTGATTGCAATGGGGATCCGGAGAGAAACGTTAAACGAAATGACGTGGAGGACAAACAAGAAAATTCAACTTTGTTTGCGCCATAGACATATTATACATATATTTATATATGTGGACTGCTAGTCGAATATAGTTTAAATACAAACGCTGCTTAAAATCTAGACATACGTATCGCGCCACTCAGTTACAGTGTCGAATATCAGTACTAATATCCATCATATTTTCACGATGCCGATGTAATTTCTAATGCAAATATCAATCACTCTTTTTTTGCAGATCATGACATGCAGCTCCATGTAAGGACACCTTAAAGCCTAGTACGCAGTTTGCGCTAAACTAAATTTTATCTCTTGACAAATATTTCAAAAACTTTTTTTTCAATATTTTCAGGTTCGCGTCTAAACTTAGCGCCTTAGCGACTAAAAATGCATATTCGTTATCTAGGAAGTGCCACCTTTCAATTGATGCATCGACTTTTATTTTTAAACGCGATTTGCGACCAAACTAAGCCTCCTACGGGTATCAATGTTGACACTTTTAAACTTGAATTACGGCTTAACTAAGCGTCTTAGCAATATAAAAAATCAATATAATGTATGGCACGATAAAAAAGTTTGATGTTTGAAAATCGTTATGAAGTGAAGCGCAATTCCGCTGAAGCTTAGTTCCACCATGTTTGGTTGACCGCTCATACCGGAAGTGAACTTTAGCGGAACTGCATTTTATTTCACTTCACTAAGTTTTACTTAAACTTCAGCACGCGAAAGAAGAATGCAATTTAGAATATTTTATTTATTTTTGCCACAAAGTAAAGAAATTTCTGCTTGCTAATCAATCCAATTTTCTTTTCATTAGATACAGTACAGTTTATACGATGGATTGAGAGACAAAGACAAAAACATGCATCGGCGCTCTTTTGCTAAACCGCAACAAATCCATCAGCGGAACTGCGCTTCAGCGAAGTGATGCTTTGAAGTTGGGTAGATTACTAACTTTGCTGTTGCGTGTCGCTAAATCGCAGTTCCGCTGACGCTTGTTGCGGGTTATCGCATACGGTTCCATACAAAGAATATTTGAAGTTCCATTGTAGTGAAGTTCCGCTGAATTCAGTTCCACCATGTGCGGTCTTACCTTACTGCTTGGGTGTAGCTCCAGCTATACTATGTAGCACTGTCAAAGTAAAAATTACGTAACTTATATAGCACGGATACAATATGTGAAGCTGCAGCTGAAGTACAAAAATATCTGTAGTACAAGTTCAATGAACCTTTTTTTGACAACTTTTTCTTTATTTTTTTTAATATTGCATTTTTTTACCACGCATTCTTTTTTCGATTTTGGTTATTCCTGTAAAAATGTTTCCAAATCAAAATCCGTTTTAATTTTAAGACAGCAACAATCTTCCTGTTTTAACAAAGCAAAGTTCACATAAAATTACATATTAATCTGCTCCGTCGATGAATCAACGAAGTAGACACACTTACAAGCACTGGCAGCTATAGGCCATCGGCTAAACACATACAATTAAAAAATACCTGAACATGTAAAAATTTGGCTCGAGAATAATGTGAGACAATTATTTTATGCGCTGAAAAAAAACGGAAAATTTTTTGTTTAACATTTGAACACTTTTGACGTTTTTTTATTTTTGTTCAGCCTTTTGCTCAGTCCGCCTCATAAATCTCTGTTCTATTGTGACCGGTCACATTTGGAACAAAATAGGAAAAAAAACAATCGCGACCACGTTCAAAAGTCTAGTCATGAAAAAGCTGGCACCGAAATGTCTAGTGGTGAAACGACGGCAATGAAATTTTCAGCGGAAACGCTGGTGAAACGCTGGCGGTGAAATGTCCCGCACTGAAACGGTGGCACCGAAACGTCTTGCTTCGCCCATTCATTATGGTCTAAGAGCTATCTACGTAAAATAGTATACAATTTATAGAGCAACGAAATCCCCGTAGTAAGTCTGCCATACTATCATTGTTCATTATGATCTGGTCACCTGGCACCTGGTCCAGCGATGGGTGTGTGAGTGGTAGGCCAACAAAGATACAAAAATGAGGTTTTTGCTTATATTGACATATATTTCAAAAAACAGTGAGCTTTAGGCAAAAAACGTAATGAACAAACTTATAGCTTAGTAGATTTGAAATAAAATTGCTGACGAAAGTTTTGACATTCCGTTTACCATTTAAAAGATATATCACATTAAAGTTGTATGTAGTTCCCAAAAGTATGCAATGTTTTTTTGTGTGCTTTACTGTCAAAATTATTTGTCAAACAATTCATAGAGATCTATATTTGGTGTTGTATTATAGCTTGTTATGGTGATGCGACGACAAGCAGCAAGAAATGCAAGATATTAAGTATTAAATAATACTAATATTATGTTCATTCATGTTTCAGATCACGGAAAAGTTTGCAGAAACAACAGTTCCACAAATATTAATATGATATTTATATGTTGTGAATTATTATTTGAATTATTATGAATATTATGATTGTGAAGTTTCTTCTTTCTTGGAATTTTAACATGCATCTTGGACTACACCTAAAATGCACGGGGCAAAATAAAATCTTATTAATCGAAAATAGTTAGTTGTGCTTTTTATGGACAGACAGAAAAATGTCAACCTCGATCTATGGTACAACTACTAAAGATGTGGCATTGCGCATAATAAAATGCCAAACGTCAAACTCCATGTGTTACCGTGATGTAGAGCCACGCAGACCGCAGAACAAAACAAAAACAAAAAACGCAAAGGCGATGTGTATCCATGACTTACATAATATGCGCAAAACGAAAAAAACATTAAAACGGGAAGGCACTATCTGTTTGGTTGTATCATCATCATGACCTCGAAGCTCGAACCTCGAAGGTAAGCAACGGAATGTAGTTTCACTTGGAACTAAACACTCCTTCTCTCCTTCTGTTGCTTTTATGTTTTAATTTTAGTTCCAAAAGATCTGTCATGTTGACATGTTTGTTAAAGCTTTTTTTTTAATTAACTTTTCAATAATGTTCGGTTCGGCTACTTGGTGTTCTCTAGAACTACAACGTACTTTGGACTTTCATTAATATACTTGTCTATCTCCATTAAACTTGTTGCATGCTGGTTTGGGTTGACCATTATTTCGGTCCAAGTCCAAATCGAAATCTCCACAAACAAGTTGATCGTTTTCGTGTGTGGATGAAGATTGTTGGAAACTATTGGGATCAGGATCAATCAGTGATGTTGCTTCAGCAGTTGGTGTTAGCAATGATAAGATTAAAGATTTCAAATCCTTACGGGCTTTTTCTTAAGCTGATAGGTGGGAAAATCCATACTTCTAAAATCTAGGATCTAAGAAAGTGGATTGTGCTACCCTTTTGTCCACAAAATAGTCCAAGTATTTAAAACGATTTTTTATGACGTTTGTTAAGGTCGATGTCATTTAACAGACTATTGTTGTCGATTGTCATTCTATTTAAATGAGCTTTAATCGACTTTGCCATGAGCATGGTCCTTGAAATTGTGACAATTTTCTCAGCCGACATTTGATCAGTGATCGCACTAAATATCTTGAAAACATCTGTTGCCTTCTCCAAAAGCTTCCAGTCATGGGTCGACAAGCAGCTTAGCTGTGGGTTTTCAAATGCAAGTACTGCCAGCACTGCAAATTTAACTTTTATAGTGCGTGTCAGCATTTCATGCGTTGAATATCACCGTGTTATGCATGATTGCTTCAGTTTGAGCTCTGGCATATTGAATTCTTTTTGCATATTGTTTAGTTTGACTGTTGCTTAAGAACTCTTTTTGAAGGCAATAATATTTTTTATTTTTATCAGCTGAGCCTCAATTTCTCCAATTCCTTCACCAACAACTAAGTTTAGGGTATGGGGAAACAAGAAAAGTGACTCCAATTCTGTGATCTTACATCACCGACAATATTGAAAGCATTATCCGTCACAACACAACAAACCTTTTCTTCGAGACCCCAGCTTGGAAATTCTGACATTTCTGACCTTAAAAACCTCCCCAAATTTACTACTGCATAACTTTCGTCACAAGGAATGTATCCTAAAAGTCGGGATTGCAGTGACAAGGAATTTGGTTCTTCTTGTATAAAATGTACGGTTATCCCAACGTAGCTCTGCTGTGTTATTGAGGTTCACCCGTCAGTTGTGACGCATACTGCTTCAACTGATGAAAAGATGTCACTTATTTTCATTTTGGATTCGTTATATAAGCTGGGAATCAAATAATTTGAAATTGTTTTCCTTGATGGCATCTGGTAGCTTGGGCAGAGCATTTTCACGAATAATTTAAATTCCTCGTCTTCAACCATGCAAAATGGATGAGTAATTTTTGATAATTTTTGACTATTGTTTTCGACAACGAAAAAAGAAATTGGTTTTCTTATGAACAATGAAATGCTCTGCTGTCGTTGAGTTGTCATCGTTGGTGTGAAGTTGATGCTTGATGGTACTAAACGAAGCATTAGCATTTACAACTGCTAAAATTGGAGTGTGTTGGGTTAGTGAAAAGTGACATTGAATGGAGGAAAATGATGAACAATGTTTGCTGTTGCAGAACTTGAACTAGATGGATATTCAGATTTTCGTTACTTGTTAATCTGCTGGAAACTGCCTGATTATCAACTGATCCTGGTCCTGGCAGATAGACTGCCCTTTCAATGATTGCGCCTACGTGCTGCGTTTTCTGATGCCCGCCTAGATTTCCAGTGGCACCTCCACTGAAACTCAATATTTTGTGGCAATAGGAGCATTTCGCCTTGCTATCCTCAGTCTGGGAATAGGGAATTAACACAGCTCTAGTATCTTTACGTTGGATCGTGTTTGATGCTAAAGGGAACAACCATTCTTGGGAAAAATAAGTCAAAACTGGATTCCACGCTCAAGAGACACCAAGCGGGACTTCGTAGTAGTCGATCTTGTATCAGTCATATTAACATCTTCTTCATATTATCTTTGAACATGTTGCGAGTCCTTGCGGACTGAAGAAAAATTATTGTAATGAGCACCTACTCCTTAAATAAATTGACGAAATATGGTGGTATTACTGATCCGATAGCGAAAGCTAATGCAGCATGCACCATTCCGTTATTTTTAACTTTTGGCAGTATTTGGACTTGCGACTTCATTCTCAAACAATCATGCAGGTACCAGTGGCCCTTTTCCTCGTATTCGACGACTTCGAAAAGGTTTCCACCGCAGGAACTAAAAAATTTCTGGAGATCCCAAAAATATGCCCTGATCCAGCTGTTTAAACTTACCCAAGTAACTGGAAGAACGGAATTATTATAAAGCTGCTCAAGAATGGAAACCTCAAACCTGCAAAAACTGGTGTGGTGTTTCCGTTCTGTCCGTTTTTCTTATGTCAAACGCAACCATTATTCTCGAGGGGATAAAGTCCAGGATCGATTCCACGCTCAGAATTCATCAAACAGGTTTTCAGAGTGGTCGATCGTTCCTCGACCACATCGACAGTATCCCTGAGAAAATAACTCCATTGTCTGTGGTTGTCCATGCTTGCTGGCGAGGATTGTTGGTTGAGGCGGTTATCTACAATGGGTTGTCTGAGCCACCTTAAGTAAGTAAGTAAATACAATTTTCAGCGAACTCCCAGCTTTCAAAAACTTCAGGGTCCTGAGATCATTGAGCACGAAAATTGATCTTCTTTAATTTTCTCGTTGCTGAAATAGTTTATAGCCGAATTTCAGATTTCTGGATTTATACAACTTTAATGCAAATGCAAGAGCGGACGAGAGATTTCTCAAAGGAAATGGAGAAATTGTAAGTTATACTTACTCGCATTCTGAAATTAAAAGCGACCTGGGAACACATTAATCGATGGTTAATAGCTTCAGTTCCTCATACTGCTCCTTTTTTTATATAAATTCACCAAACTCGTTAAACCTTCTTATTTGCCTTGACAACAATGGCGCCAGCAAAGTATTTTCTATAAAATTTAAAATTCAAACAACAGGACGAAGGAAACCTGACTGGTTAGAGGAAAATTGCATTAATTCAATGCTTTTTATCTATAGAAAGGATAAAATATAGAAAACAATGCAAATATCCTCCAGAAGCTCAGAAAAAGGGAAAGGTTACCAACCAACAAAACTTGGTTGACTTGGATATAACTCTGTAACTATAGTAAGTACTCAAAGGATAATAAGAATCGAGTTCGGTGGTGTGGTTATAAAGGATGTATACTATACTAAAAGGATACGATTAAATATTAAATTGCATTCAATGGTAAACAACAGAAATGGAATGTATACAAGGAGTGTTGTGAAGAATTATTTTCATTGGGAAATTGAGGAGCAAAAAAAGAAGGATAGAGAGAAAGGATGCAAATAAATTTCAGTCAAACTATGTAAATCTTTTAGAATGTAGTTTAATATGCATTGTTCCGAAGTACTTGTTCTTGGAAGCAATGAAAAAGGAATATTTCATTCGTGGAATGCTTGGTTTGATCGCTCGTGATAAATTTAAATTGCTGACGGTAAGGAAATTGGGTCATAATGAAAAATATACATCTTGTTCAGTGATGCGTCATCAGGATATCACCTCAAACAGTATATCTACATTGCAAGATATAATACATTCTGAAAAGGTTAAAATATTGAAAATGTTGGATGAAAAAGTTGACACTCAAATCGAAGCTACCATGTATTCTTATCCGTTCATAGATAGAAACATTTGTAAATCCAACGTGCTTCAAGAAGTATGAGCGTTGTGATTTGGAGCCACCCAACCATAAAAGAGACGACCATGCACTCGCGAGAGTTGTCAAATAAGCGAATATACAAACACAATCCCTTTAAATCGCCCTTACGAAACAAAATAATTGGGCCTTATTTGAGCAGGAAATTAAGTTGGAAATCTATAAAGCTTCACTAGCTCTTTTTGTCTTGCAAAAAATTCATTGACAATAAATGGGCCCTTGAGCTGTTCTCACTTATGTTGTGGTCGTTTGGTGGACTGCCTTTGACACAACGAAAAGTAGGATTAACTGGGGACAGTCAAACGCATTGTTTGTATGAGCATAAGTGGTGCGCATAATTAACATACCCTAGAGATCTTACTCTTGGAAGGAAATGCTTTCCTCGATTGTCGATCATCTCTCATGGAAATGGCGGAACGGAACAGTTTTACATTCACCTCTGTTGGGTGCCAGCATTTTACATATAAACTATAGTACTCTTAATAAGCTTAACGTTAGGTGCGCCATTTATGAACGAAGTTCACAAACACTTGATTGGAGAGTTAAGAGTGGTTTTTGTCTAGATTGGCATGGCCATGAAAAGCAAAAACAACAATAGAAGACATTTGATGTAAAGTACATAAGACAACTAGCGCCGTCATTGACGAAGTTCACAACTAAAAAAAAACATGTTCCATGACATTACTATAAAAATATGTATGCAATGGTGTCAGGATATAACTATATTTTGGGGAAAAGCAAAGCCGACAAACTTTTGAAACAAAGAACGACACTACCCATTTTAAATAAGCGATGCTGTCTGGGTATTTCCATCGCTGCAAGTTTATTTTTGTAAAAGCGTAATGCTACTTAGAGAACAAATCATTGTTGGCAAAAGCTCGATCCATCACGCTCTAAGGCCTTCATCTCTCTAAGACAGCATATAAGATCCAATATAATAGATTTCTCATAAGAAGAAGTTGTGTGGAAGAAGAAGAAGTGACAATAGTCCATTTAGAATATATGTAAACAAATGTACATGCCCTGCACTAACGTATAGAAGGGAATTTTTTTTGTAGAAGAATCTCTTTTCAATGACATTAATGAACTGATGGACATCAATATCCTCGTTTGAGCTTCGTATGAAGGTGAGTTCTAAATTTGAAAGGTTTTAGGGGCTAACACCTAAAAATTTTGTTGTATCACAACTGTCATATTTGGACTATATGTTACTTAATTGGTTATAAAATTGGAATTCTGAAAGAAGGCATAAGCGAAAGCTACAGTGCATTTTCCAAAAAATGAAGAATACCCTATTCCAGCGTGAGTTCTTTTGGGGAAAAGTGCTTGTTCTCGTGTCGTACATACCTAAAACCGTGAAACATTTTTGCGTGAATAATAAAATTTAATGGCGGTGATTTAATGTCGATTTCAATGCATTTTAAGATATGTATAAGCAGGTTTTTGATTAAAACTTTTTCAAGGTTTACAGAAAATTCAAATCACATTTGTATGTTTTAATTTTGGAATTATTTTTTAACACAGGTTATAGAAATAAAATTCTTCTTTAACAGACAATAACCTTATTTCCTTGGTGTGAGGTGTGAGCCACTCCCAACGTTAAAGTTTTGTATTGCCAAGACAAATCCATTGCTATGAGCTCAGTGACAGAATTTTAAGCTGCTTCCTCAATTTTTACTACAAAAAATCTTAACAATTTTTGAACCACGCCATCGTACAAGGTGCCGTAGCATTGTGCCAAGCGTCATTGTGCCAAATTTGAAAATTTGGCACAATGACGCTTTCGAAAGCGACATTAGGCCAAATTTTTAAATTTGGCACAATGACGCTTTAGTAAAGCGTCATAAAACAAAGTACGTTTGCGACATTATGCCAAATTCGGCCCTGACGCTTTTTAAAAGCGCCATCCTGCCAAATAAGAAAAACAATTATAGTACTCCAGAGTCGAGACTGTAAGCAGTTGGCTTGGTAACCAAGTCTTTTATTTTTTTAGTTATTTTGTTTAAAAGTTTTTGCAGAAGGGAATTTATATTTGATAACAAATAAGAGGTTTCCACACGCTGATCATCTGTGGTGCAAGTCAGATCCAACTTAAGGCGAGAAAATGGCAATTTCCAATGATTTGACATATAGTTTCGAGTTTTGCGGAGGTTTAATAAGAAGTAGTCAACTTCTTTACATTGCGGAAATTAAAGATTTGTATAGATTTAAAAGTAATTATAATTTGTGTAAGAGATACATTTGTTATAATAAATTATGTATAACGCTAGTGCAGTTATCGATTTTAAAAATGAAACTTTAGCCCGTATTCCTAAATCTAGTCCCGCGCATAACCATCCAACTTAATCTAATTAAAAGTTAGTGAAGTTAAAAACGGGTGACAAAATGTTTCACTTAAAAGAAACGGAATTCGTGAAGTATTTAATGAAGTTTGTGCCTAGCAGAAAACAGGAGCTCAACAAGTAAGATTTGCTCTTATGTGTTATTTATTTTACTTTTCTTGTGTGCGCTGTATCAAACTGTTAACTTGTTCGCAGATACCATTTGGAAAAATGCGGAGACAACTAATGAGAATTCGCAACAATGCGTTTCCAAAAGCCCCCGGAAATTCAAAGGACCTGCTGGATTTGTTTAGAACTGAGAGTGTAATGAAGAGTTTTGGTATGTCCCGTTACGACAATAGTGTTCCATTTTATAGGAGCACTATAATCGAGGATAGCTTCAGCTACACTATATTTATGTCTTCAACAATTGCAACGGAGATACAAAACCTACCTGAGACATCTAGAAACTACCTTTTAGATGGCACTTTTAACGTATGTAGTACCAAGTTGCGGCTACAAACAGTTATTATAATAGTTCACATTTCTCATATTGAGCATGTAAGTAAATAAATTTTATTATTCAAGTAAAAGCAAGAAATTCGCGCGATATTTAATTTTTAAAATCAATTAGATATTTAGCATAAGATAAAGTAATAGTAAGAAATTCGTGCGAAAAATTAAAATGTGTACTCAAAGCGTGATTGTGCCGAATTGTCCCTATGACGCTTTACTAAAGCGTCATAGTGCCAAATTTAAAAATGTGGCATAATGTCGCTTTCGAAAGCGTCATTGTGCCAAATTTTCAAATTTGGCACTATGACGCTTGGCACAATGTCACGGCACCATCGTACAAAGCCAAGAATACCATTAAACACATTTTTAGCTTCTTATTTCAAAACATTAATGCAGACTTACACCGTTAACCCTTTAAATTTAACTGAATGAAGGCGTTTTATAAAAATCACACCCAAAAGTGGGCGTATTGATTATAGGAAGCATACAATTACGTTTTTCTGTTCATTTATTAAAAATGTTAAACTAATTCAATTAAGCTAAACATTTTGTAGATTTTGTGATAATTTTCTTAAAATTTCATAAAATAAAAAAATTAGCTTTATGGGAATCGCGTAGTATAGTTGTTTTTCAACATTGTTGATGGTAGTTGTTGATGCAAATTAAAAGTTCATTATGGTCAGCATTGGAGCACATGGTTCCAACGCCGACCCGACGGTGTTTTCATCGAGCAATTTCGGTAAAGCTTGGATTAACAATTCGCAAAAGTTATTCGTCCCTGATGATGTAAAACTACCAGGCACTGAAGGCACTGAACCCTGTTGTAGTTGATGTTGTGTTGTTGTGTAGCATTTAGTTTGAAATACAATATGCTCTGACCCCTTTTCCAGGAAATCATTTGCACAACAAGCAAAAAGTATACAATTACAGGTACGAGTGAAAATTTTTTTAAGTTTCTAGTATCTAATAAATGTTTTTTTAGAATTTCAGGAGCAAGACGGATTATGGAAAGTATATTTGAATTCACAACTCATACTTGGAGGATTTTGCTTAAGCCTCTGGAAGTACAAATGGAACTTGCTAAACCTTTAATTTTATGTTGCTGCATTTTGCATAACTTTTTGTAAACTACAAAAGAAAACCTGCTGCCAACAACAAAGCAAATTAAAAGCTCAACACAACTGGTCAATCATGAAGAGAGAATGAACCAACCAGCGTCTCATACTATCGACATAAGAAATAAATTCGCTGACTGGTTTGTTGCAGAGGAAACGTTGAATTTCAATGGCTTAGATGCTAAATTAAAAAAAAAAACTTTAAAATAAATAAATAAAAATGAATACAATTAAAATTCATATAAACAGAAAAAATAAAATATCACTTCATTAACAAAAAAAAAGGTTTAACTTCTTTTGTCTTTAGTGTAAACTTAGGAATCGCCACCCCTTTGAGGTTCCTCTGTGAGTAGTTGCAAAATGTTTGCTAGAAACCGAACCATCCTCTGCCTTGAGCACTCTGTCCTGTCTGTAGCTCTTCTGATGGACAGTCCAAAATCTTCGGTCCCAACACCAATATTTTCGTTCCTTTATGGCTGCAACCAGCCAAACAAGCAGCTTCGCTAAAGTTTCCAGAGTCACTAAATGAAATAATGTTAACATTATGTTTTGTTTTTGTTTAAATACCTACCTACATATTTTAGCTTACTCACCCATAATTTCGTTTCGGACTTTGACCGACCAGTTTAGTCAAACCTTGGTTTCTAGAATTTGCAGCAAACATTTTCAGGGCTCTGATTTTGTTCCAAAGAACGAGATTTTGGAAGAGCGTGGCTTTTCGCAGGCGATTCGCTTGATGCCAAATGTGATTCCTTCTCTCGGTTTGCCTATTGAAAACGAGAAAGAATCTACTTTGCTTCAAATCAGGATGAAAAAGAAAGCCAGGCAAGTTTTACGAAGCAAATAAAATATTTTGAAATATCTGTTTACCAACAAATTATTAAAAAAAAATTTTTATTGTCAATTACTACAGAACCGAAAATAAAACGCTCAAAGAAATAAATGTTGATTGTGAAGAAAATGTTGTTGCAAATAGTTTATGCGCTTCAGATTTGGACACCACTCAAGTCCCACCAACAATTGGCTATGGATTTATCGAAGAAGGCCCGGAAACACCTTTCGTTGCCAGTAATGATTTGGAAAATGTAGATGGAATGGAAACACATTTTCTTGGCAGTTCCACATTACTAACGGCACGCAAACAGAAACTTTGTGTCTAAATCGTGGTACACAAACAGGTGTTTCTTCTTCCCACAATGGTACTCAAACTGATACTTCCTACATAGACACTCAGTAAGTAATATAATTTATTTAAAAATGGATTTCGTCATAAGCTGGAACTTTGTTCTTAGGTTACTAAAAACAAGAGAAATTTCCAGACTGCAACTGAAAAATTGGAAGAAGGGACAGCTTATGGAAACAATGGGAAGTATATTTACCGAAGGCCAACTGAAAAAATGGAACACCCAACAAAAAGAATGAGGTGGTCGGAAGAAGACATTTCCAATGCCATAACTGTGCATGCCGTAGATCCCTGGCCATACCGACTGCTCCTGAAAAAAGGCTTTCCATTCCCAGCAGTCATCATCATCACCTTACAAAAATGGTGTG
This sequence comes from Platycheirus albimanus, assembly GCA_916050605.2. Lineage (NCBI taxonomy): Eukaryota > Metazoa > Arthropoda > Insecta > Diptera > Syrphidae > Platycheirus > Platycheirus albimanus. The sequence continues at coordinate 263,547,158 of OU696696.1, read as the reverse complement.
CCAAAACAGAATTATACCCAGCTATAATTAACTGCGTTCTCAACATCATTAAAAAAGTTGATATGGATCCTTTTGACAAAACCAGCGTTCTGTCTTTGGATTAGATGAAAGTTAAAGAAAAAATTTGCTGCAACAAAAAGAAGGATGAAACCTTAAAGGCAGCAAAATACGTCCAAGTTGCGATGATACGTGGTTTATTTGGGAATTAGATTCAATTTTATGGCAATGGTGTTTGCGACTTAGGAGGAACAAAACCAAAAGGATTCTTATAAGAACTTAACATCTCAGTTCAGCAATCCTCTTTTCCTAATCCAGCTGACGCAACCAAAAAGATCTAGTTATGTTTTTGCCGATGTACCTCATCTGCTGAAATTGATACGAAACAATTTTGTCGACAGCGGTGGTTTCATTGTGGATGGAAAGCTTATTCATAAAGGAATAATAGAGGAGCTAACATATATCGCAAACAAACGACACGTCCGATCTCTCTGTGGCGTTCAAAAACTCAGCGTCAAATCAAAATGTAAGAGGTGCAGAACGTCAAAAGGTGAAATTAGCGGCAAACTCTTTTTGCATACCATCTCGTATGCATTGATCCGCGCTGGCAGTTTGGGAATGTTGACGTCTGAAAATTGGTTCAAGTGCTCAGAATTTTTTAAGCAGGTTTGTCTATAATAACCGTTTTGAAACTTTTTTTTAATATAATTTGAATTTAATGCAACCGATTGGTTCGACTGCCTAAATGTAAGACTCCGTTCAAAGACAACCGGGAACGAGTCTTTCTGAGTCACTACAATTTGACGTATAGTTGACAAAACGTCCGAAACCATTTTGAATATGCGGGTTAAAGGAAAGTCCGAAATGATGCTATTTCAAAAGGGTACTTGTTGCATTTTTGACATTCTTTTATATTTTTTATACTCAATTTAATTTTTTCATAGGTATTTTGATGCCCAACAACTCTTTGAAACAATTTTATGGTGACTTAAAATCCAAACCCGAATTCAAGTATTTGTTGACATACAGGCTCAACCAAGATGTCTTGGAAAACTTTTTTGGAGTAATTCGTTCCAAGGAAGGATAGCATGATCACCCAGACCATTTGAAATTCATGTACCGACTTCGATCATACATTCTTGGACGAATTGAGGGTAGCTCATCAACGGATGGTAAAGCAAGTCAAGTAAAATGTGATATTTGTATTGTAATAAACTTTCTTCCAGGAAATATGGTTGACGACACTCCAGATATGAAAAAAGCAGAAAGTCTGAGCTCTGATTTGTTTGGGTCATTAGGTCAGCAAGTTAGTCTTGACCCTGATGCTGAAGAGTTGGAGTCGTTGCAGTATGATGGCAGGCATGGAGCACTTAGCGGGCTATATATGCAAACTAGCAAAGGACTCTGCAGTAAATGTCGCCCATTTTATACTTGGACCAACCAATTGAGTGGAGGATTCTTGCACAAGCCCAACGAAAAAATGATGATTGATATGCAGAAAATGGAAGAAATTTCCAACACCATCAACGGAGAAGAAATAGTCTTTTGCTCTACTTATATCGAGAATCTTGTAGCTAAACCAAGTAACATAAAGTGTGAAAAAAAAAATAAAACAAATTATCTTTCGATCACTTACATATGTATTTTAGAATAAAACATCTAAATAAAAAGATTGAAGAGTATTATTATTTACTATACCTACATAAGTATAACGTGTCAACAAGTGACGTTCATCGAAGTGTATGAGGATAACCAAAAAAAGCGTATCCAAAACAGCTAGCTCCTCGGCGAAATCACTTCATTTCATTTCCAGGATCCCCTAGGATTATGATGTACTCTGTTTCACCTACTTGTAGTAGCAGATTTGTTTTCCACAGCTACACCTTTATGCTAACCTCTTTGCTGATTGATTCCATTTTGCGACGTTAAGTAGTGTCGGAAAACGATCAAAACTAAAAAAAAAAAATTATATTTGAAAGAAGTGTTAGGTAACCTTTTTCTTATTCAATAATATCTTGACTACGGCGCCCAGTGAAGCGATCTATTGCTTGAGGTCGATACCGAACTTAGGTCACGATCAGAAATAATTGTTTTTCTTTATTTTGTTATTTGGTTTCCGGGTTGCTGGTATTTTATAAAAAAAACACAACAATTTATTTTAACGTACATCCTTGTTGACTTATTCCACAATTATGTTACTTATTTCAGCCATTTTTAATATGAGCTGCCAAAGTGACAGATCAGATTTTGACAACCTGCGCAATATAAATTACCTTCAATAAGTGTACTGCGGTCTAGTCTACTCCTACACAGAAGCCAACAATACAAAACAAAGATTTGACGATCCATTATGAGGCTGGTAGTGATTGGGTAGAGGAGGGATCCTTAGATGCTACCATGAGTTGGGCTTTCGTCAGTTTCTACCAAAAAGCCACGCCAGACCCATTCGATTTAAACAGACCCAAGTGTTTCACTTAATATTAAAAGATTTGATTACTTTAAATTGCTAAGATTCCCATAAAAAAGTGCGCGCTTTTACCCGATATTTTGCGCAATCTGACCCTGACTTTGGGACAAGACTTGATTAGGTTTTTTTTTAACAAAATTATATAGGTACAATATTTTTATTCATTTGCACTCACAATATAGATTAATGAAATGCAAGAAATTTAAAGTTAATATCTTTTATAACCTTTCCACAATGTGAGCTAAAAAAAAAAGAAAAAAACTACCGAATGCAATATATACCCATTCTATAGAATGGGGTTAAGAGCAAATTCTTAGATCGCACTATTTTTGGTCAGAATCATTGTTGTTTTGGTTCAAAATTAACTGAGAAATTTGTGAAGAGATATAAATTTATTCATTTTAATGAAAAATAGATCAATGAATAGTCTACAGATATTATCGGGTTATTAAAATTGTCTTTAAAACTCAAAATTCCATTCAACTCGTATAAGCAACAAACAATCCATAAAACTAACCCATTTGATCAAAATGTCACTTCATTTCCTACTTACTTTCAAAAATGGTACATGGTCATGTTATGAAACGTACATCCGTCATCTTGCTCAGATATCGTTTAAAATTTTCATTTAAATGAAATAAATTGATTGCTATTTTGTAACATGCCAAGAACATTCCATTACGATCAACCATTAAAATGTTTCAATCGTAAATCTTTATTCGTAACTAAGTATAGCAAGTTCTTCAATAAAAATCGCCCTTAAATGGGGAACCCGCAAGCCACAGCTTCTGTAAAGTTCATGCGGTAAGCGCTGCGTTGTCGCGACACTGCCACTGTCACTGCACCTGAAGAAGTTTATGACTTGCAATTACAAAATCATAAAATTCACCATACTCTAGTTTAGTTTCTAATATCGCAAGAAAATCGGTCGTTGGGTTTGATTAATTTTATTATAATAGTATCTTAGGGGTTATGGTGCCACTCTGACTTTATTACCCTCATTCTTCTGTTCCACTAAAGTTGTATAACGAAGCCTTAGCTCGGAAAGTATGGTTGGAGATTTCACCTTATATGGCAATACGTGGTTTTTATTGAGAACATCATCGTTTGGAGCGAAACGCATTTCCACATGAGCTGCATCTACTATATTTTGATAACATAGTAACACATTCGGTTAAGCTGCTAATGGATGAATGAATTTTCTAGATGCAATGTAAATTAACTTTCCGAATAAAATACCCTGTCTGTGCACCACCAGGTGCAATGGCCAATATAGGTATGTATAAAAAAAAACAGAAGCAGAACAAATTAAATAGATTAACTGCTCCCTTTGTTTAAAAGTTCACAGAACCCGCATTGGTTGCATTTGATGCAAATGGCAACTGACACGACAATGATAAAAATCAGACTCAATCAACGAGACAAAAAAAGGATGCGGGTTTGAATCCAGAAATTAAAAGTTTACATGAACTCGTTCAAATTTGTTAAATTAAACAATGATATCGGATTGATTGCGGTAAAAAGTTTTCTAGTTGGGTAAAACAATTTAGTCCTTGTTAGATACAATTAAGGATTGAGTCAATATATGAGAAAATCGTCTGGTTAAAGGTTTCAGGGGCTGTTTATTGTGTAAGAATTCTTTAAATCGCATTTCAGATAATCATCCTGTAAAACGATGTTCTTCTGAACTCTCTTTACCAAAGAAAACAAAACTATAACAGGAAGCGATCAGATCCTGTTGTCAATCCAAGTGTAGGGACAGACGCCAGGAGTGAAAGAATTTCCAGAGCAAATAGGCGAACTAGTGCATCAAAAAAAAAAAGAAAAAAAAAGCAGTTTTTCACAGAAAAGCTGAGAAACTGCATACTGGAGCATTGTTAAGTGCTGTTTACAGAGTAAAACGATGAAAGGATTTTGACTTTTGGAAAAAATTAATCTTTACAGGTGAGTTGAAATTCAATATCTGTGGTTCAGATGGACTCCAAATAGTATGGCGGGAACCAAATACCGAGCTCCGTCTAGAAAATACAGTTGCCACAATGAAGCATGGAAGCGGAACGGATATGGTTTGGTTGTTTTTTAGCAGCTGGAGACTGGAGTAGGGAAGCTGCATATCATTGATGGGATAGTGGACCACAAAAAATATATTGATATTTTAAAACAAAGTTTGAAAAACAGACCACACAAAAATTAAGTCCACAAGACCAATTCACATTTTACCAGGACAATGACCCATAGCATCATAAAACTTATAACACTCGAATGTGGCTGCTTTACAACTACTGCCCAAAGTGATGGAAAGTCAACCCCAGCCACCAGATATTAACCCGATCGAAAAAAAATTTGGGACCATTTAAACCAGCAACTTCAAAAACTGGCTATTAGAAATGCAAGGGATTGGAAGAGAAGATAATGGAAGAATGGAAGATTTCAGCTGAGACAACTAAAAAACTAGTCCAAACCATGCCAAACAGACTTAACCATGTCATAAAATATAAAGGATATGCAACAATGTATGTATGAATGCGGATTCACGAAATCAACCAGCAATAATGCATATATTAAGTTCTTTTTTCTCTCTCTCCAAAGAATATTAAACTATATGTTGTTCAATGTAAAATCGGTTCTGACTAATATGTCTTGTAAAACATTCCCAGAACCAAACCATAACTAAAGAATAATAGATTGGGCTGTATAGTTCAGAAATTTCGTCAGCAAAGTCAATCATAATGAATCATAATGAAGTTCCCTATTCCCGTCTATACGGCAATCATAAACAATTTCATTACTCACCTGTGCTAGTCCAAGTATATGCCAATCAACTACCAGTCATGATTCTCTCCTACCTACCCGACACATCCGGCATCACAACATCACACTATTTATGCAGCAAAATCTAGGTCATAAGGCTTCGACATTAATTTAATTTACTCCCTGTCCCTTTTCTTGCCTGTATTTTCCTCCTGTAAAATCAACTTAAGCAATTCGAATTCAAATTGCAAATGTCAATCAAAGGAAGAACAGATGATGAATTCCCGATACAATAAACGAATTGCAATATATTTTTGTTGCTTTGTCAAGGAAGTTGTCCTTTTTTCGCTTCATTTCACTTTACTCATTAAAAATAATTACTTTTTATTGAGCTCGTCTGTTTTAAGAGACATGGACACAGCTTGCTGGAATGCAGTTGAAATTATTTCACAGATGCCCAAATATCAAAGGGTATCCAATAAAAACACTAGTACTCGAGGTCAATATCTCTGTTGCTCGTGCGACCTGCGACCTGTGTTGGATTCTGCACTTTTAACTTTCTGAGCAAGCCAGTCAACTCCTGGAAAATTCATTTCACCGTCAATTACAAGTAAAGGGTGTTTTTGTTAGAAATGGAACTTAGTTTGAATGATAATTCTTTGCCATTTTTTTTTTGAATATGATTTCTGGGATATGGCCACAGCAGTTGGTTTGAATGCAGTCCAACCTTGAGGTCCAATTTTCAATCACACTTTGCAGCTTTTGGTGTCGTATATCAAAAACAACAGGGCGAATTTTGTTTTTCAAGATGTTAATCGTCTTTGGATTATCGTTGTAGATTAGCGACTTCACAAACCCACACATAAAATAGTCTAACGGTGTTAAATCGCGCGATCTCGGCTCGGAGGAAAACTCACAGGCCGAAAATGCGAAATTATACGCCATACCGAGAAACTGACAGACAAAGACTATTACGAAGTATTAGAATAGAACAAGAATGAAAAATGCTGCTACTTGGACTGGAATGGAGTTAAACTTTGATTGATTCGGCAATGACTCTTAATCACTGTGAATTTTCCAACCCAATCTAAGATACAAAAGAAAACCTTTAAAGGCAAGATTTATTTTGATCTGAACCATTAAGGTATAAATGTGCTGTACAACTCTATATGTTTGTTAATTATTAGTTTCATAGTTTCATCTTGACTAGATGGCCGATCTTTTTGATTTCCACACCACACATCATGTTTTAAATTATCGTTCTGATGGTTTGGCCTGTTTTTTGGATATTGAAAGCTTCTGGGATCACATCAAGCTCCTTATCCTTGCTATGGTATATTTTGCCGTCTTTCTTTCAAATGGTACAAAGGCCGAGCTGAAGCCGACACTTCCGTAGACTATTTAACGGCGAAGACGGGACTTTCACTGGTGGATAAATGACGTTGTAAAGAGTAATCTAATCTGTATTCTATACTACATATTTTAATTACCCCTCCAGGTGGCGCTGCGGTATCATTTTTTTAAATTCTTATTTATGGACCGATTTTGACGGGACTTTCAGAGGCAGATATCTGGTGTTATAAATTTAATTAATTTGTTAATAACCCCTAAGTTGCGCTGGGGATATTTTTTATATTTAACGAAACGAAATCCTCCGGATCAGCTAGTCCTTAAAAGATAAATACAATTACTTGAGTTTGCTGATGACATTGACGTGATGGAATGAAGAAAGCGAGCTATAACCGGTGCTTTCATTACCCTGGAGTCAGCAGCAAGCAGAATGGGACTGAAAATAAACAAAGACGAAGCATATGCTTTCATTACAAAAAGTCGCATCCCAATACCGACTTGGTCAGAACGTCACCAGTCATACATGAATGTGTCAACCTAGGCACTGCTGTAAATATGGGATACTACATTATAGCGGAAATCTAACGTATGGCAGTAGACAGCTCTTGTTAATCTCTGTTTCTTTGGGCTAAAAAAGCAATTGAGAAACAAAGCTCTATCGCGACCTTAGAACAACAAGGTTCTAACTGACATTTTTTCCAAAATCGAGCTATAAATTGCATCCCACTAAAAAGGCCATGCTCTTTCGATTGATACTATCCTTATTTGACTATCTCCTTCGTTTAATGAAATAATTCATGAAATTGCAGTCAAAAAGGTTCTATCTACACAACGTCAATAAGAAATTAAGTTACTAAAGTTCTAACTGCCAGATAGAACCTTGCGCCCTTAAAAAAAAAAAAAAAATCGTAGATAGAACTTTGTTGAAATTTAAATTGTAGATAGAACCTTTATGCTTTAAATGTCTATACACACATGCCAACGTTAGAACCTAGTATTCATTGAAATTGCTGTTAAATTTGAATTTCATAAGTACTTTGAATGTCTGATTTTAACATTAGTTGGTGTACAAATTCATTTTGTTAAGTCGTGTGTGGTTTTTTTATAAAGTGATACAAATTGTTTGCTCCCAGTTTGCTCTTTTTTACTGTATTAATTGTAAGTAAAACCTATTTAACGTAAAACTTAAGACACTTGTTACTTATTGTTATATTCTCCTTTTGTATTAAAGATAATGGAGTCACAAATACTTTTGATGGAAGATGGCGACATTATCAATTTAGATAATACGTCTGTTGTAATTGAAGAATTCATCATTTTGGGACCTGAAGTTGGTAAAGTAAATCAGGGTGATCATTCCTCACAACAGATAGGTTATTCTAATTTAAATAAAAGTGAGGAAGGGGAAGATCAGGATGAGATTTTGGAAAAGGTTACCACAGAAATTGAAAAACAAAAAACACGCACACGATTACTCAAAGAAAAAACTTGGAAAAGAAATGTAAGACAGAGAAAACATCAAGCAGGAGAGGCTTATATAAGTTCTCGAGGAAAAGCAGTGCCTAAGAAAGATATCAAGTCCACAAAGAACTGTTTTTTGCACTGTAAACTGCAATGTGAACAAAAAGTAACGACATCAGAGCGGAAAGAACTATTTGAATCTTTTTATACCCTAGATCGAGATCGAAAATCTAACTTCATTTTAAAATGTACAACAAAAAATGAAACAAGCCGACAAACTAATAAATTGCAATCATCTCGTCGCAGCTTCACATTCGGATATTTTGTCGAGTTGTCAGGAAATAAAATTCAGGTATGTAAAGCGTTTTGGCTTGGGACTTTTTCAATATCGCAAAAATCAGTTTACAATGCACACAAAAACAAACACTGCGTGTCTGGGATAGCGAAGAAGAGTCAAAAAGGCTTGAAATCGGTAAGGCGAATTTCTGAAGACAAGTTGTCCGAAATAAAGACACATATAAAATCCTTCCCGACAGTAGAGTCCCACTACTGTCGCGCTAAAACAACGAAGTTCTACCTGGATCCAAGCCTTAACATAAGTAAAATGTACAACTTGTACAAAGATAGTGTTGATAATCCTGTCAAGGAAAGCTTCTACAGATATGTGTTTAACACTAATTTTAATTTGGACTTCCATCGACCAAAATCGGACAAATGTGGAAAGTGTGAGGCCTATCGTACTGCAGAAAAGGAAAACGCATTGACTGAAAGCTCAATAAGAGAACATGAAATTCATCTTGATTTGAAAAAAATGATGCGAGAGCAAAAGGCTATTGATAAGGAATCAGGAATTCCAATTCTTACATTTGATCTTCAAAACGTTATATCCTGCCCAAGAGCGGAAATTGGCCCAATGTTTTATAATTCAAAACTCAACATATATAATTTGACTGCACACTTATCGACGACAAAAAAGATATTCTGTGCTATATGGACAGAATATACTGGTGGTAGGAGTGGGAATGACATAGCATCTGCTTTGATGAAAATTTTCGAGAGGGTATTTGAAGAAAACGACATCACAAATCTTATAACTTGGTCCGATTCTTGTGTCCCTCAAAACAAAAATTCTATCATGGCTCTTGCAATACAGCATTTCATGAAAACTCATCCGGGGGTTGAAAGCATAACATTAAAATATTCCTTACCAGGACATTCAGCTCTACAGGAGGTCGACAATGCTCATAGCCAAATAGAAAAACATCTATCAGTAAACGAATATTTCTCTCCTATGGGGCTCATTCGGCTGCTGAAAACTGTCAACACCCGAAAACCACTCGTAATAATGCAAATGCAACCTTCGGACTTCAAAGATTTCGCCAAGTATTCGAAAATTTGCTTTGATTACAAAAATATACCGTTTTCAAAACTTAAAATCTTAAAGTTTAACCAAACGGAGTTTGAAATCGGGTTTTCATTAGATTATGACGATACAAATATGAATTCTGTTGTAGTAAGGCGAACAGCAACAAGACCACGCAAGAGTAAGGTTTCGGATAAAGAAGTCGTTCCAATTCTACAGGAGGAAATAGAAACAGTTCCATCCAGGGTCGGTATCTCCAAAGAAAAAGAGAAGCATCTTTTGTCCATGTTTAAGTATATGAGTTTTGCTGATAAAGCTTACTACAAAGTGATATTAAAACTTGGTATGTTGTCTAAATAATACGTTTCAAAATAATATTTTAATATTATATTAACTTAAGAAAACTACCTTTTTTCCAAGGTGACGAAGTTTAATAAAGGAACCGCATGCGTATATGAACTTAAAATTTGGTACGACGCCCGGAGGCACATTATTCTTCATTATTAAATAAATGCTGTGAATTTTATAAATTTTTTTTACTAATATAAACCTTAAAACTTCTTAAGATATATGTTTTGTTATTTGTAATTAAAGCTTTAAAGAAAATCGGAGTTAATAGTTATACAACTGCACTGAATCTATAAAGAAGGTTCTATCTGAAATAATAAAAATGTTACCGTGACACAAAGTTCTATCAGGTACTTAGAACCTTCTTGTCCTACGTCCATGTATCTTATCGTTGAGCAACAAAGTTCTATCGATTTTTTAATTCATAAATTACTAAAAAGCTGTGTGAGATATTTTAAATATATTTATTGTAGTAAAATCCATGGAACAATACAATTTATATACTATAAAACACGTTTGGAATAAGATCATGGTATGAAAGTTATTCACTACGAAATTTTCAATCTACGTTTTTTCGAAAGTGATGTGAGTGCAGATAGAACCTTCTTGTCCTAAGGTCGCGCTATCTCGAAGAACCAAAGAGAGGGTGTATAGCGCCATCAAGAGGCTCTGGCCTTAAAAATTAATATCTGAATGCAGAATGATTTTAAAAAGTGGTATTTTATTGCTTTAATTGTTTAATCATATTGTCTCGTATTTTTGGGTACCTACATCAAATTTCAAGAAATAATAGATTATATTAAATATTTATTTTAATGTAAGAATATTTTCTGTGGAAATCAATAACTTCGTAAATACAAGGCAAGTGCTATAGAGTTCTATCACTCAACTTTTGGGAATTCCCAAAATGTTTCCAATGTAAATCAATAAATTGCCTTTAATAAAATAATAAGATCTTCTCATTGGAACTCTCAAAACTAAATTAATTTGATGTTTCTTTGCAAACTAATTTGAAAATATGCAAAGAAAAGATAACAATGCTGGCGCAATTTATTAACTTGTTTTCATGGATTAAATCTTTCTGAAGTTCCATCGAATAATACTATCCATGTTGCGTCGTGCTGTTTGCAAATATTTATTCTTGAATATTTCCCACAAAGGCCAGGAAACACTGACCAGACAAAAAATATTTGCATTGGAATTAAATTTACGGTTGATCTTGAACGTGAGCATGCCAATAATCGAAATGTTTAAAAGGGAAAAATCCAATCAGGCGGCTTTGAAAGATTTTTTCTTCCATCCGGGCCAGGACTGCCAACGCATGTTTATCGCATACTGGGCAATTCATATGGTCATTGAAATCGCCGTTTGGGAGTTCTTTATTTATTTTTGACGATTTAAGATGTAAAGAATTAAGTATCCAATTGGAATTTTGGAATCCAGATCACAAAAGTAGATACAGCTTACCCCTAAACCTTGTTGCGGAAAATGTTAATCATACATTATGATCCACTGACTTATTCACTTCTTCTCTTTATCTGCAACCTCTTCTCTATGTTTTTTGTTTGTCAAAAGTCCTGGCAGCGTTAGAGAGCGTGCTTGGCTTAGCTTCTTAACCATTTAGGAAACCCATGCAAGTTTTTAGAAGAGAAATCGTGTGACAGGTGCAGGCGGTCTTCAAAAACATAGACCAGGAACGTGAGAAGATTACTTCACATCCACATAACTTACAGTGACGGGCCATCATAAGGCCTACAAATCATGGGTAACACCTTGAGTAAATTGACAAGTGCAGTCAGATATTTTCGAAAGCCGAAACTATTTTTAGGTCTCGTGTGTTTGCATATCTTAGGTGTCTACGTATGGCGATGGCGTGGCTATGCAAGCTGAACCTTGAACCTTGCATAGTTTGGTGTACTGCGTTTTGGTATTTGAGGGACAACATTTAATATCATGTAGCAGAAACCTAGACCATCGATCATCTCCCAGAGAGATGACGATGGCCACTTTACTGCTGGAACACAATGGAGCCGGAGTCGGATCCGCGAACGCAGCCGTATCGCATGTCAAAATATGGAATACACACGAATTCAATGTTGTGAACACAACGAGACGGAGCCGCAAACGCAGCCGCAAACGGCAACGGACGAGTTGGCCAACTTTTAATAAATGCGTGCGTATTTTTGACATTCCATAAAAAAAAAAGAGCAAAGTGCTAATAAAATCCTTTTAGAAATTAGGTCAGGGTACAAATGTATAAAAAAGACTATACATGATGCGATATATGTTTTATCATCTATTATATGCATATATATGTATGTTTTTCAGTGGAAATTGTAAAAAAAAAGGTGGAATACGTACGACTCCATTGTGGGCACTTCTAATTAGGTACGTACGGCATGCAATACGGTTGCGGCTGCGGTTCCGGTTGCGTTTTTCTATTGTGTTCCAGCAGTTATAATTCGCTTCTGTTGGGTGCCAGGGCAGGCAGATATCGTAGGGAACTGCAATGCCGACAATTTTGCCAAACAAGCGGACACAACCACAAATCATTTTGAATACAAACAGCTTTCTTGGCAATCCCATAGCTAGGGTTGTCAGATTTGTTTTAATGGACTTAGTACTCGAGACTCAAAATCCCAGACTTTCCCGGACAAATGAGTTTCAAAAAAAAAAGAATACAAAACTAGGACAAAAACCATTTTAATTAAATTTGAATTATACATTTCTTTCTTCTTTTAAAATAGCTGGCAACCATGTTCCGGACACTGTGTCTATAAGAATGCATAAATTGGCAGAGTATGAAATGAATGCTTTTAGCAGGAAACACCACAATTGCTCTTAATGAGAAATGCGAAATCTTTCCGATTTAATTTTTCATAAATGAATTTTTCGGAACGTCATCGGCAACCCCAAATGTCTGTGCTTCACGCTACAACTTCAATGGACTATGGCTAATGGCTCATGCAAGGCAGGTTAATATTGTGATTTTTCAGAAGTGAGATTAAAATGTTTTGTATGATAGTGTTGTGATAGACCTTCTTTTAATTATGTTAGCAAGGCTTTCCATCTTATCAATGACATCACATCCAATTGACTTATGCGAAAATCAAGACGATAATTTATAAATTCCAAAGTATCTAAAACTCAACATTTCTTTCAAAGCTAATCCGTGCCAATCTTTTAAATGAATTCCTCAGTTTATTGGGGCAGGTAGGCAATTTGGCAGGTTTACCTAAATGTTGTTGCATTTGTCTACCAATATCTTAAACTTTGAACCGTTACTTCCTGAAAAACTGGTAGCATGAGGCAGATTTGAAAACGCCATTGCTCCCTTCCCAGCGGTTAAAGAGAGTTGAAAGAAGAGGATTTGAAAGGAGGAGGATGGTAGGGTCTGTTAGTCGGTGGTTTCAGTCGCCAAGATTGCGTGGTGTGTTTTGTGTGTGTGTGATATTGAGGCATCACTCAATGTTAACATTTCTTCCAAAAACTCATTTTCTAAACTGTCTATTTGAAGAATAAATAAAGTTTTGAGTTCCCATCTACCATTATCCTTATCTTTATTCTTATCCGTAAATATTAAACTTAAATGAGAATGAAGTGTTTTGTTTCTTTGTTAGGCTTGCAACTTTGAAACACTTAAGCCAGTGTTCAGAAAACGACAAAGGGTTACTTTTATTCCGAAAAACTTACTGTTACCGAGAGAGAGAGAGATGGAGAGAGAGAGAAAAGCCTTAGCAACGCAGTTGTGAGTATACACATTAATGTACACATAGTAAGCGAATGTTGCGTTGTTTTGTACTCCTGGATGTATGCAACACTCTTCACTCACCTGGAACCGCCTAAAAGTATACACCGAATGATGTTTATAATCATGTTGCTGCATATCTTTTGGTGCCCTAATGAAGTCAGTAGCTTATAATGTATATAACGGGTGTTTTTTCAAGAGGTTGACAACTTTTAATAATAATACAAGACAGAAATATTGTTGGAAGAATTTTTTTTATTATAATCTGGTAGATACTTTCATGACATTTATTTTGTGTGTATGAATTCCGGCATATGTCCGCCGCTGCCGCGGCTAGAGTTTCCTAGTCCGTCCATTCGATCAGTTCAATTTGTCACTAGTTTCATTAATAAATCTGACCGTATAGCGTCAATGGTTGCTTGATTATTGGCTTCCAATGCTTCAAGAGTTGTTGGTTTAGCGGCATAAACCAATGACTTCAAATAGCCCCATAGAAGTAATCGGGATCGGGAGGCGTTAAGTTGCACGAACGAGGGGACCAGTTAACAGACCACTTCTGGAAATAAAGCTGTCACCAAATGATTTTGCAATTAATTGATGGTTAAGCGCGCTGTATGGCAAGTTGCGCCGTCGTTGGAACCAAATGTCAATCACAATCAAATCTTCTCATCATAGGTACAAAAAATCCTTTATCATTTTCTGAGAAGAATGTTCATGGTTGCGTTTTGGTTGAAAAATACTGTTCTAGAGGGATTGAAAAATTGATTTATATATGTAGTTAACCGGCATATGAACTCGGCCTCCCGTTAATAAAAAATAACTATGGCTTTCTGTTATTCTAGTACCTACAGTAATACGCTCTAAGGCTGATCCCATCAATACTTTGATTCTTAGTTTACTTTATTTTGAGCTGGGCAATCTAAGGATTCTAACCATGAACCTGACTCCTGACTGTCAGACAACCTTAATGGTAAGTAAACAGCTCAAAACCTTGGTTTTTTGTCCAATATGTAAAATTTTCGACTGAATCGGAAGTCATTTTAACGTCTAAGCCACGCTTTAACGCAGGGCTCAATTTTTTTATTCGCATTAGTTTTGTTAATTATACTCATGTTGCTAGCCCACCTAACGGGATAAAGCGATTCCAATGCCAGCTTCGTAGATATATACAAGTAAGTTTACATTTACATCCATTATCTAATATTGTGTAACATTTAGGAAATCAAAAAGATGTCAAGAGTGTGGACACAAGTGCTTGCAAATTAGTAAGTGTATTTTTTGTAAATGGTTTCTTGGTCTACGTGTCATACTATTTCTCCGACTCTCTTTCTCATTTTTATAAATGATCTCTTGTCTGTGACTTCTAATCCATCATTAAATTGTTTTGCTGACGACTCAACCCTCAGCTTCTCATATCCGTTTGATAATTCACGGCCTTCGCCTTCGGACGTGTTAATACAACGACACCGTATGATAAGCTCATTAAACTCCGATTTAAACAACATTGTGAATTGGTTTATCAGAAATCGTGTGGAGTTTAATGCGTCGAAAACTCAATGCTGGCTTTTGTCGTTAAACCCAAACATACCACATATGCCATTATCCATTATTGGTACTTGCATCGAGGAGGACGAAAAGCTATCAGTACTCGGTATGTGTATCAGATCAGTGACAACCTTCTGTTGGAATGATCATATACTTGAGATTGCCAAGAATGCTGCAAGATGCTTAGGCTTTCTTAATAGATGCAAGAAGTTTTTCACCCCTTCTGATCTGGCTTCAATTTACAAAGCGTTTATACGCCCGAAACTTGAGTATAACTCCCATCTCTGGGCAGATGCTTCTCAAGCCTTTTACATCTGCTCGACAGAGTTCAGAAAAAAAGAGTTAAAATTGATAGGAGGGAGCAACATTATGGAAACATTTCCATCACTCGAACATCGTCAAAATGTTTCTTGTCTTTCCTTATTTTAAAGGTTCTTTTCCAAAAAATGCTTACCCTAGCTAGCTACGTTCCACCCCTAAAACATTTCCCCCGTGACACTCGTCTTGCAAGGAACGCTCATCAGTTTACACTTGAGCCCAATTTCAGACGTACCGTGAAATATAGAGATTCTTTCTTTAGCCGTACAACACGAATGTGGAATGAATTGCCTGGCACAATTTTCCCTTTTGAAGATCAAACATTCAAGGCCAATGTTCATCGACATCTCCTTTCCCTTCGTCCCTAATTTCCTATCACTCGCGCTGTGACTAATCATTTCAAGGGCTATAGCAAACCCCTTGAGCACGTGTCGTATAAAAAAAAAGGAACTGCTTTCGTTGACGTTTCCGGATACATTACTGAAGGTCCAAGCATGCTCTTTACGCTATTTCGGAGAAGTATCGAAAACAGAGTCTTAAACATTGGCCAGAGAAAGCCTTTAGACAGATAGATAGTGTAAGATGTGGTTAAGCTTATAGCAAAATCCTCTGAAATGTGAGTAAAAAACAAGATATTTACATAGGTACTAGTTGATTGTCTTGCAACATTTCATCATGAAGGACACTGCTCTCTTTTTTAATTTAAATAATACAAAAAAAATAACAACTTAAACTTAGTATAATAATTCCCTTGGATACATGCTATCCCATATGTTAAGCTTCTCGCTCTCTGGCAATTCAATCATCTCTAACTCATCCGATATGTTTAAACACTGAAAGGTTCCTTCACTTTTTACTATGGGTATCCATTTGACTTCACTTTGTTCACCAGCATTTGGCTCTCCTGTGGCAGCAAATGTCGTCCATAGCGACACCAATGTTCGAATCGTTTTATATTCCCGACTTCGATGCTTCAGAGTCTTTGCAATTCCATTGTAGAATAGATATGACAAATCATCTCCATGGCAAGTTCCACGCATTTTACGGCCACAACTCAAAATTCGGACAAAATTGAAATTCTTTGAGTCAAAGTCAAACCGATAAACATAGGTGGGCGCGCTGGCATATTCCACACGGGAGAGCATTGTTCGATGAATACCATGCCAAAAATATTTATACGAAAAGATCTATAAACCGAAAAGCAATTTTATAACTTTAAATCGTAAAAATGATCAAAAATACTCACATCGCAATACTGAAGGAGATTCTTTAGACTTGGTTCCTCATCTCCGAAATGGGCTTCTTTTATCTTCAGGCCAAACTGTTTTCGTTCTTCTGGTGTTAGTGAGAGTTCAGAGGGGACTACTTTTTCACAGTCGCCTAGTTTTGTTACCATTTCTGGGAATTTTCTGGCTTCTGCTCAGAAATCAGGAGAGTGTGAATTGAATGATTTCGCGTTGAAGATTTATTAAACTTACCCGAAAACATAAGCAAACCCTCAAAAGAGTTGCCTCCAATAATCATAGGAATGGAATTTCCCCATGCTTCACGCATCATTTCAATTGGGTTTTTGGGAATGACACATTCATCACTCACATAGGGCTCGACGATTGGACCAAAACAGTATGGAATTCTATCATGTCGTTCCTCTTTTGTAAGCAATTTCTCAGCTTGCTTAAACATTTCCTTTGGTTTTAGTTCGGTCAAAAAATCACAAACTTTCTTGTCTATGTTTTCACCTGTGTATCCCGAAGCTTTGGCAAGTCTGTAGCTCCAGTCTCTTGGTGGAATATTTGCCCATGGTGCAGCGGAACTGCCAGACATAACAATTGCCTTGTGGAAAAGTCCTTTTGTCTGATCTGTCAGCATCATGTAGTGAGTGGAACAGCCACCGGCGCTTTCGCCAAAAACAGTTATGTTATCCGGATCACCTCCGAAAAATTGACAATTATTTTTTACCCATTTAAGGGCCATGACTTGATCTTTCAAGCCTGCATTGCCAGGAATTCCAACCTCTGGATCGGAGAATGACATGAAACCTAAGGACGAATACATTTTTATACTTGGAGGTTAATATAATATTAATCAAAACAAACCCATTGGTCCCAAACGATATGAGATGGTTACTAACACTACATTCTCGTGCATAATATAGTCGGGACTGTAAAGGTTTCGTGATGCTTCTCCCAGCTGGAATGCGCCACCATAAATCCACACAAGAACAGGCAAGGGCTTCGCGGGATTGAGCTAAAAGTTAGACGTTTTTTTGTCAGTTCCATACTTAAGATACATAGTTATTTTTTTTAGGTTTACGTTTTTTGAGAAAACATTTAAATAGAGGCAGTCTTCGCTTCCCATTACGGTTCCTAGCACTAAGTTCATTTGCTTTGGCTTTGTGTGTGCTGTGGTACATTTTTTTACATCTGTCCATGGCTCTAGCTCTTGTGGAGCACGGAAACGAAGTTTCCCAATTGGTGGCTTTGCAAATGGAATTCCTTCGAAACTGAAATATTCTCCACCGTACACAGATAGCCATTTCACACCACGGACCTTACCATATGTTGTAGTAGCTTCAACCTTTTCATTTGTGCGCAGGCTATTTTGTCGGCTCTTGAATTTCGTATATCTGTTGAAAAATAAATTAATAAATATTGATAAGATACTTTGTTAACAATTTTAATTAATTCTAATTTATAATAACAAAGAAAGTGCCTCGGGATATTCCGTCCGTTTCATTTTCAAAGCGGGTGCTCAAAAGAGCATCCATTAAAGAAGATTCGTAACTTTTACGATACATTTTTGAGTGGCTCCTGCTCTATTATTAAAGACACTAATAAATTAAATATTAACCCAGGATGTGCCGGAAAGTGCAAATTCTAATATCGGTACTCAAATCATAGATAGAGGGAGCATGGCTTGAACTGTTGACCTTTTACCATCGTATAAGGCTGCAGTTTGTACTGTTTTTATGCATGGGCCATCTTACGCCTAGGGTTTCAGGGTGCAAAGGCCGAAGAGTGATGAATTTACTTTCCTTGTGAACAAGAAACTGCTGCATCAAAAATAAATTTCACCATCCGGGATTTACATATATTATTACAAGCGCTTGAAGTCGAGAAAAACGACCCTACTAGACAGGGCAAGTTTCTACAAGCTCTTAAGATAGAACATAATGAGCGATGCCCTAAGCATGGTATAAAGTTCTCCCATGCCAGGAAGAGAGGACACCTTTGGCAAGACGATCAGCATTGCACAGCCTTAACTACTTACACCACTTAGGACAACGTTGAACACATGGTGCTGAGCAGCATTCGATTCCCTGTTCTCGACATCCTCATGGACATATGGCGGTCAACAGAAGCCCGAACTTACAACGATCATGCTGCGGGTGACGGAAGACACTTTTCTAGCATGCTAAATGTTCTGTCACTCAAAGCAACCAACATCGCTTACGATCACTACCTGATTGGTGCCAAACTGGGAAGCATGCCAGAGTACGGATAGCCATGAAAGCTCTTACTTAAACAGCAACTATGACGAGGGGATTTCAATATTAGACGATTTCATTCAGAAGTTATCGCTGCACCCTATGCTGTCCACTTATCTCTCGAGCTCAAGGGGAACCCACACTGTTGATATGAATCCGGAAGACCAGTGGCAGCCATCTTAACAAGCTACAGGAAACGCTCAGAAGTGCTGGGATTATCACAACCACCTTGGAGAAATCCCTGATTTGATTCCGAATGTGCTCAACCAAATCAAAAACAAAGCCTGCAGAGGCATACAGGCCCCAGGCACATGAAGACATTTTGAGCCTTCCGTACACTCTACGATGAGCGAAGGAAGGATCAGAAACGCTTGCTTAGAACAAAGGAACGGGTTTGTAGTCGAGAAGATATGCACGCGAAAATAGGTGCGAATCTTATAGAAGATTGAAAAAGTCAACATGAGGTTCAATTAACCGCCCTGGATCCTACACAGATAGTGATGGCAACACTTTCAATCAGCTAATCTAAAGGACAGACAAATGTTGCATCCGTGACTAAAACCGAAAAATGCATTTTTTTAGACTCTGAAAATGACCTATTCAGAATCATGCACCAAATCGAAAAAAATGATGCCCCTTTGCTTGCCCCAAACTTGGCTGCAGATCAATGAGAAAACCCAGGAACCGAACATCCAGGCTCACCACCGGTTCATTGATTTCAAAGCAGCTTAAGACACCAGTCGGATGAAAAGTCAGTTGCATTATTTGAGAGAAATATTTTGCGAACGGATTTTGGTGTGGTCTCTATTAAAGAAGTAGAAAAAGATGCATCCATGAACTTCGTGCTTTACAGCCAAATAAGCCTAGTCACAAAAATTCGCATTTAATGGTTAAGATGGGTGGTCTTTGTAGACAGAATGGTTGATGTCCAAGGTCCAATATGGAATTTCTTCAATGCAGTGTCAGAGGAAGTCAGGAGCCAAGGTTGACCTAGTCTTCGGTGGAGCATCGAGTTAGAGGAAGATCTCCGACTACTTGAAATGCGAAATTAAAGACGACAATCTTAAGATCGTGAGGCTGAGGAGCACCACACATCAAAGCGCCATCAAAAAAGAGCTGGCCAGCCAATCCATAACAAAACGTGCTTAGCTTACTGTTAATCAGAAGTTAAGTTTTTGGATGAAAATAAATCACCCTTGAGATGAAAACAATTTTTTTTGGAAGATTTTCATGTAGGCAACAAAATTGCAAGACTTTATAGTTTTGCACTTTTCATAAAACTAATCTGCAATAAAATTTATATTTGCTTTGATAACTAACTATCTACCATAAAAGCAAGTAGGTACTACATCTAACCAAGTGTTGCCCTTCTTTTCTTTGAGATAACAATTTATTATAACTTATAGAAATGGAAAATTTCGCACAGTTCATGTAAACTAATGTAATCAACGAGGATTTATTCCTTATTTACAAAAAGATAATATATTGAAGTGTAGGTACTTCATTTGAACACACAAAATAAAGAAAATAAAATAAAAAACAATCACAATCGCTGCCAATAATTGTATAACCCTTTTTAAATGTCACCTCATAATGATTTATTTCAAACATGGTTGACATTTGTAGAATTTACCCCTAGGGAACAATTTTAAGAAACAGAAGGTTCTCTTTGTTTCCTTGATATTTACTTTGTGGAAATTCAAGGAATTTTGAGGCTGCATTTTATAGGTCAAATTGAT
Organism: Platycheirus albimanus; assembly: GCA_916050605.2. Classification (NCBI taxonomy): domain Eukaryota; kingdom Metazoa; phylum Arthropoda; class Insecta; order Diptera; family Syrphidae; genus Platycheirus; species Platycheirus albimanus. Next base: position 263,526,584 of record OU696696.1, on the reverse strand, counting down.
CTTTCCTCGACGGATGTTTTCCCTGAGGCTTGAATTTTTAAAACATATCTGTAAAAAAATCATAGAAAGCCGTAAACTAAGACCTTTGTGCAGAGCGCCTCAACAGGCTCACTTTTTTCTGTGCAGTCAAAATAATTTACTCAGGCTCTTATGGGACATCCCCACCCCACCCAAAATATGCAGGGGTTGTAGTGAATGCACGATGTCTCTATTCCTAAATTGGATGCCTAGTTTCATTGCAGCCACAACAACAAACGAAAAAACTGCAAATAATTGTTATCTGGCATTACTTATTTTGGCAGTATACCTGTCCTTCTTCAAAGAAAGGCAGCGTGTATTCGCACACACGAGTGTCTTAAATTACACGATTACACCAGTTTCGATAGAGTCGACACGGTTGAATTTTGTTGAACTGAAAAACTGTTGCTGTGCAAGCCAATATTGCATAGGGGGGACTGACTACGAAAAAGAAATTGATTTTCAAAAGATGGCAGTTCACATTAGTGTACCTTTTTTGAAACTGGTGACACTAGTGCATACGAATAGACAAATACTAAATTATTATTGGCAGAAGTAGGCATCAAATTTTTGGAAGAGTTATGCCCATCTGTTTTAGGAGCGGAGCTGCATGCAGTCACGCTTGCATTCTGACTGCACATCTGTTTTCAGCATAAATCAAGTGACAGCTGTCAAAAAGACCAGCTCCAAAAAAAGCATTGCCAGATTGAAAGCCACACGTCTAAAAAAAAACCCTTTATGACTGAAAAAACTGTGTTCCTAACCAACCCGTCCTTGCCACGAACGATAGATGGTGGAAGTAAGATTTGTGTGTGCATTGTTACACGATTACAAGAGTGCAAGTGGAAATTACCAATTACCGGACACATGTAGATCTTTCAGAGGCATTAATATTGATATCCTGGAACCTGGAACTGTAAGTTTAGTAACAAGAACAACGGGTTCGGATTATCATAAACAGTAAAGCAGCTAGACAGGTATGCCGCCACCAGCTGAATCCCAGACAGCGCGGACTCCGAAGTGACAGCATGTATTTAATTGCCACTCAATTAAGCTATTTGCGAAACAGAAATTTGGTGCTGGATCGGCCATGCTCTGAATAATTCCGATCAAGAAATTCTTAGGGAAAAAAAGGTACGGAACTAGGCCAAGATAAAGCAAGGTCAACTGTTATAAAGATAAGTCCTAGAATTCAGAAACTTATTCACAGCAGAAGAATCATTCTACGAAGAGAAAAATGGAGGGATCTGGTAAAGAACAAGTTAAGGCTCCGGAAACTAAAAAATTGTATGATACGCACAAGAACAGCAATTCATTTAATACTAGTTGGATGTGTCATCAACTTTAACTTTTAAGTTATGGTAGCCTTGAACCGGGTTACGGTAGCTTTGCGATGAAAACAAGTTTGCAAAACAAAAAAAGCCTTTAACTTTACCTTTTGTTCCTGCGCATTCGTCACCAAGGATTTCATAGGTTCCTAGCCTTAAAACACAGTATTCGTGGAATTTAGCTGCAAGGGAAACCTTTTGTTGGATTCCTGAGCCTGAAGTTGTGTTATTAAGGGAATTGGGCCATGCCCTTTCATTTTGTTTTTTCGATGCTTCCAAGAGTACTAAACTTCACGAGATTATCTATCAGTAGTCAGAGGAGCGCTTCCAGTTTCTGCACAAGTTTGTAGCTTTTTAGCAAAGAAAACATAGGCTCTGTCGCCAAAAACGTAAAAAAATCTGTCTACAATAAAATTTAATGCAGTTTGTCGCAATTTGAAAATGGTTTTTTCTGGAATAGCAGCTACTTGCTATGTAAGGGATTAATTGCTATTGACATCTCAACCAGATGAATCGAGTTTCTGCCAGAATAGAAGGATCAGCTCATGCGACGTTATTTTAAGAACATAATTGAAAACTTCAGAAACTATGATTGGCTAAAAGACGGATTTATGTTGGTGGCGGAGAGCAAAGATTACGATGATCTAAACGCGACTATTCAAAGTTTCATTCTGGGAAAGTTTTTTTCCTTGAAATCAGTTGATACAGTTTTCAACCAAGATGAATTAGTGAACTTTCTAACAATCTTGCCAATTGAAAAGAGTCTCCGTATTATCATGTTGCATAGATCAATTAATATCGACTGCGCAGCCTTACGGGAGTGGCTGCAAAAAGCTTATCAAAATAGTGCGTCATCGAGGCTACGATTATATGAAAAAAAAAGCATATATGCCAGGATTTTTTGGCTCCCCACTTCACTGTGATTCTAACTAGCCTGCCATATAAATTGAAACGTCTTCAACTTTTTTCTGTCTGACCTTTGTAGTGACTATCAAAAAATCACAACGTTCATTGGAATTTTGCGGGATTTACTAAGAAATTCCTTGTGTCGGTTATGAAAAGCTGCGTGTTCGCGTGTCGGCGAAACTTAGATTTCCACATTTAGTATTAACATTATTTCTTCTACATGCATAACGAGCAGGTATGCATTACATTCACTTGAGTTAAGAACAAGTTTCATTAAATCACACAAAAAACCGAAACTGAATGAATTAGGAGTTTGAAAATTTGATTAAGGTTTGAATTTACTATTACCTACCTACTAAGTAAGTTTCAATACATTTTTAAAATGATTTTTTAAGCTTATCCGCTAGGAATTCGTGAGCAGACTTATTAACATTTGGACAGATTTAATTTGAAAGAAACCATTCGATGAGCTACCGAACACAAACATTTTAAAGGCATAGTTCCATGTTTGAATTAAAATATAAAATTCAAGCGAATGCATAACTCTTTCACCTGTTCTAAATACTGTATTGACATAATATCTACCACTGAGAATATCGAAACATATTCCGAAACTCAAATTCTCGATTCTCAAAAATCAAACGGTTTTTTCAAATGCCTATACAATCAACAGGTACTGCAAGGTATTTACGCCTACAATCCCTTACCTACTTAAATTCCATTTAAGCAAATAGTAAAGGACGACGAACTCAAAAGCTTTGTCAGCCATTTTATCTCTCCCAAGTCCTTACCTTAAATCATTATTAGAATTATTGATTAAATGTTAGTTAATACTGTTCTACGAGGAGAGCTTTCACACGTAAAAAAATATTTACAAAGTAAGTTTAGTCGCAGAAAACGGATATTATTTAAATGGACACAATGTCGACAAATGACTAAATTAAATTAAAATCTTCCACTTATTCGTCAACATTCAACAACAACTATACTGAGAAAGAATGTTTATTTCAAAAGAGCGCATATCATGATAACCTGCTGTCAGATTTTCTTCTTTTGATTGAACTGAATTAAATTAATATTTCTCCACAGTCTACAAAATAGAATACCACACCACACCAACACACACTGACAATATGACACAAGGCATAAGGGTTGTTTTGATTAGATTAATTCGTGACAAGTAGTATTTAGATCGCACACAATTTTCACTTTATGCGTTGATTAGTTTTTTTTTTTTTTTTATCGTAAAATTCATTCTTAAAAATAATTTCCCCTGCTCACCTGAAAGCTAATTTCAATTGATCCGCAAATGAAATGTTAAAGGAGGCCATAATCACGGGTTTCCGAAACAACGTTTCCGGTATGTGTAGAAAAATTTTCAAAAGCACTCTTCAATATTCCTAAAAATAAGTATACGAAGGTATGTGTTAATTTAAATTTGAGTAGGCAAGGATAATTATATATACAAACGTCAAATGCATAACAATTTCCCGCCAGCCTGTCTCGCAGAAGGGTAGATACTGAACTGATACCGTTGATTATACTACGACCATTAGTTGCGCCGCCCGCCGCCGGTCGTTGTTGTGGTGTTCTCAGTTCTGAGTTCTTTCTGACCAGCTCTCTCAAACTTGTATAATAAACATAAAAATAGCTCATTTCATTTATTGAACTTTATACGAAACATTTTTACTTTTTTTTTGTGTAGCTATAGCTAGCTGTTGGATTGAAGGTTATCAATTTGATAGAGTGCGTCGCGTCGGTTAACGTGAGTCGTTGTACTATTTCAGTATCACTTTACTAGACACACTCCCCTTTCCCTTTAGCAAATATATTTGACCCACAAGAAATTTATTAATCTTAAATAGGACTTTCAGAATTCAGATACTTATATATGAGTGAGTGAGTAGAGCGTTATCTGCGTTATCATTAGGCTCCCCATAAAAGTATCTTTAATTGCAAAAAAAAGTGATAACAAATTGAGATATTATGTATAAGCATAATAGTCTATCCGGTAGTTTTTGTTTATTTTTTTCTATTAAGTGCCGAATTTGTATTAGGTTTTTAATCTAAACTGGAATTTTGATTAGAAAGAATGCCAAATGAAAACACGTTTTTTTTTTTAACAAAAAATGAGTTGTTCGTGTTTTCCATGCAAACTGTGTGCTGTGTGGGAGTCAAATGCTTCTTTAATTAAGTTGATCAAAGAGCGTGATCAGAAAGGTAGTAGTAATTGATTAAATTAACTCACTTCATTAAATTAAAGTACAAAAAAGGTAAAAGATAACATGACTTAGATACATAAAATGACGAAATAAAAGAATCAAAACAAACGTGAGTCGCATGTCAAAAGCCAATTTAAGTATACATATTTGTTTTGAAGAAGATCTTATTTTGAAAATACATAAGTGAAAGTAATAATTAATAAAAAAAAAAAAAATCAAAGCCCCTATTGAAATGGAGCTCTAATAATCTAATCTCTAATGTGTGACGATGTCTTGGGACTTGAAATAAAACGTGTGTTTTTACTTGCGATTATATAGGTACCTCCTATAAGGCAAGCTTTGCATTCGTAAATCAAAAATTTGTTTTGGAAAATCAAACATCACATAACGATGATAGAGAAGCCTAAAAAGTGGGTCCAACAATTCTGTCTGTCTGTCTGTCCGTCTGTCTGTATCGGCACCTACAGCCTAAACGGCTGGACCGATTTACTTCAAACTTGGTACATAGTATTATTATGACGTCCTACAGAGGGGTTTTTGGAATTAGCATTATAGCTCTAAAGCTAACGGTACCTGCCATACGATTTTTAGTGAAAAGTTAATTTTTTTCAAAAACGGCTCTTACGATTTTGATAAAACTTTCTGAATAATGTTTTCTGTGCAAACCTAATGTTTTGGTTGGAATAGATTTTTCAGGAAAAGTATTATGAAATTTTTAATATAGGAGCCTTTTTATAGACGAAATAATATAAATTCTTAAATATTTCAATAAATTTTTTTGAGTTTAAAAAAAAAATTATAGACGAAATAATATAAATTCTTAAATATTTCAATAAATTTTTTTGAGTTTAAGAAAAAAATTTAATTTTTTTTTATTTTTTGTTTTTTTCCAAAAACGGTTTGATCTATTTTTCTGATAAAAACTACGAATTGCTAGACGTTGGCATACTCAAAAAAAATTGGAATATTTTTTCGAAACGTTTTTCAAAAAACAGTTTTTTGAAAAAACTGGTTAACGATTTTGAAAAAAATATTCTTAAAATTCTTAACGGTAATCGAAATAAGATAGCTTACTTCATTTTTGACAAAGAAAAACGTTGAAACTAGAGATTTTTAAGTGATCAATAAAATTTCATATCATTTTTTCCCTGCTTTTTTTTTCCAAAATCACAAACCCCAAGACCACTGTCACACATAAGAGCAAGTTCGTCCAATCCAGTCGTGCACCTTATTTAATAAAGTTAGCCATCGCATTTCATTTTCTGTTTTGAATTTGTCAAACAAAATTTCCAAAATCGTTTGACCAATTCTTTTCGAAAAACGTTTTTTTTTTTTAAATTTTTTGAAAACATTTACCTAGTTTTTTTTTTATACGAATCTCTAGAAGCTTAGAAAAATAAAATTTTAAATCGATCGAGGTTTATTAAAAAAAAACTTTATTAAAAAAAAAAAACTCAGATATTTTTTTTAATTTTCAGAAATGTCTTACGTTATTTTCTTTCACATTAAAAGTTTCAAAGAAATTCGTCAAGTTGTTTTTAAGATAATCTGATAATGGAAAAACCACTCTTGCGATACCAGTCCTTTTCCTGGAAAATCTATTTCAGCCAAAACATTAAGCCTACAAAAAAAAACATTATTCAGAAAGTTGTGTCTAAATCTTATAAGCCGTTTTTAAGAAATACATTTTTTATTATAAGAAAAACCGTTAGTTTTAAGCCCCCAAAATCCGTATTTAGGACGTCATAATAATACTGTGTACCAAATCTGAAGCAAGTTGATTCCATACGAGGGAAGCGATATACTTAAATAAAGCACTTTATTGTTTTTTCTTAATTTAATGCAACCATACAAATAGACCTCTGATGGTGGGCCAATTAGACCTGGTACCGCGTAAAGTTGACGAACGCGATATGTACATAGGTTGCTATTTTTTTTTTTAATTTTTAGCAAACCTAGTATAAAACTGAAAATTTTCGACAATAAAAGTTATAAACAGATTTGTTTTATTTTGCCATACAACCCGTGTTTTAATTAATTTTTCTTATCGCAAAAATAAATTCTTTGCATAGCGAAAAGTGATGTTTTTAAGCGATTCCATGGTCATGAGCAACTCTTTCCGTCTATTAGTGTAGCATGCGTGCACGCTTATACTATTACGCATACGCAACGCCTCTGGATGTTTTTCTTACATAAGTTCTTATTTTCCAGAAACCACAACAAAAAATTCATGAGTCAACCTACCCCAACAAAAATGAATCAACTAACTCCGACTGACCATCCGACACTATACAATTTGTCTGTAACAAGGAATGACTTTGTAGCCAACAAGAACAAACATGCAAACAGATATTGTATGTACAAAAATAAAAACACCCCAAAAAATATAATATTTTTCGCAATAACTCCGGAACTAAATTCATTAGCGACTTAAGACAATCTGAGGCTTAGGAGACAATAACGAACAGACAAAAAAAAAAACATTTATAAAATTTTATTGGTTGGAAGTTAGTCTACATGCCCTTGAAGCCAACTTGCTCTGGTTACCTCTATAGATGAAATTGATTCATAATGAAGTTGGAGCAATTCACAGCTTCTGAATCACCATTGGAGCTTGCAACGAGAACGGTAAAGTGTTCCTTTTTTCATGCTTTTCTGATCCAGATGGCTTGTCAGAGTTGCCATGACCTTGAATTCCATAGAATAAGTATATTGTATTTAATCTGGAGCGTCTTCATAAATGTCCAAAGATACAAGGTACTCAAGCTGGTTAGTCATTTTTGCAAAACCCGCTTAAGTGCTCAGAAGCACTTATAATATAGTTTTTTGAAAAGAAAACACGATTATTAAAGAACATAAACATTAATTCTGACAGTTTGACAGGGACAGCAACAGAATCACTGATGTCAGGTTCAGTATTGTAGCAGATTTGTTTTATTACTTTCTATACCTACATTTTAAATCCAGAATGACATACAAGGAACTGCTAATAATTATGCATCCACCACAAATTCAATAAGGTACCTACTTAAAAGAAGTCTTAAAGTAAGAGAATGAAGAACTTGATTATGTACCTAATCCTCCCTTAGGTTACTGGTTGAGTGGATCAAGATTTGAAGATATACCCACAATCACCGTTTTCATTGAAACTTTTATTTTTCAAAAACCACAATAAACTTAGATAGGTACCTCAGAGCTCAGACAATAATATGACCTTGGTAAGCAATATATATGCATAATGGTAATGTTTTGACAGCAGCTTATGAAGTTTGTACGTAGCATAACGTAAATAACAACAAAAGTTTGCACTTCAGTCATTTTAAAATGTTCCCCAAGGTATTCGTATCATGGATCCCCATGTTCTCCTAATACAATTAAAATAAAATGTATTTTCATCGGCAAAGCTATTTGGTAAACAAATTTAAAGTTATTTAATAGAATCACGTTTGCTTTGATTGTTGATTGACATTTGATGAACTGATAATGATTTCGGCCAATCTAATGAAATTCTTTTTATGACATTTTACCTCACAAAAAAACCTGTATTTCTATATATTTTCAGGGTTCTTCAAAAGATGTACTTTGAATCCAAACAGCGATCTGATGGATGGACATAACCAAACTTTTTCGTACTGCGCCTGCGCTGGTTAGTGAATTAAAATTTAATGAATTAAAGTTTATACAGTAGACATATGCAAATCGCTTAACCCATTATTTAAATCTCCGCATTTAAACCTTATAATTTTGTAAACTTGTATATATTTATAAGTAACTTGTTGGATCGATATTTATTTCAATATTATAAGGCAATTATAATTGTTTGTGGCTCTAATTCGACTTATATATACATTCATACTTATCGTTAACTGCAACTAGAATGAATCAGCATTTTTAGAATTAATGTCACATTATTTATTATTGCAGGTTACAGATCACCGAGAGACCAATTATACCAATAAATTGATCGCAGTCCACAATTACATTCATTCTAAGGGTTAATTAAGATTTATTGAAAAAAATATGGAATTAAAATTGTTTTCCAGTTTCCACTCAAGACAAAATTATTAAGACCGAATGCTAGGGTAAAATCTGTTTACTTTAAATGAAGCTTTCATGACCTCCAAGCAGCTGGAGATAGAAATAATTTCGAGCCTAAATGTTTAAAACAGCACTGAAACATTTTTAATTAATAAAGACTGTTTTTTTTAAATAGTATAGAACTTTAAGTTCGCAGCACTGTTATCATCGACAGCCATTTTGTCATCAGATCATGAATCGGCTGACACCTGAACAACGCATGCAAATTGTGCAGAAACGGGTTCGAAACGAGTTGCTGTTGGACTGGACCCGATTTTCACAAGAAATTTTTGTTCAGCAATGAGGTTCATTTTTGGTTGAATGGCTACGTCAATAAGCAAAACTGTCTTATTTGGAGTGTAGATACCTAATCAAGCCATTGTTGAGATGTCGCCGCCGGCCGTTGCATACAGACAAATACTGACAGTGAGTGACCGTCTGCTGTGCTTTAAATATGAGCTGGTGGGATCGGTCCTTACTTCTTCGAAAACGATACCGGCCAGAGGGTTTTAGTCAATGGAGACAGGGCCATAATCAATGAGTTTTTCGTTTCTGATTAGTTAGGCTTGATGTCGGGAGCTGTAGTGTCAACAATATGGTGGAACATGTCACACAGCGCGTTCCACAATTGATTTGTTGGAGGAAACGTTTGGTGAGCGCATAATTTCATGTTTTGGACCTGTGAGTTGGCCCCCATATGTACATATATATCTCTGAATAGGAAATCCTCCGTTTCAGATTTTATAACATATAGGTATGTATGTATTAAATTACTGGCTGCGCACAATGGTGTAGCTGCAGCAGTAGCTCGTAGCAATGTCAAGTTTAAATGTACGTAAATCGTATTGCACGACTACAATGTGAAGTATAGCAGCTTCAGTATAGATAGCAGCTGAAGTACCTATACAATGTACAAGTCGACTCGACTCCAACTTCACGAACGTGCTAAACTGCAAACAACAACAAACCAAAATGGCAGACATGATTTTTGTTTGAGTTCAGTGCTACACATTGTATTCGTGCATGCTGCTTATTGAGCTATTTTTTTTTTTTTTACATTAACTTTGTCATTGCTACGTGCTACTGCTGCAGCTTTGCCATTGTGGGCAGCAAGTTAATCATGATGCAATCCTTTGATCACCTGGTGTGGCAGGTATCCCTAATGGTGGAGCAGACTTGGATATTAGCAATTGACTCAATACAGCTCGTAGCGCATTCAGAATCTTCCTTGTAAAACTATTTGAATCCAACATAAAGTATGTGCTGCTTCAAAAAAGGCTGATGTTACAATCAAAAAAGAAAAGAGGGTTGTTGATTTCCCATTATCCTGAGGAGGACATAAAATAACGTAGCATTGCATTGAACGAAATTCCCAAGGTAAAAGGTAGGTTAGTAGATAAAAAGATGGAGGCAACTCTGATGATCTATGAACGAAGCTGAGTCCAATAGTTTTGGATCGTGGTTACATCAGAGATAAAGTTCTTCACACAGGGGGAACGACTGGATCCAGGAGATATGGTGTTGCTGCAAATCAGTAGCTTCTGCAAACAAATAAGACGAATTGTACATTAATTCCATGATTCGGGAAGCTTAGGATTACTCTCAGTGCAAATTTCTCATTGGTATTCGAATCAAGGCTTGATTACTTTTTTCTAACGTTTTTGATCTGATTTCATTCGACATCTGATTCAATCTCTCAACACAAACATTCAGCTTGAAGTTCCAAGATACGTAGTTACACTTTCTAATTCCTTCTTCTAAGCTAACATTTTCAGACGTTTATCTTTATAGGCTTACATACGAGTGTTCATTGGTGTTGATAAAAGTTGTTGGGATCATAACCTGTTGTGAAACCAATTATTTATTAATTAATTCCAGTCAACAACAACTGCATTCTTCACAATTATTTATAAAAATTAAATGTACAAGTTATTCGTTGAAAAGATTTAAGCATGTAATGAAAAATAATTTCTTGTCAAGGCCAAATGAATAGATTGAGAGTCTGAGATTGAGATATCTTTCAAATAAAATAAGAAAGCTCACACTTTCAATCTTTTTTGTTTGCAATTTTTACTGTAGAAGGCCCCCACTAGCTATAGGTTAGATTAAGTTAGTTAGCTCATGCTTGATGTTGCATCCATCACACAAATAGATCATTGTAGTTGTGATACCCTAGAAATTTTGGGCCACACTAGCATGAATTTTGAAGCGTTGAAAGATCAAAGCACATTTTTGTACCTTTCTGATTTTTCCTTAGAAGAACGCACTTCCAAGGAATTTATGTCTACTCAGCCCACTTGCTTACACAGTTAACTGAAATACAAATTAAAGATTTCCGATTGGCAAGAGTATTGAGCACGATACAACTAATTTAGATATGGCATTGCGCATGGTGCCAAACAAAACGTCAAAATATTGTCAAACTCCCCGTGTTCTTACGGGGTTCTTATGACGTAGAGCGCATAGAGTAGAGCGAAACAAAAGTTAAACGTGAAGGCGAAAACGAGAAGGCAGGGGTTCTTATGACGAGATGCGCAGAACAAATCCAAAATGAAACTAGGAATGCGTTATCTGTAGTAGTTGTATCATGAGTATTGAGTATCGAAAATTTACGCGGCATACCTACTCTCTGGACCCAATTCCGATGTCTAAGTCTAAGGCTACTCTACTCAGGCGAAATTACGGGCAGAAGTGAGCGAATGTGAGTTTGTTTATGCCTGATGCTTCACAATGCCGCTTTGAGCTTCGCTTTGACAGAACGCAAAAGTTCAGACATGAAAATTTATGTATTAAGCGGGGTTCACATGGGACAATGCAGAGGCCAAGACAATGAGACAAGAAAATCATTGTTCCATATGAACAACTGTTTCCAGGACAAGACATTTGCCATTATATTGTCCTCCAACTAGCCTGCCGAGCTATCTTTCAGGACAATATCGACTGGCTTGCATTGTATATTGTCTTGTCCAACCCCGTTCAAGAAATTCGGACAAGACAATTGAGTATTGTCACATTGTCTTGTATGCGTGTGAACGCTGCTTAATGCTCACACACTTGACGCTCGTTTGACGTTTCCAATTACCGTTTCGGCTGAATCAAAATGTAAATTTGAGTTGTGTTCTGTGCTTGTTGGAAGAAAAAATCGAGGTTATGATATTAAATTTGTTTTTATTAGTAAAACCTCAAATAAAGTTTTGTTTTGGAGATGTCTTTCGAAGAAAATTCTATAATTCATGTCGAGACAACGAATTTTTATGCAATAGCAAGTTGAAATCTTATAAGAATGTGATGAAAAGAGCCAGCGCTTGGGAGACAATTGCTAAGCAGTTAAACAGACCAGGTTATTTTGAAAATTTTATTTTTTTGAAACCAACAACTACTATTTGTTTCATAATATGTATTTCTTAGCCGATGAATGCAAACAATGATGGAAGAGCTTACGTGACCGTTTTGTAATGGAAAAGAGAAAAATGGAACTACCACCTGGAAGTGGTGCAAGCTTAAATGAAAAATTGGAATTGTATGACGCTTTGGAGTTTTTTATTTCATCTCTTACAACAGAAGGTAATTAAAATTTTAATTTATTTTCATTCTGATAAAGTTAAAAAATTAGGGAGAAACTATGTCACTTAACATTGGTCTTTCTTTTTTCACACAAATTGGAAACTACGGAGGTGAGACAGAGGAAAATATAGTCATAAATCCCATTCAAGGAGACTGGCCACTTGAGGAGGAAACATCAGGTGCTATACGCTGGAGTGCGAAATGCCTGCATCAACTCCGATCTCCGAGAAAGGGCTGTAAAAGGAAGTCGGAGAAAGCTTTTTCCGACTTTCTTGGCGGGCTCAAAAAAACACTGCGAACATTTGCAGATGAACCCAACCCGAGCTCCTTTAAATTCAAACGAGCAATTTATGATCAGATTGGCACAGCAAATGAAGCCATTGCCAGAAGTGGTGGTGGTTCGTTTGCATGGAGAGATTTTTAATAAAATTACAGACGAACTGCAAAAACTATATCAATATGAAAGTTTGAAAGTTATTTTTACTATACATCCTATTTTAATTAAATTTTATTTGCAGTTACATGTGTATATGTACACAATTTTTTAATTTGCCTCGCATTTGCATTGCATCAACAGAAGAATTATGAGTGCCCATATTCCTGCAAGTTATAAGTGGAGTAGCCTCACTTCTCCAAAGCCCTTCACTTATCAGGTCACCGTTTGAATCATAACGATCAGTATTTTCTGCTGGAGCTGCTTCATTCAGTTTTACAAGGTTATGCAAAACAACTGTTGGTTTTACTTTTCTGACGACTTTACTCGGTAGAGTTTTGAGAAGTATTCGCCAATTCGCTACCAAGATACCGAAGGCGTTTTCAATCACACGTCGAGCTCTGGACAGCCGTTTATTAAAACAGTATCTTTCCTCTTCCAAAAATTTGCCTGAGTAGGGACGCCTGCATCACCAACCATATCGTGATTCATCATTATATTTGAATTGGGAAGAAGCTTTGGAGGGAAGTCAAGCTGGCCAGAAATAATTTTTCTTCCAAAAGACGATTCAACGAAGACTAATATATTTTTAACTTCCGTTGGCTCCGATGTCAATAGCAGTGAATAAATAGTTTGCATCACAGCAAGCAAGAAGTACAATTTAATGAGGGCCCTTGTAGTTATAACATTCGGATCCTGCTTCTGGGGGCACCGAATATTAACATGTTTCCCGTCTATGACAGCGTCACAGTTGGGTAAATTCCACTTTCTTTCAAAACTTTCGGATATTTGTCGCCAGTCTTCGTCATTTGTCGGAGACAAATATAGTGGCATCAAAACTTTCCAAAAAATATCGGTGACTTCATATATAACGTTTCCAACTGTGTAAAGTCCCATGCGGAACGGAACATCCATGCTAGTTACTTGCTTAGGTACTCCATTTGAAAGGTATCTAATTTTTAAAACAATGTTCCGCATTTATTGAACAGAGTAAGGAGATAATATAACTACATTAGCGCAAAGAACAGCCTAGAACTTGGCTCAATGGGTGTTCTGGTAGATTTTTTTTCTAGGTGAGGTTGATTTACTCAAATGTCATATCTTTGAACGCGGCGTTGTGATTCAGCCAAAAAGCTTTAACGCTTCCACCGATCATCATGAAATTTTGTACACACACTGGTACAGAAAAGGACATAGAATACCTTTAAGCCCGCAGATATACTGATCCTGGGAGTAGGAAATGCTGTAGCAGCATGGTACCTGCTAATAATAGTACAAAGAATTTTCCATAATAGGAACGAATCTTTCAAGTATTAAAAATAGGCGTATAACCACATCGTCATCTTCTTGGACTGCTCCCTGGGTAGCCGAGATTTAAACTAATGAACTGATAGATTTGATTAAAATACTAGAGTATTTGGTCCTCGCAGGAAGTATGTATAAGGAATATAAAAGATATGCTCCTGTAAAGCAGAGTCAAGCAACTTACACCAGGTAGTGCCGTTTATTTTAAATAGAATTATTACGCCTGTCTTTTTAGCAATTTATATACATATATATCAACCTCCGAATTTGTTGTTGTTGTTCACGAATCAGTCAGTTCAATAGCATCTGACTTTTAATACACCCTACATTATGGATAAAATATTTAAATGTTGTTCTATGATGGCAAAATTAACACTCACTAACGAAACACTGAGTAAATTATGTAAAAGCAAAATAGAATATTAAACCTTATCGGGCAAAATGAATAAAAAGTAAGACTTTATTTAAATTGGACCGAATCAAATAAGAAACAATTCTTAATACCACGCACTGACAATAACGACACAAGGGTTGAATATTGATGAGATACATTCTTGAGAAGTATAATATCTAGATCGAGTACAGAACTTTTGCTCTTTTTTTTATGTTTTGTATTTTCCACCGCTCACCTGAAAGCTATTTTCAACTGCTCCGTTATTGGAATGTGAAAAGCGGCCATAATTCCTGGCACTCACTATGTATATCGTTGCTGCGAGAATTTCGAAAAAAAAAAGTTTTTTTGCTGTTCTCGAAAACTTTTCAAAAGCACACTTTCCTATTCCAAAAACTATGTAAACGTCTAAATTTAAATGTGTATATCGACGAATACTGCATTCCAATTCCGCGTCTGCCTGTCTCGCAAAAGGGTAGCTACTAAACTGATCTTGAAGATTCTGACGAACTTTGCTTGTAGTGTAGAGTGTTGTTCTCAGCAGTTCCGATTCTGACCAGCTCATAGCCATATAGTCACACCCCGAAGCTCTATCAAACTTGAATAATTAGGTAAATAGCTCACTTGTTGAACTTTATTCTGGGCTTTTTGTTTTGTTGTTATTGTATTTAATTTAATTACCAGTCAGATTCCCATGAGTGGGAGCTGGGAGCGGAAGGGACGACGACCGACGCGACGAGTCATCATCAAATGGACTGGTTTTAACAAAACCACTCATTTATGTATCTTTTATCGTTACGTATAGTGTAGGTAGGTATAATTCCTACAAAAGATTGTTTCTGTTTATATTTCCTGATGTAGGTATAGGCTGTAAGTTCTCCGCCTCTTGACGAGTCTCGTCTGGCTTATCTAGTTGCTTGCCGGTGTAATTAAAATATCGAGGGATGATATCATGGGCTAATGAATACGTGAAATGTAATTACATACTTATAAACTTGTTTCTCCAAGAACGCCAATGCAAATTAAGTGGAAGCTATTTTGTTCATTTTGTTTAATTGAATAGTGTAACCATTTATTAAAGTGACTAGGTACCTACAATTATTATTTATCCATAAAAATAAAATTCAAAATTTTTAACATTTCCTTATCTTTTGCTTTATCGATGTTACCGTGTTCTTGCGTTGTTGGTAGGTACGTAGGAAAAACCCATGCAACTTGGTGACCCATTCTTGAAACATTCAAGCCCGAACAGCTCATTTAAGATTTTCAAAATACCAAATCAAAGTTACAAGTAAGTCATGCGTAATTAAAATGATGATAAGAAAGAACTTAAAGTAACAAGAGTTAAAAAGTGGATGAAGCATGGACTGTATCAAAATCGTATTGAAATCCACCAAGTGGTTTTGAGAGAAAGATACATTTTGGTGATATATGCAGGTCCAGTATAATTCAAAAGCGCTTTGAGCATAATTTCAAGGAGGACTGCAAGAGCCTTATACTGGCTTATGCGGTTGAAGTTCGGACAATGCAGCATAGGCGTCATCAATTCGAGGGAGTACCTACTCAGCCAACTAGGAATTCGTGACCAGAAGCAATCAACTAGAATAAAAGCTTTGTTTAATAATTTGCGCGTTCGCAAGGGGTTATTAAAACTGTTATCACATGAATTAATAAAATTGTATCGTTTAGAAAAAATTGATGACAAATAAAATAAAATGCACGAACTTGCTACCGTTCTCCTTAAATGCAGTTTTGGATAGAAAATAAAGTTTGCGACTGGGTCGTACGAACTTGCTCTAATGTGCTAAAATGGTCTTGGGGCTTGAGATTTTCGGAAAAAGGCATTGCAAAAATCATATAGTTAAAACGTTTTTTGGAGAAAATGAAGTAAGCCATCAGATTTCTTTTGTTCTTTTAAATTTTAAGGAAATTTTTTTCAAAATCGTTCGACCAGTTTTTTCAAAAAACGGTTTTTTTTGAAAAACTTTTCGAAAACATATTCCAAATTCTCATGGAGTATGCCAACTTCTATAACTTTTGTAGTTTTTATCAGAAAAATAAAATTGAAAAAAAATTGATTAGACCGTTTTTGGAAAAAAACAAAAAATAAAAAAAAAATTTAAACTTTTTTAACAAACTCAAAAAAACTTTTTTTGAAAAATTTAAAATTTTCTATTATTTCGTTTATAAAAGGACTTCCATATTAAAAATTTCATCGAAATTCGTCAGTTGGCTTACGAGAAAATCGGATTTAAAAAAACCGGTCCTATGGGAGGTACCGTTATAAGACTTTTCCTGAAAAATCTATTCCAACCAAAACATAAAGTTTGCACAGAAAACATTATTCAGAAAGTTTTATAAAAATCTTAGAGCCATTTTTGAGAAAAATAAACTTTTCACTAAAAACCGTATGACAGGTACCGTTAGTTTTAGAGCTAGAATGCTAATTCCAAAAACCCCTGTGTAGGACGTCATAATAATACTATCTAGCAAATCGGTCCAGCCGTTTAGCCTGGAGGTGCCGATAGAGACCGATGGACAGACAGACAGACAGAATTGTCGGACCCACTTTTTTCGACTTCTCTATCATCGTAAATCGTAATGTTATGTTTGATTGTCAAAAAAAATATTTTTTTTTACGAATGCATAACTTGCCTTATATGTAGTACCTATAATCGCAAGTAAAAAAGGTTATAAAGTACTTTTTTCATCGCCTCAAATTTTTGTCCATTTATCACATGTCGCAATATGGCGGTGCCAATATGGCTTCCATCAGCTGACCGTGTAGCATTTAAATTCTCACTCATTCGTGCACGTCACTTTATTGGTGTGTTCTTACCACTGTATAT
This sequence comes from Platycheirus albimanus, assembly GCA_916050605.2. Classification (NCBI taxonomy): domain Eukaryota; kingdom Metazoa; phylum Arthropoda; class Insecta; order Diptera; family Syrphidae; genus Platycheirus; species Platycheirus albimanus. The sequence continues at coordinate 263,509,491 of OU696696.1, read as the reverse complement.
ACACATAATATTGTTGGTTCACTTGATCTTGATGGACACCGGTAAACAAAGGAAAAACCCAAGAATAGTGATCCGTAAAAATAAGTTTCACTTGCATCGTGGTTTCATAAAACCACACAGTGATTTTAATTTTAAAACAAATTTGAAAAAAAACTTGGAGAGAAGGGACGTAAGTGCAATTGGTCGGTAGGAGGAGGGGGAGGAGGATTCACCTTTTTTAGGGACGGGCTGGACAAATGCTGTTTTCCATCTACTAGGAAAGATTCCTGAACGATAGGAGCGATGAAAAAGCTTACGCAGTGGTTTCGCCAGCGATGAAGAACACCTCTTCAGAAGAATGGGGGTATACCATCCGGGTCAGCGGATTTGTGTATATCAAGATCTTGAAGAACTCTTGCTACTGTTCTACCTGTCCCATAGAAAAATTAGCGTTCTCAAGTACAGGAGGGACATTGCTGCTTGCAGGCAAAGTAAAACTTGCAGCAAAATGAGCTGCGAGCATATTCGCCTTCTCCGAAGAGCTGACAATTGGTTTATTGTCGACGATGAGCGTTGGAACTGATGATGACGTTGAGTTCTTGACGTTTTTTACAAATGACCAGAAGTTTTTACTGCCTTTGGGACATTGCAGAATTTTTTGCCGTAACTTCTGGTCATGTAAAAATTTCGTTTTATGTATAACGGAGTTGCACGAGTTACTAACTTGTTTGTGTTTCTTCCGATTTTCCTCAGTTGGGTTGACTTAATAGGATCGGAAGCTTCTTTCTTTCAACCTGATAGCTTCTTTACACTCTTCGGTAAACCAAGACTTTCCTTTTGGTTTGATACATTTTGTTCTGTGAGGGACAAAAGTTCTCATTCCAAGAAAAATCACTTCTGTAATCATTTCAGCACTGGCATCAATGTCACTATCGAGGAAGCATAATGACCAGTTGAAGTTGCTAAATAAATTATTCAGACCGTCCCAGTTGGCTTTCTCGTATTGCCAAACGGTCCTAGTGGGAATTTTTTCCGTAACTGGATGGTTGGAGATCGAGAAATTAGCTGAAATGACACAATGGTCCGAGGTGCCAAATGGAGAAGTTACTTTAATAGTATATTTATCAGGGTGGGAAGTAAGGAACAAGTCAAGAGTATGGGCGGAATGCCCATCATCATCCGGTATACGACTAGGCTTATCGACAAGCTGGGTAAGATGGTTATACTCAGCAAAGATCTCGGTATACCTTCCTTCGAGTGTTGTCTGGCCAGAATAGCGGAGCCAACTTAAATTATGTACATTGAAGTCGCCCTTAATCACGACTTCAGTGTAAGGACAATGGGAAACAATTCGGGAAATTGAATCTGACAAAACATCTAACTCATCACAAGTAGACATGCTGTCAAGATTCGGACTCCTGTAAAGAAAACAGCAATGAATGATATGCTTGCGGACAGTGAATTTGAGCCACAGGAAATTAAAGTTCGTATTAGAACAATGCCCATATTGGGGAAGGCTCTGGCAAGCAATATCATTCCTAACATAAACGACAAGACCATGGTGGGAAAAAAGTAATGGCACTAAGTTATATCCAACCAAACAAAATTCTGATAAATCAGTATTCTGTCCAACCTGGGTTTCACTTAATGCCAAAACAGCTAGCCTGTATTGCACAGTATGGGCGTACACAGAAAAGAAATTCTTTCTTAACCCACGAACATTTTGACAACTTTGACGAAAAAATAACGGTACCCGCCATATGATTTTGTATGAAAAACTTATTTCTGTCAAAACAGCTACTACGATTTTGATAAAACTTTCTGAATGTTGTTTTTTGTGTGTATAGTTTATGTTATGTTTGGCACAGATTTTTCTAGAAAAGTTTTATAACGGTACCTTCCATAGGAAGAAATTTTTCATAACAGATTTTCTCGTAAACCACTTCACGGATTTCGATGAAAATTTTAATGTGAAACCTCTTTTATAAACAAAATAATATTTATTCTTTAATTTTTCAAAAAAAACTTTTTAGTTTAAACAAAAATAAATTAAATTTTTTTAGATTTTAGGTTTTTCTTTTTAAACGGTTTGTTCAAAATTTTTTAAATTTTTATTTTCTGATAAGAACTTTAAACTGCTATTTGTTGACATACTCAAAAAAAAATTTGGAATATGTTTTCGAAAGGTTTTTTAAGAAAACCAGTTTTTTTGTAAAAACTGATCCAACGAATTTAAAAAAAAAAAATCCGTGAAATTTAGAAAAGTAAGAGATATTTGATGGTATACTTCATTTTCTCCAAAAAAACGTTTTCATTTGTGATTTTTAAGTGATTAATAAAAATTCATATATTATATTTTCAATGCTTATTTCCCAAAATATCAAGCCCAAGACCATTTTAACATATTAGAGCAGGTTCGTACGACCCAGTCGTGCATTTTATTTCAAAAATTTCAAGCTTCAAGCCCAATTTGGCAGCTACATATTAGAACACATTTTAGTGACCCCTTCGTACACTTTATGTATATATTAGTGACATATTCGAAACACAAATATATTGATCTTTTCTTTTTTCCTTACAAAGATACATAATATGCTCCAACGTGGGAATTTTGAGCGCGTTGTATGCTTTTTTGAACCTTTTGTGGGAGTAAATTATTTACTAAATAATGATTCAATAAGTAGGTGTCTTAGAGGAGGCCAGCTCAATGAGAAATCATATTGATTTCCATATATATAGCAATATTAGTCTCGATACTTTATAAAGTCATGTTATTCATTTGTTAACATTCTTAAAATCTGTTATTTTTCTGTTTTGAGTATTAATGCAAACTTGTAAGGTATACCTTGTTGCTCATAATTTATTCAGTAGTCTTAAACATTTTATGTTATTTTATCTCTTTGATAAACCAACAAAAAATAACACAAATAAAACCCTTTAGTTTAACAAGAGAAAAGGCGTTTTCAAGATATCGAACAATTTAAAGAAAATAATTGTTTGATTAAAAACCTCCTTAAAGATGTAATAACAACACTCCAACCAAAAGATAAACATTATAACGAAAACATAAGCGAGAGCTACAGTACGTTTGCAACTGTTGGATACCCTATTCCCCACATTTTTGGCGTTCGCCTCCTTTGCAGCCAGCCGCTGTTCCAGTATCGGAAACAAAATTCTTCTTTAGCAGGCAGAGAAAAATTCAATAAAATAAATTTTGTTTGGCCGATGTACAATAACTGCTGTCACAATAAAAAAAAGGCGTGTGCCAAGCCTGAAGCTGAGAAATTTTATTGCCAGGGTAATCACTATATGAGCTCATCGTTCAATTTTAAGATTGCAGATCGATTTGAACAAAACAAGACAAAACTAAAATTTTTAGAAATTATATTTTGATAGGAAATAGCGATTATGTGTGTTTTTAACAATTCTTGAACTACACTCTGCTACGTAAACAAGGTATACAAACCGAAGTGTTTATCTTCTTACTTCAAAACTGCGACCGATAGTTAAGAAAAATTAAAAAAAAATTAATGCATATTACGACTTTTGACGGAAACGCGCCTTAAAAGTGGGCTTGCTCTAAAAATTTTTAGAAAAATTTAAAGCACTAACTAAGCTTTGATCATTATAGTCAGTATTTAGGCATATGTGTAAAACTACAGCTGAATCGTGTAGTTTTTAAACGATCTTACCTGATGGTATTTTATCAAAATCACGCCTTTAAAAGTGGGCGTATTGAAAAAATTTACACAAGAAAATGTAGAAATATTTTTCATATAACGAACGGAAGGGAAAAATGTTTTAATTGAATATTGGTAGTACCTTAAATTTTTAAAACATTTTTCGTTCTTTCATGAAAAGTGGGCGTAAGCCACGCCCGAAATTCAAAAATTTCTTTTCATACATAGTTTTAGTTTCTACTAAGAGACGCAAGATGCTTGCGGATTCATTATAATTACCGTTTATTTGCAAAAACAATTTTTTTATGTTTTCAGTGAAAAGTGGGCGTCAGCCACGCCCAAAATCAAATTTTTTGATTTCATACACAAGATGTTTATGTGCCCACAAAATTTTATGTTTTTCGCTTTAATATAACATTTGTTATTTTATAAAAACAATATTGATGGTTTTGTATGAAAAATGGGCGTCAGCCACGCCCAAAGTGAAATGTTTTTTTTTGTTGGAAGAAGGTTAACCTGAAGCTTGCGCGTGCAAAATTTTAGGGTTATGCTTTTATCATAACAGTACAAAAAACATAATTTAATTTTACCAAATTGAGGTTGTTCAACAAAAATGGCGATTGTGGGCGTGTTTGTGGGAACTTAGCCTTACTCTTGAACCAAAGATTATATATACCAAATTTCAGCCTTCTAGCTCAAAAATTGCGACCTCTAGAGAGTATACATACGGACGGACGGACGGACGGACGGACGGACAGACGGACGGACATACATGGCTAAATCGACTAGGCTTTTGATTCTGAGTCAGAATGTATATACTTTTCTATACCTAACGGTATTATTTCTCTATATTACAAACTCCACACCAAATACAATATACCTATTCTATGGAATAGGGTATAAAAAAGACCACTCAAAAAGTTACATCAAAATCGTAGGTGCCATTTTTGAGGAAAAATTTATATGGCACCTGCCATTTTGTTAGTTTAAGTGCTACTCTCTATTTCAAAAACCTCTCTGTACACTGTGTTGCAAGAGTTTTAAGCGTATCGGTCCAGCCATTTAGGTTGAAGGTGCCGATGCAGAGAGATAGACAGAATTGTCCGATCCACTTTATTCGACTTATCGACCTTATCATCATAATTTCATGTTTGATTGTTTGAAACAATTATTTTTTATGCAAGTAAAATGATTAGGTAAATACCAACTAAAGCGGTTTCCATTGAACTCTGAAAGCATCTTGACCACAAAAGGGATGTTAAGATCGGGACCAGGAAGAAGGATATATTGGTGGAACTTTTCACTGTAAAATTAACTGCAACTAGTCTTAAAGCAAACCTAGAATTGAGAAAACTGAACTGGTTTTGTTAACTACTCTTTAGTGTATTATAAACCACCTTTTGTGTAACGAACACATATTCAAAGTCGCCGAAAATGATGGAAAATATTAAGGCATTGCAAGAAATATTTGTCCCCATCTGATCGGGCTACAAACTTCAAGACAGGCATTCACCACCCAAAGCTTGAATATGAGACTCGTACCTGTGGAGGTGCTCCTTTAACATATTCAGTTTATCAATTGATTTCGGACGAACTGTTAAGCAAAGAGACTACTACCTTAAACGCACCCCACGAATTCTTTATCCTGCTCAGTTTTTTTTCTTTTAGTTTAGTCTTTTGATGTCCTTTTTAATTTTATTAAACAGTTGTTTGTCTTAATTGAGGATAAGGTTACAAACACTTGAGTGGGTGCACGTCTTTAGATAACAAAAATCATGCATATTAACAGTATTTATTATGAGACAAACACTCAAAGGAACCTTAAACTTAATTATATGTTTCCCTTTGAAATATTAACCAGTGGATCATTTTAATTATTGTTTCAAAATTATTTGTTTCATTTTCTTAATCTTCAATTTGACAATGTCACCAAAGAAAACCCTTTCAAAAGTCTTCACATTCCTCCCGAAACAATTTTCAAAAGAACACAAATTTGATCCTAATTACTTTATTGAAGTTCAAAACGCGAACACTTAGAATTCCCAATTAATAGAAACACAAGAAGTCAATAAAAAGATTATAAGATAACATTAAACAAAAGGTTGATAAATGGCGCCCAACCAAGGACTCGTCTGGAATTATATCCGAGTTTGTAATTAAAATCCTCTACGCACAACACACCTTTTCTCAAGAAGATTAATATCCTGCTTTTTTTGTTGTTCCCTTTTAAGAATAAAATTGGACTTGCTGTGTGAAATTAAGTTTTTAATTCTTTTATATTTAAGTCAAGGTCGTACAAAAAAAAACAAGGGGATCTAATTTAGAGACTAAATAAATTGAGTAGGTAGTGAATATTTTGGTGTGCTCCGTCTGTGTTTCGTGATTTTATTTTTTTTTTTTTTATTTTTAGGAGATTTACATGGGTTTGAATATTTTACGGGATAATCCTCTATATTCATCCAGACTGATTATTTATGGAACGTTATGTTGTTCAATATTACCTTTTCAGTTGCTGTTTTTTGTTTTGCTTGAATGTTAAGAATAAGGTTAGGTAATATTACATGATATCTCTCAAAAATAACAACTTTGTGCAGTTTCAAAATTGAGGAATATCTTAGAAGTTGATGAGTAGTAAAATTTTAGAAACGAAAAGAGTTTTGGGTAGCTGAATCCATTTAACAAGTCATAGAACGTTGATCTGTCTAACGTTTCACTTCCGAGATATTTTTTCCGGAATCCTTTAAAGATGGGACACATGCCGATGAAATGGTAGGTATTTTCTGATGCATCAAAATTGTATATGGTGCATAAACCCACAGAATCGTTGCGGAATGCTTTAACATTCAGGTTCAAAAGTCCACATCTTGCTTTGACTATTAGGTTTATCATCTCTCGAGAATTACAATCTAGGAAATAGTTTGGGACTTCAGCATACGAAAGGTTACAGTATTCATCATGGAATTGTGATTGAAGAGCCTTGTTGGTGAAAGACAACCAGCCCTTTTCTCGTAGTTTGTCAACAGCATATCATGGAGCTTGTTCCATTCAGAAAAAGGTGTTTCGAGACTGAAGTCAATTTCAGTCTCCTGGAAAAGGCCTGACCATTCCTGGCAGGCTTGTCAGATGTGGCGATTTATCACCAAACGGGCGATTTTAAATTTATTTTGGCGACACAAAAATCGGTTTGGCGATGGACACTAAAAAAGGCGATATTTTTCGTTTTTGGTGACTTTAATATTTTGAATCGAAGTCTTAACACTTTTTTTCATTTTTCTAGTTAGCACTTAAACCTTAAATTTTGTCTATTCCTGCATGCTGAATCGAAATAGTAATTTTGAACACAGGCACTTCAGATCGTTTTCTTGCTCATCCATTAAATAAATCACGTACGCCAAACCGCATTCATGCGTTCGATTTCTAACCATAGTCAACAATTGTTAACAATAGTCAACAACAAGGCGTTCATTTATTCAAAATTACTAACGATTTGTGAATGTATGACGTCATAACAGTGTTCCTTAACTCACGTTAAAGTGTCAAATAGTTAAGATTTGTTACTATTTCCAACTCACCCCCATGAGATGAGTTGTGATTGTTGGTCTGTCAAATTGGACGGACGATTTGTTCTAAATAATTCAAAGTCTTTATTAAAAATCAAACAAAATCATTAAAAATTTTTGATTTCAGCATCAAGAACGTCTTTATTTTCTTTGAGTGGATCAACAACAAAGATTAAAATGGATTATTTGCCAATTTTGAGCGATGAAGAAGAATAATTTAATTAGTTCCTCAATATATGTAGGTACAATACAATTTTAAAAGTGGTAGTTTGACAGTTTAACAAATTCTAAGAACGTAACGTTTCTAAGTGGGTCGTAAAAAACCCAACAAATCCTAAAAATGCAGCTTCCACAAATTTTTGTGACGTAACAACAATTTATTGTTGACAATGGTTAGAAAAAGAACGCACCAAATGTTTAATGTAAACACTTAAATTCTAACTGTTCTGTGAAAATAAAGTTTTTGAGTTTGGTGATGTATGGAGTGGAAAATTTGGAAATTTGGCGATTTTTTGGCGATTTTAATTTTAAGTTTGGCGACTTCGCTTTTTTAAACCTGACAACGCTGATTCCTGGGCCCAATAAATATTTTTTTGTAACACTGCTTCAGAAAGAATACGTGGTAACCGGCTTTTGGCATTGATAATGCTTTTCTAATGTACAAAAGGTGTATTTTTAATGTTGTCAGAAACTATTTTGGAAGACCAGTTTCTATATGTATTGCATAATTGGGTGTATTATCTGGCAGTCCAAAGCATCTTTTCAGGAAGAATCTTTGAAGTTTTTCAATTTGGATATGTTCTTTGTAACCCCACACTTGTGCACAGTAGTTCGTTATTGATCTTGTAGCAGCATCAAAAACTTTGTATTTTGAAGAATGAGTCACGTTTTTATTTCTCACGAACTTAGACCACGTTGAGTTAATAGATTTTTTTGATATTGCTAAACGTTTTTTAAGATGATCTGACCAGGACATGTTAAATGTGAAGATAACGCCAAGATATTTGTACCTACTGGCGAGATACTCTGCTCAAAGCTGCTTTATAAAAAAATTCTATCGTCCAGTTTTTCCATACTAGACTGCAAAACCTGAAAATGAGATTTCCCAAAAACGTAAAAATAGCGTATACGGCATTTAAATACTCAACTAACTCTGTGAGCCAGATAAGGTGTACGTGCAAGTTTGCCCAAATTTTTGCTAAGGTAATCTTATTTCTTCCTTCCATCCTGATGAGTACACTATTAATTTATTATCCTTTTCAGGCAGACGAGATCATTGCATCATATCAGCCAGTTTCTCGTGCTCCATCAAACAAGTTATGGAAATGAGAAAACCAACGAGGAAATCGGTCTCAGACACTAACGGTGCCGTGCCATTTGGCCATATGCCATATGGCCATATTTCAAAATATGGCCATATGACACTATTGTCATATGACCATATTTTGATATATGGCTATTTGTCACTTTGGTAATGTGTCATTTGACCATTATGGCCAAATGACACTTTAAAACTTGTTCTTAAACTGCAAAAACAAAAACGAAAGAAAATTTTGCATATGCAATATTTCTTTCACCGACGATAGCAGCCGCGATTCAAAATTTGCAAAATGGTTCGGGCAGGAACTATCTTTTAGATGGTACTTTTAGTGTTGTACCAGCTTGCGGCTACAAACAATTGATAATTGTGCACTTCGCTCATGATACAAGTACACAAACATTCATACATCATATATACATAATGTACATTCATACTTCAGGGTTCACGTATAATAATTGGTAGCGAGCGAAGCGAGGGGAAAAAAATTTGCCCAAAAGAGAATCAATTTGGGGTGTGAAAATAAAAAAATTCGCGCGAATTTTTTTATTTTCACACCCCAAATTGATTCTCTTTTGGGCAAATTTTTTTCCCCTCGCTTCGCTCGCTACCAATTATTATACGTGAACCCTGAAGTATGAATGTACATTATGTATATATGATGTATGAATGTTTGTGTACTTGTATCATGAGCGAAGTGCACAATTATCAATTGTTTGTAGCCGCAAGCTGGTACAACACTAAAAATTCGCGCGAATTTTTTTTATTTTCACACCCCAAATTGATTCTCTTTTGGGCAAATTTTTTTCCGCTCGCTTCGCTCGCTACCAATTATTATACCTGAACCCTGAAGTATGAATGTACATTATGTATATATGATGTATGAATGTTTGTGTACTTGTATACACTCTACAGATATCCAATTAAAAATATGGCTATATGACACAAGAAAATATGGTCAAATGACACATTACCAAAGCGACAAATAGCCATATATTAAAATATGGTCATATGACACAATTCAATAGTGTCATATGGCCATATTTTGAAATATGGCCATATGGCATATGGCCAAATGTCACGGCACCACTTTAACTTATCAATATTCTTCCTCGAGAGTGACGTAGACTTCAGCGCTGATATGATTACAAACATCATTCTCTGCGGTGTTAGAAAGCACATAAGGATCTCAATATACCCAAATCTTTTGGCCCAAATAGGTACATTTGCCAAAATCTTAACCCCTCGTGCGTCAATTCTAGCAAAAACATCTGCTCTTTTTTACGAGTATGTTTCTGAGTGGATGAAAAATAGCATCCATACAGGATACAGGTCGTACCGTATACAATGTATCCTACTTAATTTCCTACAGTTACACTTACGGCCGTTCTTTCCAATGTCATGAAATTTCTTTTAATCCATCAGATCAAGAAATATCTTGAGAAATGGAAATGTCCTAATGACCAGCAGTATCAGAAAGAAGTGAACTGGTAATAAATAATATCATGGTAGAGTTTTGCAACGTCGAACCAATTTTTCGATGAATTAGAAGTTAGCTTTCGGGCCGTTCCATTCGAGTTAGAAGATTTTCAGTCTTTAATTTCAAAATAATTGCAGGCCATCTTTATTTCTCTGACTGTGTTCATAGATAATTTTATCATCGACATCTTCTCAAAGTTTTTTTTATCATATCAGTAGAAACTACTATCAAACTTCTGCAAGTCATATGGCTCCTTATTGGCAACAAAACCAGTTTGACAGTTGACCAGCAAGTTGTTAAAAGCTTGTATGTATTGTATATATGTTTTCCGGTTGCAAGCAGCTTTTCAACTCCTCCTGGAGCATAGGGCAGCAACAAGATCCTTCCATCTGTCTCGAATCGCCACAACTGGCCTTAGCTGTGTCCACGATTGAATACCCTGAGAACGAGCTTCCTTCAAAACAGATGACCTCCAAGTTGTTCTTTTTCGCCTAACGCGTCTATTACGCTGGTGATTCCATTCGAAGGACTCTTTCGCTTTATAAAAAAATCTACGTTCGATATGGTTTGCAGCCACTGGATCTTCAGAATGTAACGCATAAATACATATATATTACACTTCTATTGTTATATTGAGGAGTTTAAAGAACGGTGCGTCACCTAGTGAGCAATCGCGAACAAGCAGTCTCTTAAGTACAAAATTTTGTTACATGACAATTTTCTATTGAAATATAATTCAATGGCTTAGTGTGCCTTATCGTGGAGCCATAAATGCCAGTTACTGGAAAAAAGCCATTGAATTTGTCGGGCAAAAGAGTCATTGTTTCGTTAGCTGTGTGGCAAGTGGCACCATCCTGTTGAAACCACATATTATCCACATCCATATCTTTCTATTCGGGCCATAAAAAGTTCGTTATCATCTCACGATAGCGAACACCATTCACAGTAACTGTCTGACAGGCCTCATTTTGAAAAAAAAAAACCGCTACACAGATTTTTATAAATTTGTTCTCATAAATTTAAATGTAGATATCCAAGAAATAAAATGGCGTACTTTTTTTCAGCTCAAATTAGTTTAAGTACATATTTATTTAAGAATTTTGAAAAATATATTTTTATCAAAATCTCAAGCCCCAAGACCACTGTCATACATTAGGGCAAGTTCGTGCGACCCAGTCTTGCATTTTATTTTATATCACCTAATTAATTAACATCTGGTGAACATTTAAACATTCAGACTTCTATTCGAAAGCATAGCAGACATAGAAAACAGACCAGCTCTCTCTTTTTGCCTTCAAACTTACTGCTGGAACACAATAGAAAAACGCAGATGGAAACGCAGCCGCAGCCGTATTGCATGCAAAATGAAAACGTACGTACCTAATTAGAAGTGCCCACAATGGAGTCGTACATATTCCACCTTTTTTTTATATATTCCCACTGAAAAATATACATACTCGTATATATGCATATAATAGATGATAAAACATAATGTACATATATGGAAGTTTACAAGTTTTTTTCTTTAAATCTGTTCTTACCTGACCTAATTTCTAAAAGGATTTTATTAGCACATTCCTCTTGTTTTTTATTTCTGTGAAATGTCAAAAATACGCACGTATTTATTGAAAGTTAGCCAACTCGTCCGTCGCCGTCACCAAGTGCTGCCATTTCTCATGATTTAGCATGATTATCATGGTTTTTGGGCTCGAAAAATGTTTTAATGTTTTCGAGTCGAATATCATGTTTTTTTTTTCATTAAATTTCTTTTATTTTCTATATCTCTACTGTAAAACTACATTACCACCAAACCAAACATGCCCAACCTACCCTACACGAACATGACATATTTAAATTGACGTTTCAAATCATGATCATGAGAGAAAGGAGAATGTGTGTTAAATCCTCCACTAGCCTCGATTTTCGTGGTCTCTTTTGTATTGTATTCATTGTCCGTGTAACCGTGTGAAACAACAACGAGTCGGAATCCTCCTTCCACATCTTCTGAAAATGAAGGGGTAACAAAAAAAAAATTCAGAAATCGTGTTTGGAAGAGGCTACTTAATGGAGAAGACACACTTAACATTTGTTAAGGAAGGACTGCACTAGAACCTATAGAAGGCGATTAATCTCAATGGAAAAGTGACTGATGTTTATTCTTTAGATTGCTATTATACAGCTCAACTGTTTCAAGATTAAAGATGAATTTTTAAAATTGGTTAGAATATAAACTTTTATCCTCGAAATTCAATAATGGCGGGCTTACACATTTATGAATAGACCGCATGCCAATATCTGTATAAGTTAAAATTTCGTGATTGTGAAGGTTTACACACAGAACCCAATTCTTGTTGCTTAATTTCCATACGTGTTTCCAAGTTACTTTTGTTTTACTCTCATATAGTTTTATAACTAACTGCATGAGCAGAATGGTGTAGCTGCAGCACTAGTACGTAGCACTTAAAATGTGAGGTTGCACTGCAGCACAGAAAGTAGCTGAAGTACAAGTCGACTCAACTCCAACTTCATGAACGTTTTAAATAAATACTATGAGTAAAATTGTTTAAAAAAAATTTGTTTTACTCGTCACAAATTACGATATGGTTTCAAAATTTCTTTTTTAATTTTTTTACCATTATCATGTTTTTTGGACTGAAATCATGCCTTAATATCATGTTTTTTTTAATTTTCTGAGTGGCAGCACTGCGTCACCGCTTGCGGCTGGGTTTGCGGATCCGTCGCATTGTGTTCACAACATTGAATTCGTATGTATTAAATATTTTGACATGCGATACGTCTGCGTTTGCGGATCCGTCTCCATTGTGTTTTGTGTTCCAGCAGTTAAAATCAGCTGAGGTGCATTTTGATTGGACTGTGTTAACCGCATCCTGTACACTTTAAATGGGAACAGTTAACTAAACGAACAAAATAAAATACACACGCAGTGATGTATACCGTCGCACAAGTATTTACAGACACGAAACAAATAAAATATTTTAAGGATATTAAAGGCAAGGTGGTTTAGTAGGGCTATGGTTTACATGTTAAACAAAATTCAAAACTACGGAGCAATTTCAGAGTGTTTTATACCCCCCAAACCTTACAAATCCAAAGTATGTAATTATTTCTCAATTGTGATACAGAAACCCGTTTTGAGAAGTTAAGTTTTGTTTATGCTCATATCACCGCACATTAGCTCCACATTTTATGTTTAACCTCCAATCCCCAGTTACCTTCCATTTCCGTACCTTAAAGGGAAAAAGGTAGTTTTCAACACAAATTCTTTAAAAAAAAAAACAAATTCCAGTAAGTTCTTGTGAAAGGTATATTTTGTGATGCAATGTCTGATGACAAGCAGATGACATTTTTTTAAAAAGTTAATAGTTATGGGACTTAATCATGTCCCAAGGATAAAAATTTACTTTTCAAATATTAAACGCGTGGGTTTTTGTATGCTGAAATGCTGATGGGTGGTTTCAAAATATTGTGGGTTATGATAACGTATGCAAGGAATACATTTATGAGCGAGTAATCGATTCAGGATTGACTTTAATCTAGGTATCCTGATTACGTCATCGCTACTAAAATTGTGGCTGATATTGATAGAGGATATTTGTTCCCAAGTCAATACAGGTTTTTTGTTTGGTAAAAGGTTTATCATAAGGAATTTTTTAAACAAATTAATAGTAGGTACCTATGGACATTTGTATGAATCTAAAAATAAACGCATCACTTGCCGTGGAATGGGTATGATCACTTCCCATGGAGGTTTATTTTGTATGTATAGAAAACTTCTAATTTGAATGCAGTGAATTATTCGAGGGGGAAAATCTAACGAATATATTGAAAATAAAGCCATCGTTTTTTAATATTTCTAAAAGAAAATTAATTAGTTATAATTTTTCTTCATTCGAAGAAAACTAGTCGTTGTGAACTCAACATACTTATATTTGTTTTAAATAAACTTACGTATTATTATTATCCTGAGCAGGGTTCGGACTTTACTCCTATGGAAGTAGATCTACTTCGATTTTGAGGAAAAAAAAACTACTTCCCTACTTCGCTTTTCCAAGATCTTTTTCTATTTTTTTATTGAAAAAATCATCCACCAAATAATAGTAAAACAGCACTGATTATACGCATCACACTATTTTAGTAAGAGACAGCACTGCGACTGCCTTTTCCAACAAATTGAATATTCAGAAGTTGTGTTTTGAACGATTTCATTTTCTTCTTTTCGTTTCTATTCTCTTTCGATTTCTGTCTGTGCCTCTCTGCTTTCTTGACGTTTTATTTTATATGTGGATGTGTTTGTGTGTTAAATTTGACATTTGAGTTGCAATGGAATTGCAATATCGAAAAAGTAACGGAACGGTTTTCTTATATTCAGTTATTCTTACTGCGTCTACTAGCCTGTTTGGTCTTCTATGTTTATGTTAGTTTTACGAGTATGTCATGGAAAAATACTTAATAAAGATGTAAGTAAACATTAAAATTTATTTTTAGATTCAGGAAGTGTATTTTTATATTATGATGGTTGTTTGGCTTTAGAAAAAAGAACTCTGTTATAAATAGTATTAACCAAAACCCAATTGTTTTCCCTGTGGACAAACCTCAAGAACCAGACGCCGAGTGAGTACCTTCTTTTCTATTCTGATAATAAATTGTCCAGATTGGAAAGAAGTTATTTATTTATCAATTCCTATCGTACTTTGAATTTATAGAAGAACACAATCGGTTTCGGTGAGAAGAATAATCCATCCACTTCCGCAACTATTATTATGGATAACGATGACGACGAGGAAGAATCTGTGTCTGTGAATGGAAACGCTAACAGCCTTCAAAAGTATGACCAGAAATACAAACGAGAATGGGAATCTAGCAGGAAGTGGTTGATTCCCAAAGCGGATTTTGCAAGCTGTGCAAATTATCTTTAGCAAACAATGTAACTAATTTAGAACGTCATGCAAGGTCCCTCAAACACATTAAAAAGGAGGCTGAATCAAAAAATCAAACATATATGCATGCCAAGGATTGTTGAAAAACTGGCCAATGATGAAGTAGGTACTCAAGGACTCAAGTTTGAAAAAAGAAATTACGATGGTAATGTACTGCACTTCAAATTTTTTCCATTTGCCATAATGGATTCACTGCCAGGATTGTTTTTTCTTCAACTTAAATTAAATGTTGTTCAAAAAAGGCTGTACATTTAGTGAAACTTATATCTAATTATAATAAGAAAATGATAGCAAACAAATTAAAGACAAAATACTTCTCGCTCATCATAGATGAAAGCACTGATGTTAGATGCAAAAAATGTTTGGTTCTCATTGCACGGCACGAAGAACTAGGTTCAGTTAAGGACACATTTTTCGGTTTATTAGAGTTAGAAGATTTGTCTGCGCTTTCAATAGCAACAGCTATTAAACGACATTTATTAGAAATAGGGATTTGCTGTGAAAATTTAATTGGGTTAGGAACAGATAATGCTATGCTGTCATGAATGGTTCACTCAATGGAGTGAAAAAGCATTTAAAGTCATTGAACCCAAATATGTTTTATTTGGGTTGTACTTGCCATTCATTAAATCTTTGTTCAACAGCAGCAGCAAAACAAATCCCTCTTGAAATTGAATTGACTGTTTTTAATTTCTTTTCTCACAGTCCTGAAAGATTTATCAGAATTTAAGACTTTTCAAGAGTATTTTGAAATAGCTGAACATAAAATCTTGAACACATGTTCTACTCGATGGCTTTCAGTTCAGGGTGCTGTAGCATTATTTTTTACTATTGTCTTTTGAAGAAAAAAAAAGAGAACAATGTTGAAACTGTTGCGAAAAGATTAAATAGATTGTATTTGCTTTTTCTATCTTATATTCTCAACATTATTAATAAAATGAATTGAATTTTTCACTCCGAAAATACCATCATCTTCTTCTGCCAGTAATTAAGCAAAACATTTTAAAATTGTTGAGCAATTTTATAAAAACTCAATTCCTAGGAACAGAAGTTGATTTTGAAAACAAAGATTTCCAGATTCCTATTCAACAAATATTTTGTGGAATAGAATTCGAGAAAAATGAAACGAATATTTCTATAGATGTAGAAACTGTTTTGCAAATCAAACAAGACAATTTGAAATACTATATTACTTTGTGTACCCAAATAAAATCCAGATTTGCATTTGAAGACCATAAACTAAGCTTAATACAGTATTTAAACCCAATAAAAATTCAAGATGGGGATTTAACTTTAATTTTCACAAAAGCTCAAATGAAATCTTAAATTATGAATGGAGGTCATTTCGGATTCACGATATAAGTAAAGAAGATCAAAGTGATTTGCCTTAATTTTGGTATTCTTTAGACAACACCAAATAATGTGGAAGAATTTATGTTCAAAAATTCGTCCGAATATATGTTAACTCTTAAGCTAGTATTACACGGTCATCGAAATCTGTCATTGCAATGACATTCTGACGTCACAAGAAAATATGTCATTGTAACGTCAGTTCACTGTCATTTATCACAGTGCCATTGCTAGCTACAGTGACGATCACACGAATGGCGCAAGTCTGTCATTGGTGTCCCAAAATGCAATGACGGGCAGACCTTGTCATTGTGATTTTTTACGTTCGATGTCATTGCCATGACATGCAAAAGAATGACGATTACACGACTTGACCACTTTCAAAATTTTGAAAGTTGATGGCGACCTGAAACCGCGATGACAGAAGTCATTTTTCGCAATGACGATCACACGACATTCATAAATTGAGTTATCGTGACTGAAAAATTGACGTGAGTTTGTGAAGTTCCTCAAATTATAAACAATAAATAATATAATTCCAATAATATAAAACCAAAAATGTCGAGAAAAAAACATTGTGGAGATGAGATCATCCCAGATAGCCATTCCAAATTTTAAAAAATCAAATTTTCGAATTTTTTTTAATGTGACTGTTTGTGACAGCAATAAAAAGTTTTGTGACTCAATAGTTATTAAGTTATCAACAAATTAAAAAAAATTACCTACCACTACCAGTTAGCCATTCTTTTTTTGAAAATTGTAGTAGTATAAACTTTTTTATACTCAATCGATCAGAAATCGTTTGTGACTTCTGAATATATCACTAAAATCGTTTGTGACAACGTAATTTTCGAGAAAAATTAGAAAAACTGATTTAATTTCACCACATTGCAGCATGTTGCTCACCTCGAAGCATAAAAACTCACCTCAGCATCATGAATCAGGTACACGGTACACAAAGCTCCGCCCATAACAATAAACAATATGAAAGTGTGGTGAAATTAAATCAGTTTTTCTAATTTGTCTCGAAAACTACGTTGTCACAAACGATTTTATTGATATATTCAGAAGTCACAAACGATTTCTGATCGATTGAGTATAAAAAAGTTTATACTACTACAATTTTCAAAAAAAGAATGGCTAACTGGTAGTGGTAGGTAAATTTTTTTAATTTGTTAATAACTTAATAACTAGCGAGTCACAAAACTTTTTATTGCTGTCACAAACAGCCACAAACGAATCACAAACGATTGGCATTACAAAACATTCGAAAATTTGATTTTTTAAAATGATCTGTGGAGATGGCTATCCTAGCAACATATTTATTTACCTGGCAAGTGGTGACAATTTTAGGTCATTGCAGTACCTTTTCCGAATTTCACAGCCAACCATTTCTACCATTATTCCGGAAGTTCTTGATGCTATATTCAAAGTTCTGGTTACTGATTTCATCAAGGTAGAAAGTTGTTTATTTTGTAGTAAAACAAATATTGAAATTGACTGACATTTTAATTAATATTCTAGATTCCGAAGAATGAAAGGGAATGGGAAGGAGTAGCAAAACGTTTCAACGAAGCTTGGCAGTTCCCGAATTGTGTCGGTGCGGTGGATGGGAAACACGTAGTGATGGTAGCACCACCTAATTCTGGCAGTATCTTCTACAACTATAAAGGTACGAGATCATTAAATAATAGCAAATTATGTACCTACTTCAAATCTCTTCTTGATTTTAGGTACTCACAGCATCGTTTTGCTTGGAGTCGCAGATGCCGACTACAAATTGTTGTATGTCGACGTTGGTCGGAATGGTAAATTTTCGGATGGAGGAGTGTTCAACCGCTGCACCTTTGGACAAGCATTGGACAGCAATCGTTTGAACTTGCCTGCTCAAAAACCACTGCCTTGCAGAGACAGAGCCGTCCCTTTTGTTACCGTCGCAGACGATGCTTTCGCATTGCGGCCAAACATAATGAAGCCGTACGCTCACCGAAACCTGACGTTGCCGGAGCGTGTTTTTAATTATCGGCTGAGCCGCACACGTCGAATTATTGAGAACGTGTTTGGTATTATGTCGGCACGCTTTCGAGTTTTACGAAAGCCGATTAATTTAGGACCGGAAAAAACTAAAAAAGTGGTACTGGCATCCTCGGTGCTGCACAATTTCCTACTCACAACAAATAAAGGCGTATACGCACCACCTAATTCATTTGACCAAGTTGACGACCAAGGAAACGTAACAACCCCAGGAGAATGGCGTTCCGAAGTTACAACGTCGACGCTATATCCACTCGAACCAACACGGGATCGATCGAATGATGCCAAGGAAATTCAGAAAGAGTTCATGTACTATTTCACGGGGGAAGGTGAACTTCCTTGGCAATACAATTTCATTTAATTGAAATAAACATCTAAAATAAATGTCATATTCCAGCAGTTTGAATATTTTTTTTTTTGGATACAAAATGATGTTGAAACTTCTCCTATAAGACTATTTTTTGAAATATTCGTTGAAATTTAAAATAGTTTTGAGCATCATTGAGATAACTAATATTGTGACTCAGAAACGTTTCAATCTTCAAAATCAATCAAGCAGTTTTGAAATGGCAGCGTTTTGTAAGTACCACTTTCAAGACAAAATTTTCAATTTGAAGAAATTTCTGGCAATACCATTTTATTTAAAACTGTGACTAATGAGAAATAAAGAGAAAAAACCTGCAAAAAAACTTACCTACCATTCAAAGAAAAAATTTTTTTTTTACTTGTTTGTTTATTTTTTTTATGTATATATGTACATATGTACAAGGAATTAATTACTTTTATTAATTGTGGTCGCCGTCGTCATCGACGCAGATATCTGCCTCACATTGGCAGATAACATCGTCTTTCAGCGTTGTATCCAATACCATGTCTTCTTCCACCGCAAATGCTTCGAACGCATCATTACTGACTTGAGAGGCTAAAAAGTCATAAATTGTGTTGGATACTGTCCTCTCGAGCAGTAATGACTGGTTGGGTGGAAGAGAGCGAAGATGTTCCCCCACCAAATATTTGAAATCGATCCGGCTGTGCCCTGGAACTTATGTTGCAGAGCACTTCAGCTGCCAAGTCCCTCATGCTGGAGGAGGTGCGTGATGTTGCTGGGGATGGTGTGGCAGAGGATGTTGGTGTTGTCGTCTTTTGTTGTCAAAGTTGTCTGCTGGCTCAAGTCCTGGAGTATGGACTGGTCAGTGTATGAATTTTCCTGAAAAAATGAAATCAATGATTGAATTGAAAATAGAATAAATACAATAACCTACCAATTCCATAGTCGAAGTTGATGCGGACGACTGATTAACTTCAGCCGACTAAAGGAACATCATTTCAGAAAAATGAGCCCACGACACTTTGGCAACTTCGGATGCAGCTTGTCCAGACTTTCGAGCACGCAATTTGCCGAGGTTGGACTTGAATAGGCTACGCACTATATTCCACTTGTTGCGGACTTCAGTCACATCCACTCCTGGGATGGCAAGCTCGTCCACAACCTGCTGCCAACAATCAGCCTTTACGTTCGTCAGTCTGTACTGACTGCATCCTCCATCCCACAGAGGTGGCTGCTTTTGCACAGCCGAAATCAAAGTGGATTTTTCAGCCTGGCTGGCCCACGCGTATTTCAGCTTCCTCTGCCTTTTGCTATCAACTGTAGTTGATGTTTTATTTTCCCTGAATAAAATAGAAATAATTATTCATTTTATTCACACTTAAAAAATACAAAAAAATTTACATTTTTGGTCTGCTTTTTTGTTGTCACAACTTCAATGTTCAACCAACAATTAAAATCAAATTAATGTCCATTTGACGTTTCATTGTGACGTCTACCTTGACAACAATGACATGGCAGAAATTCCTGCCATGTCATTGTTGGGACACTGCCATTGCAATGACAAACCAATCAAAAAATCTGTCATGGTGTCCTATCAACAATGACAGGGTGATTACACGGTCATCGAAAATTGTCATTTCGATGACGTAAAAATTCCTGTCATTGTGCATGTCATTCTGGTTGTCAGTGCAATGACAGCATTTTACGATGGCGATCACACGACATGACGACTTTAGGACAGATAGTTACGTCATTATGACGTCAGAATGTCATTGCAATGATAGATTTCGATGACCGTGTAATACTAGCTTTACTGTTTTACCTCACAGCAGCGCAGCAGCTGAGAGGAAGTTTTCGGAGATGAATTTGATAAAAAGTTTAAATGTCAAGACTGTTGAAAATGTAATGTTTTCACGATCGCTTTCGATTTTCGAATAATAGTAGAGACATTTATGACCCACCTCTCGAGCTCATAAAATTTATAAAAAAGTACAAATATCTGAATCTTAAGCTATATTTTATATTCTTTGAAGTCTGAATTATAACTAATAATAATAATAAATGTAATAATAGTTTATTTATTTTTTATTAAAAATTAATATATGTATTTGTAATAAATAAAAAAACATTTTTTTGAAAGCATGAGTTTTTTTTATTTTCAAATCTACTTCGGGAATTTTGGATATATGTACATACTTCGCTTTTTTCAAAATATGCTTCTTAAATTGTAATAAGAAGTCCGAACCCTGTCCTGAGCCTTTTTCAAATAAGGACTCTATTAGGTTATGGGCGTATCAAGAGACTCAGATTGTGGAATTCCGATCAAGTACTCGTCGTGTGCGGTCGAGTTGCTTCTGTGCGCATGTGTCACCCAAAAATAATCGAAAAAAAAATAAACCAAAACCCAATTTACATACCACATACATAGTGCAATTAAATTAAAATCAGAAATTAAATTCAGCCCTTTACGTTACCCAAAATTAGAAAAAAAAAATAAATAGAATAAACCAGTGAAAAATAAAAAGAAAAAAAAAAAATACACCAAACCTCGCTCGCATTCGCAGCACAGCATCCAACAATACCCATCCTCTCGACCCACACCACCCATAACTGTTGCTTTCTATGCAGTGCAATGTGAAAGCCTCTTGTGAGGCTTATCGCACTGGATAGGCGAGTAGCATTTGATGTATATTTCAATCGTGTTTTGTGTCTATATTAATTCCCGTTTGCAAATTGTTTTATGGGCATAACACCTAGGACAATTTGTTTATAATTGGAATTAATATGGGCCTATACTGCACGGCTGAAATTAGTTTCGTCAAAGTTGAATTTTGTGTGTTTAGTTTTTCAGAATGGTAAGTGATTTTTGTGTTGTCTATTTAAATGTTCGTGAGCTAAGAAAGAATTTCTTTTCTGTGTACGCCCATACTGTGCAATACAAGCTAGCTGTTTTGGCATTGAGTGAAACCCAGGTTATACAGAATACTGATTTATCAGAATTTTGTTTGTTTGGAACATTACTTTTTTCCCACCATGGTCTCGTCGTTTATGCCAGAGCCTACCCCGATATCTGCATTGTTCTAATACGAACTTTAATTTCCTGTGGCTGAAATTCACTGTCCGCAAGCATAGCATTCATTACTGTTTTCTTTACAGGAGTCCGAATCTTGACAGCATGTCTACTTGTGATGAGTTAGATGTTCTGCCAGATTCAATTTCCCGAATTGTTTCACATTGTCCTCACACTGAACTCGGGATTACGGGCGACTTCAATGTACCAAATTAAAGTTGGCTCCGCTATTCTGGCCAGACAACACTCGAAGGAAGGTATACCGAGATCTTTGCTGAGTATAACCATCTTACCCAGCTTGTCGATGAGCCTACTCGTATACCGGATGTTGATGGGCATTCCGCCCATACTCTTGACTTGTTCCTTACTTCGCATCCTGATAAATATACTATTAAAGTAACTTCTCCATTTGGCACCTCGGACCATTGTGTCATTTCAGCTAATTTCTCGATCCAGTCAAACCATCCAGTCAAAGAAAAAATTCCCACTAGGACCGTTTGGCAATACGAGAAAGCCAACTGGGACGGTCTGAATAATTTCTTTCGCAACTTTAACTGGTCATTATGCTTCCTCGATAATGACATTGATGCCAGTGCTGAAATGATTACAGAAGTGATTTTTCTTGGAATGAGAACTTTTGTCCCTCACAGAACAAAATGTATCAAACCAAAAGAAAAGTCTTGGTTTACCGAAGAGTGTAAAGAAGCTATCAGGTTGAAAGAAGTAAGCTTCCGATCCTACTAAGATAACCCAAACAAGTTAGGAACTCGTGCAACTCCGTTATACACAAAACGAAATTTTTACATGACCAGAAGTTACGGCAAAAAATTCTGCAATGTCCCAAAGGCAGTAAAAACTTCTGGTCATTTGTAAAAAACGTCAAGATTTCAACGTCATCAGTTCCAACGCTCATCGTCGACGATAAACCCATTGTCAGCTCTTCAGAGAAGGCGAATATGCTCGCAGCTCATTTTGCTGCAAGTTCTACGTTGCCTGCAAGCAACAATGCGCTCCTGTACTTGAGAACGTTAATTCTTCCGAAGAAGTGTTCTTCATCGCTGGCAAAACCACTGCGTAAGCTTTTTCATCGCTCCTATCGTTCAGGAATCTTTCCTAGTAGATGGAAAATAGCATTTGTCCAGCCCGTCCCAAAAAAAGGTGACTCCTCCTCCCCCTACTCCTACCGACCAATTGCACTTACGTCCCTTCTTTCCAAGGTCATGGAAACGCTGATAAATCGTCAGCTCAAGAAATATCTCGAAGATCGGGAGCTTTTAAATGACCGTCAATACGGCTTTCGCAGCAATCGTTCCACTGGTGATCTGATGGCATACCTATCTCACCGAACAGTGGAACAAATCTTTGCATCGCTTTGGCGAAAGCAAGACTATTGCGCTTGATATTTCAAAGGCATTTGATAGAGTTTGGCATGAAGCTCTTTTATCGAAAATGCGTGCATTTGGTATCGATGATACTCTTATTCGTTGGATTAGAAGCTATCTTCTGGACCGTTCAATACAAGTTGTATTAGACGGTTTCAAGTCTGATCTCCACAAAATAAATGCTGGTGTGCCCCAGGGCTCCGTTCTGTCTCCGACTCTCTTTCTCATTTTTATAAATGATCTCTTGTCTGTGACTTCTAATCCATTAAATTGTTTTGCTGACGACTCAACCCTCAGCTTTTCGTATACGTTTGATAATTCACGGCCTTCGCCTTCGGACGTGTTATTACAACAAAATCGTATGATAAGCTCATTAAACTCCGATTTAAACAGTATTGTGAATCGGGGTATCAGAAATCGTGTGGAGTTTAATGGGTCGAAAACTCAATGCTGTCTTCTGTCTTTTGTCGTTGAAGCTAAAAATACGCATATGACATTATCCATGAATGGTACTTGCATAGAGGAGGCCGAAAAGCTATCAGTACTCGGTATGTGTATCAGTGACAATCTTCGTTGGAATGATCATATACTTGAGATTGCCAAGAATGCTGCAAGATGCTTAGGCTTTCTTAATAGATGCAAGAAGTTTTTCACCCCTTCTGATCTGGCTACAATTTACAAAGCTTATATACGCCCTAAATGATTGGCAGTTCAGAATGAAAATACATCTGGAGGATGATAAGAGGGCGAAGCATGGTATCGTAGCTTTTGTACATAATGACAGCTTAAGCTATATACGTTAAGTTAAGAAAACTGCAAAACTTCGAATGAAAAATGACGACACAGTATCTAGTCATTTAATGGTTTTTGAAAACCTAGTAAGGAAACGAGCTGTCTGGAGCAACGTTGGAAGAAAGCGATTTGATGGCACAATTTTTCCACACACTCCCTGAAAAATTTGACCTCTAGTGACGGCTTTACAAAATTTAGAGGATGATAAGGTAACTTTCAATGTAGTGAAAAATAGACTCGTTTTGGAAGAAACGAAATTTAAAGATCGGGATGGCGTTCGCTGGAAAGAAGCATTTCAAGAAGCATTCGAAATTTCAAAATGCTAAGTGTAATAAAATGGTCCACATAGCTAAGGACTTTCGCCAAGAAGAAGTTCACCCAGAAGCAGATACAATCAAAAGAACAGAGGAATTTGCCTGATGTCAGACAGCAGCAAGTCAATTGAGAAGAAACCTTCTGACTGAAAAATAAAATTCAAATTGAATTCCGGAGCAAGAGATCATCTTTCAAAGGAAAATTGGTGTTTTTCGGAGTAAAATGAGCTACGTGAACCTGTCCAAATTAATGTTGCTAAAAAATGTGAATATAAATGGAATGGAATTATAAATGAAAGAACCAAGAAAGGCATAGAAGTGGCAATAAAAGAAGTTCTTTACATGCCAGACTTGCGGGACAACTTACTGTCTGCACGAAAACTGACGAGTGTTGGAGTTGATGTCCACTTCTTCTAAAAAAAGCGAGAATTCTTAAAGATGGGCTGTTAATTGCTGAAGCTTTTTTGGAAGGAAATTTATATGAATTGGAAATCAATGTTGAGAGACTCTCGGCATTCATTTGTAAGAAAGATGAAACCAAATTATGGTATAAGCGCTTTGGTCATAGACCAAGGACGAGAATATTGCTCAAGAAAACAAAACGTATGGTACAAAAAGAAGAGAAAGTTGAGACGACTATCGCTTATTCACCACAACAAAATGAAGTAGGCGAAAGGTTTAACAGAACATTAATTGAAAAAGTAAGAACAATGCTACTGGAATCCTAAGATGCCAAAAAAAGTGGGGCGAAGCAGCGCTAACTGGCACCTACATGATAAATCGAACACCTACCAAGTCCTTGAATCGTCCAAAGACTCCAGCTGGGAACCTGGGAAAACTTTGTTTTTGCATGGATTCCTGGAGTCCTGTGAAGTTAGCAAGACAATTGTTTAAAATTTAATAAAAAATTGGAGTTCCCGGTAGCAAACAAAGAGTTCTAGAGTTCCTCATACTTTTTTTCAATAGTTCTGGCGAATAAAGTGTTGAAATTCGAAAAAATAGTTTTTGTTGCTAACTTCACGCAGCAAGGACTTTTTTGAGAAAAAGAGTTCTGAGCATGTTTTTCAACATAAAACCAAGAGTTCTAGAGTTCCTGATGGGTTTTAGAAAGAGTTCTGCAAAATTGGAAAAGTTAGGGCACATTAATGTGCCCGTTGACTTAGTACCAAAAATTTTCAAAATCCAAAAAAATCAAAAACAAGGAGTTCTGATTAGAGTTCCCTATAGCAAACAAAGAGTTCTAAACATTTCCCTAATAACTTTTTTTTCTAAAACTAATATTTCAAAAGTTATTCCAAAATTTAAGTTCCCATTGACTGAACAAAAAAATTTCAAAATCCAAAAAAATCAAAAAAAAGGAGTTCTGATTAGAGTTCCCTATAGCAAACAAAGAGTTTTAAACATTTCCCTAATAACTTTTTTTTCTAAAACTAATATTTCAAAAGTTATTCCAAAATTTAAGTTCCCATTGACTTTGAACAAAAAATTTTCAAAATCCAAAAAAATCAAAAAAAAGGAGTTCTGATTAGAGTTCCCTATAGCAAACAAAGAGTTTTAAACATTTCCCTAATAACTTTTTTTTCTAAAACTAATATTTCAAAAGTTATTCCAAAATTTAAGTTCCCATTGACTTTGAACAAAAAATTTTCAAAATAAAAAAAAATAAAAAAAAAGGAGTTCTGATTAGAGTTCCCTATAGCAAACAAAGAGTTCTAAACATTTCCCTAATAACTTTTTTTTCTAAAACTAATATTTCAAAAGTTATTTCATTTTTATTTATTTGGCCACAGAATATTGTTAGGTACCTACATACATACATATATGTATTTATTTTCTCTTGTTTTATATTGTTATGTTCTTGTGAGCGCGATGATTGGGACGATCACGTCCCGTGGTGGTTGTTTTCATTTCATCATCTTATTTTTGGGACATATTCATAACGGGAATATTTATTTGATGCATACCTATACACTTACGCAGGTATATTCTTACGGCAACGGAGACGATCACGGTGGGTGGGGGTATTTTTTTTTTTTTGCATAGCTATTCCATAATCTTTGATGATATATTCTTATCTTTATTGTCTTTTGAATGCGAAAATGATTTCTTACACAAATCGGTGGGCGAGATGTTGTTGTTCCGGTGATGGTGGGAACTCTAATCAGAACTCTTTTTTTTTTTTTTTTTTTTTGGATTTTGAAAATTTTTTGTTCAAAGTCAATGGGAACTTAAATTTTGGAATAACTTTTGAAATATTAGTTTTAGAAAAAAAAGTTATTAGGGAAATGTTTAGAACTCTTTGTTTGCTATAGGGAACTCTAATCAGAACTCCTTTTTTTTGATTTTTTTGGATTTTGAAAATTTTTTGTTCAGTCAATGGGAACTTAAATTTTGGAATAACTTTTGAAATATTAGTTTTAGAAAAAAAAGTTATTAGGGAAATGTTTAGAACTCTTTGTTTGCTATAGGGAACTCTAATCAGAACTCCTTGTTTTTGATTTTTTTGGATTTTGAAAATTTTTGGTACTAAGTCAACGGGCACATTAATGTGCCCTAACTTTTCCAATTTTGCAGAACTCTTTCTAAAACCCATCAGGAATTCTAGAACTCTTGGTTTTATGTTGAAAAACATGCTCAGAACTCTTTTTCTCAAAAAAGTCCTTGCTGCGTGAAGTTAGCAACAAAAACTATTTTTTCGAATTTCAACACTTTATTCGCCAGAACTATTGAAAAAAAGTATGAGGAACTCTAGAACTCTTTGTTTGCTACCGGGAACTCCTATTTTTTATTAAATTTTAAACAATTGTTTTGCTAACTTCACAGGACTGATTCCTGGTCAACAAAGAAAGAAATTTGATTCAAAGAGTCGAAAAGCAGTTATGGTTGGGTATGTACCTAATGGGTACAAGCTCTGGAACATGGATAGCCAAAAATTGTTTACTGCAGTTAAGTTAAGTTTGATGAAGACAATTTTCCCTTCAAGAATGAAAAAGAAACGGTCGAGCCGTCGAGCAACAAATAATTATTACAAATAATCACGAGCAAGAAGGGGAAGAGTCAACAGAAATGGTCGTGGATTCTCGTAATGTCATAGACAAAAATCAGCATGCTACAAACAACCAAGATGATACTCAGGAGTTGCGCGGCGATTGGACTGAAAGTGCAGCTGCGCTCCCCTCGCAAAATGATAACAGCAATCTTCAAGGTGAGATTTCTGTCAGGCGTAGCGAACGGGAGTGCCGACCTCCAAGTAAGTTTATCGATTATCATATGAGTTATAGAGCAACTTCTGCCGAAAAATCTTTAACATATGTTCCAAATGCTTTTTTTGAAATCGAAGGACGAACTGATGCTGGACTATTTTTTAAAGCTGTTGAAGAAGAACTCTCTTCAATGAATGAAAACATAGTTCGGAAAGTAGTTCCAAAACCTTAAAGTATGAAAACTTTGAGACCAAAGTGGGTTTTTCAAATAAAAGAAAATGAAAATGGAAAGCCAAAACGTCCAAGGCGAGACTGGTGGTAATAGGATACTCACAAAAGCCTGCTTCATTTACACTGATCAAAGTGTTGTTATTGAGTCGATCTTCAGTAAATATTTGCAATAGAATTATAATTTTAGTCTGTTGAAATTATTCAATATTCTTTTGAAGTTTTTAACTGCCCATCAGTTGATTATCAAAAGGATTAACGCAAAAAAAGTAGTGGAATCAATCAAAGTAGTGGAAATAATCAGATTCATGAAAACACTTATGAAATCTCGTTTGGATCCCATTCTGCACAATTTGCATGCGCTTTTCAGGTGTCAGTTGATTCATTATAAAATAGCAAACCAAACTGAAGATCAATCTCATGGCATATGCCAATGGATGCCAATATATTGTAGTGCTGCCAAACTTAGAAAAACCCTTTATTTGCTTTTGTTGAAGTTATATTTTCGGCAAAAATATTAGTTGGTCCCCCCTTAGCTCTATAAACATTTCTAATGTTAAAACCCTATTTTGCTACCGAAAACAACACCATATACTCGACTTCCGTGCAACTTAAGGCCACCGAGCTTTGATTCCCAAACCAAAGCTTTTCCTTGTGACATTGGTCCGTCTGCTGTATGATTCCTATAATTTTCAAAGTGATACATATATTATGAATATAAAAGAGAGGTATTTCGATATAAAACCTTTTAATTCAAATTCAAGAATTCCAAAAAGAAGATACAATTTTTGAGTGTGGAGGCATATAGTATTCCACTTCTTCAGAGACAACCAAAAAGCATGCCATTATGGTTGTCCTTTAACAGCATCCTTAAAATGTCATCACCTACCTCCATACCTTGATATTCATCTGGAATAACATAAAATGATGTACCTTAATTAAATTGGTAGGCAATTCCACAGACGATAATCTAAAAATGAATGTTTATTGGTACGTAAAACATTGCGAAGGATAAATCGTAAAAATGTCTTTATTTGCTTCTTGGAACAAAATTCAATTGAAATCAACCTCCCTAAGGCAATAATCTATTCAGCTTTTTATTAAATTTTTTGTTTAAAAAAAGAAATCCATCAAATATTTGTAGACGAACGAATATCTTTAAACAGTATCGTTTTATTTTAAAAAAATTTCATTCACATATCTATGGTTATTCAAGCTCATTAAAATAAAACCCATACGACAAATATGTTTCATTTCATCGGAGTTGCAATTTTACACACGTGTATAAAAATAGTCAAGGGGACACATGGAACATATTGAATAGATTTGTGTCCTTTAAAAATAAAAAAAATAAATATTTGCAGAAAAATAGCAACAAAAGGCAAATACGAAAAATAGGGATGTATACTTTATTAAAGTCTAGTAATTTTGAAAATTTGTAAGCGATAATATTTTATATTTTCATGGTGGTTTTATCTTTCTTTTACATTTCAGTATCACCAGAAACAATATGTTCGGGAGTTATTTTCAACAGAGAACAAATCTATGCCTTATAACTAGACTACAGTAAGGACGTGACCGTATACAAAAGAATTTACTTTAAGAAAGAAAGAACATCATTTTTCTTAGATCAGACATTAACGACCGCAATGCCATCCAAACCTCTTTTTACTTTATTTAACAAATTTAAAATTGCATAACGGGTTCCCACCATTTATCGCGATTAAAAACCAACAAATGAAATCAATAAAGATTTCATGTCAGATAAAATTAACTAATAAGCAATTAAAAATATCAAGATAAATAAATGATAGTCCCAATTCATCACAGGATCTAGAAGTGCAGCCTTTGCAATAGACAGCGGCCTTTTTGTTCAAATTTAAATTCAATGTGAATAAAGAAATTAATAAAAAGGGAGAGAAAAAGAACAGGGTTGGTATTTGTTGATACAATTCACATTGATTTTTTTCACGTTGATATTTTCATGTTGGTACAAAATCACTACTATTCACTTTCGTTTTCAGTCGTTTTGTCACGGGAACGTTCGTACAATGAACCGGGAAAGTTCACTCGACTAGTAAGAGGAACTTTTATTAGTTTGGCAAATGGAATGGGAGTTGAGATTTATTTTGAATACAAAAAAAATTATGAGAAAGACAACATTATAATGGGGGCTTACTTCATAAAATTTGTTATAGTAGGTATAGGCTGATGGAAGAGAGAGTGCGCGCTTAGCTTTTATAAGTTTTGGAAGGTCAAGATAGGCAGGTGCGTAGCGTAGGGATATTCTTTCTTATTTTGAATTTTGGTTAGAGGGGTAGGCAATAATTCAAACCAATAGCATATAGGTGTGGTGCTGTTTGGAAATAGGTTAAAATGGGATGGCAGTTGAGATTTATTTAAATACAAAAAAATAATGAGAAAGAGAAAATTATAATGGGGGCTTACTTCATAAAATTTATAATAGTATAGGTGTATAGGTTATGGATGGAAGAGAGAGTGCGCGCTTAACTTTTATTTGTTTTGGAAGGCCAAGATAGGCAGGTGCATAGAGGAATAACAAATGCTTCGTACTTCTTGGCATCTTTTTTTTAATTTTGTGTCTGTGAATAATAATTGTGAAAACCAAAAACAAAACAAAGGTTACCAATCAGATAAGTGCGAGGATATGCGTGTTTTTACATTATGCAACCATAATGTCTTTTGACTGCTATCCCAGTTTAACTCAAGTATTGATAAGTACTCATAAATTTCAGTAAACGACGGCTCATTTTTCTCTGAGAGGAAATTGACCCGCTCTTTAATAATGAGAGGGAGAACATAAGCATTTGTTTAATTTATTGACTTATGTAGTAATATATGAAAATGATTGGTTAGGAAGACTGTGGATTGTTTAGAATGACTGGGGGTTATGGGGAAAAGCAACAGTAGATCAAATAATTTTATATTATCTATATTGCCTGTGTAAAAGCAGGACAGAAGAATAGTCAAAAGGAATTTTGTTCTTGCAACATTAATTTTAAAAAAATAGTAAAAATACATGGCTAGGAATCAATATCAACGTTTCGTTAAGTAAATTTAAAAATGACAGACAGACGCTTTTTAATAGTGAGTGGGAGAAGATTTGCTGTTTTAATTTTATATTGACTTATAAATGGAAACAATTGGCTAGAAAGACTGTAACTTGGTTAGATAGATTTAGGAGGATCTAATGGGTGTGGCATCAATTTGTACCTTATAAATGGTAGGTATTTACTTTTAATATTAGAATTGTTAATTTATTTAGGTTTTGAGTAAAAACTAAACAAATAAGTAGAATTCACTCTCCTTTTGTAACATATGATTGAAGGGGTCTTAGTGGCATTTTTTAAGTTTTGAGTTATAAGCGTTTAAGATTTTACTTTATAATACCTATCTACTTAATTTTTCTAAAAGCGGGAGAATCTTATAGAAAGGCCATAAAGAAAGGCAAATAATAATTCAAAATTTTTGGTAGATATACCTATCACCAACTCTTATTAAAAAAAAATACACTTGACACCTTTATTCAAAAATGAGTTTACATTTTTTTTAATGAAAAAGGGTTTATCTAACTGAAAGTTCGGTTTTTTACTTGAGATTATAGGTATACTATGTGGCAAGTTATGGACTTGTGCAAACATTTTTTTTTAAGTTAAAGTATTTATTTCAAATTTTTTTTACTTAACCGCAAAACTCAAATATTTAGCAAAATAATAAAAAAAAAATGTCTCAATATATAATTTTTTATTAATACAATTGCATTTCGGTTCCAACTGCGGAACCATCAGTTGTGAACCAAAATGCATTCGCAGTGATAGAATTAAATTTTCACATTAACATATGTACTCTTTTGATTTATATTATTTTTGTTAGACTTTTATTTTGTGAAAGAAATATTTTTATTCTATCAGAACTCGGAATCTGTTTAATGAATGAAAAATTTTACCAAGTGGTATAGTAGATTTAAAACGTGTTTAACTTTTTAACTTGGCTAGTTTTTGATATTAACAATGCTTAATTATATATTAAATGTTTGAAACGCAAATTAAACTACATTTTGAAAACCAAACCAAGATTTTTAACATCTTTAAGGGGCGAATACCAAATAATTACATAATAATTATTGACCTACTTTCGTTGCTACCTCAACAACCTTTTAAATGAAAAGAAAGTCAATAAGTCATATTATGTAACTCATTACTGTGTACATACCCGTAAACTTAAACGTTTTAAAAACGTCCTTAACAAAACTGCGTTTTCACTCTTTGGCTAAAGATGCACATGACGGAAATTTGGTTCTAACGGTTTTCAAAAAAATTATCATAAATCAATAATTGGGCAATGAATTTTGTTTAAACTTTCTACAGGGTTCTTTTTGAGGATTTAAAAGCGGCTACGATAAAGTTTTTGTTTTAGCCCGGCTTCGTTCCATATAACGGTTTTAATTTTTGCAAATTTTCTACAAAATTAGTAAAATTGGCTTCTATAAGAACTGAAATATTTAATGTACGGGTTTTAATAAATAACAGTTCCAAGTTGAACTATCAGCACACAAAGAACAATTACGTGTGACCCAGTCGTGCATTTTATTTAAATGTTGTTTTAATCTTTTATTTGTTGACAGGAATTTCAAATATGGCCTTTTCATCGAACTAACGTTGTTTTTGGCTATGATTTTTATCTGGTTATCGAAATTTTTAATAAAATGTTTGATATTTTATCTTTTGTTTTTTATTGCATAAAGTGGTTAAGTGAGTAATGTGCACTTGCCACCTTCATGCGAAAACAATATCAATTCATGAAGGTGTTAAGTGATCTTATACCCTTCTTGTCTTAAAAATTTCAAAAAAAAAGTGAGTAAACCCATTTATCTAAAGCTAATTTTGCACTCGTAAGTTATGATAATAGAGACACCATAAAAAAGTAGTGGGCTTTATGAAACCAGGATGCAGGGCTCGAATACCGCACTTCTGGGTCATGACGTTTTATGTAGTTCAATTTTATCACCAGGATTACGTCCATAAGTAGAACGAATTTGTATTGATGCACATCAAAAATAAACCACACTACTACTACTGTCCACTGGGTATGGCAAGGAAGTTCTTGAACTTAACACTACAGTAGGTATGTAGATGTCTTTGCTTAAGATTTTGAGTTTTACTAGAAAAGAACTTATACAGGGTGCGCCAGAGAAACTTACTTATTTGAAAGGTGAATAAAAAAAAAGTACTTCAGTTATTGTTTTAAATTTTTTTTTTATTTGAGAATACAATATCCCAATTTTTTTTTATGCAGTCTTAAAAATGATATCGGATAAATGGCGACCCCCATTGCGCATACACTGATGAAGTCGATTTTTGAAATTCGTATCCACTCTTCGCAGCATATCAATCGGTATGTTGGCAATGGCGCATGTTCAAATAACCCCATAAAAAGAAATCGCATGGAGTCAAATCTGGAGAGCGTGCCGGCCATTGGAGATCGCCTCTGAGAGAGATGAGGCGGTCGGGGAAATGTTGTCGCAACAAATTCATTGAGTCTCGTGCTGTGTGTGCTGTGGCTCCATCTTGCTGAAACCACACGTTCCTAACGTTCATTTCTTCGAGTCTTGGAAGAAAAAATTCCTCGATCATGTTCCTGTAACGACAAGTGAGCGACCG
This sequence comes from Platycheirus albimanus, assembly GCA_916050605.2. Classification (NCBI taxonomy): domain Eukaryota; kingdom Metazoa; phylum Arthropoda; class Insecta; order Diptera; family Syrphidae; genus Platycheirus; species Platycheirus albimanus. Next base: position 263,476,134 of record OU696696.1, on the reverse strand, counting down.
TTAGAAAAGAAGCTCTCAACTGCGAAGGCCCGCTGCTCTCTAGACCAGAGCATGATGGCAACTGACTGGAGGGAGAAACAAACTTGGGAACTTCCCCCTCAAGATGCGCCCCCTCTTGCCCCTCTACCCACCCAACTCACCGCGCGGGAATTTTTTCAAATAAGTAAGTTTCTCTGGCGCACCCTGTACTAAAAAGATGTTCCTTATAGCGCCAGACTCCCATGCAAAAACTAGACAACCCAAAAAATTGTAGGCGATAGAATAAGATTGACTTTAAAATAGACCAAAATTTATGTTTTCGCTTAACAATATAGTGTTAAGCTGTGGCTAAACGTTATTTTAAACTTGCTGTGAACTCATTTCCACACCACCCTGAGGTAGAGTTCCAGGCGCATTTTTTTTAACGTGGTTTCCCCAAGAGGTCTAATCCACGGCCAACAACTTAAAATTGGGGGGTGCTTTATTTCAGTGAGTTCTCTTAGGGTGCTTTATTATAGTGAGTTCCCCGTGCCTCTCACTCTTAGGGTGCTTTATTATAGTGAGTTCCCCGTGCCTCTCACTCTTAGGGTGCTTTTTTAAAGCAAATTCCCTAAAAAGTTTGTGCATGATTGCAGGTACTCCTGAGGAGTCTTCTGCTCATACTCTGAAATTACGGTCAGGAGTCTATCATTGGCCTGCCTGTACTCGTTCCTCGAGTAAAGAGGCAAAGTTTCTCCAGCATTCAGCCTTTGAAATATTGCATTTACCCGAACCTGTTCGGACAGCAGGCCGTCAACCAATTTAAAGATGTTGGGATGTTGACACCCGGTAGGTTTAGTGTCGTTGCGCTTTTGCAATTCCACATTTCGTGTCGGAATCGAGGATCACAACGAGGGCGCCCTACCCAAGTATTTTCGAAGTACTGGAGAAAGTCTTGGTGTTGTTCGGTATTACCAAATGACTCAAAGAGCTCCATCGCCATCATCTCGTACCTTTCCGAAATATCGCGGGTCTCGCAAAAGCACAACGCCACAAATTTTCGGATGCAGAGGTGGTACTCCCGGTCCATTCCATACCTAGCTTGCATCCCTAAATCTTGAAGCTTCCTACGAATGGCTTGAGCAAAATGGAAAAAGCAGCCATGAACAGTAGCTTCAGGAAATGAAATAGAGAACGGAGAGCGTTCTCCTCCCTCTTCTCGAAATCCATGAAGATATGTTGAGGCCGCATGTTTTCCATTCCGCTGGCTTGTTGTATCAAGCCCATAGCACGAACGTAGGTTGCTTCCAATTTGTTAGGGAGCAAGCAGAAGATAAATGGAAGGACCTTGTTATGGAACATTCCATGAATAACCCAGAGTTGGTAGAAAATCTCTGGGCATACCTCGAATATTCCATCTACCAACCAGGTGTCACATTGCAGGAGCCTTGCCCGATCCGATGGCGCACCGAATATAATAATTCGGTCAACATCCCCGCTGCCCGTGTCGGCAAGCAAGAAGTCTTCAGGGACTGAAGTTCTTGTCACCAACATTTCAGCGGGAATGTTTATACCGGATCGGGTATGAGGGAGCGGCATCGTCTGATGTAGACGCTTTCGCTCCCTCGACACTGTTCTCTGCAGGGCATTAATGCTTGGGCGGCAGATTATGGCCTCATCCGAAGCACCTTCTAGTGACCGCGCAACAAGTGCTCTAGGGCTTAAGGCTGAAGTTGTCGCTTCTGCCTTAACCCTCTGCACGACCGTAGCACTCTCACATAATATGGGAGACGGCCCATGGTTATGTTGCGCTGTCAAAATAACATTATCCCCTGCCATTATTGCCCTGCCTTGACACCCCTCTGCACCCAACTTCTCACACCTCCAAAAAGATTTTTCGTTGGTTTGTCTATACTTCGTATAAATAAAACCATTGAAATGAAGCTTTGGAAATCCTCGCTTCGAATTTACAAAAGTTGCCATTTCCAACAATTGAATACAAATCCGCCGCTAAAAAAAAATCAAGAAGAAACACGTCTAAACTTTTCGAACGCAGGCGAGATAGTGACGATTGAAGAATAAAAAAGTTTTAATTTAATATTAAATAATTTTTTTGAAAATGTGGCCATTTCCTTGGCCTTCAATATCTCAGTAACCTTAAGCTCCAGAAAGTTTAAATTTTCCCAAAAAATTTATAGGGGGTCTAGGAAACCCTCAAAATTTTTTCATTAAAATATTTGAAGGGGGTGGGCTGGGAATTAAAGATCAAAATTAAGTAGGCCCATTTTTCGTCTTTCAATATCTCAGCAACCTTAAGTGTTGGAAAGTCAAGATTTGGCGAAAAGTTTTCTTAGGGGCCTCGGAAACCCCCAAATTTTTTTTGTCAAAATTTTTTTTTATCCAAATTTTTTTCACATAAGGTACCTACCTACCTTAGAAAAAAAATTGAAAAAAAATGGATAAAAAATGGATGGTGTGGAAATGAGTTCACAGCAAGTTTAAAATAACGTTTAGCCACAGCTTAACACTATATTGTTAAGCGAAAACTTAAATTTTGGTCTATTTTAAAGTCAATTTTATCTGCTTTTACACAGGCAATATAGATAATATAAAATTATTTGATCTACTGTTGCTTTTCCCCATAACCCCCAGTCATTCTAAACAATCCACAGTCTTCCTAACCAATCATTTTCATATATTACTACATAAGTCAATAAATTAAACAAATGCTTATGTTCTCCCTCTCATTATTAAAGAGCGGGTCAATTTCCTCTCAGAGAAAAATGAGCCGTCGTTTACTGAAATTTATGAGTACTTATCAATACTTGAGTTAAACTGGGATAGCAGTCAAAAGACATTATGGTTGCATAATGTAAAAACACGCATATCCTCGCACTTATCTGATTGGTAACCTTTGTTTTGTTTTTGGTTTTCACAATTATTATTCACAGACACAAAATTAAAAAAAAGATGCCAAGAAGTACGAAGCATTTGTTATTCCTCTATGCACCTGCCTATCTTGGCCTTCCAAAACAAATAAAAGTTAAGCGCGCACTCTCTCTTCCATCCATAACCTATACACCTATACTATTATAAATTTTATGAAGTAAGCCCCCATTATAATTTTCTCTTTCTCATTATTTTTTTGTATTTAAATAAATCTCAACTGCCATCCCATTTTAACCTATTTCCAAACAGCACCACACCTATATGCTATTGGTTTGAATTATTGCCTACCCCTCTAACCAAAATTCAAAATAAGAAAGAATATCCCTACGCTACGCACCTGCCTATCTTGACCTTCCAAAACTTATAAAAGCTAAGCGCGCACTCTCTCTTCCATCAGCCTATACCTACTATAACAAATTTTATGAAGTAAGCCCCCATTATAATGTTGTCTTTCTCATAATTTTTTTTGTATTCAAAATAAATCTCAACTCAAATTCCATTTGCCAAACTAATAAAAGTTCCTCTTACTCTCTCTGTCCTTCATTCTTCTATTCACACAAAAATTCAAAATAATAAAGAATATGCCTCCCCATAATTCACAGTATATGAGTAAAAAATGGTGACTCCAACCTCCAATATGTATTCTTTATATAGCCAGTCGAGTGAACTTTCCCGGTTCATTGTACGAACGTTCCCGTGACGAAACGACTGAAAACGAAAGTGAATAATATTAACATGACAGTATTAATGTGAAAATGATGTACGTGAAAAGTATCAATGTGTGTTAAACCAAAAGAACAGTATTTATTTTAATATTCACCACGAGAACATAACTAGGCAACCCTTTGGTCTAGAGAAGTCCAATTCTTTTCAATGCAAATCTTACATGGTCCGTAGTCCGTACTAGTTCATGCCCGGCATTAACAGCTTTTAGCCACAGTGGTCTCAAAGGTAGAAGAAGTTCGTCTGCATGAGCGTCCATCTCAAATGGTTCATTAGGTGTAAAGGCGACCTCCTTTTTTAGGTAGGGCGAAGCCAAGTACCTACATTGGATATATTAGTAAGCGCAGTAGTAAACGGCGGATAGCGGATTTAACCATAACTGACTGGTAAGCCATATGCAGAGAGAAGAAACTAATAGAGAGAGGCAACTTCGACGGTGGCTCTCTTTTAACCTACAAGCTGGGAGTTCGGACAACAACTTGCATCTGTATTAACTCCATACAAAAAAAATGTGGGGACAACACAGATGCAAGTTGCTGTACATATCACCAATGTCTGAAAAATGTCAGATGTAGTCAGCTGTTGGGATGTTTTCAGGAAATATGAGTCTTAGAATAATTTTTATTTCCTCTAATTTAAAAAAATATGTGTGCCATTATGATTTAGTATTTTAAGTTAATTTACAACAGATATATAGAAACAGTTCTAGTTTAAGCCAGATGGAGCCACATTATTTGCAGATAATGAAAACATTCATGAAAATAAATCCTATCCAAATTATGGTAGTTCCACCAACTGAGAACTCTGAGATTTTGTAAGTGGAACAAAAATCGAAAAATGTTTGTACCCGATATATCACTCAGCGCTTTTGACAGCTGTCATTGCTTGTTATTTGTATTCTATTATGGCGCGAAAAAGTTGGAAATCCAAAGTGATGGTGTTTTTATACTAAGTTTGGAGCCGAAATGAGGTCATTTGGAAATTTTCTAAAAAATGTGGTTTCATCTTGGTTTGTGTATTTTGTTTGACACATGATTATATACCTTCTATTTCTATTTTAATTCCTATTCATTCTTTCTTCTTGTTTTATTTACTTTTACTATAGTCTACCCTGGATGGAGATTCATACATGATATTGGACTTGATTGTTAATTTAGAGGTGTGGGCTCGAGCCCCGTGTAGGTCTTTTTTTTTGTCTATCGGAACGTTTCAGTTGGATTTCACCCATGGGTTTTTCTGAAGTAATTACGACCCCCAATTTAAAAAAAAAAAAAAGAAAATATCTTTGGTAAGCTCGCAGATGAAAATAGTGATTTTATGAGATTTTTTTATTTACTAAATAAATTATTTTGTATTACTAGATCATGGAGCCATCGGAGTATATAAACGAAGTTCTTTTGGGAAAAGAGCGAAAGAAAATTCGAATTTTCTCAGCCAAAAAAGTTGAAAAGCTTAAGATCTTCGTATATAACTTTTAAAGTTTTTTTATTTGTTTTTGTTACTTTTTTTATAAATAATTTAAATGCTGTGAAGTTATTTTTAAGTTTCTTTTTTTTTAATAATTATTACGTTTTTGTGATGCCTTGGAAGACTGATAGTTTAATGTTTTTAGTTATTTTTTTTTTAATAAAACAAAGCTTTTCCTTTCAAACTCCTTTATTCCTATAAAGGTTGAATCGAAAGTCAACTATTCCAATCGTTATTTTCAAAACTCTTCTTTTCCAAATTTAAATGATTTTTTATAATTTTAAGGTCTGCCTTACAGGTTTAAAACCATGGGAAAAAGGTAAAGATTATTAATAACTTACAATGTTGCCTTCAGACCAATAGCCAATATCATTTTAGCACTTCTAACAGTTTTTTTTTGTTTTACTCAAAATTCTCAAAACTGGAAAAGAAGAGTTTTGAAATTATAAATTACAAAGTTTCTGAAAAGATCCTCTTTAGAATTCTTTTGTACGTTATCTTCCTACAATCAAGGGACTTTTAAATAAGAGAAAGAGACAGTTATATTAATCTTAATACCCAAACATACAATTCACCACGACCTACCGTTGGAATTTTTCGCGCAATTTATTGTTCAAAAGAAAAAAAGTTTTCGTAAAGAATCTGTTTTTGACTAAAAGTGTAAAAGTGTTTAAAAGTTTTAATTGAAAGTGAAATCATGAGCTATAAATTGGAAAAAAGAAGGAAAAGAGAATGTATCCGAAATTGTACAGACTCCAAAACAACTTTCAAAGTTCCAGATGAAGATGAAAGGTAAGTCTGTTTTCAGATTAAGAAAATAGGTATCATACTATTACTAATATTATAAATCTGAAAGTAAGGGTGTTTGTTTTAAGGCTTTCACGCCTACACCACTGAACCGATTTTAAAAACTCTTTCCCTAAGTTATGTAGCTATTAGTTGAAAAAAAGTTTTAACATAGATATAGGGATAGATTTTCTGTCCAAAATTCTTAATGGTCCAAAATTCCAAATTGTGGGGATGCAGTCAGTTAGGTGAGGCCATAAGTGACTCAGCATGACCAAAATCATGACCAAAGAAACAGAATTTTTGTTTTATATTTATACTATAATTTATATGTATACATATATATATATATTTATAATTTTATATTTTATAATTTACATCAGAAAAATAAACAAATTTTAATTATTGGGCCCTATCATGGTAACCGATCGGAGAAAAATTGTCTCTAATTCGGGCGAAATGTACGAATTTTGTATCATGGTACCTCTCCGATTGATAAATCGGACACACCTCCGAGAAAAAATAAAGCATGCGTTGAAAATGTCAAAATGACAGTGACGCACAGCGAACTAATACGATGCGATGCGATGCAGGGCGTTTTTTATATTTGTATTTCTCTCGATTGTGTCCGGCAGCAAATTGCTTGCGGACCTTTGTCGGATACACACAAATTAATTTTATAAAAAAAAAAAATAAGTCTGGAGATGGCAGAACAAGGAAAAGAAATGTAAGAAACATTTTATATTCATTTTTATCAACATGTACAGAATAGAGTATAGTTATACATATATTTGTTTTGTTTATTTTAGAAAAAAAAAAACAAATCAAATGCAGTACACACAGCTGGTGGAGATGATGAAGGGCAAGCCAGACATTGCGAGAAACTTCACCAGCCGGGCGCCTGAAGAAACCAACGCTTTTTGGTGTAAGGTCACTGAAGCGCTAAATAGTTTTGGTCCACCATGCCGAGAAATGTTAGGGTGGAAAAAAGTATGTATCGAAACAAAAATCTTTTTTAACACATATGTATGTATGTACATAACAAACAAATATTTTTCTAGGTTTGGAGCGACTACAAGACGTACATAAAGAAGAAACTCGTGGCTAACACCAAAGAGTGTACGGCAACTGGTGGCGGCCCCTTCAAGCAAAAATCTTTCACCGGCTTGGAGGAAAGTGTGATTGCTCTCATAAACACCAGAGGTTCAATGACGGGTGTTGGAGCTAAATCCTTTGGGGAGCAGCAACACACAGAAGGAGAAGCTGCTCCAGACATGGAAGATGAAAACACCCCCCCTGAGCCTGAAGCAAGCACTTCAAACTTCACCAGACAACCCCGACCAAGAGGTAGAAAACCACTGACTTCCCTTCAGCTACTCAGCAAGCAAATAAAATTGCAGGAGAGTAGCAGCAGAGCTATGAAAGACATGGGTAGTAAGCTCAAACGAGTTAGCCAAAGTCTGGAAGAGCTGAAGGGAATTGAGAAGGAGAAGCTTAATGAAGCAAGGCAACACCATAAAGAGATGCTTAAGGTGGCAAACCAAAAGCTGGAACTAAAAGCTAAGGTGTTGGTGTTGGAGATCCAAAGACTGGAGATGCTTTTGGAAAAGCGATAAGCATTGGACTGATCTATTTAAGTATTTTTTGTGTGATTCAATTTTTTGTTATTGTTGTTTGTTTTATGAATAATTTATGTTTTTTTTATAGTTTAAGTTTGAAGTGAATAATTTATGTTTATTTTTAATAGTTTTTTTTATTATTTTAACTTTAATTAAGACAAATAAATAAAAATATTAAAAAAAATCAGCAAGTATTTCATTTCTTGCGTCCACTGCATGGGTATGGTACTGCGATCTGGGAATGAAATCGTCATCATCGTCGCTTTCTTCTTCTTCTTCGTCAAAGTCGTTTTCATCATTAAAAAAAACGCATATGTTATGCAAGGCAGAGCATACATTTACAATTTGGGCTGCTTTAAGTGGAGCATAGTGTAGTTGACGAGCTACTAACAAGCAGCGGAATCTGTTTTTAAGCAAACCAATAGTTCTTTCAACTACGTTTCGGGCTTTGCAATGTGATTTATTGTAACGACTCTGAGGGCTATTTACAATTGGTGTCCTAAAGGGTGTCATAAGCCATGGTTCTAAAGGATATCCAGCATCTCCTTAAAATAGAATAAAAAAAAAGATGAAAAAATTTTTGTTTTGAAATTTTATATATAAATACCTAAGATATATTCATCTCTGACACCGTTTTGAAACCTCTGTTCAAAATAACGTCGTTGGGGACTAATATTCCATATATGCGAGTCATGATTCGCTCCTTGATAGTTGCTATTTACGGCTCTGATGACCATTTTGTAGTCGCAAATCTATAAAATAGACGTAATGTAGTTACATTTATAAAGGTCCTACAAATATAAAACTTACAATTAAAACGTTCAAGGAATGAAATCCTTTTCTGTTGAAAAATAAATGCTTGTCTTCTTTTGGAGCAACGATTTTTACGTGGGTTCCATCTACGCAAAATACCACACCAGGAAATCCTGTTTTTGTCTGGAAATGGATTTTGGATTCTTCTACTTGTTCCCTTGACATTTGTAGGGAAATCCATTTAGGGCATAACGTTTCCTCAAGAATATTCAACATTTCTTGAAGAACATTGGAAAATGTCGACTGCGCCAGCGGTGAGTCATAGTCCTTACCCACGCCATGCTGATAGCTTCCTTCGCCAAAAAATCTCAAACAAGCTGCTAATTTTTGTTCAGGAGTCAAAGCATCAGATCGAGAAGGTGGTTGGAATTTGATTCGAACTTCATTCAAAACGTATTCAAATAAAAATTTACTCAAACGATAATTTTTTTTGAAGCTGTAAGGAAATGATGAAAATTTATTTTCAGATTTTGGTTGCTTATAATTGAACTTACGCTGCATCTGAGAGCTCAAAAATACTTGATAAACTTCTTAAAAATTTTCTTTTTTCTTTACTTAAAGCTCTTTGCTCGTATCTTTCCGCTTCTAGAAATAGTGCTGCGCTGTCCATGTTTACTTCACAATAAAAAAGATATAAAAAAGATTTCTATTTCACATCTGTCATCTGTCACGATACACAGAAATACCAGAACTGATGTCAATTACTTGCGTTGGTACGCGTCTTCATTTTTAGTCCGATCGGTTACCATGAACACAATAAATGCTCCGATCGGAACTTTTCCCAGATCGGAGGGTTCTCCGATCGGTTACCATGATAGGGCCCATTGTTCTTTTATTGTCATTAAAAAAAAAGTAGGGAAATTTGGAGGCTCAATTTAAATGTCGAGCAACTGCTGAAGAATGAAAGAGTCTGTGACAGACACTTTTCAGATTCTATGCTCTGTGGAAAAAGCAGGAAAAGACTTCAACCATGCGCTATACCTGACGTAAATGTTGACGAAATAGACTCCTTCATTAGAGATGAATTTGATGATTCGTTAGTTGTTTATTCACCAGAAACTTCAGTCGGCCAAGTTGATGAAGAAATTCAACATTCTTTTCAAGAATGTGTGAATGACATCGTTACTGACCCTATTGAAGCTTTTGATGAAGAAATCAATTTCTTGGATTCAGGTCTAATGGAAGAGTCTTTCAACATTTACGTCAATAAGGAAGCTTTAGTGACAAGCACTAAAACTCAAACATGTGAGTATTTAAGAAATAAAACCCCAAAAAAACTAAAACTCAAAGAGCAATTGAAAACTGTTGAGGATAAAATTATAAAAATGCAAAAAGAGTACGAAGAAAAATGCGTAGCAAAGATTACGAAATTTCCCAATTGAAAGCAAAAATAGAGCAGCTTCAAAACGACGAAAATATGAGAGCAGAAGCTTTTAAAGAGATGCTTACTGAAGTTCAATATATAGTTGTTGAAAACAGCCTCAAAAATTTGAAACATGCAGGTATATAGGAAAAAGGTATGACAAGGCTGTTAAAGTCTTTGCACTTTCCATATACTTTGTATCACCTACCTGTTATAGATTGCTTTGCCCACTTTGATCACTTCCATATATTTCTACTTTGAAAAATTTCATATCTGACTGGCCGATGGCTCCAGGTAACGTTAAATTTAACGTTAAAAGCCTAGAGCTCAAAGTTCGTCAGTTTCCGGAAATTCATTAGTTGTATTCAATTGCCGTTGACGAAATGTCATTAAAAGCACATTTAGATTACAACAGACGAACCGATACTATTATTGGTCTTGAAGATTACGGTGAAGCGGAACATCGTTCACGATACCCCGCAACAAACGTGCTCGTAATCAAGGCTCTGTGGCGCTACCCAAGTTTTAAGCCACACAGTTTATGCGGCTCTTATGACCTTTGCCAAATCTGGCAAAACAGGTAAAACAGTTACCCAAACAGCCGAGTTCGTGTTATTGATCGACAAATTGTATGATTTATTTAATACGTCCAAGGTCAGACAACCCCAAGATTTGAAGAAAGGTTTTCAACAAAGTCAGGATCGAGAAGTGTTTTTAGGACAAGCGGGAGTCTTCTTGAAATCAATTAAAGTTAAAAACCGCGAAGGTAAAGAAATCACCAATACATTTAATTTTATTAACAGTTGGATGTTAATTGTTAAATACATCTTCACTTTTTCCTTATGGCAGCATTTAAAACAATACAAATTAAAATACATACTAACTCGACATCTCAATCAGGATTGCCTTGAACTCTTTTTCGGAAAGATGAGAAGTTCCTTGGGTAATAACAGCAGGCCCACAACCTCACAGTTCCAAAGCGCGTTCCAAAAGATTTGGGGTATACAATACCTTCAGATTGTAAGAGCTGGCAACTGTAAGATGAGCGAAGTCTAACAGATTACAGCAATAGAAAAATATGATTTAGTCAAAAATGTTTCATGGCTTCCGAAACCATCAAAGCTATCTCCTTTTTTAGCGAAAACAATTCACTCAACATTGACATCACTAGTTTTTTAAAACAAAATAGTTTTGAATATGTCTGTGGGTGGCTGTATAGAAAATGCTACCAGAACCATAGTTGCAATTTAGAACTTCCCACCTTTCCAAACAATAACCCTTCTTCAACTTTCATTTCATATAAAGAGTACGACAAATTCCATTTAGTTTCACTACCTCAACAATTGATCGATTACATCAAAGTTCTCGAAACAAATTTTATCGATTTATTTCCTAATCACTGCTACGAAAAAGGCTTTTTAGAGATCCTTTTCAAATAATTGAAAAATGTGGAACACTTTCAATGTTGTAAAAACTTAGAACAGTTCTTTCTTCTTAGATATTTCCTTGGAATCCGTATTTACTTCCTACTTAAATTTTATAACAGAGGTCTAGATGATAAATGTTTCAGAAAGAAAATGCTTTCAGTTTCTCATTTATGAACTGCCTGTTCCACTTTCAAGATCTTACATCATGTTCATGCTACTCTCTTTTTTAATTTTTAATTTTTTCCTCAAAGCTTTAGTTGTGTTTATTATTTGCCGTTTTATTTTATTATTTATTTATTTATTATTTTTGTTATATATTTTTTTAATTGAACTTTTTATCTTTTATTATGTTACTAACCATATTTTTTTAAGCATATGGTTCGTAATAGGCCTCCTGGGGAAGCCGAACACCATTAAAAAAAAATAAACAAATTTTAACTGTTGTTATTTTATTGTTATTAAAAAAAAGTAGGGAAATTTGGAGGCTCAATTTAAATGTCGAGCAACTGCTGAAGAGTGAAAAAGTCTGTGAAAGCGCTTTTCAGATGTTATGTTCTGTGGAAAAAGAAGGAAAAGACTTCAACCATGCGCTGTATCTGACGTTAATGTTGACGAAATAGACTCCTTCATTAGAGATGAATTTGAAGATTCGTTTAGTTGTTTATTCACCAGAAACTTTAGTCGGTAAAGTTGATGAAGAAATTCAACATACTTTTCAAGAATGTGTGAATGACAATCGTTACTGACCCTATTGAAGCTTTTGATGAAGAAATCAATTTCTTGGATTCAGGTCTAATGAAAGAGTCTTTCAACATTTACGCCAATAAGGAAGCTTTAGTCACAAGCACTCAATCTCAAACATGTGAGTATTTAAGAAATAAAACCCCAAAAATACTGAAACTCAAAGAGCAATTGAAAACTGCTGAGGATAAAATTATAAAAATGCAAAAAGAGTACGAAGAAAAATGCGTAGCAAAGATTACGAAATTTCCCAATTGAAAGCAAAAATAGAGCAGCTTCAAAACGACGAAAATAAGAGAGCAGAAGCTTTTAAAGAGATGCCAACTGAAGTTCAAAATATAGTTGTTGAAAACAGCCTTAAAAATTTGAAACATGCAGGTATATAGGAAAAAGGTATGACAAGGCTGTTAAAGTCTTTGCACTTTCCATATACTTTGTATCACCTACCTGTTATAGATTGCTTTGCCCACTTTGATCACTTCCATATATTTCTACTTTGAAAAATTTCATATCTGACTGGCCGATGGCTCCAGGTAACGTTAAATTTAACGTTAAAAGCCTAGAGCTCAAAGTTCGTCAGTTTCCGGAAATTCATTAGTTGTATTCAATTGCCGTTGACGAAATGTCATTAAAAGCACATTTAGATTACAACAGACGAACCGATACTATTATTGGTCTTGAAGATTACGGTTAAGCGGAACATCGTTCACGATACCCCGCAACAAACGTGCTCGTAATCAAGGCTCTGTGGCGCTACCCAAGTTTTAAGCCACACAGTTTATGCGGCTCTTATGACCTTTGCCAAATCTGGCAAAACAGGTAAAACAGTTACCCAAACAGCCGAGTTCGTGTTATTGATCGACAAATTGTATGATTTATTTAATACGTCCAAGGTCAGACAACCCCAAGATTTGAAGAAAGGTTTTCAACAAAGTCAGGATCGAGAAGTGTTTTTAGGACAAGCGGGAGTCTTCTTGAAATCAATTAAAGTTAAAAACCGCGAAGGTAAAGAAATCACCAATACATTTAATTTTATTAACAGTTGGATGTTAATTGTTAAATACATCTTCACTTTTTCCTTATGGCAGCATTTAAAACAATACAAATTAAAATACATACTAACTCGACATCTCAATCAGGATTGCCTTGAACTCTTTTTCGGAAAGATGAGAAGTTCCTTGGGTAATAACAGCAGGCCCACAACCTCACAGTTCCAAAGCGCGTTCCAAAAGATTTGGGGTATACAATACCTTCAGATTGTAAGAGCTGGCAACTGTAAGATGAGCGAAGTCTAACAGATTACAGCAATAGAAAAATATGATTTAGTCAAAAATGTTTCATGGCTTCCGGAACCATCAAAGCTATCTCCTTTTTTAGCGAAAACAATTCACTCAACATTGACATCACTAGTTTTTTAAAACAAAATAGTTTTGAATATGTCTGTGGGTGGCTGTATAGAAAATTCTACCAGAACCATAGTTGCAATTTAGAACTTCCCACCGTTTCAAACAATAACCCTTCTTCAACTTTCATTTCATATAAAGAGTACGACAAATGCCATTTAGTTTCACTACCTCAACAATTGATCGATTACATAAAAGTTCTCGAAACAAATTTTATCGATTTATTTCCTAATCACTGCTACGAAAAAGGCTTTTTAGAGATCCTTTTCAAATAATTGAAAAATGTGGAACACTTTCAATGTTGTAAAAACTTAGAACAGTTCTTTCTTCTTAGATATTTCCTTGGAATCCGTATTTACTTCCTACTTAAATTTTATAACAGAGGTCTAGATGATAAATGTTTCAGAAAGAAAATGCTTTCAGTTTCTCATTTATGAACTGCCTGTTCCACTTTCAAGATCTTACATCATGTTCATGCTACTCTCTTTTTTAATTTTTAATTTTTTCCTCAAAGCTTTAGTTGTGTTTATTATTTGCCGTTTTATTTTATTATTTATTTATTTATTATTTTTGTTATATATTTTTTTAATTGAACTTTTTATCTTTTATTATGTTACTAACCATATTTTTTTAAGCATATGGTTCGTAATAGGCCTCCTGGGGAAGCCGAACACCATTAAAAAAAAATAAACAAATTTTAACTGTTGTTATTTTATTGTTATTAAAAAAAAGTAGGGAAATTTGGAGGCTCAATTTAAATGTCGAGCAACTGCTGAAGAGTGAAAAAGTCTGTGAAAGCGCTTTTCAGATGTTATGTTCTGTGGAAAAAGAAGGAAAAGACTTCAACCATGCGCTGTATCTGACGTTAATGTTGACGAAATAGACTCCTTCATTAGAGATGAATTTGAAGATTCGTTTAGTTGTTTATTCACCAGAAACTTTAGTCGGTAAAGTTGATGAAGAAATTCAACATACTTTTCAAGAATGTGTGAATGACAATCGTTACTGACCCTATTGAAGCTTTTGATGAAGAAATCAATTTCTTGGATTCAGGTCTAATGAAAGAGTCTTTCAACATTTACGCCAATAAGGAAGCTTTAGTCACAAGCACTCAATCTCAAACATGTGAGTATTTAAGAAATAAAACCCCAAAAATACTGAAACTCAAAGAGCAATTGAAAACTGCTGAGGATAAAATTATAAAAATGCAAAAAGAGTACGAAGAAAAATGCGTAGCAAAGATTACGAAATTTCCCAATTGAAAGCAAAAATAGAGCAGCTTCAAAACGACGAAAATAAGAGAGCAGAAGCTTTTAAAGAGATGCCAACTGAAGTTCAAAATATAGTTGTTGAAAACAGCCTTAAAAATTTGAAACATGCAGGTATATAGGAAAAAGGTATGACAAGGCTGTTAAAGTCTTTGCACTTTCCATATACTTTGTATCACCTACCTGTTATAGATTGCTTTGCCCACTTTGATCACTTCCATATATTTCTACTTTGAAAAATTTCATATCTGACTGGCCGATGGCTCCAGGTAACGTTAAATTTAACGTTAAAAGCCTAGAGCTCAAAGTTCGTCAGTTTCCGGAAATTCATTAGTTGTATTCAATTGCCGTTGACGAAATGTCATTAAAAGCACATTTAGATTACAACAGACGAACCGATACTATTATTGGTCTTGAAGATTACGGTTAAGCGGAACATCGTTCACGATACCCCGCAACAAACGTGCTCGTAATCAAGGCTCTGTGGCGCTACCCAAGTTTTAAGCCACACAGTTTATGCGGCTCTTATGACCTTTGCCAAATCTGGCAAAACAGGTAAAACAGTTACCCAAACAGCCGAGTTCGTGTTATTGATCGACAAATTGTATGATTTATTTAATACGTCCAAGGTCAGACAACCCCAAGATTTGAAGAAAGGTTTTCAACAAAGTCAGGATCGAGAAGTGTTTTTAGGACAAGCGGGAGTCTTCTTGAAATCAATTAAAGTTAAAAACCGCGAAGGTAAAGAAATCACCAATACATTTAATTTTATTAACAGTTGGATGTTAATTGTTAAATACATCTTCACTTTTTCCTTATGGCAGCATTTAAAACAATACAAATTAAAATACATACTAACTCGACATCTCAATCAGGATTGCCTTGAACTCTTTTTCGGAAAGATGAGAAGTTCCTTGGGTAATAACAGCAGGCCCACAACCTCACAGTTCCAAAGCGCGTTCCAAAAGATTTGGGGTATACAATACCTTCAGATTGTAAGAGCTGGCAACTGTAAGATGAGCGAAGTCTAACAGATTACAGCAATAGAAAAATATGATTTAGTCAAAAATGTTTCATGGCTTCCGGAACCATCAAAGCTATCTCCTTTTTTAGCGAAAACAATTCACTCAACATTGACATCACTAGTTTTTTAAAACAAAATAGTTTTGAATATGTCTGTGGGTGGCTGTATAGAAAATTCTACCAGAACCATAGTTGCAATTTAGAACTTCCCACCGTTTCAAACAATAACCCTTCTTCAACTTTCATTTCATATAAAGAGTACGACAAATGCCATTTAGTTTCACTACCTCAACAATTGATCGATTACATAAAAGTTCTCGAAACAAATTTTATCGATTTATTTCCTAATCACTGCTACGAAAAAGGCTTTTTAGAGATCCTTTTCAACCAATTGAAAAATGTGGAACACTTTCAATGTTTTAAAAACTTAGAAGCTAGAACAGTTCTTTCTTCTTAGATATTTCCTTAGAATCCTACTTAAATTTTCAAGATTTTACATCATGTTCATGCTACTCTCTTTTTTCATTTTTTAAATTTTTCCTCAAATCTATCATTGTGTTTATTATTGTTTGCCGTTTTATTTTATTATATATTTATTTATTATATTTTATTTATTTTTGCTATATGTATATTTTTTAATTGAACTTTTTATCTTTTGTTATGTTACTAATCATATTTTCTTAAGCATATGGTGCGTAATAGGCCTCCTGGGGAAACCGAACACCATTAAAAAAAATCGGTTAACGCGCCTTCATGTTACCTCAAGAGAAGATATTTTTGTCTCGAAGGTGGTGTGGAAAAACATGAAACTTTATTTTAATTTAGTAAGAAAAAATATATTTGAAACATATCTAACATCACTTTTTACAAAAGAACTCACGATACATTCTTCATCTTCATCTAGGAGATCAAAAACTCTCTAAAAATTTGGATTCGATCATATTGATACATGGTTGATTGTCATAAAAGTCATCAAAAAAGAAACAATCAAAACATAAATAAAAGTAATCGATTCTAAAACGAAACGCTTAATTTTACCTTAAGGACTTGTGCAGTGGTTAGTGACTATAGTGAGCTACATAATTCATAAACACTGTCTACATCCTGCTCGGTCTTTCTCGACTGCAAGAGTTGTTATTGTGAGACGTCAATCAGTGGAGCCAAAAGTTTTGTCACTTCAGCCGGCTTAAAATTGAAATTTAAAAAAAGAAGAACAAAAAAAACATTCATCACGTCTTGGTCGTAGCTTTTCTTGAATTGCATTTTGTTGAGCTGCAAAAAAAAACAACATTGAGCTAAAAACAACTACGTAATTCAAAATCTATATTAACCTTCAAGTTTTTTCATTTCAACACAACGGTGTGTGCTGTTTCCCAACAAACCATAATCATGGCGCAGTTTTTCATTTTCAACCTCTAATTCTGAAATTCCGAAAAATAAAAATCAAAAATTAAAACAAGATATTTTGGATGGGCTTGGGAGGTAGGTAAGAACCTCAAAGAATCCTCGGTAGATTTGGTTTTGTTCATTAACTTTTCCATCTGGTCAACCAAAATCTTATTTTTCTTTTTCTCTTCCTCCAAAATACTTCGTAATTTCAATATCAAACTTGTTTGCTCGCTTTTCGGTGTTGAAGTGACATCTAAAAAAAATATAATAAGTTAGAAAATGACTATTAGTTTAAGGTCACATGACTAACCAATTTTTGTGAACGACTCCATTGCAGACTGATTGTTATTATCAAAAGCTGAATTTTGACTATTTCGTTCAAGTGTATTCTTAGCCGATGCATAACCAAAGTATTCTTCATTCTGAATGAATGCATTACTCAAAGATCTCGTTTGATACGAATATTCTGTAGAGTATCCATTAGACTTTAGCAAGCGACTTAGTTCTTCCTTTAGAATGAAATTTTCTCCTTTTAAAATATCCTTGCCCTTCTTTGCACGTTGAAAAGCTTCGTGAAGAGATGAGCTGTCTCGGAATTGTGAGCCAACTGGTCGCATATGCTGTTTCGGTGGAGTTATGTAGGAAGAAAAAATGTTTATTAATTTTAGACAATGGTAGTCGCCTAATGCCGCCCCCCTCAGTGGCCCCCCACTTTCAAAGTAAAACGTCGGTAAACCTAATGGCCAACTCCTTTATCCTTTTCTTTCAAACGATCAGTCATCTCTTTCTTAACATCTGCCAAAATATTTTTTGGTATCTGGCATAAACTTCCCCAGTTAAGAATTCATTAGTTGCGCAGCCTCATCGGGATCAGTTCGTTCGCAGTTTAAGGGGCCAGTTATAGCGACACGGAAAACCAAACCGGAAAAATTTTCAGATGGAAAATTTTGTTTGTTATAAATCGATTTTAAACACAAATGCTACACTGATCGATGCTAATAAAAGTTTCAATTGAACTTACATTTTTTGTAAAAAATGTATTTTTTCATTTTTATGGTTAAATTTGGTTTTTCGGCCCAGCTGATTGACAATTCCACCAAAATGGAACAAATAGTCTTTCCTGTTTCAATCCAATTGTTTTCGGTTTCCACTGGAAGGTGAGCTGTCAAAATATTTTTTTCGTTGTAAATTCTGCCATGAAAAGTTTTTCGTTGCAATTTTAATCAAAAAGCACATCAAAAGCTAGCTCTTTTCAAATTTGAAGGTTATATTTTGTTTATTCGTTGCAATTGTGAGTATTTTCAATACTTTTTTTTACATTAATAACAATCTTCTTTTTATATAAAATACCTAGAAAAATGAGTCAAGAAGCGAAGAGGATGCTGAAGGTAGTGACAAGGGAGTTCGAGGAAAGTTGAAGAATGCCAAAAGAAGTGGACTTCGCTGAGGGACTCCTTCATAATGTATTTCCGAATGGACCAAAACGTTGCGAGTGGGTCTGGAGCAACTACCACAGTGAAATGGATTCATTTTCAGGCCCCCAGGTTCCTGATTCCCTATATAAGAGTTCCAGCCGAGTAAGTCATATTTAATTATTTGAAATAAATATGTACATACATCACACTTTATGCTTCCGTTTGATTTTTAGTGATTGCGGGAACTTCAATGGGGAGCTTCAGAACACTTCAACTCAGAACCTAAGCCAGTCTGAGCTCCCATTGGAAGTTAAAGTTGAAGTGGAAGAAGGGTACCCCTTCAGCCCGTCACCTCCTTCACTTCAACATAAAAGAGGCAAGAAGCGGAAGGATGAGGAGCCTCTCGATAAAGTGCTGAAGGCTATTGAGAATAGCGGGAAAAGAAAGCCAATGGAAGCATTCTTTGACAGCATTGTCCCGCAAGTAGAGCACTTCAGCTCGAGACGACAAATTAAATTGCAAAGAAGGTTTCTAGAAGTTTTGGCGGAAGAGCTGGTAGAAGAATAATCCAGACTTCAAAAAATTGTATGTTCCTATTGTGTGATATTTGTATGTTATTTATTTTTTGTTTCTGTTGCTGTTTTAAAGAATAATGTAAAATTAAAAACTATATTTTGTACTCAATTTGTTTCTTTTCATTGTTTAAAAAATTGTTTTATAGTGTTCACATTTTGTTCTGTTCCACTGAAAATCGAGGTTTCCTTCGTTTACAAACCAGTGAGCGAAGCTGCTGCGAATATTGACAGCGTGAGAAGCTGGTTGGTTTGCTCTAACGTCGTGGTCCACATAATTACACGTTGAGCTATTGGTATTTTGGCTTGTTTCAATTTGTAAGCTGTCCTTTGTACGTTGAAGAAAATTGTTTAAAATACAGCAAATAAGTATTAACGGCTAAGCTAGCTCCATTTGACCTTCAAGTGGCTTTAATAGTCAATCCAAGTATGTGAAAATATTCCCAATTCGCTTTCTATCATTCGCCTCGCTCTTGAAAGTCTAAAAAGAATTGAATACTAAAATGTTTTTTGTATTTGCAATAGATAAATGAATAATTTACCTAAAAAAAAATAAAATAAATTATTGGCACAACAGCTCCAAGCGAAGCCGGGGCCTGTGACTTACACTCTCAACCATTCCTGTGTGTGCATTGATATTCTGCAGGAATGGAAGGGACCTACAATTTACCGCCGAATCCGAACGGCTAACAGAGAAGCACATTCCATGACATTAATTACTCTTGGAGGATTTGTCACTTCCTCGCAAGAGGCAGTACCCCGGAAAAGAACTTTTTAGATGGAGCCGTCAGGGATCGAACCCAGAACCTTCGGCGTGGCAGTCCGACACACTAACCACTACGCCACGGGGTACGGGGTATAATTTACCTATAGTTATAAATTCTCTGCTCGCTGACAAGTGAGTTTCAAACCAAATGCTTCGTCTCCGACAAGCACGTAGGGCATAGGAGTCACTGTATCGGGCAATGGCTCATCGGCGGGCACGAACAGCTTTTGAGGATAGTTATGCCAAGCTTTTCTAAAGTTGGAGGACGTAAATACAGTCGAGTCTGAGTTTGAACCGAAGGCTCCAATACTAACCATTACAAATTTGTATTCTGCGTCCACAATAGCCATGAGCACAGTTGAGAAACACTTCTTATAATTGAAATTTAGACTTCCTGATTTTCGTGGTGCAAACATTCGAATGTGTTTCCCATCAACTGCTCCAAGGCAATTGGGAAAATTCCAGTGTTTTAAAAAAGTTCCAATCTTCTGGGCTTTTTGGAACCGGCATTACCAAATTTTCTAAATGTTTGTTGATAGCTTGGATTGTTTCGATTATGCACTTCCTTACAGTACTTTTACTTGAACCAGTAGCAAGAAACCTGAAAAAGAATCAAAATGTATTCATTTGTGACAGAATAATTCAATTTTCCTAACGCAAGGTCATTACTAATTTTTCCTTGGCACTGATAAAATCATGCCGATATAGGTTGAATTTTGGATTTATATCTTGACGTACTTTTGAAAGTATAAAATTAAATTGAAATCGGCTCATTCGAAAGTATTCGAAAAATTTAATTTGGTATTTTTCAAGCAAATGCGCTAGGGAAAAGAGTTCTCCTTGCTGTTTCTAACACGATATAAGGGGTGCACTTGGAATCTTCTATTTTGTCGTCGAAGCTTTTCCAAACCAAGCAATATAATTGCAAGGTACAATTTCATTTTTCTTGCACGAGTAATTTTTACCACTTTTAATATTCCTTAGCAATAAACGTTTAACAAAACTTTTTCCTTGATTTTTTTTCAACAAAATATCAAAAGAGACACTGACCGCTGACTTCTGTTTGACATTTATCAAGGAAGTTGTTTATTCACATGCACCGAGCCACCAGTGTCGCCAGCAACGCAGTGTCGTGTGGTAATGATTTGTAATGTGATTTTTTTGGTAAATGCAGATTTGTGGAAATTAATTTTGGATTCATAAATAAATATTTTATTTTGTATTTATTTAGGAGAAACATACAAACATACATAATTTAATTAATTTAATTTAATTAATGAATTCATTAATGCATTTTTGCGCGAGTGAACAAATAAATGTGAATTAAAATCATTAGTTTTCTTATATTTTTATAGTATATGTATTATAAGAACGTCAAAAGAAACACAAATAATGTGATTTTTTTTTTGGTCGCTAGATCAAATCTTTTTCGTGTGAAATATGATCAAACATCAAAAAGTGTTTTTCTTTTGGGCAATGATCATATCTTTTTGTGGTGTTTGATCAAATCTTACCTCCCAAATGAAATCTCATTTTAAATTGAGATTTAACACACATTTGCACACACACGACAATAATTTGACATTTCTCAAACGTCAAATTTTGTTGTTTATTTTTTTAGCATTTTGTGAATTTCATTGTGGAAAAAGAATTCTTTTTAGATGAGTGATCAAAGTTTTAAAACAATAACAAATAAATTAAACGGTTGAAATGAAAATTAATTGACAATTTAAAAATAAATAGGTATGAACTTGTAAAATTAAAATGAACATAGTGTAATGAATTGAATCGCTTTGAAAAGGATGCAGTGATTGAGCCTGGATTTTATTCCTAACTCATAACATAGCTGTTCCATAAGTTGGCAACGGTTGTGTTGAATTCACTAAAGATTTATTAGGTATAGTTTTTTATAGCTTTCTATTCGATGGCCTTTAATTTTTTCCAGGAACACTTCTCCCATACAACGAGTCATTTGTAAACTTTTGTTTATTACTCGGACAATGTTCATGTGTTTTTAATGCATCCTTTAACGAATCCTAGGTAGTTGTTATTTTATATACATGTAGACGTATTTAAGGGTGTGGGAGGCCATGAGGCACCACCTGGGATATAGTAGACATCATTATTTTTTAATTGAGTTTGAGTTGAGTATTTTATTAGCAACAATAAGTGTATTTAAGGTCCCATCGGACATCGGTGTCGCAAATATCCCCTCTTCTCAGCATCTATCCATGCGATAATGAAGATTTTGGTGTTTGCTAGTTGTGCTAGATGCCCAGCTACTTTCTGCATTCCCGATTTCCCCTTCAAACAATGATTTTAAAAAAATGTCATAAAAGGGCTGTTTCTTTGGCCTATGCTCAGGGGTACAAAAATGGCCATATTTCCTAAGTTACTTATCTGATCGTCATGGCTTTGATCACGCTGAGTCACTAATGACCACACTTAACTGACTGCATCATTAGAATTTTAAATTCATGACTATGAAGAATTTTGGATTTAATTCATTGTTCAATGATATAATAAATAATTGAGAATTCAATTTTCTTATTTTTCTTATAGTTTATAAATACATACAAAAATGAATCCACAACGCCTTGCAATCCTGAACGAATTTATGTCTTCCTCTCCCTCGTCTGTGGCAACCACAACCAGCAGCAGCTGGTCGGACAGCGATTCCGAAGATGTTTTTGAAGTTCAGGAAATGCTGAAGATGAAAGAGCGGCATTCTATTCCCAACTACGTGTTAGAAATTGTTCCAAAATATTCTGACGAAGAGGTTGGTGGTATTTATGATTACTTCGAAGAAAAGTTTGTATTGAATAATTGCAGTTTCGTAGTCATTTTAGGGTGCACCGAGAAACTGCGAATATTATAATAGAGAAGTTTGCTGCTTCGCAACATTTCAAAAAGAGGTATTATCCTGGAGGTAGAAAGCCCATGATCGCAGACACACAATGCCTATCCTTTTTATGGTACCTATGCAACTTCTGCCATAACTTTTTATCCTTTTTTTATAATTAAAATTTTAAAGGTTTGCCGGCAATAACGACTCCTATAGGCAAGTGTCGAATATGTTCGACTTTACATTTTCAAGTGCCTATAGGAGTCTGACTGCATTCATGGAGTTTTTATTCGACGTTTCAAAGGACTATATTAAGATGCCTGCCACCAACACCGAAAAAGAACTTATTAGCAGTGATTTTAAGAAGGTGAGTCCAACCTGCACTTCATTTTATACATATTATTAATAATTTGATACAGCTTGCAGGTATCGACAACGTGTTGGGGGCCATCGACGGGTCTTATATATATATCCGGAAGCCGGCTCATAAAATACGGTCAACGTATATAAACCGCCACGGACTTTTGTCCATAACTTTGCAAGGAATTTGCGATGCCAATCAAAAATTTTTGGACGTTTTCGTTGGAGCGACGAGTAAAATTCACGACTCCAGAATCTACAAAATATCACATATATATAATGAAGTGCCGCAAATATGCGGAGATGGGTACCACATTGTAGGTGATGGTGGCTATCCGTTACGAGAGTGGATGCTGACGCTATATCGAGATTATGGCGACCTAACGGCTCAGCAAAAAATGTACAACAAAAAGCACGCCCAAACAAGGGTAAAAATTGAAAATGCTTTTGGACTGCTGAAACAACGTTTCAGACAGCTGGCACGGCTCGACTTCTTCACGGTGATGAGGATGTCGAAGTTTGTGCTTGGTTGCTGTGTCCTGCACAACCTCTGCATCGACGCAAATGACTTGTGGGAAGAACATCCTGCATCAAGTTCCGGTACTTCTACTGAAGAAAGAAGGAGCGAGGAGGATATAAGTCGCGATATGGGAGAGAATGCTGCCATTGAGACGATTTTGCTGCACAGAGGGCAGCTTTAAAGAAATACAATTGCGGCAAATCTATAAAAAAAAATAATTTTTTAAAAAAATTACAAAAAAACAAAGTTTTACAACAAACAATAGTTTAATAAAAATGATAATGAAAAAAAAATTACAAAAAAAAAATAAGACTGATAATATTAATAATAAACTATGACTTTTAATAAATAGGATAGCACCAAATGCAAATAAATGGGATAGCACCATATGCAAACAAAAACCGTAATGAAATATTATTTCTTATCTTGATTTTGATTTAGAAAACACTGCCATGTTTTCGAAAACTAGGAGTTTTTCTTCTTCGTACTTGGCTCGCTGTTCGTTCCGCAGACGCAATGTCTCGTTTTTTTTTTATTCTGCTTTCCTCCTTTTTCCGATTGAATTCTTCCTTCTGGGCAAGCCATTTATCGTGCATTAGCATTTGTGGCGTTTTCCTTCGACGAATTTCACGAACCGGAGTTAGCTGTTCTTCGTCGACGGATTCTGCCACTGGTGGTGATGTTGTCGTTTGAGACGGCAATGGCGTTAGCGATGGTGACGCTCTTGTCACGGTGGCACTTGGGCTGGCTCTGCAGCTGAATGAGCAATATTTCCAACCAACGTCGCCGGTGAGCTACTGGATGGCGGCCTTATAGGAAATTTGTCCGCCTTTCTACATATTTGTCCTGGGGACAATCCAACCTCTATACATATAGAGTCATCCCGCTGAACAATCTCGTCTATATCGTCATCATATATCGAGCCCTAACCGCCATTTTATCGTAAGCGACATTTTTTACAAAATTAACTTAATAATGCAGTTCGATAGCTTATGCTTTAACGCGTGTTTCCACATCATTACTTTTTTAATAAGACTTTTTAACAAAAAGTTACAGAGAAAACAAAATTTATCGTAAGCGACATTCTCATTTTCTGTTAACAGCTAAATATTGCAAATGACATAGAGTTTTATTGCCATTTTTAATGAACTTTGATTTGTTGGCCGAATTATGCTGTTTTTTGTATTACTGTTTACATCGGCAAGCATAAGTAATAATACAGTAATACTCTCCTTTATGTTTTAAGCACTGTTGCCATTTTAACTTGTTTCCAGCCAAATTAGTAGTACCCCGTGGCGTAGTGGTTAGTGTGTCGGACACCCACGCCGACGGTTCTGGGTTCGATACCTGCCGACTCCACCTAAGTACTGCCTCTTGCGAGGAAGTGACAAATCTTCCAAGAGTAATTAATGTCATGGAATTGCTTCTCTGTTAGCCGTTCGGATTCGGCGGTAAATTGTAGGTCCCTGCAGAATATCAACGCACACACAGGAATGGTTGAGAGTGTAAGTTGCAGGCCCCGGCCCCGCTTGGAGCTGTTGTGCCAACAATTTATTTTTTTATTTTAGTTTATCCATGAATTTTACTCGAAAATATTAGAACCACCTTACATTTACCTACATGAATATATACCTAGTTATGTGCTGTGAATTTATAAACTAAGTATTTTTTCAAATGTTATGTTTGTTATTATGGGTCAATTGTAGCCATCATTGACATGCGTCTGTGAAAATTTTGATTGTTGACTTGAAGAGGATTAAGAAATGAACTGTGTTTTATAGACATCAAAATAAACTTAGTGAAGTTGAAAAATACTTTAGTTGAATTAATACTGTGTTCTGAATGAATTACAATGATTTTAACGATTGGAAAAAAACTTTCATTTACTCTTTTTATAACCAAGTATAATATAAATTTCAAAACACTTAGATCTGCTTTTTTTGAAAAAAAAAAAACAGCTCAAAAATTCTTCTAAAATATGGATTCTCGGATGACTGCGAGGTGAAAGAGTATGACACCGCTTTAACAAGGTCAAACCGCATTTCTGCAGTGGGTTGTTATCAACAATTATGTTATGAAAGCAAGTTAAAAATATCCCGATCAAAGTATCTTGATTGAAAGGACTTTGTAAAAAAAAACTATTATCTTTGAAATTTTCAACTACTATAAAGGATGTTTTAAATGAAACCAACGAAGAAGATAATTTGGACAACTAAGTACCAATCTTTGTTTGTTATTATGTGTATTACCTTTTACCTTTAAATTTGTTTTCTTTTATTTTAATTAAGAATATTTTTTTTTTGTTAGTTATTTGGTGTTATTTCCCCTAAAACTGAACAGTAAAAGCTACTCTTACTTTTTACTACAATCTTTTTGTTGTTTTATTTATATTATCGTAAACGCCAAAACTGTATATCATGAAATGGTAAGAAGTGACCACCAAAAGTATTGTAAACGCCAAAAACGTCAAAAACGACGTATATTTGGCAACAGCAGTGTTTGGTTTATATTCACTGAACTCCATTTACAAAAATATAACTGAATAGTGAAAATAAGCTCGGTCCGTTTTGAAGCTCAGGAAAAAAACAAAAAAATGTGTTTCCTGTAAAATTAACATTTAGTCGCTTACGATAAATAAGCGGTTAGGGCTCGATATCGTTCCCAAGTAACAATTTAGCTTGTATAAGGGCCAATTTTTTGAGTTTGGCAAGTAATAGCTTGTATACGGTTCGTATAAGGCAAATTTTCGCAAGCCACACATTTCAAACGCTGACAATTAAAATAATAGCTAGTATAAGCCCTTTAGAATTTAATTTGAAAAGTTCTATACAAGGCTTGCTGATAAAGGTACAATATGGCCTGTATAAGGCCTTCTGAAGTTGTCAACTGAAAATTTAAAAAATATAAGCTGCTATAAGGCTCTCCACGACAAGTCAATGCTAACAATTTGTGTAAGGCTGGCCATTAAAGGCCTTACACAAAATAAATTAATTTGCTATTATCAATAGTCTTAGTTCTTAAAAATGTAATCAGTTATGTAAAGAAAGAGAGAATGGTATGTATGTACTGATTACTGGAAAACAGAGAAGTTTTTAAATTAATTCCAAACTGTAGCCAAAAGGCTACTTCCTTTATCGAAAATCTTCACAACTTTGTAGCAATGCATATTTTATCCTTTTCACAGCCACTTTTGTACGCGTTTTAACTGAGCACTTTTCGATTAAGATTGTCTAAAAGGAACTAACAATCGATAGTCAACACAGTCGAAACCTATTTTTTTTTTTTATTATTTATGACAGTTAAAAGCTTGCTTTGGATGTTATCAAAGGTCATTATAAAAGCAATTTGATGACAGCTACCGCACATAGCTTGCCTAAGATGTTAAAAAAAGCCTTATAAAAGCCATTTGATGACAGCAATCGTGCATAGCTTGCTTGAGATGTTATGAAAAGGCCCTATAAAAGCCATTTGACGACAGCTATCGTACATAGCTTGCTTGGGATGTTATGAAAAAGCCCTAAACAAGTCATTTGATGACAGCTACCGCACATAGCTTGCCTAAGATGTTAAAAAAAAGCCTTATAAAAGCCATTTGATGACAGCTATCGTGCATAGCTTGCTTGAGATGTTATGAAAAGGCCCTATAAAAGTCATTTGATGACAGAAATCACACATACCTTGCCTGAGATGTTATAAAAAGGCCCTATAAAAGGCATTTGATGACAGTATTAACTAGTTCACATTTGATGCAAGAATTATCAACAGTGAATTGGCGCAGTGGTAGAGTGCTGGAATGGTACGAGGACGGACTTGAGTTCAAAACCCAGGTAAACAAAAACTTTTCATTTTTATAATTAAAATAAAATTTCAATTATTACAGAGTACACTAGAAAATGTAACGGGGGAGCTGGCTGAGGAGGAATTTAAATAAAATACAAATAAATAATGTTATAAAAATAAAATACATGCCTTGAAATAAATACAAAATTGATATTTTTTTTTTATTAATTCAATTTTTGAATTTTGCCTTATTTTTTTGTATTAAAACAATAAACTGTTTTCTTATATTCCTCACTTGTGGCAGGCTAGAAAATGGTATTTCGCTGCAATGCAAAAATGGCCCTTATAAGACCTTTATGTAAACATTTACGGCAAGAAATTGGCATAAGCCGTCATCGAATGGCTTTTATAGGGCCTTTTCATAACATCTCAAGCAAGCTATGCACGATAGCTGTCATCAAATGGCTTTTATAAGGATTTTTTACAACATCTCAAGCAAGCTATTGGCGATAGCTGTCATTAAATGGCTTGTATAGGGCTTTTTCATAACATCTCAAGCAAGCTATTGGCGATAGCTGTCATTAAATGGCTTGCTGAGAAAAGCTAATTGCATTTCATGATAAGCTATTTGATGCTGTAACACCTGCCCACAAAAGTCTTATAGCAGTTAAATAGCTTGCGCAATGTGCGCCAAAATGATTTGTTTAAGGCCTTTTTTTGTTCTTATAGCAGTATGAAAATAACTTGCTTAGAACCTTATACAAATTAAATTGTTACTTGGGAATTGTTATTGTCAATTGGTTTTTTTTGTTCGTTTTGAGACACATTTGTACCGTGTCTCAACTTGAGACCCATTAACACTTAACATAAACTTTTTCTCGACAAGTACTGCGATGTGTGCCCACAAAAGTTTTTTGGTTCTAAATTTTTGCATTTGGCCCACCAAGTTCATAAGTTTTGCGTAGGTATTCAGCATAAATCTTGTTGATTCTTCAGACCATTTCACTTGGACCGAATATCCTGGAACTGAAAATAAAAAAAAAAAATATATTTATAATAATAGGCATCACTTTCACACTTTCACACAGGTATATTTACCGTTTGTAATTTTACGGGGCGTTGAAGCGTGTTTTGGTGCTTGTGCGCTGGTGCTGCGAACAACTTTCCATGAAGCTGATACTAATCATAAAATAACATTCTGAAAAAACCTTCTACTAAACTTTTTTTTTCTAGGTACCTGTTGCTGATGCATCTACGGGGAGTTCATTTCTGCAGCCCTCATCAAAAACTCTTGGAGTCTGTGCGCTGGTGCTGGGAAGGCCAATCGATAATGTTGATCCTGTAATCATGAAATGTTTTAAAACACTAATGCAAATTTTTTTTTAGTGGTTCGTACCAGCTGCTGATGAATCTAGCTCATTCCCATAAGCCTCAACGAAGACCCTTGGCTCCAATCCATAAAAAGCTTGCACTTCACAGTAAGGGGCTGCTACAACACGACCGCTCTTTTGCAACAAAAATCCAAATATTGGAAACTAGACAGCCGAATACTGGAAACTTCTGCTATACATTTTTTTGTATAGTGCTCTACCTATTATTATAACTGTTCTAAGTATTAAAATAGTTTAAATCTGTTAATATATTCCTATAATATAGTTTTAAGGAACATGAGTAATCAAACACCAAGACAAAAGCGTGTTGTCTATAAAGAAGCTGATTTGCCAGCCCTAAATGAAATTTGGGAAAATAAAATGCCAATAAGAGAAGCTGCTAGGGAGTTAAGCATCCCCAGAACCACTCTTAAGGACCGAATCCATGAAAGAGCATTGGATGCGCCTTGCAAAATGGGACCTAACACTGTCCTATCAGCCAACGAGGATATAAGGCTGGTGAAATGGCTCATTACGTTGGCAAAGTGTGTATTCCCTCAAAGGCCAGATGACCTTTTACAAACTGTCCAAAATATTTTAAAAGCTGAAGACCGCAAAACGATTTTCAAAGACAGTAAGCCGGGAAAGAAATGGTATTAAAAAATCTTTAAACGCCATCCCTTCGCAATCCTGAATCCCTAAATAAATCTCGGGCAGCTGTAACTAAGCAGGGAATCATAAAGTGGTTTCGAGATTTGGAAGAATATCTAAAAGACGAAAAGGCAGAAGATATTCTAGATGATCCCACAAGAATTTTTAATGCTGATGAGACGGGATTTAGCATGGCTCCCAAGACAGGAAACGTCCTTGCTCCAAAAGGATACAAGGTGTACCTCGCAAGAACAGGAAACAATAAGAAGATGCTGACCGTTCTTTTCACGTTTGCAGCCAGTGGAAAGACGCTCCCCCATGGTCATCCTGCTCTACAAAAGATCACCTTTCTGGCTGAAAGCTATACAGGATAAGAAGCCTGATTGGGTCTTTGGAAAGACTGACAGTGGATAGATGAGGAGTTAAACATTTCTCCAGTTTGTAGAGGAAGGGCTCAACAATGGGCTCACACAAGACCAAACAAAACGGTCTGTCCTTTTTTTGTTCACAGACATGCGTCGAATGACTTAATTTGTCAGGGTCAACAGAGGGAAAGAATTTTTGACAAGAGTACCGTAGATATCGGGACCATGTTGAAGGTACTTATGAAAAAATGGCGAGCTAGTAAGAGTATTTGCTTCACCGCAGTCCTCTGGTGGTTCTAACGTCTTTGAACAATTGTCACCATTTTTGGAGCAAGAGGAACAGGTAGCTGGGAGTGTTGAAAATATTTCAACAGCCTTTATAGGTAGGTAGGCTTAATATTTTGTTACACTTTATGCGTACTCAATGAAATTACATTACCTTAGATCCATATATCAAAAATGCTGAAAAATTTCCTGCATCCAACGAATTCAACCCAACGGCTGACATTGTTTTGGAAGACATATGTTCACAGATAGCTCACGAGAACGTATCAGTTGAAGCCGGAATGCTTTTGCTTCTTTTATTTTTATTCAAATTAACCACGCTTCAACTTCATCAGGAATTCGGTCCTCATTTGAAAAGCACCTGGTTTACTCAAAACCTATACCAAAAGGTGATAAGAGGATCTAAAAAGTTAAAACCCCCAATTTCAATATCATCTGCTGTTTGGAAAGCATTTAAAAAAAGCAATTATAAATAATTATTGTTTTTATTAAAGGTGGCCGAACCCAGGAGCATCAGTGCCCGGACTTAAGACACGGGGGCCGGCCACTGGAGAAAATAGTTTTTTTTTTGGTAAAAATTAAATTAATTATTGTTTATTTAAAAATTTTAACTTTTAATGTTTTTGTATCAATCAAGAAAAATTCAAAGAATAATAAAAAAATCAAATTGCATATTTTATGTAGATAATTTTCTGACAAACATTTCTTAAGGGGTCGGTAACCGGCGTGGCGGCTCTACATATTACATAACGTTGAAATTGTGTGACCTTTGTTTTTCTTCAAAACAGAATGTACTTAAGTGGGCTATAGGTCAATTAAATGCAATTTTAAATTTGCGACGTTTCGAACGTGTTAACGTTCTTCATCAGGCACAAATATTAATTAATACATCAATTATTGCAAAAACAGTCTTGAGAAAAAGCAATAGTGCTTAAAAACATCACTTTGGGATTTTTAAAAATTTAAAAAAAAACGAAATACAAATTTCGCCATCTCAATAAAACCACTAACACGTAATAGCATCCCTGTTAGGTCTCCTCACAAGTTGGCTATACGAACTGCACAGCTGTTCACAGTCAGTTTTTCGTTTTTTTAAATTTTTAAAAATCCCAAAGTGATGTTTTTAAGCACTATTGCTTCTTCTCAAGACTGTTTTTGCAATAATTGATGTATTAATTAATATTTGTGCCTGATGAAGAACGGAAACACGTTCGAAACGTCGCAAATTTAAAATTGCATTTAATTGACCTATAGCCCACTTAAGTACATTCTGTCTACATATTACATACAATTTTCAAAAATCTGGCTTCCTAATAGAGTTAGAAATAAAAAAAAGTAGAGGGCGCTTCAGTCATGTGATTTGGATTTTCAAAACGCAGAAGACCCAGATAAATACATATTCACAATGAAAATGTTGTACCATAACCCGGAGGCCACACGAACAATATACTGGCAAGCAAGTTGCAATACACTTGAGGTGGATTTTCATTGAGCTGCAAGCCATGATCTGCAAGAAACGCTTGTGGCCTTATCAACTACTGTGTTCTCTCCTGTCGACAGCCTTATACACGGACCAATAAGATAGAGACCGCCAACTCACTGTATGGTCTCTCTTTTTGCCTACAAGCTGAAAATCAGCTAAAATGCCATTTATTTTGAGAGTGTGACGCTCTCCCTTGCTTTTTAAACCCATTTAGCAAACAAATCAAACGAATAAATGGCATACGCAGGGATGGTTGCCTTCACAAAATGCACAGACGGAGATGTACACGTATTCACAGACAGAAAAAAATATTTCGAGGGTGTTTCAGTTTCAGGCAAGATGAGTAGGTACAAGTTTGTGGTCTGTATTGGTCTGTGGCCGGTCTGTGGCCTTTTATTCACTGTAAACAGGTATGATCAAATAACGCACAAAGGTAGTTCCACACTATCCCACAGTGTAGTACGACATGTCAAAAAAAAGTGTGAAGGATTGTGTGATAGTTTTACATTCAATCCTAAAAAAATATTTCAGATCTAAACACATGTCAAATCGTATGAGATCTGCGCTGTCATATTCTGTTTCCACACTATTATACATCTGTTTCATCACACATTTTTGACATGTCGTATTACACTGTGGGATAGTGTGTAACTATCTTAAAATATGATCGCATCCGTGCGCTGAGTACAACAATAAATGGAACTAATACATAGAATATTGACTGAATCCTGTCATCGCTCTGTATTCTATCAACAAAAATGCAATCAACACTGAAAATATGCAATGAATAAACATTATAAGCTTTAAACACAAGTAGCGTATAGTAGGAAACACATGTATTCAACACACAAAATATGTATGAAAATTATGTGCTGAACACAGATAATATGCCCTGAACGCAAACTAATCTAGTTCGTTCCGTGAAGTTGTTCATTTTACTGCATTACCTACATCATTAGCTTCTGATCTTTCTGACGTCTTTTCTCAGGCGATAGACTAGACGTACAAATAAATAAAACAACAATGAAACGTGAAAGTAATTATTTTCTTTAAAAAAGATTTAAAAACACTAATAGTGCAAATAATAAAAAAGTATTAACGCAAAAATCAATAAAAACATTGTTTCAGCATATTTTCACTCGAAGTTTTCGGAAAATAAAGGACTTTTGCTGCTGGTAAAGTACAAATAATATATATAAATTCAATTATATACACATACATTATTATTTGATATTTTACTATTATTAGATTATCTTTATATATAGGTACAATTCTTCTGTACGTTTGTTAGAAATCCTACTAATAAACGGCTGGAAAATTTGAATGAAATTTTATATGTACTTATGTACATATATATTTCAATAAGTTGCTGGATGGTTTATAAGCAACGGTGGCGCTACTGTCAGTACCTATGTCACAAAATTTGTAAACGCCTGTACAAATTTGGATGAATATTATTTGATTGTATATTTGAATCATTTCCTGGATGGTTCCCAAACACAATAATTGGACCCAATATATGGCCCTGTTTTTTGTCACCAAATTAATAACTGTAATGCTAAATAGGTAAGTGATTCGTTCATATTTTTATGTGTATTCGAATTAAATTTTTTTAAAGAAAATATGTGGATACAGCTGACTCCGGAAATGTTCCAGCTATTATCAGCTTCCTCAAGTGGAACCAATATCAGAACCCCCCGCCAGGAAGTCGGTACGACAGCCTCATTTCTTCCGGACGTTGCGTGAGAAGATGACGCGTTTGGCATTAACCCGCCAAAAACAAAACAGCCCAGTAGTGGGACCGACAATATAATACAAATGTATAAAAGTAAGAACTTTCTTTTTTAAACTTCCCTGAAAAACGACCGCGTATGGGATATCATATGAGAAGAAATGGCAAAGGACCAATTTGTCTTTTCTCCGTCCCAGGTAAGAAATAGATTTATGAACCTTAAGAAACAGTATACCAAACAACATAATTTTGTCATCTAAGGTTAAAAATAGATTTGTCAATCTTAAGAGGCAGTACGTTAAAAAAGGATGGGTTAAGGATAACCGGGTCAGCCCCAATCCGTTTTGATTATTGGGAGGATTTCCAAGACATGTTTGCAGCAGACCATAATGCCACTCCTGTGTGCACAACGTCGAATTCACGACCACTCGCGATTGATGAACACAGCGAAGCACAAAATTTGGTGGGAACGGCGTATACCGTCACCATTGAACGGAGGAAGGCGAGAAAACGCAGAACGACGAGCCCCATTCTGCACGAAATGCAAATGTTGACGACGGAAGCGTGCCGAACGATGGGAGAAGAAGAAAGTAATGATGAATCGACAATCGAGGAGTCGAGGGAAGCGATAAATTTATAAGTATTATGTTGTCTGTAAATGTTAAAGTAATGTACCTACCAAACTGTTTTAAATATGTTAATTTATTAATAATTCACTTTCTTTTGTACAAAATAAAAAATGATATATGTAAGTGTATAAAATGACTTATTTATTTACATCAACAATAACCCTAACAGACGCATGATTTTTGTTGAAAATAGTTTGTTGGTTTGTAAGATTTCGTCTTCGCATGTACGGTGGGATGCACCAGCTTAAACATGGGTAGGCCTTGTCACCCAATATATATTCCTCGTTGGGAAAATAATCCCATTCATTTTGTTGAACATTTATGAACAAGTCACTGTTTTTGAATACCCTTATATCCGGAACAGAGCTTGGCCAGCCGGTATAGCAATCCAAATACCTCTTTTTCCGAGTCACAAACGCACGGCAGGGTCATAGAGGTGAAGTTTTTCTATTTGTGTAGGCTCTGCATTGTGACTTCGGCGCTTTTATTTGAACATATGTACCATCAATTACTCCAATCAAGTCATGATATGAAGATTTTGATGCAAATTTGGATTTAATGGCAACAAGCTCTTAGCCAGACGGCCACTTTATGTGTTTGGATGCAATTTCAGTGAGCAAATTGACTACCCGTACAAAACACATTGATAAACTGCTTTTTGTTAGGTCAAATCGTTCGCCCACTGATCTTAAATATAAAGTAAGAGAAAATATGTATATGCAAATTACCTTTATGAATCAGGTGTTGCTAAAAGCCAAATAACAGCAAGAAGTTGTCTGTCGATTTTTATTTGCTTTCGTCCAAGCCGTTCTCCCTCCAAACTTCTGAGACATCCCGTAAATTAACTTTAAAGGCCTCTCTCGTAAGACGAAATTTTTTTTGATTGCTGCGCATCATACTCAGCAGCAACCGATTCCACATAGTTTTTAATCTTTACTAGTTTCCTGCGGTCTGAAGGAACTAAAGAGATCGGAGCTAGCTGCTCACCATCCAATCCTGATGATAAAGATTCTTCTTCTGAGTCCAACATTTCTTCCAATAAAAGACCCACCATTCTTTCATTCTAAAAAAGAAATTATAGATATATATATAAAAACAGTCTATTAAATGGGTTTCAAACTTACTTCAACCAATATATTTTTAAATTCTTGCATTGATCTCACAACAGCGACAATTTTTTTGTTCTGAACTCATTTTCGAAGCTTTATCATTAAGTTTCGTTTGACAGAACAACAAAAGTCGTTCTTAAATGAAATTGATACAATAGAGATTTTAAGCAAACGGCAATATACTTCTTTCCCTCTCGTTCCGAGACGTCAAAGTCAAACGAGAAATCCTTCTTTGAAGGAAAACAATTAAATTCTCTATTGAGTTTAGTTTGGCGGAATATTTATTATAATTCAATTTAAAGTGTTGCTATCAATAAAATCCCCTGAAATCAGATTTTAAATATGTAATCAAAAATATATTTCTCTGTGTAAAAAAACTTAACTTTGTTCAAAACGTGCCTCCAAGTGTGCAAGACAAATACTTTTATATCGGAGCAATTCGCGCTAAAATGTTTATGAAGAAATAGTTTAGTTTTAAAACAATACTAACTAGTTTTTTAAAAATAAAATAATAATAAAAAAGTTTGCCTACAATATGCCGACAAATTGTTGTGTACACGGCTGTAATAGCAATGCAATCACGAACAAAGAAGAGCGTTTCTATGCTTTTCCAAGAGTTTGAAACCATGTTATTGTTAAAAAACTAGTTATTATTGTTTTAAAACTAAACTATTTCTTCTTTGAAATTTTGGTGCTTCCATTTAAAAGTATTTGTTTTGCACACTTCGAGGCACGTTTTAAACAAAGTAAAGTTTTTTACACACCGAATTATATTTTTGATTATTTAAAATCTGATTTCAAGCGATTTTAATAAAAATAACACTTTAATTTGAATTATTAAGTAGAGAAGGAATATTCCACCAAACTAAACTCAACAGAGAAATTAATTGTTTTCCTTCAAAGTAGCTAGCTGTCAACTTTTTTCTTGATTTGACATTGTTCTTTGACGTATTCGCATACTTCTCTATCGTAACAATCTCTAACATGACATTTCGACACTTATTTTTGACATAACAATAATGTGGAGAAAACGAAAGCACCACAGTTATTCTAGGCTCCACTCTAAAAACACCCCTTATTGGACCATACCCTTCAAATTCGGAGAAAACGTGAACATAAATCAAATCAAAATAATCGAGGAGATGAATATAATCCAACTGCTGAAAAGAATGCCCCAAGCTTAGACGGTTAGAATAAAAGATGAGTATATAGAGGGAATGCGGAATTTTAATAACAGGAACTCGGACTCAAAAGCAAACGTAATGGTGACTATGGAAACAAATGCTGCAGACAAGCATTGGATGAATTTCTGTGAAGTGAGAAATGGATCAACTGAAGAAGGATCGTGTGTCAGTATGCAAAACATTTTTTTTTTTAAAGACAATATGCAAATGTTTTTATTAAACAATCTTTTTCCAACAAAATTTTTATCTGTTTTACAACTTTTTGAAATGATGGATACTAGATTTTAGTATGATTTAGTTGTAACGCTATTTGGCATATGGTTAAGTTTGACCATCGTTGCTTTATTGGGAAACCCATTCTCGTGGACCACGGCCTCGTTTTCCAAAATCTCTTCCTCGATCACGTCCGTCATAATCTCGTCCTCTTGGTGGACGAACTTCTTCTGGTTCTTCTTTTTCTACATTTGCTGTTGGTGAGATAGCTACTGGTTCTTCAATAATTTTGTTTACGGATTGTGCTGGTTTTTCTGCTGTGGTTGGTGCCTTTGCTGGAATTTCATCTGTAGTTAATGGAGCTTCAATCGCTGATTCCGCAGGCGTGTCTTCGTCCTCGGGCATTGTTTCTTCATCCGCAAGCGAAGCTTCCTCGTCCTCCGCTTCTGCCTCTACTACATTTTCTGGTGCGTCATCTCCATCAAAGACATCGCTATCATCAAAGTCATTAGGTCGTAAGTGTAAGTCCCATCTTGGGGGACCATTTCCAAACGGGCCACCGAAAACTCCGGATGGTCCAAATTCTCCCGAACCTCCAACAAATGGTGGAGGTCCCCATCCTTTTGGACCACCTCCACCTCCTAGCTTACCACCTGCTCCTGGATTGCCACCATATTTTTGGGTAGCAACAATTACTGCCAAAAGCACCACTAATAACAAAGTTAAACCAATTTTCGTTGCCATTGCTCTGATTAGATTGAGATTGAATGTGTCGAAGTTAGGCCGAGTTCGGTCCTTTTATACTCTTCACAGTGCAACTGTTGCTTTGTATATTTTATTAATCAAATATATGTTCAAGTGATGGGAATTTTTAGTAGATCAAATATTATTTTCATTAATAGAAATGATAACAAAACAATATATTTGGTTAGCGTTGAATCGAGAACTCGTATTCATTGTTAAAAAATCATTTTAAAAAAATGCATTTGCTGGCGCGAAATGCACCTTCGTAGTTTGTTTTTGAAAAAGCAGTCATCAGCTGTTTGCCAGCATGATAGTCGTTCTTTGGGCTTTTCTAAATATGACAGCCTTGACTAAACCAAATCGAATTTTGGACAATGAATTTGGATATATTAAGAATTATGCGAATGGGCTTTTCTCAACATCTGGCCTTGGTCTTGGAACAAGTTTTATATCAACACCCAAATTCGTATTTGCTTATGTCTGTTGACATAAGTCTATTTTCAAAAGTACACAGAATTTTTGTGAATTATTTGTTTTGTTCCAAACATTTGCATTTGATTTCTGTTATTTCATTATTGTCTTCATGTCTGCCAGATCAGTGCAATGTGGAATAAGTGCCAAAATTCTGGAAACCTAAGCCCCGATTCAAAATCCTCAAACGGTATTGTAATTTTCGAAACAAAAAGTAAACACGTACTCGTAACTATTCGTGGTGGTGGTGTAATCGACGCAGAGCATCGAAAGCATTGTTTTTAAGGTGACACGCCTCAATATCCGCGGACAAAATATCCGCGTCAAAATATCCGCGACAAAATATCCGCAAATAATATATCCGCGGTGCTATAAGTGTGCCCAAGCAGGGGGGTTGCGAAGGTCATTGTTTATACACCGTAATGCTGGGTACTAGCACTGTATTTGCGCATTTATATAATTTCCTGCGGATATTATGTCGTGGATATGGAGGCGTGCAGCCGATTGCAGATATTTTGTCGCGGATATTTTGACAAGGATATTTTTTCCGCGGATATGGAGGCTTGCAGCCGTTTTGTACAAGCTATTAAGATTAACAAACCCAATTCACTGTATTTTTACAATTTTAAGGAGGTTTTTTGTATGAAATTTTATACTCGCAGTTAAGGCAGCTGCTTGCCGAATTTACAATTGAAAATTTAGAATGAAACAACAACAACTTGTGTGTGCTACCACCAAGTTCAAAGGCTGGAGTTATAGCTATTTCACGGGGACCAACCCGATCATCAGACTCCTTTAGTAGTTGATTAACATTTTGGTAAGCAAAACATTTTATTTAGTTTCAAAATAAGTGCCGGGTGGTCCTGGTTAATTAAAAACCAATATTAATTAATAAGGACAGTTTTGACTTTCTGCACGGCTGGCGTTAGGAAATTTGTTGGCACAATCAGCTCCGAAAAGCCGATAATTTTTTGATTTTACTGACCCATTAAGGGTTTTTAAATAGTACGGGCAGGACCTGGAACAACTACTCCATTTAAATGGGTCCATTTCCAGGAACCTAGTCGGAATATACAAAATAAAAAGCTGAAATGAAAAAAA
This sequence comes from Platycheirus albimanus, assembly GCA_916050605.2. Lineage (NCBI taxonomy): Eukaryota > Metazoa > Arthropoda > Insecta > Diptera > Syrphidae > Platycheirus > Platycheirus albimanus. The sequence continues at coordinate 263,437,610 of OU696696.1, read as the reverse complement.
TCAATATTTTTTTAATCATTAGGAACCTATGTAGCGGTTTTTGACCTCCTAGCTCTATTGCGTTTACCGCCATCTTTAATAAAAAGAAAATTTGTTTTTGTTAAATATGAAACTCGCTAATTTTAATTGTTTTACTAAAAATTAACATTACTGAAGTTGTTCAGAATACTCTGCCTTTTTGTGTATGACATCATTTTCCCTACGGCTAATTCTGAAAACAAGAAAAAAGTTAAGTTTTTTTTTAAATAACTTACTAATTTGTAATTTTTTACCAATAATTCACTCAACAGAAGTTGTGTATGGTTTTATATTTTTTTTTTGTTTTTTTTTTTAAATAATTTAATTTAATTTTTAAAGTTTTTTTTAAGTCTCCCTTTTTACTGATGATGATGGCCCTGCAAGACTAACATTATCTTCAAAATTTTTGCCAGCGGAAGCGTCAGTTTTAGGTGTTAATTCGTCATTAGCTTTAGTGTAGTCGTTATCAAAGGCAAGCAGCTCCCGAATTTCCACTATGTTCTCACAGGTTTCTCTACTATACACGTTTGGAACATGCAGAACATTTCGGTCGGGATTTGCGACATCCATCACACTGATTTGGTGAAGCACTTCAAACGAAGTAGGTTGAGAAATTTCACATCTTTAACAATTAAAAGGAAAAAACCCTGTTACGAATTTTTACTTGCGATTATATAGGTACACTATTAATGCAAGTTATAAAGGTGGTCTAAAAATTCTGTCCGTCTTTATGTCTGTCTGTCTGTCTGAGTGTATAGACACCTACAGCCCTAACGGGTGGCCGAATTGCTTCAAACTTGGTATACAGAGTTTTTTAAGTATTGTATAGAGGGTAAATTGAAATTTTTCTTTAACTCAAAAAATAAATGATTTAGAAAATCAGTGTTGTTTTTCAGGTAGGACCAGTCATATGGCTGCAAAAAAAGTTTTAAAAAATGTCTAAGAACGGTACTTTCCATAGGACCGTTTTCGGATATGGCGCAACCAATACTTTCGAAATTTCACACATATATGGGTTTAGGTAACTCTATTTATACTTCATGCCAACATTTAAAAAAAATAATTTTTTGTATTTTTAAATGCATTTAAAAAAAAAATTTTAATTAATATTTTGAAAACTACTTATTAAACTTTTTTCAAAAATTATAAATAAATGTATTTGCTGAATACCTATGAACTGGCATTTTTGAGTTTTTTTTGAAAAATGTTTTCAAAAAAGTTTTTTTAAACTTTTAAAAAAAAACTTTTTTCTCAAAAACCGCTCAACAGATTTTTATAAATTGATTCTTATAAATTCAAATATATCCAGGAAACAAAATGGCGTACTTCTTTTTCAGCTCAAATTAGTTTAAGTATTTATTAAAGAATTTTGAAAAATTTATTTTTATCAAAATCTCAACCCCTAGATCACTCTCACACATAAGAGCAAGTTCGTGCAACCCAATCGTGCATTTTATTTCTATTTCTATTGTTAATTATAACTAGGCTAAGTCCCTCAGATTTTTGATTCCCTATATTAGGGTTCCAGCTTGAAAACAAAAGAGTTAAGAAGGCTGAGGAGCCTCTGGACAAAGTACTAAAAGCAATCGGAAATTAAGACAAAAGAAAGCCGACTGACATTGCTCTTCAAGTAGAGCACATCAGCCCGAGACGACAGGTTTATTCCGAAAATAAGATTTTGGAAGTTTTGGCGGAAGAGCTCGCCTCGCAGCTGATTAGAAAAAGATTAAGACAAAATTGTTAGCTACTAAAGCTATCATTAGACGGTCCTTGTAAATGGTCCTTGCAAGGACAGTCTGACGTCACAGAAAATGTGTCCTTGTGCTTGTCAGTAAATGGACATTCTTCACCGTGTGATTGCTAGTAAGAATGTCCATTACACGAATGAAACAAATTTGGCATTCTTGTCCCAAAGTACAATGTCCACCAAAGTGAACATTGTTACTTTTGCATTTCGGTGTCCTTGACATGACAATTTTGACAGTTGGTGGTGAATGAAACCTCGCTGAAGAATGCAATATTTTTTTCCGTCACCATTACACGACATTTATAAATTGGTCCTTGTAAAAAGTAAATTTGACGTTTCAGAGACATTTATAAATTGAGTGACTATCGTTATTGTCTTTTTTTCTCTAGAAAATATTCACGAGAGGTATGTGAAGTTTTTCGATAAAATAATTTCAATTAGAAATAATACCTCTGTTCGCGTACCCAAATGAAACAGTTTGCATTCGATTTCATACGTTTACATTAACACAAAAAGCGTTCGCGTACTGAGAGATGAACGAAAGATGAACGAAAGAAAATAACAGCTGTTTTATTCTTTCGTTCATTTATTTGCAAGTTTTTGCCCACTGAAATTTCATCTGGTAAAAACTTGAACTCTGTCAAAATCATATGACGTAAACATTTGTTGTTGCAGATGACCCTTACCGCGAAGAGCTAACCAATCAAAAAATTCGAATTTGACGTTTTTCAAGTTTTTACACAAAAAGCGTTCGTGTACTTTTCGGTAAGTGAGAGAGATTTTTCTCTTATTTGAGAACAAGGATGCCAATCTACTACATATGTAGTAGATCTGCTTCATTTATTTTTTTATATGCGTCTACTACGTAGCAACTCTAATCTACTTCGTTTTTATCATTTTTATATAACGATCATAATTTCATATAATATGTGTTGAATTGATTCATTTTTGCACATCGAAAAAGCCATTTGCTTAATCTGAATGCACTCATCACAAAAACCTCCTAGTTACTACAATTTATTTTCCAAACACCTTACTATCGTGTAGAAAAAGAGCAGATAGATACATTGGTGTTGCCTGACTATATGCTTACACTAGCTAGCCTACCACATAGCAGTGCAGCAGCCGAAAGACGGTTTTCAGATTTTAGCAACGTAAAAACAAAATAAAATGCACGACTTGGTCGCACGTACTGGCTCTGTTGGTGCAATAGTACGATGAAAACAAAGTCTTCGAGCAATATGAAAAACGCATGTTTGAAAAATTTGGGAAAAATAACGAAATTTTGGTTAAAACTGGAAAACCCGATATACCTGACTTACTTAAAGAAACCTTTGAATATTTCAATTTGAGATGTCATCTTTTGGTTGCTATAAATGATATAAATATCCGCTAATGGCCAAATAATTTAAATTGTAAAAAACAAATTTCCGTTTGAAGCCAAAAACTAAAATGCAGTTTTCTTCAAAACATTCTATGTATACTCAATACAAAGTTTAATAAAAATCGGTAGAGCCTTTTTTGAAAAAATTAGAAAAAAACTAAAAAAATTGGCCAAAACCTAGTGGCTCTTTGTATGGGAGCCACTATTTAAAAAAGAGGAACCAAAAAAAAGGCAATGCCATCTGATAGAGAGTTGTAAGAAACTATACCAAACAAAGTTTGATTGAATTCGATACAACCGTTGAAAACTTCTGGCCAGTTGAAAAAAAGACGTTAAGACCAGATCTCCGTTTTAAGCATTTTTTGCCAAAAACTAAAAACGCAGTTCTCTTAAGAACACTAAAAGAACACACAAAATTTAATCAAAATCGTTAGAGCCATTTTGGAGCAAATTATAAAAAACCAAAAAAAGTTGGCTAAAACTGAACGGCTCGTTGTATGGGAGCCACCATTTGGAAAGGCTTCACTGAAAAATGTATAAAACCATCCTATAGAACACTATAAAGACCTATGCCAAACGAAGTTTGAATCAATTCAATCGAGCCGTCTCGAAGTTATGTTTAAACCTGATTTTCGTTACGACCATGTTAGCCAAAAACAAAAAACGCAATTTTGTTAGAAATATCTTAGGTAAGTTAAATTCTACGTTTAATCAAAATCGTTAGAGCCGTTGTCGAGCAAATCAAAAATGAAAAAAACCGTTACTTGAAAGGTACCAGTTTGAGCCGGGCTAAAACAAAATAAAAAAATCCTCGACAATGATTTTTCTTCAAACTGCTAGGTAGGAGTTTGATTATTTTTTAATAGAATACAATCATCATTCATTTATTAAATATTCTTTTTTGTGGATAGATTCCGAAGAGTGAGGGAGAATGGGAAGCTGTAGCGAAAAGGTTCGACGAAGCGTGGCAATTCCCGAATTGTGTAGGGACGGTGGATGGGAAGCACGTCGTAATGGTCGCACCACCTAATTATTTATTATAATTATAAAGATATGAGATAAATAAATGGACAGCAAGTTGGATTTCCAAATGTTTTCCAAAGAATTTTATATACAAGTAACAATGTTTAAATATCTTGCTGTTTATAGGCACACACAGTATCGTTTTGTTGGGAGTTGCCGACGCTGAGTACAAATTTTTGTATGTTGACGTCGGTTGCATTGGCAAATTTTCAGATGGCGGAGTATTTAACCGTTGCACGTTTGGGTAAGCACTGGACAGCAACCGGTTACATTTGCCTGCTCCAAACCCACTGCCTAGCAGAGACACAGCAGTCCCATTTGTGATCGTTTAAGACGATGCGTTCGCATTGCGTCCAACAGTTATGAAGCCGTACGCTCAACGCAATCTGACTTTGCCAGAGCGAGTTTTTAATTATCGACTGAGCCGCACGCGACGTATTATTGAAAACGTGTTTGGGATAATGTGAGCACGCTTTCGAGTGCTTCGCAAACCAATTCATCTGGTACCGGACAAAACAAAAAAAGTGGTCCTTGCATGCTCGGTGCTGCACAATTTCCTAATCACCACAAATAAAGGAGTTTACGCACCACCTAATTCGTTCGATCAAGAAGACGAACAAGGCAATGTGACGAGCCCAGGAGAGTGGCGCTCCGAAGCAATAACGTCGACGCTGTATGCACTTGAGCCCACACGGGATCGATCCAATGATGCTAAGCAAATTCAGAAAGAGTTTATGTACTATTTTACCGGAGAAGGCGAACTTCCTTGGCAGTACGATTTTATTTAAAACTATGAAAGATGAAATAAAAAAAGCAAAAACTTTCCGTCCAAATAAAAAAAATTTTTTTTTTTAATTTATTAAATAATTTAATCTTCATCTTCTACATTAATATCTACATCACAGCAGCAGATGATGTGTTCCTCGTCGTCCTGCAGTGTGGTGTCGAGCAGCATTTCTTCCTCATGCTCAACCACTTCCCCTGTTTCCAGCGAAACATTGCCTCGAGAACCTAAAAAGTTATACATGTTGGTCATAAGAATTGTCTCGGGCTGCAATGCTTCGCTGGGGGTAGCGAGCGAAGAAGCCCCGCAATCAAGTCTGCACAGGACTGGAAGCGATCCGTCGACCTTGAAGACAGGTTAGACAGCACTTCCGCTGCCAAATCCTTTATGCTTCCAGCCTATGAGACAGACGGAAATGATGTTGGTGTTGAGGCTGGTGTTGGCGTCTTGCTATTTTCCGTCGTGGAGCAGTTGGAATGTCCACCGCTGAGGGAACTCGCGAAGTGGACTGCTCGCTCAAGTCCCTGAGAAATGATGCATCGGTGTAGGCGCCTTTCTGAAAATATGAAAATCAATGCAAAAAATATAAATAATACAAATCAAATATCCTACCAATTCCATCGTTGGTGTCGACATGGAGGATTGCGACACTTCGGCCGACTCCAAGAACATCATCTCAGGGAAATGAGCCCACGTCACTTTTATTAGGTCGGATGCAGCTTGGCCTGACTTTTTGGACCGCATTTTGCCAAGGTTGGTCTTAAACAGGCTGCGAAGAATGTTCCATTTTATTTTGGCTTCATTCGCATCAATTTGCGGAATGGCAAGTTCCCTCGCAACCTGCTGCCAACAGTCCGACTTGACATTAGTCAGCCGATATTCGCTGCATCCGCTGTCCTACAGCGGTGGCCACTTCTGCACAGCAGCTATAAGAGCAGATTCCTGCTGGCTGCTCCACAAAAACTTCAGTTTTCGTTTTTTTAGTGCAATTTCGGTTTCAGCTATCGTCTGAGTCTGAGCTGAATTTTCTATGCCGCTATCGTCGTTTTCCCTAAATAATAATAAAAACAAAATGATCATTTGTTTGTATTTACAAAAAAAACTAAAAACTTACATCTTTATTTATGATTTAATTTTATTGTTTCCTTTAAACTTTTAAACTTTCTTCTCGGAATATAAAGTACATTTGACATTTCAATAGGCACGTTCCCATACTGTGATTTTCTGCAAAAAATGACCGTCTTCACAGAACATTGCGATGTTAAACTTCTCATCACAACTCTCACCTTACTATCCATGAATTATTTTTTGTTGTAAAATTATGTCAAGTGAATCAAGATTTATTATAAAAGTACTACCAAAATCAACAAAATTACACGAAACAACAAAGCAGTAAGATAATATAGGAACAAATTACGTTAAACGCTTACTCCGCGAATCTCCCGCGATAATTTTGTCGTATGGAAAAGTTGAACATCCGGAGAATGTTTGTTGAAACTTTTCTATAAGTCGAGCTTACGCGTGCATAAATACACTAGCGTCAGTAATCGTGTAAGTAAAACTATAAGTGAAAGTAAATGTTAAATTTCGGTTGATTGTTGTAATTTTGACCACGTCTCGTGACGTCATCTGTGCACAGCAACAAGCAACTACAACAGTTGGCCTCATCAGTTAGATGCTATTGTACCCTTCTAAGACGCAAAATTTTGATCGATGATTACCGACTCTTATTAAAATTACAGCATGAATATACTGTGAATTTTAACATTTTAGTGGAATTTTACAACAGCATCTAACTGATGAGCCCAACTGTTGTACCTGGGCGAAACGCATTTGGACTATAGGTCACTTAACTTAATTTTGAATTTACTTCAATAAAGTCCACGAAACATTAAACAAAATTTTGAAAAAATATTATTTTTTTTCATTTTTTTCGTTTTACACATCATCGGTATTTATAATGAATCCGCAAGCCAAAATCTTGCGTCTCTAGTAGAAACTAAAAACTTTGAAATGAAAAGAAATTTTTGAATTACGGGCGTGGCTTACGCCCACTTTTCATAAAAGAACGAAAAACGTAGTTTTAAAAATTTAAGGTGCTACCAATATTCAATTTAAAACTTTTTCCCTTCCGTTCGTTATATGAAAAATATATCCACATTTTCTTGTGTAAATTTTTTTAGTACGCACACTTTTAAAGACGTGATTTTGATAAAATACCTTTGTTCAGGTAAGATCTTTTAAAAACTACTCGATTCAGCTGTAGTTTTACACATATGCCTAAATACTGACTAGTGACCAAAGCTTAGTTAGTGCTTTAAATTTTTCTTAAAATTTTTTAGGGCACGCCCACTTTTAAGGGGCATTTCCATCAAAAGTAGTAATATGCATTAATTTTGTAATGTTTTTTAACTATCGGTCGCAATTTGAAATAAGAAGATGAACACTTCGGTTTGTAAACCTTGGTTACGTAGCAGAGTGTAGTTCAAGAATTGTTAAAAACACCCATAATCGCTATTTCTAATCAATATCTAATTTCTAAAAATTTTAGTTTCGTCTTGTTTTGTTCAAATCGATCTGCAAGCTTGAAATTGAATGATGAGCTCATATAGTGATTACCCTGGCAATAAAGCAATAAAAAGTCTCAGCTGTAGGCTTGGCTGGCACACGCCTTTTTTTTATTGTGACAGCAGTTATTGTACATCGGCCAAACAAAATTTATTTTATTGAATTTTTCCCTACCTGCTAAAGAAGAATTTTGTTTCCGATACTGGAACAGCGGCTGGCTGCGAAGGAGGCGAACGCATATGCATATACATATACAAAAATGTGGGGAATAGGGTATCCAACAGTTCGTTGCAAACGTACTGTAGCTCTCGCTTATGTTTTTTCATCATGTTCACATTAACGTCTTTTCCTCTGAAGCTCGATGTTTCTTTCGCTTAAAAATCAGTCAGTGAAGCTGTTGGAAAAATTGACAGCGTTAGAAGCTGGTTGGTTCGCTCTAGAATCGTGGTCCACTAAACTAAACGTTGAACTTGTTTCCAATAATAAATTGTCTTTGTGCGTCGCAGAAAATTGTTAAAAATGCAGCAATACAGGCTTGTTCCATTTAAACTTCGAGCGGCTTTAATCCAAATTTGTGGAAAGATTCCGAATCCGCTTTTTACCATTCGCCTTGCTCTCGAAAGTTAAAGAGTTGAATATTTAAATGTTAAATGGAAACGCAGGCGATGTTAGCCGTCTAGAGAGACTACTTTAACCAGTTGTTAAATGGCGATGACTAGATGACGACCATGAGCTACATCCGCCCGACCAATATGAAATCAAAGTAGGCATCACCAGATTAAAGATGAACAAAGCAGCTGGATGCGATGGTGTACAAGCGAGCTTTTTAAACACGCTGGAGATGACCTGGTAGAGGCATACACCAATGCAAAATGTAGTCGGAGAAAAGTATGCCCGATGAGTGGAATTCCAGTACCATCTACCCGATTCACAAAAAAGGAGACTGCCTGATCTGCTCCAACTGTAGACACATAAGTCTTTTAAACATCGCTTATAAGATACTGTCCAGCGTTTTATGTGAATGTCTCAAGCCGTTTGACGATCTAATAGTTCCATATCAATGCGTCTTTAGACCTGGAAAATCTACGACCGACAAAATATTCACATTACGCCAAATTTTGGAGAAAACCCAAGAATATAACAGCGATGCCCACCACCTGTTTGTTGACTTCAAAGCAACCTACGACATTATTATTAGAGTTGAACTGTATCGTGACATGTCCAAGTTAAGAATCCCTGCTAAACTAATACCCTTAATTATTAGGATGACGTTGGAAAATGCTAGCTGTTCCGTAAATGTTGGTAGAGACTCTAAGAAAACCTTCGAAACCACCAGAGGTCTAAGACAAGGTGACGCACTGTCATGCAGCTATTTTAACATTGTGCTTGAAAACGTCATTCGGAACATCCATGCCAGCACATCAGGCACCATCTTTAATAAATCGACTCAATTGTTTAGGTTTGTGGACGACATTGACGTGATAGGAAGGACAAAGCGAGCAGTAACCGGTGCATTCACTACTATCGAGTCAGCAGCAAGCAGAATGGGGCTGAAGATAAACGAGTACAAGACGAAGAATATGCTTTCATCAACAAAAGTCCAATCTCACCACCGACTTTGTCAGAACGTTACAATTGATAGGTATAACTTCGAGGTAGTCATTGAATGTGTCTACCTGGGCACTGCTGTAAACACAGACAACAACATCAGCGCTGAAATCAAACGCAGACTAACTCTTGCTAATATCTGTTTCTTTAGGCTGAGTAAGCAATTGAGGAATAAACCCTATCGAGAAAAACCAAGGTGACACTGTAGACAACACTCATCATCCCGGTCCTGCTATATGGTGCGGAAGCATGGACCCTCTCCCAATCGGATGAAGTCACAGTTCTGCGTATGATTTATGATCCTGTCTGCGTAAATCGAGAAAAATACATTTGGAGAAGAAGATACAACATCGAACTATACGAACTGTACAGCGACATAAGCCTATCCAGAAAAATTCGAATCCAACGTCTAAGAAGGCTGGGCTATGTAGAGCGAATGGACACCGACGCTCCACCTCGTAGTCTTCAACGCCAAACCCGAGGGAGTCAAAAGCCAAGGTAGACCTCATCTTCGATGGAGCGACCAGGTAGAGAGAGACCGACAACTTGGAGTGCGAAATTAGAGACAGCAGGCTAGAGATCAAGCCGGCTGGAGGGGCATACTAAGCAAGGCCCAGGAGCACCACGCTCTAGTGGGTTCATCATAAGGAAGTAAGTACGGATGCTACGACGAGCGTTAAGAAAAAATGTTTTTTGTGAGTATTGCCATAAAAACATAATATTAAGGTATAGTTCGACAACGAACACCAACAGTCGCTGCATTGAATGCGACTCCATAGTTATCGTATCCAACAGATTTAATTATTGTGAAATTTGTGGCATTGAACACAAAAATCGCATCGAGAGGGCTAACATAAAATCAAAAACATTGAAGGAAAACCTTCTCGTTAAAACTTCCACTATTAAAGATTTGCAAGAAAATGAAGAATTAAATAATTAGAGACAATAATAGAAACTCAGTTATCAAAAAATGAAGACTCAAAAGTAGATTCATCTGAAGCAATTATCTTATCGCAAAATTAAATAATTGCAAACGTTGAATTTACCCTTTGTTTCTATTTTCATTTAAGATTTCATTTTCCTTGCAATTATTACATTTGAATTGTTGAACAAAAAATATTATAGGTTACACATAGGTATTCATTTTTCAACCAATATTGTGTTGCTAATTTCAAAGCTTAAAGGTAAGACGAATTATCTATTAAATTATGCTAAAGTTTTGTTGTCCTTATCTATATTTCGCGTTTGTTAGAAAGTGACTAAACCTTTTAAAGTGCAAGTGAGGAATGGCAGGGCGACGTCTGCCGGGTCAGCTAGTTGAGTATATATTTATTGATTTATAAATGGAATGCTTCAAATGTTGCTTATTTTTTGAAGAGTGGACAAATATATTGTTCTACTTTAAATACAAACTTAAGCTTCAAGCAAAAAACGTAGAGTATCGTTGTACATAAATACCAAGCTATATTTTATAACGTTAACGGTTTAAGTCGCCATTTCCGATCACATTAAGCGTTAGGCTCGACACTTCCCTCTCCAGAGTTTAGTTCATCTTCTTCTACCCTTTCTTCCGATCTTCTTGCTGCTACTTCTAGATCTAGTTCTATTACTGCTAAAAGCTTTTCCAAGCCAGCTATTTCCCCTCCTCAATCTGTTTCTGATACCACTTCTCATTCGTCCCTTTTTGATCGATTCACATTCAATGCGATGAAGTTATTTATTAATATGCATGCTTTGCCTAACTTAACTCAAAATAAAATGCACGACTGGGTCGCACGTAGTACTTGCTCTGAAGGTGCAATAGTACGATGAAAACAAAGTTTTCGAGCAATATGAAAAACTCATGTTTAGAAAAATTGAGAAAAACCAAAACAGTTTGGCTAAAACTGGAAAACCAGCTATACAGAAGCTTACGTTAAGAAACCTTTAGTATATCAAATTTAGATGTCATCTTTTGGGTGCTATAAATGATATAAATGTCCGCTTATGGCCAAATTAATAAAATTGTTAAAACGGGTGGCAATGGTACAGTGGATGTGGTCCTTGGTTGCTAACCTAAGAGTTGTGGGTTCGAGCCCCAGCCTGGGCAGCAACTTTTCAATATTCCCCCAGCTTCAACTGGACGCCACCCGTGGGATTTTCATGAGATTAATATCACCTATTTCTCAATCCATTGTACCAACAAAAAAATCGTTCCTATCTTTCTATTCCTTCTAACTATTGCCGTGCAGTTTGCATTCAAAAGACCTTGGGTCTTACAGGCATATAGTTAAAATTATTAAAAAAAAAATTAAAAAAAAACAAATTTCCGTTATTATCTATTGTAGCCAAAAACTTAAATGCAGTTTTCTTCAAAACATTCAATGTATATTCAATACAAAGTTTAATAAAAATCGGTAGAGCCTTTTTTGAGTAAATTAGAAAAAACTATGAAATTGGCCAGAACCAAGTGGCTCTTTCTATGGGAGCCACCACTTAAAAAAGAGTTACTGAAAAAAATTAAATGCCATCTGAAAGAAAGTTGTAAGGAACTATACCAAACAAAGTTTGATTGAATTTGGTACAACCGTTGACAACTTATGTCCATTTGAAAAAAAGAAGTTAAGACCAAATCTCCGTTATTAGCATTTTTTGCCAAAAACTAAAACCGCAGTTCTCTTAAAAATACTAAAAGAATATAACACACAAAGTTTAATCAAAATTGTTAGAGCCATTTTTGAGCAAATTAGAAAAAACGAAAAAAAGTTGGCTAAAACTGAACGGCTCGTTGTATGGGAGCCACCATTTGGAAAGGCTTCACTGAAAAATGTATAAAACCATCCTATAGAACACTATAAAGAACTATGCCAAACGAAATTTGAGTCAATTCAATCGAGCCGTTGCGAACTTATGGCCATTTGAAAAAAAAGCCGTTTAAACCTGATTTTCGTTACGTCATGTTAGCCAAAAACAAAAAACTCAGGTAAGTTAAATTCTGAGTTTAATCAAAATCGTTAGAGCCGTTTTAAAGAAAATCCAAAATGAAAAAAATCGTTACTTGAAAGGTACCAGTTTGAGCCGGACTAAAACAAAATAAAAACATAAGCGAGAGCTACAGTACGTTTGCAACGAACTGTTGGATACCCTATTCCCCATATTTTTGTATGTGCATGCGTCTGCCTCCCGCAAACAGCCGATGTTTCAGAAACAAAATTCTTCTTTAGCAGACAAAAAAAATTCAATAACATTAATTTTATGCGGTGTGATGTTCAATTAGTGCTGGCGCAATAAAAAAAGGAGTGCGCCACGCCCAAAGTTAAAACGTTTTATTGCCAAGGCAATTGTTATGAGCGTGTCTTAAAAATTTGAAGCACTAACTGAACTTTTTTCAGTATTTAGGCATATGTGTAAGACTACAGCTGAATCGAGTAGTTTTTAAACAATCTTACCTGAAAAAAGGTATTTTACCAAAATCACGCCTTTAAAAGTGGGCGTATTGAAAAAATTTACAAAAGAAAATGTAGAGATATATTTCTCAAATAACGAACGGAAGGAAAAAGGTTTAAATTAAACATTGGAAATGCCTTAAATTCTTAAGGCTACGTTTTTCGTTCTTTCATGAAAAGTAGGCGTAAGCCACGCCCAAAATTCAAAAATTTCTTTTCATACACAAACCTTTTCGTTTCTATTAAGAGACGCAAAATTTTGGCTTGCGGATTAATTATAAATACCGTTTATTTACAAAAACAATTTTTTTATATTTTCTAATGAAAAGTGGGCGTTAGCCACGCCCAAAATCAATTTTTTTGATTTCATACACAAGATGTTTATGTGCCAGTAAGACCCACAAAATTTAATATTTGTCGCTTTAATATAACAATTGTTATTTTATAAAAACAATATTGATGGTTTTGTATGAAAAATAGGCGTAAGCCACGCCCAAACTGAAATATTTTTATTTGATTGGAAGAAAGTTTACCTAAAGCTTACATGTGCAAAATTTTAGCGTTATGCTTTTATCGTAACTGTACAAAAAAACATAATTTAATTTTATTAAATTGAGGTTGTTCAACAAAAATGGCGATTGTGGGCGTGTTTGTGGGCGGATTTTACCGGTTCAAGAACTTAGCCTTACTCTTGAACCAAAGATTATATATACCAAATTTCAGCTTTCTAGCTCAAAAATTGCGACCTCTAGAGAGTATACATACGGACGGACGGACGGACGGACGGACGGACGGACGGACGGACGGACATGGCTAAATCGACTAGGCTTTTGATTCTGAGTCAGAATATATATACTTTTCTATACCTAACGGTATTATTTCTCTATGTTACAAACTCCACACCAAATACAATATACCCATTCTATGGAATAGGGTATAAAAAAACCTCAACAATGGTTTTTTTCAAACTGCTATATACCAAGTTTGAAGAAAATCCGTCAAGCCGTTAAGGCTGTAGCATGACGTGAAAAAGCGCACATCCGCACAGACGCACAGACAGACCGACGGACGGTATGGCGAAAACCACTTTTTTGGGCTTCTCTATCATCGTAATGTCATGTTTGATTAAAACCTCGATTTTTTTCTGCACGAAACCAATAATTGCCCTATAAAGCAAGTGAAAATGTGACAGATTTAGAAACAAACACTGTTTCTTACTTGATTCAGCCTAAGCTTGATTCTTTTAGTAATTACGTCAACAAACGTTGTTCATCGGGATGTAAAGACCGGTTGCACCTAACTTTTTAAAAAATATTGAAGAATCATTTGTAGATTGTTCTGCAGAATATAGTCTATTCAAAAACCTTCATGAAAACAGGCTTATAGCACCACTTAAACAAATTACTATTAATAACTCAGTCAGTGAAATTCATATTCATAACGAAGTTTTATTCGCAGAGCAGGTGTCAAAAGGCAAAATGCTTTCAATTTCAAAAAAATATTTGAGCAAAATAATTTTTTACTGCAATGTATGAATGTAAAAATGAATAAAACAATTTCTAAATCTAAAAATCAGCAACGGCATTGTATATATAAACTATAGTACTACCACTTGAGGTGCGCCATCCATCGACGAAAAACTAAGCTCTAAAATACCATGGGAAGCAACAACAACAATTAAAATGGTGGAAATTGTTGTTTTTGCTTCCCATGTTATCCTAGAGCTTAGTTTTTCGTCGATAGATGGCATACCTCAAGTGGGAATACTATAGTTTATATACATATGCAATGGCAACGGCCACCCAAACAATCCATTAGTATATAGCGATTTCATTTATTCTCAGGTTTGGAAGCAAAGAAATCGTTTCGGATAAAGCTGCCCTTCCATATTTCTTATAATATGTTCACCGATGATGTAGAAGTTAACAATACTCTTCGTTCACACACTACACCTGTGACGATGATATTATTATGCATTTCCTTTCTGCAAAAAGGCCGAAATGGCAACAATATTATCTAAAAGGAAAAGGTTACAAAGATTTTTGTTATTTCAAATCTTTGTCATTAATAGTAAATGAATTGAAGAAAATTGAAGAAGTCATAAGAATTGAAACGGCTTGCGGTCCTAAAATAATTCATTTTGTCCTTGGTTTAATTATAGGAGATAATTTGGGTGTAAATACTGTTTTTGGGTTTGTCGGGCTTAGTGGAAAATATTTTTGTCGATTTTGCAAGGAACACAAAATCAGTACGCAGTCACCATGTGGAACTGCTACGCTTTTTGCAAACATTGCAAAGTTACGAAATTGATGTTGCTATAAGCAATTTCAAATTGTTAGGAATACATAAAATGTGCGTTTTCCATTCTCTGAATTCATTTCATGTTACTTCCAATTTCTCAATCGATGTTATTAATGACATATTTGAAGAAATTCGCCACAACGATTTGCAGTAAATTTTGAATGATTTCATTAATCTAAAACATTATTTCACGCTCGAATTCTTAAATTCACGAAAAACATCATTTGTATATGGCAAATTACGAGTAGAAAATGGTAATAGATCCGGCGATATTTTGACAGCAACAATCCAACAGAAAAATAAATTTAAAATTAGATTTCAGGTGTGAATCAAATGACGAATCTAGTGAAATAACCTTATCTAAAACTTTCGATTGGAGAGGTGAAATGGTAAAGAAACTCATAAAACAAACATGGTTGTCTGTAAAGTCGGTTTACGGACGGTAATTTTACGTGATAGCAAGTTCACACAACAGTTCATGTGCAGGTAGTATCTCTCTAACCACCAACCAACTACCCACATCACCTACAACCGCCCACCATTTTTGTTTCTCACACCTTCCCCCAAACATCAACCTCCCAGCCCCATATACAACCAATAACCAACAGCACAATATTTTTGATAATTTTTGATAATTTGTTCCTCCCCCCACATAATAAATCCCCCTTCCTTACCACCACCAACCACCCACACAACCTACTACCATCAACCAACAACTCACTGTTTTTGAGAATTTCCTCCCAAACACCAAATCCCCCCCCAATCCAACCAGCCACTCCACCTACAACCACCTGCTACTCACCTACCATTTTTGACAATTGTCCCCCCCCCCCACACACCAACTATCGACTTTCTAGGCTATCAAAGCAGATATATAACGTGACTGTGACTGTGGCTGTGACACTTTTTCGTGCGTGCTGCCCATATATTCCAATGTATTAGACGTTATCACTTCAAAATTGACGAAAACCAAAAGATGTCAGAAATCGAGCCTGCAAATCTGTATGATTTAATAATTATAAATTATTCTCTAATAAAGAACTTAAGACTAACAGAACAGTCACAACCTGCAGATATTTGACCATAAACCAGTGAATAGTCGGTTAATAACAAAGTTCAACTATAAACAACATCAGCGAAACGTCATCGCCATCGAAAAACAATGAGCAATACCATCAGATCCAGGTATGAGCAATAGTGAGTCAAATATCGTCGATGAGGAAGATATGCGCAAAGCCATCTCAATTGCAAATTTAACTTGTGGCTTCGGCTGTACTTGTCAGTTTTTCTCGTATTTAAGTTCGTTTGATACCGCTACTTAAGAAACATAAAATAGGGAGTTCTTGTTGCAGGTAATATGATTATGCACCCATTCAGGCGGATGAGGCAGCTCTAATCGTTCAATATTGAATGCAACAAATACAGCTGATTTTGAGTTATACAAGTCATTATATTTATGTATATGTGAGTTCTTTTTAAATTAAATTTGTCTGACTTAAGTGGAATATTCATTTGTAAGTATATGGACAAGCGTTTGCAAATGTCAATGCAAAATCATTTCATATAGCATCCAAAACTCGTTAGACTTTTGCATATCAAATGGCGTCCAGTGTGAGACTTTTGTTCGTATTTCACTATCGCTATGATATTAAAAAAAAACAGTTAAGAACACAAAATAGTCAAAGTAGGTAAACGAAAAATATTTCTCCGAAGTGTGTCTACCTTTTTGGCAAACTTTTAATCCCGACCAAAAAAATCCAGCTAAAACCGAAAACATTTTTATTGATAAATTAATAATTTCGACCAATTTTTGTTTTCAGACTCCAAATGTGATAAAGAGAATCATTTGTTTAAATATATGTTTATATACATTATATCTGACATTTTCAAGAAGAAAAATATCGATCAATCAAGCGGCCTAGTTAAAAGTTAAATCGTCGGCGCGACGTCTTCCGTCGGTGATATGAACAATATATTAAACACTACTTCAAGAAATATTCAGGAAATATTGGTGCCGTGTAAAATTTATTTAGTGGTCTGAGTCAATGTTTGCTTCTCTGAATAAAAACATATTCAGAATGCTACAGGTGTGTCATAGCCATTCGTCTCCCGCAACATCATCGATTTGGTTCCAAGATTCACCGTCTGACTGCCACTAAATGCCCTTGTAGATGGGGAGACGAAGGAATTTTGTGTTGTCATTGCGTGCATTCTGATCGTCTGGCCAAGGAAATCTGCCAAGAGAATTTGAATGTAATGTCCCCGGCGGCGGGAGCGATGAGCTCCTATGCACAAAATCTATGCGACTTCCCATCGAATGGTCATAATGATTATTTCTATAAGATTTAATCATAAAATGCAATTAAAAAAGATAGGCTTAGCTAAGATATCATGCGATTAAATTTGCTTTGACAGAAACATTAAACTTATTCGATTTATATACTTAAGTTCTAACAATTTTCGCCAACCAAATGCCAATTACATGAATAATCGACAAAACTATATTATAACACTTCCCAACACAAAACTACTCCAATATCTTCAAAACCACTCAAAGAGATCTTACAAGCAAATGAGTATCCCCTACCACATAAACATGTCCACTTAGCCGTGTGACGACGAAAATGTAACAGAATAAGTTCGAGTTCACCACACACAGATGGAATAAAACGAAATATCAGTTTCACCTCACGCAGCCAGGAAAATCTTAAAACTTACACGACAAGAGCTAGCCGTACATAGGGTAGATGGAAAATCGCCATTTTGTCTACCATTGACATTATCTGTGATTTTCTAAGCAACTTTTAAACACTCCAAGAAGCGGTTTGAACACGGCCATAGACAAAGACACAAGAGAATAACACAAAATTAACATCTAAAAAAGAGGAGCATAAAAAGAGACACGATAATAAAAATTTCTAGAGGGAAATTCATTCCATCACGAACGGTCGCAGGTGTTGTGAGCGCAGCGGTTAAAAGTGAAGATCACTTTCGCGGATTTTAAATAATAAAAACAAAAATCGTTTCGGCAGTAAAAAAAAGAAGTGTGACAGCTTAAAATACCGAAAATAAAAAATGAAAAAATTATCGAATCTGATCAAAAACCCTAAAACCGGTGTCATAGTAAATAAAATCTTAACAGAAACTCGTCAATTATTTTGATAAGCAAAAATCACTACAATTATAAATTTGGATTTAATAAATTAAAAAAAAATATAACCAAAAAAATGGCCCTTAAAATATTGATGGTGTTGGTCTTGAAATTGTTACAAATTGCGCGGTGAATGTAAAAGAAATGATAAAACTCAGAAAACTACAAAATTGGATACAAAATCAATAAAGCCGGTGATAATTGTTAAGCCAACAAAAAAGTGATCTCGTGCAAAGTCAGAAAACAAATCCAAAATACCTCAGGCTTAGGCAAAAACCAACAACTCCCGTGAATGAATCTGTTTACAAAAGTACATATATCTATTCAAACAAAATCCCAAAAGATACTTCTTAAGAGGGATAATTGTTCGTGCAAATAAAAATAAATCAGAAATAGCCCAGAAGGAGAAATCAAAAAAAAAATCTTTAGCCAACATTAAAACGCAGTGTTATCATGTTCAAATATGGCAATAGGCTTTTTAATTTTTGGTCTACTCCTGATATCGTTCGCAATAAATCTCCTGGGATTAGGTGCATTCTGCGTGACACCAGGCCTACGGACAACGGGTAATCGCTTTGTTATAAATTTATTGATTACGAATTTATTTGGGTGTTTCATATTAGCACCGACATTGTTTTCGAATGGAAATATATCAGCCCCTGTGCAAAGCTCGAGTTATAATAATTTAGATATCTTTTCACCGCCGCCCGTTAGTACTGCTAATATTGATCGATTATCTGTACTTAGGAATCAGATGATGGAAGAGTCAATAAGTGATATGATCGTTAATGGAAGCAAATATTCGGAGACTGTCTTCATGTGTAACCTCACGTATTGTGAACAATTGACTCTAGAGAAGCAATTCGAAACTATTCTGATGACCCAAGACACTCAAAATATTTTTAATAATGTATTCGTGGATCCTAGAAACTATTATAGAAAAGTAGAATTTTGTCCCAGGATAAGATATTGGTCGATGGACTTAGCAGCCGCATTGGGTTCCCTATCTGTACTGCTTGTAGTTGGAGATACATGGATGGCTGTTAGAGACCCTCTGCGATATCACTGTCGTATATCAAAAGTCAAGGCGTTGGTATTAATCACAATTACTTGGACTGTGGGGTTGGTCTTTGGAGTGACATCAGCACTGGTGGAGATAAATGAGTGTACGTTTTTGTTGGGGAGGATTAAAAGATATATCCCATCTGATGAAATAATAGAGCTAGGCGTTACACCGAGAACGATCGTCAGCATGATATTTGCATGCACTTATTTTATTGTGATCATCTTAATGCCATTTGGATTCGTCTGCAGAATGTACTGGCGGATATTTTCAGAAGCCAAAGAAAACGGGCTAAGGATTCATAGAATCAGATCTGCACCGCTTCTTCGAAGTGCCAGTAATCCAACTAACATACATCAACAGGGGGATTTGCATCTCCTCGTGCAAAGCAGCTTCATATCTGGCAAATCAACTAATGATGCTTTCCACATACAAAGTGATCAGAAAACAAATCAGGACTACACAGAAAAGATTGCTGATGATGAAAAGCGAACAGAACAAATTCAGTCACCACCACTGACAGCGTTGCTCCCTCCCATGTCAAAACCGAACATAGACATTAAGATGAATGACTTAATAAGGAAACTGTCAATATTGCATAAATTTCCGCAAGATTTTAAAATAAGCCATCACCTGAATGGGCTTCGCCGAACACATTCTGCTCCCAATCTTCAAATGAATGATGATGAAAACTTTCTGCCATTTTTAGAGAGGACCGCAACCCTTTGTTCTGACCAGGCTGTCCTTATCCCAATTATTTATGCTACGCCAAAGAACCTTAACTGCATTGAATCTATTCGGCGGCAAATCTTAAATGCCTCATCTATTTTCAAACGCCGAGAAGAGTCACGCGCTGCTCGCATAAGTATTCTAGTGGTTTTGATGTTTATCGTTTCATATCTGCCCTACGGCCTCCTGGTATTACTGCAAGGGCGATTGATAAAGTACTTCCCACAATCGATGCAGCTAGCAGTTTTCTTGATTCTCCTGTCAAATACTAGCTCTCCGTTCATCTTTGCTTTCAGGAATAAGCGTGTCCGTCGTGGAGTCTATCGCATCTTTGGCTTAGATGCACGTTCAAGAGAGCATCGCTTACTAAAGAAGGGGATACTCTTTAGCTATGGCACCAAAACTGATATGGATGTAAACCGTAACAGGAGCAGAATATTTACAAATTCAATTAGATCGTGTACATTTCAGAACAACGTTAGTAAGATTAAAAATAGTATTAAATTCAAGACAAAACACAAAACAAACCATCCAAAAGCGGAAGATAACAATGATTCCCAAAATCCGGCCATCCAGTCAAGTGTTATGTATAGAAATATTGTGATCGACGATACAGTTTCAAAAATTCGACCCACCAGAGAACATGGAAATTGTTTAATTTTAAAAATCTGCCAGAGTTCTCCGAATCTAAGATGAACTACACAATCTTGAATTTATTCTGATCAAACCTTACACATGTCTTAATACTCAAATCTTAAAAGTTATGACATGAAAAAATTTGTGCCGTATAATTTTACCATAAAGTATTTTTTGGGAGTGCCTTTTTGTACGCAGCATTGCCGCTAGTTTCACCAGTGAATATACAGGGTGATTCACCAGCGTTGTGCCAAAAAGCTAGAGCGTGTAGGTTAAGTTGAGACAAGAAAAAAATCGTATAGGAGGGGGGGTCTATTCCCCTCCGTTTAGCCGGGAGGGGCAATTTTCTGAAAAATTGACTTATTTTGTAAAAAAAAATATTTAAAATCAACGGGTTCGTTTACAACACCGTGTTATACCTTCTTGGAAAGCCAAAAACTTCTCCTTTTATTTTGTTTTTAAATTAAATTGTTTTAACGAATAGTTTAAAAAATATAAATTTTCAAACTCAAAATTTTGAAAAAAAAATTTGAAAAAATAATTTTAAAACTAATTTTTTTCAAAATTTTACGTAATTAAGTATAATTTTTGTTCTCAGAATTCAACGCTTCCATTAATCTTTAATCCAACACTGAAAACCGTATGGCTCTACGACTTTTTGTTGCCAAGGTATTCAAAAATAACCGAACCTACTTCTTCAAAAAAACACGAAAAAATTGGCTAAATGGTCACTTGTGCCATCCCGTAAGGCTAGGTTTTCTTGTTTTTGTGAAGAAGTAGGTTCGGTTATTTTTGAATACCTTGGCAAGAAAAAGTCGTAGAGCCATACGGTTTTCAGTGTTGGATTAAAGATTAATGGAAGCGTTGAATTCTGAGAACAAAAATTATACTTAATTACGTAAAATTTTGAAAAAAATTAGTTTTAAAATTATTTTTTCAAATTTTTTTTTCAAAATTTTGAGTTTGAAAATTAATTTTTTTTTAACTATTCGTTTAAACAATTTTATTCAAAAACGAAATGAAAGAAGAAGTCTTTGGCTTTCCAGAACGGTATAACACGGTGTTGCAAACGAAGCCGTTGATTTTTAATAATTTTTTTTACAAAATAAGTCAATTTTTCAGAAAATTACCCCTCCCGGCTAAACGGAGGGAAATAGACCCCCCCTCCCGTACGATTTTTTACTTGTCTCAACTCAACCTACACGCTCAAGCTTTTTGGCACAACGCTGGTGAATCACCCTGTATAACATGCATAACAAACTTAATGATACTAATAATGTAGATGGATTTAAAATCCTTTTATCCCCTAAAATGAGCTACATAAAACACTGGCGAAATTGGTGCTTGTGATTAGGCACTGCGTGAGCAGTAACAATTTTATAATCAAGTGGATATTACAGTACTTGAACTGACATTAAACACTTGAAACTTAAGTAAAAAGTTGCACTTGACACATTCAAATTATAAGTATGTATAGTATATATGTATATAATATAAGAAAAGAGTTTTGAAACTCAACGAAAGTCCAAGTTCATAATAATCACACATCTTAAAGGGACTTTTTTTAAGCTTAAGTTAAATAATTATTATTTACATAGTAGGACTTATGAAAGTTTTTTCATTGTTTTTTTTTCATGTTGAAAATATTTTGTTTTAAATTATAATTTTTGTTTAAAAAGTTAACTGTACTTGCGTAGCAGTTAAGTATTTAAATACATTTTAAACTTAGTTGCAAAAAGAAGTTTCTAAATTTTTTTCATAAATAATGTTGATCTGTAAGTAATTATTAACGAGTATACCTACCGAAGTTCCATTAAATGTATTAATATTTTGATTTTTGTTTTATTTCTTAATTTGTATTTCAAGATTACATTGTTTATGTTGAAGTAAAAACTGGTTTTAATTAAAGAAATAATTTAATTCACTTTGTTGCGTTCATAAATTAAAATGTTTAATAATACTTACTCAAGATGTTGATTGATGATTGAAATCATATTTGTACACAGCAAAATAAGGAATGTTATTAAACTCCTATGTATAATATATATTCCATACAAATATAAGTTTAAGAAAAAACAATAAAAACGTAATTTTCATAAATAAATTTTTTTTAAATTTAATATCTGTTCCCGTATTGGGGCTGCCACGGATATCTTCCAGCCTTCTGTTCAAAGCCTCTACCACGAGCTTGTGCGACGTAGTGCAGCAACGTTGCAGGTCATATACCTAGCGCTCTACACTACAACCCACAGAGCCCAATTTCTTAACCAACCCGGTGATCATTGCACTGAACTAGTCGTCATTGCAAGAATAGACAATCAGCCCATTATAACATGAAGTGATAATAGCTTCCTCTAAATTCTAAGGTTTAGAACACTAACTAACATTATACTTTGTTTCACACTCAACTACTACTAGCACCACTCCGTACTCCACCGAATTTTTAAAAACACATTTTGAAAACCTTTTCCTATTTTGAGATGTGATGTTGATCTCTTATATCTCAGCAGAAAAAAAGCAAAAATATTTCGTCTAGCATCGTACATTGCTCTGAGACAAACCAAAAGAATGGGGTTTCACTTTATAGGCCAAATTACTGAACAGAAAGTTTCCAGACTCAAGGGCAACTTTAATCTAATGAAGGTGCAGCGTGTGTTATTTGTAGTTTCAATTTTTTAATTTAATGAAAGTGCGTCTAAAACACAAGATGGAAACAAGACGGCACAGTTGCGGCCCGTGGTGGTGGCATTTTTCATGACAAAGGTTGTTTTTATAGTATTTGTATTTCTAAAAGCATCTGTTGCTAGTCCTTTTGTATTGTATTTTTGGCATTTGGCCAAATACGCCAAAGATATTGGAACTAACCGAGAAAAATAATGTACACGTACGTATAGAGTGCCAGCTGGCATACACTAATTTTTGGTTGCAAATTTCATGTTGAGTATGAAGCTACTGTTTTTTAAATCTTTTCTCGTGCACTATGCCTGCGGAAATCAACAATTTAGCTCGTATGGGAATTTTTTAAAGTTATTTTCAGAATTCTCCAAAGACTTTAAAAAGTCTTATGCAAGTAATTTTGTGACAATACAAGATGTATTCCGCGCGTCTGTTTGTTTAACAAATTAAGGTGATCTGCTTTTATTCTTTTACAATTTTACAATGCTTGTTTGTTGATGTTTTTTAAGATAAAAACATTTTTTATGTATCTACACACAATCATTTTCATTATGAATCATTCAGGCCTGGAGAGATGTAGACTGATAATGTCTTCGATGATCCAATTGAGAGTGATGAAGATGAAGATACTCCGTTACAGGATTTTGGAGGCTTAGTTCGTGAGATGAAAACACATGAATCGGAATTGAATGACTCAGACGACTTCTCGGAATCCAATAATGTTCCGCTTGCAGAATTGATTGGTTGGATACCAAGAACTTACAAATTTATGAATGGTACAATTTGGTAAAAATACGTACCGCCACCAACTCGAACCATATAGCCTAAAATATTCTGGTAAGATTACCGGGCCTGAAAGGAGAAGCAGCTAAGAATGCAATGGATTCGGTCTCCAGTTTTGAATTATTTTTCACATTGTGGGCACTCTGGATAGTTGCACTTATATACATTGATAAGTAAAAGAAAATTTCAAGGAACCCATGACGCTTAACGCACTGCCAGCCGTGGCCCGCCGCTTTGAAATGAGAGCTTTTTTGGGGTTCTTGTATGTTATGGGAGTGTTCCGTAATGAACGTCGAAGCCTAAAAGACGATAGCTTCCAAGTCATGGGGTTAGAAATTGTGTACACAACGCGACGAAAGTCAATAAATAGATTCCGTTCCCTTGTGTGTGGAATAAAATTTGATGACGTCACATAGCTCAAAGACGAGAATTTGATAAATTGGAGCCGATAAGAAAGTTGTAGAACTTTTTAGTGTCAAATGCCGCAATAATTTCGTTCCCAGTGACTATTTGACTTAGGATGAACAAGTTATTGGAGGCCGTTGTGGATTTATAAAGTACATATATACCGAACAAACTAGATAAATTCGGAATTAAAATGTTCGTGGTAGTAAATACGAAGAACAAAGTTCCTGTATTTTTACAATTTTGAAATCTTATGTCGGAGCACAAGCTGAAGGTCCGTTTCAAAAATCAAACAGGGTGAATGATTTTGTGCAAAGCGTTCTTGAACCACTCTATGGTTTAGCTTGTAATGTGACTATGGATAATTATTTTAAAAATCTACCGTTGGCTACAGAAATTTTGTAGAAGAAAATCACAGTTGCAAGAATAATGAAATCCAATAGATCGGAATAATCTTAAGAATTCAAAGTTTCTAAGTCTAGAATAATCAAAAGTTCAATTTTCGGTTTTCATAAGGATGTTACATTTGTGTCTTTTGTCCCAAAAAAGAACAAGTCGGTCCTCGGCCTCATTACTTTCAACCATGCATTGCGATGCAACGGTTGATCCCGATGCACATGAAGAAATAAAGCCGGAGATAATAAAATTTTGTAATCGTATGAAGTGCGGAGTTGACGTCCTTGATAAAATGTGCAAGCAATATAGTGTTCTCAGGAACTAGTTTCGATTGCCACTTATAATATTTTTTTAAATAAAATAAGGAACATTGCTGCAATAAACGCTCTGATGATGGTTATCAACCGAAATAACGTCAGGTCTGAAAAAATTGTGAGGTGCAATTTTTTTTTAAGACTTGTCCTTCAATCTAAAAAAACCATTATTAAATCGCCAGTTGTCGATCGAAACAATTCCTAGGCAATTCAAAATAAGAATTGGGATGCTTTAAGGAATGTACAATGTTCATATAAGGAGCCACATTATTAACTGACACGAAAGATGGGACGATTTGGCAGAAGCGCTTGTGGTACCAGGGCCCGAAATCGATCAACAAAAATAGGGCGCGGGTACTCCAGTGTTAATTCTTGTACAAGTTCTATAAAAGCTTTGATTAGCCATTTCGAAAACATTGAACCTTTTACAAGCGAAAGTGCTCTTTTACATGCTTTCTTAAAAAAATTAAACCTCGAAAATGAAATTTTCATAATGATGTAAGAATTATATTTGAAAATACATTTCCGATTTCTACCTTTAATCTCAAAGGAAAACACATTCGCTGCCGTGTGACCCGCCGGCGGTCCCAACTTTTACTTCCTGAGAGGCCATGTGAACCGCCGCGCCGGCCGTCGCGTCGGTCACAAGCTAAACATTTTTGTATATTTCTTTGTGGTGTGGCGTGTGGAAGAAACACTTACTTTTTAATGTCGGCACCTAGATAAAGGTCTATAATTGTCAGAAAAAAAAAATTACACCAGAGTTATGAAAGTACCTATAAGTACTAATAGTTCACTTTATTGAAAAAAATAAAAAGAATATGAGAATACGAAAAAATGATATATTTGTTTATTTTTGATGCTTACTAAAACACTCCAAGCTTAAAGAAGGATTTCCTTCACATGTAGCACAAAAGGTGGTCACCTTCTTCACCTTTTTAGATGCAGCTTTACGACCTTCATTTCTACTCATCGCATCATAACAATCTCTGCATCGCTTTCTTATCTTTCTGTTTCTGGAGTCCTTATTTTCGTTTTCCTTCAGTAGATGTCTTATTTTAGATGATGCATGTGCATGATGTTCAGAAGTGAAGTCACATAAAGCCTTGCAAATATCCTGCCTAAATTCAAGGATTGTACATTTTTGGTTATTTTTTGTGTACAGAATCAAGGCGTTCACTATGGACGTTGACAACAAAAATTCAAAGGCTATTTTATGATACCATCGAATCGTCTTTTGCAGTGGCGTAAAATAGCAAGCAAAAACATCTAAGTCGATAACACGGTTGTACAGCAGCGCTTCTTAAAATAATTCACGAAATAAAACAGCAAATATATAACGATTGTGTTACCTACAAAATTCATTTTTTCTCAAAAGCTTCAGATATATAGACAATAGATAAATAAATATCGTAAATATAAATACAAGTACAAAATAGGAAAACATCAGCTTTTCTGTTTTTTTCTTATTTTATTCAATCATTATGACGAAAAACGTGTGTCACCTACCTATGCATTTTGCATTTTTTGACAAAACTTCACAGGAATGTCGCCAGGATATTGCAAAAGTTTGGTGGTTTCAGATATCACAGCATACAAGGTACTTACTAACATATAAGAACGCACATAAGCTTATACAGTCAATGGCTTTGTGAGCCATTCATACTCTTGCAATTATTTTGCGAAATATTTTTGATTTTCATGAATACAAAAATCAAAAGTTTGGAAGGTCGATTATTGACCTGAACCCAAAATCAACGGATAACGGATATGTAGGTATGTATGTGTACAATATAATCTTCCATCCAACTCCAAGCAGATGCTGTAGAGAATTGTATACGATTATTGTTTTGATCGATGAATATTGATGATGATGTCCTTGACTTTTACTAATATGAGACCCCACTATCACAACTGATAATAGTTTTGATTAAAATTGTTATTGCTTTTCCAACTTTTATTCTAAATGTCAGAAGCAATTCACACCCTTCTCTCAATGAAATGAGAATGCCAATCAAAAAGTTCGGATTCAGGAGAATAGGGACACGTATGTATGCGTGTCAATGACTTATTTATGCGGGGTACTTAAATGGTTGTGATGGTGGAGGGTGGATGATTGTGAAAGTTAAAACGATAAGGGCGCCAACAAATACCTTTTTGTTGAGTGTTGATTATTTTCGATAAAAATAATTATGATCTGATAAACAATATTGCTAAAGTTTAATTGCGAGTCATAGTTATTGAAGTTACACTCCTGCAAGAATTCGCCTTACACGATGACACCAAAGCATTTTAGAACATCGAGCTATAACACGTTTACGACTATTCTTGAAGTTATTTTGGAAAGGTGAATAGATTTGATTCACATTTACATTCTCACTATGGAGAGAAGTCAATGTTGTATTGATATATCCAAAGCGGGAAAAGGTTAAAACGTGAATCCAAAAGATCTCAGACCTAGCAATCCAAGATCATTCCTTCTCAAAACAGTAGATCATTAGATTGGTTGACATCCATCTTACGTAGTGCCATATAGACCCTAATCTGGTCCCTACAGCATTATACACATTGTCCAAAGGAAAATTATTTGAAATTGCCTTACATACTTTTATAGCCTATTCACACCAAACCAAAAACGTGCATTTACTCGTTTTCTGCAAAACGACTACCCAAAACGACTCGTTTTCCCACATATTTTTCATGCCCAACTCGTTTTGCAAAACGACGAATAGGAAAAATGGCCATATATACCAAGAGATGGCGGCCGCATTTGAGGGGCGGTCAATCGTATACAAATCCCAGGAAATCGAAATAAAGCTCCACAACCTTACAACTAAATATAAGTAAGTACAAACACATACTTGTAAATAAACATTCAGCGTGCCTACATTACTTCCTTTCAAATTTAAGGAAGGAAAAGAAATAGTGGGACCTTCTGGTTGATCTCCATCTGAATGGCCATTATACGCGAAGATCCTTGCCATTCTAGGAGAACACAGAATCAACAATTTAGAGTTTGTTGTTCAAGACAGCCGTCCCTCAGGTAATGTTCTAGGATACCTAATGTAAGGAAAAGAAAATACGGTTTTAATATAATGTAATATATATTTTAATTTTCAGAAAGCATTACACCACCTCAATGGAAGTCTCCAGATACTCCTCGTCCTCGTACCAGGAAGGGGATTCTTCACACAGCGAGCTTCCCTCTACATCGGCCTCATCAACACCAAGGCCAAGGTAAGAGGCAAAAATAGGAAGGAAAATGAATGTTACAAGGAGTCCCAAAAAATTGTACTTAAATGCATGCTGATGGCATTCTTCATAGTATAGAATATGTTATCCTCGTATCATCTATTTGAGCAACATGTTCTTGTTACTCACTCTGCGGACTGTTAGTATAATTTTGCATCCGCTGAATATTAATTTTATCATTATTAAAGTTCAGGAAATTATGTTAGACACAACATGCTTTAATAATTGATACGATTATCTTTACCTTTTCCGGCTGTTCTAAATCTCGCTTTAAGATGTCCAAAACAGTTTTCAACAACTCTTCGATATTTCGAAAGAGCATAGTTAAAATTCTTTTCTTCAATTGTAGCTGTGGTGCTAAAGGGAAATAGTTTCATTAAGGAATCAAAAATTCTGAATGCTGAGTCTCCAATTATAAATGCTGGAACATTCACTACGCCTATAGTTTTCGACATTTCTTTCAGAATAGGTTCATTATGCTGTTGTCTAATATACGAGTTCTCATATATCTAGGAATCATTGCAACGACCTTACTTGTCTTGTTCATACCGATAATCAACCACAGCTAGCAAGACAGTGGAGTATCATCCTTTGTAGTTGTAGTAATCGACAGCATCTTGTGCAGGGGGTTGGACCTCAATATGACAACCATCTGCGGTGAATTAAATATACATGTTAAATGACTTTTTGGATACAAAATAAAAATGTCCATACCAATAGCTGTAAAACATTGAGGGAATTCAAGTTTTTCAAAACCGTTCTTTAATAACTTGTGCAGTAAGTGGATACACACATAAGTACTTTGGTTGCAGAGTACGGCAAGCTTCCTCGCAAAATGCCTTTCACAATCATGCGTACCTACTGTAGATATACCTACACCGAAGAGAGCTGAAATAGTCCTGTGATGATCCGAGTGCGAAAATCGCTATCGCTCCTCTTTTCTTTAATGGAATACATTTCCTGCAATTGGTAACTTGAAGTTCCACGTTCCTCACTTCGGTGCAGAGCATATCAAAGCTCAAAGGTGGTAGGATATCTACTTTCGAAAGTGTTGCTTAAGTTATTCCGCATTGTTTTGCAAGATCTCTTGTTCCTAAAAAGTACTTGTGCGTACCTGATAACAGTATTAAATTGCATTTATGTCTTTTGTGTAATTGGATAGTTATTAAAGCTCACCTTTGTCCACAAGCTTCTTTGTATTGCACGATTTCGAATTGACTCTATAATACTTTTTTTTTTTTAAGATCAAGTATCTCACCATGAAGAATTCGATTTTTTGAATAATTGATGTTTCAGCCACAAAAGAGAATTTGAACAAAGTCTTCATTTGGTGTTCTATTTTTCTCGTGCTGCATTATTAGCTGGAGTTGATTATTATCTAAATTAATGCTCATTTCACTGATTTCTTATAGAAAATCAAACAAATTTGAACATCAAGCAAGTGAAGTGTCAAACAATGTGTCAAAAAAAAAAGAGTCAATATTCGGCATGAACCACAGACGACAGACCATAACAGACTGCCAACTCGTACGTGCGTATGCCATTAATTTTTCTGATGTGTTTGCTAAATGGGTTTAAAAACAAGGGAGAGCGTCACGCTCTAAAAATAAATGGCATATCCGAATATCAGTTGATTTGCAGCTTTCAGGCAAAAAGAGAGACTTTACAGTGAGTTGGCGTGGCGGTGTGTATCTTATTGGTCCGTGGTATGAACGCTTTTTTCATTTTGGTAATAGTCATTACCCCTTTACGTACTATCGAATATTTTCTACATCACAAAAAGTTGCAGAGTGAAACCTTGCAATCACAATTCACAACGGAGCTGAAAAATCTTAAAGTGGACAGATCATTGCGGACCCGAGGTTATTTTATTTACCAACATTTTTCTGACGTAATTAAATGGTGTGGAGAAAAATCTCACGTGCGAGTTCTTAGGTCCCTCATGTTGACGCGAGTTCGGAAGGGTTTACCAGGCTACAAATTAGAGTAAAATAACACCAATTCATGATAAGTCCAACGACAAGGTTTACTTGAAAAGCAGTTTATTTCCCATGAAAGTTGCTTATAAAATAGGGAAACGAATTTCCGTACCTACAGGTTCTTGGAAGAGAGAGCATTTAAAGTATTCAAAAAAGCCAATATTTGTTAAGCTTTGCTTCAACATCAAGCAGTTCCCTTTGCAAATGTACCTACACCTACCTATCGCATGTGACATCCTGAACTCATGCGGCAACGGCAGCATGCAGAGCTGATAGCAAAAGGCATATCTGGAAGAATACACATCTTCTTTCCTGTTTTGTATAGAGTAGAAAGTGTAAGGAACTGAACACAGAAGACACCATTCTCAAACACACCACCCGCGAAAACAGCAACACTGATTTCAGCATGCACTCCAAATTCCAACCCAAAAAGGCCCTATTCCTATTGCATACCTAACAGGAGTATTCTACCTAACGGAACGTGACTGTCTTTGTACACACAAAAGTCCTCTAAAATAAAATTAAATTTATAATAAAGCAAATTTCGGAGAGGAAGTGACGGAGAATAAGAAAAAAGGAAATTTTTCATCACCAGCAATACATTTCTAAAAAGGAATTATTTGCTGTCACACGTGAGAGCGCCGAGGGTGAACGGATGCACTTATTATTTCAACGTATTGTGGTACAACTTATGTTAATTCGGACAGCTTTATTAGGAATACATCACTGTTTCGCTCAAAACAATGCCAATGTACTGTAACCCGGACGCCACACATGCCAGCTACTGGCAAGATAGTTGCAATACACTCATATTTTCCACTCCTACAGACAAACTTCCAGCCAACTGGAACCCCAGATACAATCTGACAATTAATACATAATAACTTGCTTTTCAGTAGCTGACATGTGTGTCGTCAGGGTAAGCAACCAAATTTGACAACCAAATATGACAAAGCAATGATAGAGAAGCCTAAAAAAGTAGTTCCGATTTTAAAATTACTTTCCTTAAAATTTAAAACAGTATTATATACAAGAGAAATCTTTTTATACAGCGATATCTATATTTTCAAATAAAAAATAAAATAAAATAAAAAATAAAAGAAATCAGATGACTTGCTTCATTTTTGCCAAAAAAAAAAAAACACTTAACCAGTGTACCTTTGTCATTATAAGAAACTCTATACCTACTCTAATTCTTGGAAAAGTATTTTCAAGAAATTCAACCCACCCGTTTTAAAAATATTTCGATTTGATTTTAATAAAACTTTCAGGGTAGGTATACTAATTTTTTAGAACATGTTATATTTTGGTTAGAACAGATTAATTTTTCTTATAACGGTACCTCCCACAGAACCAGTATTTTTATAGTATTGAATTTCAAAATTTTCAAAACTTTTTTCTTTGATTTTTAATAATATCAAAAAAAAATGGCTTTCGAAATAATTTTGAAAACGTGTGGATTCATTTCAATCATTTTTCCAGATGAAAACTACAGATTTTCTTATAATGACTACTCAACAAAATTTAAATATATTTTTCGAAAAGTTCTTCAAAAAAAAAAACGGTTGAACAATTTTCAATTTTTTTTCTGGATATACATTTAGTAATGAAAAATTACTGCATGCCTATAAGTACTTAGTTTTTCCAAGAAAACTCTAAAAATCGTTACAAAATTTGAGGTTTTGCAAAATATTATTTTTTTCAAAACA
Organism: Platycheirus albimanus; assembly: GCA_916050605.2. Taxonomy (NCBI): domain Eukaryota; kingdom Metazoa; phylum Arthropoda; class Insecta; order Diptera; family Syrphidae; genus Platycheirus; species Platycheirus albimanus. The sequence goes on along the minus strand of OU696696.1, from coordinate 263,405,659 downwards.
CATAGCCCCTAAGCAATTATTATCTAGCATAAGATCAAGTTCGTGCCACACAGTCGTGAATTTTATTTGAAAATTATTGATCCCCAAATATGATCTTACTATTCACAATGCTGGCTTCAAATACTCGAATGTGCGACCCACAATATGTAAGTGTCCATTCAACTTAATTAAAATACTTGAACCGAATTCCAACGCATTTATGATTCCATTAACATCATTAAGTGTATCTCAGTGTGGAATCTTGCTCATGATGTATTTCTTTGTCGATGTCAAAGTCCCGAAAATGATGAATCAACTTTGTTTTGTGAATAATAAAAGTGGGTTAGCTTATATAAAGTCATGCCAACCTTAATAAAACTCACAGATATAGCCAATTAGGTTGGAAAGGTATCTATCTAAGGTTATAATCAATTAAACCAGCACTGCGGTTCATCACTTTTTTCTTCCTATTGTTGAGCTCTTTATGAACTGCTACTGCAAAGTCAAAGATTCTGTGTTAAATCCTTTATTGCATGTGTTTTTCCGTGCAGAAAAGAAAATAGATTTTAATAAAACATTACATACGATGATAGAGATGCCCCATGATACAACTAAACAAGCGCAACTACGTCACGGACACTCATGAAGTTTTCGCCTTCTCATTTTCGCCTTCCCGTTTTAATTTTTGTTTCGTTATACGCTCTATATGTTCTACCCATTGACATAATACACATGTTTATAGTATGTCAATGCGTTGTGCGCTCTACGTCACGGACACGCAATGGAGTGTGACGTTTTTCATTGTATCATGCGCAATGCCTTATCTTTAGTAGTTGTATCATGGAGATGCCCCTTGTTTTACTCCAGTTCGACTGTTTAAGCTGTTAGTTCTGATGATTTTTCGATTTCTTTGTATTCACATTAGGGTTCTAGAAAATATAATAATTCCATCTACCACGTTTCGTCGGATAGGGTCTGGTCTATATGCAAAGGTCTGATAGCAGTTGCTCTGGGCGATGCGATGGCGTTGCCTGTCGTATGCGTCCCAATAACTTCCTATTCACTGGACTCGTACTTGAATAATTTTTCCTGTGATAAAACAATGGTGTAGCTGCAGCAGTAGCATTTAGCAATGTCAAAAAAAGTAGCGCACTAAGCAGCATACACGAATACAATGTGTATCACTGAACCAGAGAGGATATATGAAAGAGAGTTTAATGTAGGCTGGAAATGGGATTTTGCCTACAAGTTGATTTGACAGATAAATCATACCATCTGCGAATGTGTGCGTAAAAACTCGCATACACGCACAGTTGGTATGATATGATTTTGTGTTGTTGTTCTTGCATTTATTCACAGACACGATTTCAAATAATAAAAAAAAAAAACCGGAAATGGGTGTCGGAGGGTGATACGTACGAAAGATTTCACTCTACTTTAGGTCCTCTGTGCACTGAACTCAAACGAAAATCATGTCAGCCATTTGGTGTGTTGTTGTTTTGCAGCTCAGCACGTTCGTGAAGTTGGAGCCGAGTCGACTTGTTCTTCAGCTGCTCTCCATGCTGCAGCTGCTACTTCACATTGTAGCTGTACAAAACGATTTACGTATACATTTAATTTTGACATTGCTACGTGCAACTGCTGTAGCTACAATATTGTGTAGCAGCCAGTAAGTCAGTTCTTTTGGATACAGTTGATGGTTGCAATTATTCAAAGGATTCAATTGCTGGAACTGAACATGTTTGCATAATAAATTTCTTCAAATGGAAAAGCTTCATTGACTGGTAGAGTGAATTTGATTTAACAAAACCGTTCTTGTTCTTTCAACTAAATAACAAGGATACAGTGGGATCAGCTTTTCCAGTTAGTTCTATCTAAAGATTGACGGAATTGTGCTTGGATTTGTATTCCTTACGTATGAAATGAATAATAAACGACAATTTTTTTGTAGCGTTCGTCAATTATTTAAGGATGAGTCTCTGTTAAAATAAAAATAAAACAAGCATTCTTCAGATTGTTAACACAATGCCCAAAGGATCCCGGCAAAATAAAAAAAAAACTTTATTTAATACATATTCATACGAATCTCGAATGATAAATAATACCTTGGCAGGATACGAGTGAAGTCGGCTCAAGGTGATAAATATTAATGAGTGTATCCTTCACATGGACGACAGATAAAGTACGGCTTGTTTGGACCATGAATATTTTATGAAGGATGAAGAAGGTTTTCGAGCATGTTGTTACTGAGGTTCATTAAATGTGGGTAATATTATGTTAGTACACTCGGGAGCCAAATTTTGATGGAATTCTTTTCGTTTTGTTGAGCGAAATGGATTTTATTTATGCTGCGATATAACCTCCCGCTGACGCTGAATGGATGCAATTTTATCTTCAAAATATGTGACCGGAGTGTTAATGAAGATAGCTTATAAAATAATACTTGTATCCAAAATAACTTAGTCAGTATTCATGACATGATGTAGTTATGGCACGGTGACACTTAGAAGTTGTTTCTGGATTTAAAGGATCACTCTTCGTAATATCAGCGGTCGCTGATTTTGGTTTAATTTATGAACAGCAAATACATACAATTTTCCTTTTTAAGGATTTTAAATAGGTTTATTTGCAGGATCATCAGTCAGTTTTAAAAGATTGTGCTAGGAGAAGGTGCTAGAATTACATGATAAAAAGTGCTTGGAGACAGTGCTTTCATTGAAGCTGGGATCATTTGAAATCTTTCGTAAAAGAAATTGTGTGTGACTAGTAAAAATGCTAGTTGTTCAAATGCGATTTATAAAGACAAAAACCCTACATTGGATGAGCAAGATCAGGTGACCTCGGTGGCGCAGTGCGTAGTGCATAGGCCTCTGAGGTAGCTGGTCTAGCTTCAATTCCAGTTGACGGCATACTAATTTATAAATTAAAATTGAACATTAAGACTAAGCACCACTAAAGGAATCTGATGATTGGTGTGGCAGCCATGAAATTGCAATAATTCCAGCCAAAAATAAGAATTGTATTAGTCCACACAAGTGGTTGTTGAGAATTCAAAACATTCGAAATCAGGACTTATTTTGTATGCTTTCCTCAAAATTAAGGAACTTCTAGGTACTACAATACAAATTGTGACATAACTTGACGTGGGTCTGCTTCGCCTGCAAACAACCGTTCTTCAACTTTACTTTAAAGCTGTCATCGCAAGCGTTGTATGTTATATCGTAAACGACCAAAATGTCAAAAAGGACAGCTTATCGGTTAGTGTTTTCTAAGGTAATGGAAGCTGGGATCGAAAATGAGACAGACATGAGAGGCATGCTGCAAAAAAAAGGATGCCGTATAAATTGAGTGAAGCTCATTGTCGGACAGCGTAGGACTAAAAGTAACCTTTTAACCACTTAAAATCGAATGAAGATTAGAAACAAAGATGTAAGGACTAATTTGGTGCCCTGCTTTATGTTGACGACAGTACATAATTCAATTCGCCACCGAACAACATGCGCATGCCATCAAGGCTTATTGATACCAGCCCCTAAACTACTGCAGAGATGAAAAACGCGATCCATCTTATAAAGGTGTCCCGTTATTTGCTGAAACTAGTGCATGCTGTTTGGGTGGCTGGGTGCTGTATGAGACTGATTGGCATCAACTTGGCGAGGCAAAGAGCCTGCCACACACACCTGAAACCAAATCTACCATTAATCACTGCAGACCAGAACCAAAACTGCTAACATTGCTGCCTGTGCGATCTACCAGCAAGAAAGGAAGACGAAACATTCAACTTCGACTTTTCAGAAAGAAAAATTGAGAGAGCTGGAGATGTGGTTTAATCAATTGAGCGGTGCTGAAAATACGAGGGTAGTTAGTTATTTTATATAGCACCCTTGAGTTTCCTCTTCTTGCAGGTTCTTCAGGATCTTCGCCAATTTGTGAAATCTAATAGTTTTGCTCAAGTATAATCTCTATTTTGGAGACTATTTATATGGTGGCTGAAGTTGAAGTTAAGGCTGAGATGGTAGCTGAGATGAACGCTGGGATCGAGGCTGAGATTAAATATAAGGCCGAAGTTGAGATTGACGTCGGACACACGAGGATTTTTGCCGGGAACCCTAATCATTGGCAATATATATTTAACAGCTCGATCTAAGTTCATAAACAACGTAAGATACTTAGCCTGACCTAAGAAGAAAACATGTAAACCATAGGTACATGATGCACATCCGCCATCCTTATCGATAGGGCTTCAGAAAAGGGATAAGTCAACAAATCAATGGCTGCTTTGAACGGATAGAGTCTTACTATCTGAAAAAAACAAACCAAAAGAGAATACATTAATGAAAGTCTTCTGCAAATTTTCAGTGTGAAATTTATAACACAAAAACTATACTCATAGTTGGGAATACGTGCACTTTCGCTGATAGAAAAAAGCAATTCAAGAGGCTTAAAATCTGGTACAATTTGTACCTGGGGTCAGCTTGTGCCCATTTTTCAACTGGCAGAAAAAAGGTTCGCCAGCTTACTATGCATTTCATTTCAATTCAACTTTTGTTTTTGTGTTTTTTAAAAATCATGATTTCTTCGAGTACTTTCTCATCACTTAGCATTCCTGACATTTTAGCATTTCGGACCCATAATTTCTGCTTTAAGAGACATATAGATAAATGTATGAGAAGTCACAAACCTGATAATACTACTTGTTTTGTATGGTTATAGCCACTTTACGCTTTCCCGAATGGATACAAAATGATCTTAGATTTTATGATTCATCGCATAATCTTACTGGCAGTTCACATACTTATGAATATGTCTGTTTTAATATCGGGGTTGATTGAAAAAAGGTCATTAAATCAAGTCTAAATACATACTTTCTTTCAAAGACTGTAGGAAACAGGGTAAAACCCTGAAAAAAAGATACTAAAAAGCAGCGTCAAATACTTAAAGACATTGTTTAACAATTTCAAAATCCAATTTACATTCTTAATGTTGTCGAGAGCTTAAAAGAAAATAAAAGGATGTGGTTGGGAATAAAATGGGTTTCGAATAAAACAAAACCGCATTCTACCGCCATGATCCCTGTAGTCACAACATAGAGCTTTAAAATGGCATTTTATTGACGAGAAAGATAAGAAAAGTATCTTTGAGTGCGGATACCTACACTTTCTGCTTCCCATTTTTGTATGAGTTTGGTTCCTGATGATGACTTGGTACTGTCAACAGAACCTTTAAGAAAACTTATATACGTATTATCACTTCAAATATCATGACAAGTGGGATTTGTATAATATACTCCTAACCCTACACGGACGAGGATTGACAGTTTGTAGGAACACAATAACTAGAAAATTGTCTATGTAAAGTTTGTTAGTGTTTCTCAGAACTGGAGACTTTATTCATTTATTCGATCCATTAACAATCACTGAAAACTAAAGCTAAGGCATGTACAAATTTTAAATAATTGACTTCTTATAACTGTTCTTTAATTCCTTCAGATTAACCACAGGCGAAGATAAATACAAATAAAGAAATAATACAGAACGTGCAGCAGATTCCAATATCCAAGTCTCAAAGAAGAAATGGGATGTCTAAGCAATGGAAGGAAAGTTACCCTTACCAATATTCAGGGTGATTTGTATCGTATGACAGGGGGTCTATTCTATTCCCCTCCGTTAACCGGAGAGGGGCAATTCTCTAAAAAATTGACTCAAAACAGAAATAAAATTATTTAAAAACATTGGTAAAACTTAGTGTGCCGTGCTACATCTGTTTGGAAAGCTAGAAATCTTTCGTTTAATTACTTGTTTTAGTGAAGAAGCAGGTGCGGTTATTTTTGTCTAGCTTGACAACAAAAAGTCTTAGAGCCATACGGTTTTCAGTGTTGGACTTAAAACTAATAAGAGCAATACATTTTCACAAATAAAATAATATTTAATCACGTAAAACTTTGAAAAAAAAATTAACCAATTACCCTGTATGAAGAGAAGGGAGATACACGAAACTGTGAGTTCAATTAAGCTGATGCCAGATGAAACATACCAAGAAGATCATTGAGTGAATTTGGATTTTATTAGTCCGGGTGTTGAGTATGTAGAAACAGAAAATTCAAATAATTGTAGTTAGCACGTTTAGTGCGGAAATATGAGTAAAAGTGGTGATTTTTCTTCCGACGACCAGGATGTTGATCCAAAGTATACTCATTATTCACAAATCTTGTGTTTGGTTAAAATCTTATTAAGCGGGAAAAACCAGCTTTTTCATATTGTGTCAAGAAGATATCATTTTTCTGCCTCTATATACCTTACCTACTATAGTTATATAAGTGACGTGGCTAATAAAAAAACGTCAACTAAAGGCTTACAAAATAACTGTTTTGTGTCACAGAAAAAAGAGGTAAGAGGGTAGGGTGTTCAAAGTTCATTACAGACGAACTGTGGGATGGCACTTTCTAGCTTGTTGCACTATACGTGTGTCTACACGAGCTAGTTTAGTTATAGACTTACTGAAGAGTTGGAAATAGTGTCTTTGTTTTACCGTACCAAACCATACAGTTTTAATGTTACAAGTAGACAAAAACATATTTCCAGCTCTATTAAACGGTACTTAGGCCCGTAAAATCTTATTCATAGCTATGTTTTACATAAATTCTATGTGATACTTAAATACATGTAAGTTGCACGGAAAAATGTATGTTCAACATAGTAGGCGACTACTTTTGAATTAAAACTAACTTCAAGTTGGTTTGCGCTAATGTCAAAAAACTAAGTTTCGGTTTATTTTTGAGTTTAAACGGTGTTTTCGTCTTTAAAAAGTCTCATATTAAAAAGAGAAACCAAAATTTGTTCGCAAAATGAAAAATTATCGAAAAGAAAAAAAAACCGATGGTGCAACATGGAAGGATGAACTGACCTTTTTTTACATTATATTAATTGAATAAATACAATTTTATTTTGAGCGGAAGTTTTGTTATTTTATATTTGTGTTTTTGATATAATACGTTATGTGTATATGAAGTTTGAATAAATGATTTATTCAATCCGTACGCTTTTGCATAGCTATTCAAATTCAAGGAATTCGGACTTGAATTGTTTTTTTGAGAAGAGCATTAATTATGTATATGTCCATCAATAATAGCACGCTCTAGATCTTCTTCAGTGAAATCCGAGCTATCAGAAGAGTCATCAAGTATTGCATTATTCTTTAGATATTGTGCAAACGCACGGTTGCCGCTGTGTGACTTTAGTCGCATTTTGACCCCTTTTTACCTCATGCAACTATGAGACCACTTTCTTTAAAAGAAGTTGTTTTGACCCTTTTTTTTAATTGTTGCGACTTTTTTGACTCCATCTCTATAAAATTGCTTTATTCGACGAATAAATTGTTCTCTCTTCTCTTTTCTATTCGCTAGAAAAACTTCCAATATTCCATTCAGGTATCTTTTTCCATTCATAAATCATAATTCATAAGTCCTCATAACAGCAGTAATAGAATCTACATCTCACACAGTCACACGGAGATGCTCAGGGAATGTGGACCTTAGGATTTGCATGTATTGTGTTTTCTTAATATTCACCACACTATACTATTACTAATTTTTTTGGGATTTCATATACCAGAATCCAACGTCACACTAACTATTGCCTTTGTGTGTGTGCAACTTTGGTTGAATAATATATAGAATTCTAATTCGCTATTACAAAATTTGCAGTTCCATTTCGCCTTTCCCTATTTTATTGGTCTTTGTCTTTGGTGAACGCTAAATGCAACGGTAAACTGAAATCGTTTTTAAAACAAGCTCGTTGTTTTGTTTTATTGTGCGCGATAAATTCAAGGTTAAAATAACAATTTACAATTTACAATAAGAAAATGTATTAAAAACTTTCTTTACAAAATGAACAGGTAAGTTATTGTATTGTACCTATATGGTAAATTTTTGTTTTAAAAGATTTATTATACGGAGGCCAAAAAAAAAACCACAACAGAAACATCTAAAAAAAATGCCGATTCCCGCATCCAGCAAATCTCAAACCCAGCCAGATGAGCTAAAGTGTTTTGGAAGAGAGGGGCAGGTCTATTTCGCATCTTAAAAGGTCAATTTTCGAAGAAGAACATTAATGGACCTGCTCCTCTCTTTTAAAACCCAAGACCTACTGAAATGAATGTTATATATTCTTATTTTCTTTCTCATGCACTAAAAAGTTGCATTCAAAGTTTTCGGTTCTAAAAATGACCACTTCAAGATTTGACTTATAAGAACAACACAATTTATAATATTCCATGTACTGGATTTGGCCCAAGGAGTAAAATTTTGAAATTTTCATTAGAACCGAACCTTGCAACTTTAAAGTGAATGAATAAGGTTATAAGAAAATATAACATTCATCTCCGTAGGCCTTGTATTTTGGAAAAGAGGGAAAATCGTTGAATGGAAAAAGCTTCTCACTATAAGGTATAGTTTGGTCGTGCATCTGCGTTGCCGAATGCTTCCAAAAGTCAGTGTCCGTTTTGCGCTCAGAATGTCAGAATGAGTATATCACTCTAATTTTTTCGGTTTTCAACAAAATAAGTTTTTCCTGCAATTTAATTTAAATTTTTTTTTACCTACCTACATAAAAAAGGTCTATTACAACGCAAAAACATCAAAAGCAGTATCGTCATCGTTAACAAAAGATGAAGTACTTATTAACCAATTCTAGTGGACCGAGAAGAACCGAATCTGATTCCCAGTCTGATTCTGATTCTGAGTCTGGCTCTTATTCCCAGTCTGGGTCGGGTTCTGAGCCTGGATCTGATTTCGAGACTGGATCTAGTTAAAACATATCAGATGACAGATGCAGCTAGCACGCCTGTCACGGTATCGAGAAAAAGGTTAAAATAACAAATTTGGAAGAGTTTTGGTACCAGATTGGGTGCATGAAAAACCATCTTGGCGAATACATCTATCCTCATTTATACTCATTGTCATTTGTTACAATAATTTTCACGCTTCCACAAGGACGTAGCCAGGGGCGATCAGAGGAGTTTGAACCCCCCGAATTTTGGAAAAATTCATCTGTAAATCTTAGGAAATGATGATGTGAACCTAATAAATAAGAGTTTTCTTGGACAAGCTAAGTACCTATGCAATAGTATTTTATTAGCAATAGTCTTCCTATGTAGGAAAAACAAAATACTGTAAATCGTTTAAGCAGTTTTTTTTATCGGTTTTTTTATTTTTGAAAAATGTTTTGCAATTTTTTATAAATAGGTACTCACTATTTCAATACAATTAAACCTGTAGTTCTCATCTGGAGTTATCCATTTTAAAAAATATACTGACCAACAGACTGTGTGTGAAAGCAAATATTTTTGAAAAACATGAACTTGACAATTGGGATTTGGGAGCCATCAGGGGAGCTTATTCAAAGTTACTGCAAGGAATTATTAAAAAAAAAAGAAATTGTGATCAAAACTTTTTTTTAACTTTTAACTAAATACTATATATAATCGAAATTAGTATTTATAAATGGAGAAATATTTTTGTTTTTCTTTTGTACATGTTATTTTTTTTTTTTTTGCCAAAATGTAACTTAATTTTAATCTATAGTTTTAGAGCAATGGTCTGCCCTGTTGTATTACTTTCACCTTTTAGCTTTCGATTAGTTTAATGAATCTATTTTTTGAGGATGCACCAACTAATCGTATTTTTTCTTTCTTTCATTCATTTTAAATAAATCAACACGATTAATAAAATATTTCGGTCTGAACAATTAGAAGCACATAACATTTTTAATAATAATTGAAGAGTTTTTCATCAACATACAATCAAATTTCGTAATGCCCCGACATGTTTAGGTTAAATCGATTTTTCGAACCCTAATTTTCATCTTCCTTTGCAAAAAATATTTTTCGGGACAAATTTCGAAAAATTTCAACACGAAGTTGGAAATTCGGTAAAGAACTCTCCTTAAAATTGTCCATAGTTTTGTGCAGGCAATTACTCAAGCGATTTTAATTCGAAAATAGCGAACTAAAAAGTAAGTAAGTATGCGCACAATTTTACCACTCGTTCATGTTTTTCCGTTTCACGGTGATACGGAAAATTTTAAATTCACAATGGCCATTGCTTATGAAAGAAAATTATACTTTCGTTCAAAGCTTTAATCTCGATCTCAACTCAGATATTTTGGGTTAACATAGGTAACACAAATAATCTTTTAGAAAAACCTATGATCAAAGAAATTTCGGAATATACTTATGTTAAATTTAGCGATTTTACCTCATAGTTCAGCAGAAGCAGAGCGAAAGTTTTCAGAAATGATTTCAATAAAATCTGATACTAACAAATTGCTTAACGAAACAGTGGAAAACTTTATACCTTGCAAAAAACTTAAAAGTTAATTTAATGTTAATAAAAATGAAATTTTTGAACGTTGTAAAGATTTATTGAATTTTTTTCAAAAATTTAAATTCACGAACATTACATATTAAAATAAAAATCATTTTACACTAGCATACAATAGAAATTACTATTAAATTTTATGGATTTGAATTACTTTATTTATTATTTTTAGTTTTGTCTCAAACAAAGGTATATTAACCTTGATTTCTATTTGTGGACTTAATTTCAAGAAAATAAACTCTTATTTAAATTAATATTGAATGTGATATTATAAACTGCTCATAAAATGAATGACCGTAATAGAATAAACTTAACTTTAATAACTTTATTATAATAGAAATGATTAACATTATAAATAAAAATTACATTGAAAACAAAACAAAAACTGTAATTTTCAATCTGCCTAACTTTTTTTCAAACTTCTTCAATTTTTCTGCTTCAATGATTTTCTATGAAGTGGTAGCGCTGGTGCGAGGAGCATAAAATACCAGTTAAAACCTAGAGTATTTATCTGATGAGCTGGGTTTCGAAATATAAAACAGCATGTACACTTTTAATTCTCTATTCCTGGGAATTCGACACTTCAGGAAATAGGTAACGCCCACAGCTGCATTGATCGCGTCTTACGAACTCGAGATTTTTATTCACCCTTGTCTTTAATCAGCATTATTTTGAAAATGACATTCAAAAAACAAAGTAACCAGCGTGAGTGCTAATCGCACCTCTGCGAAAATGCTTCTTTGCATATTTATGTCTGGTTTTGTTGGTTAAGGAGCCACTAAATTTAACATAAAGTCAAATTGAGGGGCTGAAATCCACAAGAAATTACGATAAGGCTTTGCTTCCCCGGATCACAATTCTCGCAGCAATATGGAACAGAAGCCTTCTGTATCACGATATGTAGCAACCATTTTTTGGACCACACAGAAGGAACTCTTCGTCGTGGTCTTTGGTTTTCGTCCTCATCAACCTCTGAGCAATCCTCCAATACATATGTTGCTAGGATCGCTATTTCCAGTATACTTGTTGGCCTTTGGGTCCTGCAAAGGATCGTTGATGCTTTGACATTGACTCACTGTTGTTAAAAATACTCCTTGCCCACGCAAGTTTGTCAGATTTCTTCGAGTTAAGATCAGACACTGGTACATAAGTCACCTAGAATATTCGTCAACGCGGGAATATCTAACCCGGCTAACATTGGAATCTTAAGTCACGGGTCCGCCACCAAAATAAGTGATAATTTTAACATCTAACCGCACCTTTCAAGCAGTGTTACCATAGATATATGGATATTTTGTGATCCTCCATTTTTTTGAACCCGTAGGTACGAGTATGTCGCTTTGGAAGAGATATCAACTTCAGAATGTATGTTTACCTAGAAACTGAGAAGTTTGTTTGAAACATGGTCATCTGTGGTAGTATAGTCTTATCAAATTGTGACGTATCCTTACTGTACCGCAACATAGATCGTAGATATGTCTAGTTCAATACAAGTGGCTGTGTACTAAATGTCAAATAACAGGATGATTACTTCTAGTTTGTAAGTAGTGAAGTGGCAGGAGGAAGACATAATGTCAAACAGCTGATAAATGAGTGTTGACAAAATGAAGACCAAACAAAAGTTTTTTGTGCTGTCTCTTCAAATTCAAAAATAACTTAGCAGATTATAGACTAAACATAAACATAAGCTCACCAACGTGGGGGAAGAAAAATGATGTCTTCCATTGCAAGAATGAAGAATGTATAAAGTGCGGCAGTGGAGGGTTGCAAGTCAATGTCCTTGCAGGGTTGCGAGTTTTTGAATTAAGTGACTTATGAATTAAACAAAATTTAATTCACAAGCTGATAGTGATTTAATAATAGAAAAATAATAATTCATCGCCCTTTAAGTGACTTATAAATTAAAAAAAACTCTAAGTCATAATACTTTAAGTGACTTATGAATTGAAAAAACACTTAAGTCATAAGACGGAAAGTAACTTTTGAATAAAAATAAATTCATGCACGATGAGGTTTATGAGTTACGAATTACGATACGAATAAAAAAAAATTGTTACAGGCTGGTTACTGACTTACATATTAAAAAAAAACTTTTTCGAAAGCTAATACTTACTATATTAATCACGTACCAAAAGTTTCCGATTAATTATTTCATAAATGAGAACATTTTTATATTATATTAAAAATACATATATTTAATGGGTGTTGATATTTAAACGGCAAGGTTGTATTATATTTTAAAAATAGTGATCTCACTAAAGGAAAGTCTTTAAGGTCTTCTATGTTAGAGCATTTGCTCACCAAAAACCTCATCATTTCAGTTTCCTCACTTTCTTAAGGAATGAGCGGTGCTATGACGCTGTTGTTACTGACATCACCGAATTCGAAAAATTCGTCGGAGGCTTGATTTCTTTCGTGGGTTTCTAGATCCAGACTAGTGAGGCTTTGAACAAGGCTTTTTACTTTGAACTGCTTTTCTGTATCCAACAAATTTATCCAAGCTATTTTGAAGCGAGAATGAGTAATTGCAGCTATTGCTGCAAATTCGTCAGCATCCGTTATTTCAAAATAGTCATGGAAACGAGACAATAGTGATGTTTTCAATTTTTCAACGATGGGAGCGCAAAACTGAAGCTGGTTACTATTAATAAGAATTTCCCATTTCCTCTTAACAGCCAATAATGTTGGTAAAACATAGCCATAGTGACAATTTTCCTCCCCTTGCAAAGTATCAATTGCCTTTGCTAGGGGGTTGGACCAACTCAAATAATCGGCTATGTAGTCGAAATCCCTTTCATGGAAAATGGAAATCTTATTAGATATAGCAATAAGCTCGCAAGTTAGCAGTTTTGGTTTTAGTTGGAATATCTGTTGCAGGCAGTCAAACAAACTATTCCAGCGTGTAACAATAGGCCTTTTTAAGCAGCTACCCAAAAACACTTGAAGTTGCTCCGTATTTTCGGCGAGCCCAGACACTTCCACAAGGCCTCGCATTTGCTCATAACGCTGGAGTGTATGGACATCAATGTTATATTGTCGTTCAATGCCTTATGTGCATCGCTGCTTGCAATTAAGTTGAGTGTGTGACTGGCACATTGCAAGTGCTTGGATAGGTGTAGCTCAATCTCAATAAACTCATTTTCAACAAGCCCATCGATTTCTCCTGCCTCAAGATTGTCATCATCACTACTGTCTTCATCCTCATGGACAAGTTGGTCTTCAGTTTGAGGTTGACTGACATATATCATCTGGAAATTTTTGTTAAATTTATATTTTATCCAAAGTTTTAATCGTTCTCATTGTGCGATAAGAATGAAACGCATAAGAATTCTTTTTTAATAATAAATCGAATAAAGTAGTTTCAGAAGCATAAGTTTAGACTTAAGCTACCATTAGACGGTCCTTGTAAATAGTCCTTGCAAGGACAGTCTGACGTCACAGAAAATATGTCCTTGTGCTGTCAGTAAATGGACATTCTTCACCGTGTCCTTGCTAGTAAGAATGTCCATTACACGAATGAAACAAATTTGGCATTCTTGTCCCAAAGTACAATGTCCACCAAGGTGGACATTGTTACTTTTGCATTTCGGTGTCCTTGCAAGGACAAGCATAACAATGTCCATTACACGACATGACAATTTTGACAGTTGGTGGTGAATGAAACCGCGCTGAAGAATGCAATATTTTGCCGTGACCATTACACGACATTTATAAATTGGTCCTTGTAAAAAGTAAATTTGACGTTTCAGAGACATTTATAAATTGCGTGACTATCGTTATTGTCTTTTTTTTCTCTAGAAAATATTCACGAGAGGTATGTGAAGTTTTTTGATAAAATAATTTCAATTAGAAATAATATAATAATAATATTGTTATAACAGGTAGGTATGTTAATGTGAAACACAACCTTCATCTTTGCTAGTCACACACTTTATTTGTCTTCTTCTTAATTGATATTTGACATTTGTACATAGATATATTACAAACTAGACTAGAGAGAGTGCGTTCAGCGATAGTAAGATAATAATAGGGATATAACAGTCACCCCTCTTTAACAAATTTCAATTCTTACAACTAATACAAAAATTATGTTCAGATTAGTTTGTTTACAAATTAATTTAAAACTTTAATATAATTATATTTTCAAATAACTTTGAAGTAATACAATACTTTTAATACTTTTAATTAATGCAAGTTATTTATAAAATTACTAGGTACTATTATTACTTTTATTTCAAAATAATTCAAGATAATAAAATAATTAAATAATTGTTATATTCTTTTAATTACTAATTTTCAAATAAGTTTTAATCGTTTTTTTTTTTTTTTTTTTTTTTTTTTTTTTTTTAATTCATCGTGATTTAGATTTTTTTTTTTCTTCAATTTATAAATTCATTTTGATTTAGTTTGATCGAATGTTGAATTATACGTTAAACGATCTGTTTTTTTTCTTTGTCTTATTGGTCTATTTGGTTTCGAATTTGGCATGGGTTCTGTAACTTTTGGTTCTAAAATTGTGTCTTTATTAAAATTCGGCTGAGTTATGTTTTCAAAATGTTTTGTTGAGTTTTCTAAGGGTTTTGTTGAGCTTTCAAAATGTTTTGGTTCTTCAATTATTGTGTCGTTCTGTTTTGGTTCTTTAATTTCAAATAGTTTAGGATTTTGACTTATATCATAATGGTATGGAATTTTATCTTCTTGAGGCGCTTCAATCTCTGAGCCTATTCGGTGTATTTGGTCGATGTGACGTTTCCAAATCCGTCCATCATCTAACTTGACAGTATAATGAAGCGCACCAAGGACCTCCATTATGATTCCAAATTGATATTTTGAGTTACAACTATAATCGCGAACCGAAACCCGATCGTTTACAAACAGTTTTCTTACATTCTCTCTTTTTCTTTTGTATTTTGAAGGTAAGGTTCCTTAGGAACGATTAAATCCAGACGCGAACGTATTTGTCTTCCAAACATTAAAAATGATGGTGATTCCCCTGTAGTAGCATGGGGAGTGCGTCAATAGTTTAATAAAATATTACAAAGTTCTTTTTCAATTTCTGAGGGCTTGCAATTTATAGTTTTAAGTTTGTTTTTGAACGTTTGAACGTTTCGTTCTGCCTGCCCGTTCGTAGCAGGATGATAAGGGGCACTTCTTTTATGTATGATACCATTCATTTTTAAAAATGTTTGGAATTTTTCAGAAGTAAATTGTACCCCATTATCACTAACCAGAACTTCCGGAATTCCGAATTTAGAAAAAATTTGACGACACTTATCAATTGTTACGTCAGTGGTAATATTTGGCACAATGTGTACTTCTGGCCATTTTGTGTATGCGTCGATTAGTATGAAAAAATGCTTTCCCATAAAAGGACCTGCGTAATCGATATGAACGTGTTCAAACGGAGTTTTGGCTGCTTCCCAGATGTGCGTTGGGACTTTCTTTGGGTTTGGCCTTGTTGACTGGCATTTTATGCAGTTTTCCGAAATATTTTCGATGTCCAAATCAATTTTCGGCCACCAGCAAAAACTTCGTGCCAACGCTTTCATCCGGGTTATGCCAAAATGAGCCGTGTGAAGCTCTTCAAGAACGCGTTTTCTCAAAGGTTTGGGAACGTATACTCTCAGACCTCGAAGCAAGCAGTTTTGTTGTAGGGTGAATTCAGTTTGTTCAATGCCAAATCTTTTATCTGGGCTTATAAATTTACCAAACCTAAGACCTTCAATTAATTCTCCTACCTCTTCATCTTTTTCAGTAGCAGCTTGTAGCTCGGCTACCGACACAGGCAACGTTTCGATAGCATTCATTTCGATTACCTCAACTTCATCTTTTTTAGAACTGAGCTCAGACAGCGGTAGTCGAGATAAAGCATCGGCGTTTGAATTTTCAGAAGATTTCTTATAGCGTATATCATATTCAAAAGACTGTAAAAAAATTGCATAGTGTTGCATCCTGGTTGCCGATAGTGTTGGCAATCCTTTTCCAGGTGCCAGAATTTGAGTGAGAGGCTTATTGTCTGTAAACAATATAAATTTTCTCGCATAAACATATTGGTAGAATTTTCTAATGCCAAAAATGATGGCATAGGCTTCCCTATTTATCTGCGTATAACGTTGTTGAATTGGCGAAAGTGTTTGAGAAGCAAATTGTATTGGTCTTTCACTACCATCTGGAAAAATATGGCTCAATACAGCCCCAACGCCAACTGGACTTGCATCGGTTGCCAGCACTAACGGCAACCTTGGATCGTAATGCACTAAATATGTTTCCATTTGAATTTTTGAACGTACGCTTTCAAAAGCTTTGTCGCAACTACTATTCCAGGAAAATGGAACATTATTTTTGAGTAAGTTGTTGAGTGGATATAAGATCGTACTCAGGTTTTCAAAAAATCTGCGATAATAATTTACTAAGCCGATGTATGCTCGAACTTCATCTTTACTTTTCGGCTTTGGCATTTCAGTTATTACATCGATCTTTTTCTTTACTTTATGGATACCATTGCGGTCGATCTTGTATCCACAATACTCAATTTCGCTAGCCAAGAACTCACATTTTTCAAAATTTACTCTCATATTGTACTTGCTTAATCGTGATAAGACTTCTTCGAGACGCTGAAGATGAATTTCATCGTTTGGCGCAGTAATCTTGATATCATCTAAGAAAACCGAAACGCCCTCGATATCCTTGAGGATTTCCTCAATTATGTTTTCCCATTTTGCTGGACCGGACGCGACTCCATACATAAATCTAGTTGGCCTGTATAAACCCCTGTGAGTACTCAACGTAAGAGGCTCACGATCATCGGGATGAACTTCTAATTGTAAGTATGCCTTACTAAGATCTATTTTTACCGCCTGCCATGGACGCAAACAATTCTTCTATTGTTGGCAAGGGGTGTTCTTGAACAAAAATTTGCGGATTTAAAGAGATTTTATAATCTCCGCATATTCGAACTTTACCACCCTGTTTCCGAACGGGAACAATGGGAGTAGCCCATCTTGATGTTTCAACCTTTTCAATTATGCCATTTTTTTCTAATTCGTACAATTCTTTTTCGACTGCATCTCGCAAAGCGAAAGGAATTTTTCTTGCCTTTATAAAGACAGGTTTTGCATCAGCACGTAAAGGAATGCGAGCTTGAACATTATTTATCTTGCCCATTGAGTTTTCAAAAACTGAAAAATACTTTTGTTTGAGCTTTTCGATTTGAACAGACATAGTGTCATTAATAGATGAAACCTCTTGAGGTTTTTCACAAGAAAATAATTTATTCCAATCTAATTTAATGCTACGTAACCATTCGCGACCTAACAACGGCTTTCGGTTCGACTCGACAACGTATAGCTTAAGTTCACAATTGTTTTCATCGGATTTTTCATTAAACTTTGACATGTCTTTTATAGAACGAACACGCACAAAGAAGAACCCCAACACTTTAATTATTGTACCACAATAACTTACCAGTTTTGTGTCTGGTGTATTTAATTTCTCACATGGAAAATATTTATGTTTATCATCGCTGCTAATTATTGTTACCGGAGAACCACTGTCAATTTCGAAACCTAGGGTGGAAGAATTTACATTTAGTTCAATAAAAAGTTTATTTCGCAAATTAAATGATTCTAAATTAAAAATTTCTTCTACTGGCTCTTCTCTAGTTTGATCATCTATATCAATATAATTTGTGTTGTTCGATGCTTTAAAGCAAACTGCGCGTAAATGCCCTTTTATTTTGCAAAAAGAACACATCGTATTGCGATGGCGACACTTGTTGGCTTTGTGGTCTTTGCTTCCACAGCGATAGCAATACGATTTCTTTTTGTTATCAGCGGCTTTCACATCAGCCTTCGATTGGGAACCATAATTTTTCCCAAATTTATTTGTAGTTTGTTTTACCTTGGACTTATTTTTTTGTTGAATGTAGCTTACAGGTTGTCCCTCTCTTTGTTGTTATATCTCTGCTCCCCCTTGTGCTGATAGCTCCATAGTTTTTGCAGTGACTAAAGCTTTGGATAATGTAAGCTTTGGTGTCTCCAATAATCGGTTTTGTATTCTGGGACTTCGTATTCCAAATACGAATTGATTTCGGAGAGCTGTCTCCAAATAATTGCCGAAATTGCAGTGTAGTGCTAATTTCCGTAAAGCGATGCAAAACTCTTCCACGGTCTCTGCGTCTTTTTGCTTTCGCAAGTGAAAACGATAGTTTTCCATTATTTCTAATGGAACTGGATCGAAGATCTCTGAGAGGATTGCGGTGACGTCGGCGTAAGCTTTGTCCTTGGGTTTTTCAGGCGCAATTTTGTCGGAGAGAACATCGAAAGTTTCTTGGCCTATGTAGTGTAGAAGCAGGTGTATTTGTTTGTCTTCGGCTGTTCCAACTATCTCCATTGCGCCTTCGAACCGTTCAACCCATTTGGACCATTGTGTTTTATTTTTATCGAATTTCTCGAAAACTGAATAATCCGACATAATTTTCTTTTTAAGTTTTATCTGTTTCTTCACAAATTGTAATTTTCTTTGCAATCACGTGTAGATATGTAATGCACGTTACCCTTCAAGCAAAAATCACTGACTTCAGAATTTTCGGTTCAATTCTGGCTCACCTTAGTCTGCGTTTAACGAGGCCTCTCACGAAATTGCATGCATGGCATACAAAATTAAGAAAGAGAATCGAGAGTCGAGCATTTTTTTTTCTTTTTCAATAGATTGAGAGAGGGAGGGAGAGAGCAGGAGCCTTTTATTCATGTATAATATGTTTACTTTTTGGATGGGAAGCACGTCGTAATGGTCGCACCACCTAATGCTGGAAGTATTTATTATAATAATAAAGGTATGAGATAAATAAATGGACAGCAACTTGGATTTCCAAATGTTTTCCAAACAAATTTTATAAAAATAACAATGTTTCAATATCTTCCTGTTTATAGGCACCCACAGTATCGTTTTGTTGGGAGTTGCCGACGCTGAGAACAAATTGTTGTATGTTGACGTCGGCCGCAATGGCAAATTTTCAGATGGCGGAGTATTTAACCGATGCACGTTTGGGCAAGCACTGGACAGCAACCGGTTACATTTTCCTGCTTCAAAACCACTGCCTAGCAGAGACACAGCAGTCCCATTTGTGATCGTTTAAGACGATGCGTTCGCATTGCGTCCAACAGTTATGAAGCCGTACGCTCAACGCAATCTGACTTTGCCAGAGCGAGTTTTTAATTATCGACTGAGCCGCACGCGACGCATTATTGAAAACGTGTTTGGGATAATGTCAGCACGCTTTCGAGTGCTTCGCAAACCATCTGGTACCGGACGAAACAAAAAAAGTGGTCCTTGCATGCTCGGTGCTGCACAATTTCCTGATCACCACAAATAAAGGAGTTTACGCACCACCTTATTCGTTCGATCAAGAAGACGAACAAGGCAATGTGACGAGCCCAGGAGAGTGGCGCTTCGAAGCAATAACGTCGACGCTGTATGCACTTGAGCCCACACGGGATCGATCCGATGATGCTAAGCAAATTCAGAAAGAGTTCATGTACTATTTTACCGGAGAAGGCGAACTTCCTTGGCAGTA
The DNA here is from genome assembly GCA_916050605.2 of Platycheirus albimanus. Classification (NCBI taxonomy): domain Eukaryota; kingdom Metazoa; phylum Arthropoda; class Insecta; order Diptera; family Syrphidae; genus Platycheirus; species Platycheirus albimanus. The sequence continues at coordinate 263,385,731 of OU696696.1, read as the reverse complement.
CGATTTTATTTAGATAGTTAGATAGATGAATTAAAAATAAGCAAAAACTTTCCGTCCAAATAAAAAACAAGTTATTTTTTAATAATATAATAATTTAATCAATGTAGATATTAATGTAGAAGATTAATATCTACATCACAGCACCAGATGATGTGTTCCTCGTCGTCCTGCAGTGTGGTGTCGAGCAGCATTTCTTCCTCATGCTCAACCCCTGTTTCCAGCGAAACATTGCCTCGAGAACCTAAAAAGTTATACATGCTGGTCATTAGAATGGTCTCGAGCTGCAATGCTTCGCTGGGGGGTAGCGAGCGAAGATGCCCCGCAATCAAGTCTGCACAGGACTGGAAGCGATCCGTCGACCTTGAAGACAGGTTAGACAGCACTTCCGCTGCCAAGTCCTTCATGCTTCCAGCCTGTGAGACAGATGGAGATGATGTTGGTGTTGAGGCTGGTGTTGGCGTCTTGCTTTGTTTACGTCGTGGAGCAGTTGGAATGTCCACCGCTGAGGGAACTCGCGCAGTGGACTGCTCGCTCAAGTCCCTGAGAAAAGATGCATCGGTGTAGGCGCCTTCCTGAAAATATGAAAATCAATGTAAAAAATATAAATAATACAAATCAAATATCCTACCAATTCCATCGTTGATGTTGACATGGAGGATTGTGACACTTCGGCCGACTCCAGAAACATCATCTCAGGGAAATGAGCCCACGTCACTTTTATTAGGTCGGGTGCAGCTTGGCCTGACTTTTTGGACCGCATTTTGCCAAGGTTGGTCTTAAACAGGCTGCGAAGAATGTTCCATTTTATTTTGGCTTCATTCGCATCAACTTGCGGAATGGCAAGTTCCCTCGCAACCTGCTGCCAACAGTCCGACTTGACATTAGTCAGCCGATATTCGCTGCATCCGCCGTCCCACAGCTTTGGCCACTTCTGCACAGCAGCTATAAGAGCAGATGCCTGCTGGCTGCTCCACAAAAACTTCAGTTTGCGTTGCCGCTGCCGTTTTTTTTTAGAGCAATTTCGGTTTCAGCTATCGTCTGACTCTGAGCTGAATTTTCGCTGCCGCTATCGTCGTTTTCCCTAAATAATAATAAAAACAAATTGATTATTTGTTTGTATTTTCAAAAAAAAACTAAAGACTTACATCTTTATTAATGATTTAATTTAATTTTATTGTTTCCTTTAAACTTTTAAACTTTCTTCTCGGAATATAAAGTACATTTGACGTTTCAATAGGCACGTTCCCATACTGTGATTTTCTGCAAAAAAGACTGTCTTCACAGAACATGGCGATGTTAAACTTCTCATCACAACTCTCATCTTACTATCCATGAATTATTTTTTATTGGAAAATTATGTCAAGTGAATCAAGATTTATTATAAAAGTACTACCAAAATCAACAAAATTACACGAAACAACAAAGCAGTAAGATAATGTAACGTTAAACGCTTACTCCGCGAATCTCCCGCGATAGTTTAAAATAGTTTTGTTCTTTCTTTGATTAAGATATTTAATTTTAAATATACATATGTATGTCCAAAAAAATTTGAAGTTTTGTTGAAGTGTTTTCGAAACTAAATCAATCTGTATAGCCAACAAAACGAAAAAAAATTCAAGCTATGCACATTGCACATTATTCCCCCGAAAATTATTACCTTCAATAAAAGTGTCAAAGCTGTTTATTCCAAACTCCCGAAAAGCTTTTATAAAATTGGATCCATTATCACTTATTGTTGCTCTAATTTGTTCATTATTCAATCCAAAAGATTGATGAATTTCAACAATTTTACTTGCAACGTTAATGTAACTATGGGTTCCATAAAAACGCTTACAAGCCAGAGCTGCCGACTTTCTTGTTAAGTCTTTTTCACTTAGCTGAAAATTATAATTTGCATTGCAGGGAGAAACGTTCGATTACTATTAATATACGTTTATATCCATGTATGCATTCTTCAATTCTTACCCAATGTGCTGTCATTCCTAAAAACCTTTTTCTTGCACTTGTCCATATGTCAACTGATGTGCAGGCATATTTAGCTTCAGTCAAAGCATTCCTTATATCATTCATTAAATTGTCATAATATTCAGTTAGTTTTTTCCCAGCAGTGTATCGCTTCATGTGGCGAAGAGATTGATCTCCATTTTTAATTTCAAAATCTTAAAATAGCGAGATATGCATATGTGATATGCGTTAAAGTGTCAAAGTTAATAGCCTAGAAACCAGCCAAATGATTATTTTTAAAATTGAATAAAAGTTTGACAGATTGACAGTAATTAACATATTTAGCAATCAAAAGTAAGGCTGGGTCCCATTCTACATTATATGAAGTAATTTATTTATTTATTTACATAGCTAAAGACTAGCTTCAGATATAAGTACTTATGTCTATAATAAGAGTACAATTATATTATTGAATACAAATTTGACTGAAATTTAGATGAAAAATTTAACGATTGGTCAAATAAGTTATTACATCTATTGAGAAGATTAAATAATTCAAACATTTTGTTTAAGGGAGAAAATCGTTCATAATTAGTACGACAGTTTGGGACATTTATGCAGCTAGGTAGATTCCGTAAGTTTCTTTGAGGAATATTAAAATTTATTCGAGACAAAAGGTGCAAAGAGTCTATGTTACCATTTATTAATTTAACGATAAAAACAAAACTTAAAAATAAGAACGTCTATTCACAAGGGATGGCAAATCAATTAGTTTTAGTCGACTGATGTATGCGGGAAGCTCGTAAGGATTTTCCCAACCTAAGCCCCGCAAGGCAAATCGCAGAAATCTTTTTTGAACACGTTCTAACCTTAATATATGGCATTCGTAATGGGGGGACCAAACCTGGCAAGCATATTCAAGAATGGGACGAACAAATGTTATAAAAAGCTGTTTTGTAACAAAAGGATCTGAAAATTGCCGTGACTCTCTCTTAATCCAGCCTAGAATTGAATTTGCTCTATTTGATATGGAGTTGATGTGCTGAATAAATTCAAGCTTTCGATCTAATATGACGCCAAGAACATTTACGTTTTCCATACAAGATAGGGAAATTCCATTTAACGAATAATTAAATTGAGTTACTAAAAGTTTTCTTGTGAGGCTCATAAAATTACATTTATTATATTAAGAGACAAGCAATTACGAACACATACCAGTCAAAAAACGAATTAAGGCCGGATTGCAACATTTCACAATCACTAATACTAGAAATAGTTTTAAAAACTGTCACATCCGCGTAAATGAGGCATTTAGAATACCTCAAGATAGATGGTAAGTCATTAATAAATAAAATAAAAAGTAGAGTTCCTAAATAGCTACCTTGTGGTGTTCCAGAGTTAACTGTAAAATAATTTGATGGACAATCGCTAAACAACACTGCATAAGATCTGTTTAATATATAAGATTGAAGCCACATAACAAAATGTTCGCTAAAACCAAGATTTCTTAGCTTTTTTAGCAAGATCTTATGGGAGGGTTTATCAAACGCCTTACTTAAGTCCGTAAAGACGCAGTCAATTACTTTCTTTTTCTTGAATGCATCAATGCAAAGTTCGGTTAGCTCCATAAGAAACGTTACAGTAGAGCAACCTTTTGTAAAGCCATGTTGATTCGGAACAATGACTGATTTGACATAGAAACACAGAGATTCACAAATAATAGCTTCAAAAAGCTTCGGAATAACCGATAGTTTGGCTATAGGCCTATAGTTTTGAATTTCGTCTTTTTTACCTTTTTTGTGTAAAGGGATTATGAAGGATTTTTTCCAAATACACGGAAATTGACAAGAAAACAGAGAACAATTAAAGAGAGTGGATAAGGGTAAAAGCAAATTATTTGCGCATTTTTTTAAAATAATAGAAGGTATACCATCCGGACCTGGTTTACAATTCTCGTCAAGATTAGATATGAACTTAGCAATGTTATCAGAATTAATATTGAAGTTTATATCAGTCAAGTAAGAGAATGATTTTAAAAAGCCAAAATTTTGGCTATTTTCGTCAAGTATATCACAGTTCGAAGTATCACAGTTTAAAGTATCACAGATGTTAGTATCACAGTTAAAGGCACTTTGAAAAAAGTCTGCAAACAATTGTGTGATAACACGAGGGTCATGACTAGATATATCGTTTGACTTAAGAACAGACGGATATCGACAAGACTTCCTTTTACTATTTATAAAGTTCCAAAAATATTTTGGATTCATTTTAAGATCTCTTTGTACCTTCTGCAGATAATTCAAATATTTTAAACTTGAAGATCTATTGAAATTTTCACGAGCACGGCAAAAGTTTTCAAAGTCGGCTTCACTTCGAGATAATTTATAAACTGACCAAAACTTGTTTCTGAGGTTCTTAAGGCTTTTAATTCACTATTATACCAATCTGGAACTGATGATCTCGATTTTACAGAAGTTAGAGGTACACATTTTAAAAAACAATCAAACAAGACATTATAAAATTCAAAGACCATAGTGTTCACAGTTAAACAATTATTGAGATATGACCAATCAACTTGTGACAGCAGCATATTTAATTTGTTAAAATCTGTCTTTTTAAAATTAAAAGAGTAAAAGTTTTCATAAAGGTCAGAATGAAATATTAAATCAAAAGAAAGAGAAAAAGATAAAGATGGATGATGGTTATCTTCAACTACTAAAGGGTCTGTTGATTTTTCCATTAATAACATTATTTGGAAGAGCTTTAAGTGAATTGTCATGGAATGACGCATACAGGATGTAAACTTACTCGTAGGTAATATTTTTGAGCGCCGTTCAAAGAAAATAAAATGCACGACTGGGTCGCACGAACTTGCTCTTATGTTCAATAATTGCGTAGTGGCTGCATATATGGACATTAAAAAAAAATTAAATAATTTCGAAAATTCTTCTATTTTTTAAATTAGTTTAAGAGTTTTCTCGGAAAAACTAAGTATGCAATAAAATTTCAAAGCTATACGTCAATCTAGGAAAAAAAAATATTGAAAATCGTTGGACCAGTTTTTTTTTTAAAAGGTTATTTTTGAAAAACTTTTTCAAAAAATATTTTGAAATTTATTTGAGTATGCAAATATATGGCAATCTGTAGTTTACATTTGAAAAATAATTTTAAAAAAAATCAATGTACCCGTTTCCAACATATTTCGAAAACCAAAAATTTTTTTGAAAAAATTATAAAAAATCAAAAAAAAAAAGTTTTTGAAAATTTTTAAATGTCATATTAATAAAATTATGAATGACTTCCTGTGTCCAAAATTTTATTGAAATCGAATGTATAGTTTACGAGAAAATATGATTTGAAAATACTTGTTCTATGAGAGGTACCGTTATTAGACAAATTTTGAAAAAAAATTTCAAACCAAAAGATAGATTTTCTTGCAGAAATAGCAGTTTGAAAGTTTTATAAAAATCGTTAGAGCCGTTTTTGAGAAAATCAATTTTTGTCTTCAAGATTGTATGGCAGGTGCCGTTATTTTTGGACCTAGAGCAAAAATAAAAAATTTGTTCCGAGGGACGGCCAAATAAATCCTAAATACCAAATTTGAAGCAAATCGGCCCACCCGTTCAGCCTCCAGAGGCGCGAACAGACATACAGACAGACAGACAGACAGACAGACAGACAGACGGACGGAATTCCCAGACCCACTTTTTTCGACTTCTCCATCATCGTAATGTCATGTGTGATTGTTATCTCAAATTTTTTTTTCTGCACGAATCCATAACTTGCCTTATAGTACCTATAATCGCAAGTAAAAATCCTTGCACTGTTAGTTCTTATGGTAGAAAGTTCGTTTAGGGCTTTGTTTTTAGAAGATATAGTGCAACAATTTGTTTTCTTAGACTTTACCCGAGAATGATGCCCTTAAATATTGCCGACGAATTATTATTTAGATATAATTATCAGAAATGTAAGGAGTATGTTTACCATCAATGATTGATCGAAACGCTGAATCTTCGACGACGCGCATCGGTAGTTGATTTTTCAGAAGAAAACTTAAAACGTTATCTTCAAAAAGATTTTGTGCAAATTTGCATGTCACTCGTCGATTGATTTTGCTTGATTCGTCTAATTTCACAATTTTATGTGTCTTATGTAATTGATACTCATCGTATTTATCTTGGTGTTTTCTCTGTAATTTTTGTAAAATAAAATTGGAAGGTTTCAAAGGATTGAATGTTTAAAATTATCTAAGTGGCGTAACTAGGTATATGCAAAATGCAACAGTTGAAGAAGAAAAATATCAGTGAATGAAACAATCAATGGAATTAAACCTAGTTACGCAACGCATCTCTCCAAATGTGACCCGCAAGCCTAGTTAAAACTAACCTTTAAGTGACGCAATAAATTGGACGATATATTGAGACTACCAGATAAAGTTATTGAACAACTATTACATGTTGCGATTATTTTATTCTTTGCAACGGACTCCTTCGTGTCAACCGTAAAAAAATTACCATCCAAATAGCTCGTTCTTTGGCAATCTCGTAGAAGATTTCGCTCTTTAAGACTTAAAGTTTCTGCACTGCCACTGCTAGTACTAGCGCCGGCACCAGAAAAAGTTTCCTCTTGGCTTGGGGATTCAGAATTTTCATCCCGTATATGTATTGAACGGAAAAATTCACTTCCCACAGAATCTTCATTCATATCCATGATCTTAATCTAGTCAAAACATTCAAAATATTGACTATAATAAATGTACGATGTACCTATACCTCCTACATATATGTATAACAATCATAACGCTACTTAAATATCGTTATTAATTATTATGAATTGAGTACATTATACAGTGCATACAAAACTAGAGCAAGGTTGGGTTGGAACAAGAAAAAAATCGTATAGGAGGGGGTCTATTCTCCTCCGTTCAGCCGAGAGGGGTAATTTTCTAAAAAAAGTAATGTAAATTGGTAGCTACTTAAATGCCATGCAATACCTACAAATTGCCATGTATTTACATACTGGAATAAATTTCAAAATACTTTTTCGAAAAGTTTTTCAAATATAACCTTTTTAAAAAAATGGTCAAACGATTTTCAATATTTTTTTTTCCGAGATATGAATGCAAATATTAATTAATGAAATATTATTGCTTACTTAGTTTTTCCAAGATTGTCAAAACAATTGTTTTTTTTTACGAATGCATAACTTGCCTCATAGTAGCTGTAATCGGAAGTAAATAAAGTGCGCGACTGGGTCGCACGAACTTGCTCTTAAGTGCGACAGTGGTCTTGGGGCTTCATATGAAATTTTATTAATCACTTAAAATTCACTAGATAAAACGTTTTTTGGAAAAAATGAAGTCAGCCATCTTCTTTTGCTGTTATGAATTTTTAGAAAAAAAAAATTCAAAATCGTTTGCCCAGTTTTTTTCAAAAAAAGGTTTTTTTTGAAAAACTTTTCGCAAAAATATATCAATTTTTTTTGGAGTATGCCAATTTTTAGCTATTTATAGTTTTTATCATAAGATAAAATTTAAAAAAAAATCAACGAAAACGTTTTTGAAAAAAGCTAAAATTGGAAACTTTTTTTTTTTAAACTCAAAAAATTGAAAAATTGAACAAATAATATTATTTCGTTTATAAAAAGGCATCCCACAAAAAAAATTATCGAAATCCGTCAAGTAGTTTACTAAAAAAATTGATTTGAAAAAACCGGTCCTATGGGAGCTACCATTATAAGACATCTCCTGAAAAAAAATTTCTAACCAAAACATAAAGCTTACCAAAAAAACAATATTCAGAAATTTTTATCAAAATCGTAATAGCAGTTTTTGAAAAAAATGAGTTTTTCTCAAAAAATCGTATGGCAGGTACCGTTAGTTTTTGGGCTAGAATACTAATTCCAAAAACCCCTGTGTAGGACGTCATAATAATACTATGTACCAAGTTTGAAGCCAATCTAACCAACCGTTTAGGCTGTAGGTAACTATACAGACAGACAGACACACGGACAGACAGACAGAACTGTCGGACCCACTTTTTTCGGCTTCTCTATCATCTAATGTTATGTTTGATTGTCAAAAAAAATTTTTTGTACGTGTGCATAACTTGCCTTATAGTAGGTATGTACCTATAATCGCAAGTAAAAATGAAAGGTTTTTCATAATTTTTTTTTAATACACAGTTGTGCATTTTATTCAAAAACAGAGCAAAAGAAGAGATTTCTGGCTTTACAAAACGGTATTGCATGGCATTTGACCCCTCCCGGCCGAACGGGTTTTTTCCTTGTCTCAATCTCAGCCCAACCCACTTGCTATAGTTTTCTTATGCACCTTATACCAATCACCCTGTATATGCAAAAAAAATGTAAGATGCCTTTTGAAGTTTTTGAAGTATTGAACTTTGAATTTGGGGTTCAAGAAATAAAAAATTCCTATTTTGATAAAGTGAGAGGTTAAAATTTTTTATATAGTACAGTATTAAAAACTATATCAGGTGAAAGCAAATGAATATAGCTTTACAAAAATGCCAAACAAAAGTAAACGTCGTCAGTGTTTTGTTTTAAGTTATTAGCCTAGAGGTGCATCTAAAAAAATGAAAAGTTTTGATCTCCCATTTCATAAAAAATAGGGTTTTTTTTTGCACCCCAAATTCAAAAAACCGTTAAACTTTTCTAAAAAAAAAATTTGAATAATAATGACTAGGAAAACTTACCAGGGTATTTATACTGTGTTTTTTTATATTTTCGTCTTTAATATTAATTTCACTTTTTCACAATTATAGCAAGAGCACTTGTCACTAGATACAAAACAATTATTTTGTGAATGATTCACATAACTTTATTTTTTAAATGATTTTCGTAAAAGCTTCCAACAGAGAGAGCATGAAATCCTTAACGCAAACATATTTGATCAATAAACATATTGCTTTTAATTACATTCTGTAATGAACTTTATGCTATCTTGATCTTTAAAACTTGAAAGCTCTATTTTTTTTTAATTTCGTAAGTCATCAACAAGCTGATGAATGAAATTTGTTTAATAGCTTACTCGAAATTTGTTTAAAAGCTTTAAAGCCAGTCTCTTAAATGAATGCAGTGAAAGCATAAGCTTACAAATTTAAAACACGGACTCGTTTATGATTTTTTTTTTTGTAAATTGAGATTGAGAATGAATGAGACTTTTTTAATAAATCTTAATTCCGCAAAGTTCTTCAAAAGCTTTAAAACCACTCTCGTTGATGCAGTTAAAACAAGCTTAAGAATTTCTAGTTCGTGGACTCGATTAAACATTTTTTTTTATTGATAAGTCCCCACTCCCCACACCAACAAGGTAATGGATGAAATTTTTGTAATTCATAAGTGACCAGGTTCGAAATTAAATCATAAGTCAATAACAAGCCTATAATTTTTTTTTTTAATTCATAAGTCATCTGGATTCTTATGATTTTGTGTTTCTTTAATTCACAAGTCACTTACAGTCTTATGAATTATAATTTTTTAATTCATAAGTCACTAATCAACTTGCAAATTAAATTTTTGTAATTCGTAAGTCACTTACCGTCTTATGACTTAGGTAGTGTTGTTTTAATTCATAAGTCTTGTGGAGTCTTATGACTTAATGTTTTTTTAATTCATAAGTCACCCATTAGCTTGTGAATTAAAGTCAAGCTTAAGCTAAGAAGTGAACTAAGTACTTGCAACTAAACAGGGCCCGATCCAGCTTTTTCGCCGCCCTGGGCAAACATTTATGTTGCCGCCCTATTGCAATGACAACATATAATATACTCTACGAGCTCCAAATAAATAGATGGGGCAGAATTAGCTAAAAGCCAAACAAAAATATAAACGTCAAAAGTGATACGCTTCGAATCCAACCAATACCAATTCAATCGATATTTTAGCGGCGCGGCGGCTGGAAATAAAAACAAATAAAATGGCCGCCGAATTGATTTTAAGTTTTAAAAAAATGGCATAAGAAAAGGAAATTAATGGGATATTAAATTCGTTTCATTAATAGTTCAAAGCGCTTTGAACACAATTGGTTCAGAGGACGTTCAGAGCGAGCTCGATAAACTCGAACTTTGTTCAGAGCTCTTTTCTGAATGAAAACAGAAAAACGCCTAAGGTGCTGGAAAGTGCATTCTCAAAAAAAGAAAAAAAAATGTGGAAAAATGTTTTCGAGAAGTTTTTTTTTCTAAAAAAATCAAAACTGTTCAAGAAATCAGATGGCTTACTTCATTTTTTTTCCCAAAAAACGTTTTAACTAGCGTTTTTTAAGTGATTAATAAAATACTTCGACTTTATATTTTTGACGGAATAATATACAGTCAAAATTCCTTATAGCGAACCTTCAAGGGAACAAAAAATAAAAAAATTATAAAATTCGTTAGAAAGAAATGTGATATGTGTTTTGAAACCTCGTGTTCCTTTTTATTTTCAAAAAAAATTGGTATAAAAAAGAAATTAGTGAAAGAAATTCATATCTTTTGTTAAGAAATTCAATTTTTGATTGCGCATTAAAAATTTTGTTTTTTATTTTATTATAAAAATCTTCCAATTTAGAAAGGTAAAAATTTGCATCATCTTTAGTTTTATCACTTGTTTCAATAAAACTTCAAAAATTCTGAAATGCAGTTCTCTTATCACTATAGAAGGGATTTTTCGTCTCGTCTGAAGTAAACTCTTTTCAAATTGCTGTTGTTCTCGATTATTATTGATCATATCGCTGACAATAGACCTTAGTCTTCATCGGACCAATTGTCAAAAGTACCAATGACAGCTTTGTTAAAACAACTGAGAATTGAACTTGTTTTAACTTCGAAACTAACTAATATGGGATATTTTTTTTAAGAAGAAGGGGAACAAAATGAAATTTGCTATAGAAAGTAGAGTTCGTTATAAAGTAATTTTACTGTACCTACATATTTATGTATGAGGGGACTGCGAAGGTAGAGAAAGATGAATATTTTTCTGATGACGGATAAAATGTTTTGTGTTTCTTCGGTTACTTGACAGTTGAGAGTCTACATTTACTTCAGCTCCCCACACACATCACACTTGTGTGAGAAAAATCAAAATTCTTTCTGATTTATATAATTTTCTCCCATGATTATCTTAATTAGAAGGAAACAAGTAAACATTTTTTGGAAAGACATAACTTTAATAATCCTCAATTTTCAAATTTTGCCGCCCTTAAAATTTGCCGCCCTGGGCAAATGCCCGGCGCCCCCCCCCCCCCCTAGATCGGGCCCTGCAACTAATGGATGCTCACTGAAAATGTTTGATGATGATGAATTGGGATAGAGCGAACAAAAATTTTCAGCACAAAAACTTTTTAGTTTTACTTTCTTTAAACGATGATTTACATACAACTAAAAACTTTCCAAGTTAAATATATAAAGATAAAAAACTATTAAAATAAAATCACAACAGAGAAAAACTTGAAACATGTCCAATCAATTTAGACCACAGAATTAATGACTCAAACACAAAATTCGCATATAGAGGGTGTTTTTTTCAAGAGCTTCAAGACTTTAAATAATAATTTAAGACAGAAAAATTGTTAAAATTAAAAGAAGTTCAGCCAACAAGACTCAAATTCAATTGATATAGAGTCAATGAAACACCTTATAGTCTTGTTTAATTAAAAATTTTTATTATGACGCGTTTCGACTATAATAGTCATCCTCAGATCACAATCGACTGGTTGGTTTTAACAATAAAGTAAATAAAATAAAAGCTTTTGCCTGTGACAGTTTAACTAAAACAAATTATGACAGTTCTTACATTATAATTGTTATACAAAAGAAAAAATAAAAAAGGAAAAAAGAACACACAATTTTATAGAAAGAGCTTTCAAAAAAATAGAAATAAACAAATAAATAAAATAATGAAAACAAAGATCAGCTGTGTGCTTTACAAATTTTAACCAGAGAAGAGTCAGCAAATCCACAGTTGTCGTTCAGCGCTACGTTATGTAGTTTGTTAATGTAGATTGATTCCCAAACATTTAATTGCCTGTACCCCTGCACCTCTTTAAGTAAAGTTATGTTGTCAGTCATCACTCCGTGTTGTTTTTGGTTCCTCCTTCCTCTGCCCATTGCACTATTTTCTTGTAATACATGTTTGGCGAAAGCTGTTTTTTCCGTTTTGTTTTGGATATCTAGCTGGTGGTCTCTAAATCTTTTCTTGAGAGAACGAGAGGTTTGACCTATATACACTGCTTCACACCCGCTGCAGTCTAGCTTGTAGATACCCGATTTGTCAAGTGGGTCTGTTTTTTGTTTTGTGCTTTCAAGGAAACTTTTAACCGTACGACCAGACTTGTATGCTAATTTAATGTTGTTTCGGCTGAGAACATTGGAAATTTTGTTTGTAAGAGCAGGATAATATAACATTTTTGCCCACCTAGCTGGCGAAAGTTCCGATCCCAGCTGTTCTCTATGTAACGTAATATTTTGATCTTTAAATTGTTGTTGTATTTTCTTTCTTGCTGTATTATGTATTATTTGTTCATTTAAACCATTAAGCTTTGCACAATCCAAAATGTAATTAAACTCTGCCTCGTAATCATCTTCTGTCAAAGGGGTACTTATCATTCTGTGGATCATTGAATTCATTGCAGCATATTTTTGTGAAAAGCAATGAAATGAATCATTTGTTATGTACCTTTTAGTCTGCGTAGGTTTTCTGTAAATATTGAATTTAATTAGACCATTTGTAGAACGTTCTAATAAGAGATCAAGGAAGGGTAGTTTTCTATCTTTTTCAATTTCAACCGTGAATTTTATTGAACTATACTGTGAATTTATTAATTCTAATGTTTTTTGATATTTATCTGGTGTAGAGACAGCAAAAACATCATCAACATATCGTAACCAAACACGAGGAAAAGCATTGTTATTTTTAATTTGTTCCTCAAAATGCCAGAGAAAAAGGTCTGCAATGAAAGGAGAAAGATTATTTCCCATCGCTGTTCCTTCATTTTGTTTATAAAATTCTCCATTAAAGATAAAGATGTTTTGATTCATGCATAACTCAGTCATCTCGACTAGCATGTTTACTTTGAAAGCAGGCTCAACAATAAAAATATTCCTGCTTTCAAAGTAAACATGCTAGTCGAGATGACTGAGTTATGCATGAATCAAAACATCTTTATCTTTAATGGAGAATTTTATAAACAAAATGAAGGAACAGCGATGGGAAATAATCTTTCTCCTTTCATTGCAGACCTTTTTCTCTGGCATTTTGAGGAACAAATTAAAAATAACAATGCTTTTCCTCGTGTTTGGTTACGATATGTTGATGATGTTTTTGCTGTCTCTACACCAGATAAATATCAAAAAACATTAGAATTAATAAATTCACAGTATAGTTCAATAAAATTCACGGTTGAAATTGAAAAAGATAGAAAACTACCCTTCCTTGATCTCTTATTAGAACGTTCTACAAATGGTCTAATTAAATTCAATATTTACAGAAAACCTACGCAGACTAAAAGGTACATAACAAATGATTCATTTCATTGCTTTTCACAAAAATATGCTGCAATGAATTCAATGATCCACAGAATGATAAGTACCCCTTTGACAGAAGATGATTACGAGGCAGAGTTTAATTACATTTTGGATTGTGCAAAGCTTAATGGTTTAAATGAACAAATAATACATAATACAGCAAGAAAGAAAATACAACAACAATTTAAAGATCAAAATATTACGTTACATAGAGAACAGCTGGGATCGGAACTTTCGCCAGCTAGGTGGGCAAAAATGTTATATTATCCTGCTCTTACAAACAAAATTTCCAATGTTCTCAGCCGAAACAACATTAAATTAGCATACAAGTCTGGTCGTACGGTTAAAAGTTTCCTTGAAAGCACAAAACAAAAAACAGACCCACTTGACAAATCGGGTATCTACAAGCTAGACTGCAGCGGGTGTGAAGCAGTGTATATAGGTCAAACCTCTCGTTCTCTCAAGAAAAGATTTAGAGACCACCAGCTAGATATCCAAAACAAAACGGAAAAAACAGCTTTCGCCAAACATGTATTACAAGAAAATAGTGCAATGGGCAGAGGAAGGAGGAACCAAAAACAACACGGAGTGATGACTGACAACATAACTTTACTTAAAGAGGTGCAGGGGTACAGGCAATTAAATGTTTGGGAATCAATCTACATTAACAAACTACATAACGTAGCGCTGAACGACAACTGTGGATTTGCTGACTCTTCTCTGGTTAAAATTTGTAAAGCACACAGCTGATCTTTGTTTTCATTATTTTATTTATTTGTTTATTTCTATTTTTTTGAAAGCTCTTTCTATAAAATTGTGTGTTCTTTTTTCCTTTTTTATTTTTTCTTTTGTATAACAATTATAATGTAAGAACTGTCATAATTTGTTTTAGTTAAACTGTCACAGGCAAAAGCTTTTATTTTATTTACTTTATTGTTAAAACCAACCAGTCGATTGTGATCTGAGGATGACTATTATAGTCGAAACGCGTCATAATAAAAATTTTTAATTAAACAAGACTATAAGGTGTTTCATTGACTCTATATCAAAGAAAAATTGTTGGGATGAATTTTTTTTTATAATCTTGAAGGTAATTTTATGGCACTTATTTTTTGAGTAGTATTACCGGCATATATCCGCTGTGCCTACGTGTTACATATTACGGCCCTACGTCCTAGCTCCCAAATCGGCTAACTCCCAATGAACCAATTCCCACCGAATATGGGACTTGGTTCATGTGAACTAACTCCCATATTTTTAAGGAACTATGTCCCAAATGTAGAATGAACTTAGTCCCATAAATATGAATTAAATCCCAAGAGTTGAGTATTGTTGGTTTCTCCCAAATGAACTAACTCCCAATCGTTAGAAAATAAAACAAAAAATAATGCTTTGGAATGAAAAAAGTATAAAATTTTCAATGGAATTTTTAACAAAGTAAAAAATTGAAACTTAAGTAACCTAACAGAGTGACGAATAAAATAAATTTCGTGCAGTGTTTGGAAAATTATTTTGGTAAAAAATCGCATACCAAACAATTTAAAGGGAACAAAAATTATATGAAAAAAAATGAGCAAGGACGCTTGACGGCCGGCCGTGTGGACGCGGGTGCGTCGTGGGCGTGGGTGCGGCGGCGTGACCGGGCCCCCCTGCGCCACGCGTCAAGCGCCCTTGCTCATTTTTTGTATACATATTTCATTCGATCGGACCGATGTTTGCACTATAATTTTTCCAATTAATCTGGCCGTATGGCGTCAATGGTGCCTTGAATATTGGCTTCCAATGCTTTAAGTTTTGCTGGTTTGTCGGCACAAACCAATGACTAAACAAAGCCCCATAAAAATTAAGTTGCACGAACGAGGGGCCACTTAACAAAACCACTTCTGGAAATAAAGGTGCTAACAAATTCGTTTTGCAATTAATTGATGATTGATAAAAAGTAAAAGTTAAAACCATCGGGAACCACTTCGATGCAATATTGACAGCTTGGTTAAGCGCGCTGTATAGCAAGTTGCATCGACTTGTTTGAACACAATTTAGTATCTGTTTGGATGGATGTAATGGTGGTTCGTTAAGGGAAAGAGAATTGTCTTCGCTCCATATACGGCAATTTACAAAAAAAAATGGACAAGGTGCTCTATGAACTTCGCGAATAAATTATTTTTTCAAAATGAATTTCCACAATCTAGAAGTATTGTTCCAGCGTTAAACAATTCATGCTGAATTCCCAAACCTTATTGAACAGAAATGTCAATACAGTTTGACATTCTCAACTGTCGAACCATAGACAACAAACATCGAAACTTCTCATACAGCTAAAAAATCACCCTATACGGAAGATATTGGTTTTTATTCTTTTGATTTTCCTTTCTGATACAATAATTTAAGTTTGTATAAAGTTTAATAATATGATAGAAGAACTAGGATACTACACTACAATAAAATAAATGTTTTTAGCGGATATGCTGAAAACCATCACGTGTTAACTGCCTGGTACCTGATGACATGTTAATTAATTTTTCTATGCCTTTTGCCAACAGAAGAGAGATTTCGGCTCTTCATGACTAAAAGGACACACGCAACAGAACACTTTTGCGTATGAAAACATTCCTTTTAACTTTTTATATACTCCGCTTCTTAGTCGTTATGAAACGAAAGGAATAACCTCTATCCTTCAAACCACATGTAAAACCCCAAAAGGTCTATTTGGATTTGGATATGAACAATAAGTTGTGTTATGCCTCCCAAATCCCTAAGCCGGAACTAGAGTGCGGTCAAAGTTAAAAAAAATGTTGCAAACTGAAAAAGAAAACATAAAGGCATTGCAGAGCACGTCTTATGAAAACCACGTATGCAATAACTGCTCCTTTTTAAGGGATAAATTAAGCTGCTAATATTCATGAATCCGAATTAGTTGTCCAATTTATTTTGAATTATAAACATCACTTGTATATTTAGTAAGAGATTAATAGGGACAAAAAATGACATAAGGATATAAGGAAAACGAGAAAATATATTAGTTTCTTTAAAGGAAGGCTAAAAGACAAGAAAATTGTGGATACAACTTTCTCCTCCACTGGTGCCTTTAAAAAGGACTTGCTATTCCTGATGCCAACCAATATAGAGGGTGGCAAAAATGGATCTAATCCTCCTCGGGGTGAAAAGTGAAGAGTGTATCAATTTCTGCATCACGTAACGAGTGAAAAAGTTTATAAAATGCAAATTTTCACCCTCGAGGGACAGATATTATTAAAAGCATCACTGACACACACGCTAGACAACGAAGGAAGTTTTACTTCTAACTCGTTCTCGTCCTTGGGACTTGAGAATGTGACACTGTGTTTGCTTATTGTGGCATGTGTTTTGCCTAGATGTAGCTGGAAATTATAATGCTCCAAGGGGACTCCTTAAGTTCACTAATCTAATATTAATGAGTTGATTAAATATTTTCAGGACCATAGATGTTTTTTTTTTTTTTTTTTTTTTTGTATTTTTAGCTCAGATAGTGTGCATAAAGTTTACTTTAAATTATTTTTGTTACAATACCTCGGGGTAAAAGTAAAATTAATATTAAAATCTATGAGATACCCACATAGTTTGTATAGTTTGTTAAATAACTGAAAGCAGATGGCAAATCACAAGTGTGTTTTTTGGTTTTTTTTTTTTTTTTGTGCAGGATATTTGCATGTTTTCATGCATGAAGTAAATAAATTGGATTGGTGTTTTCTTAACAAACATTGGTAAATATTGGAGAAGTTTCGCTTTCAAAAATATAATTTTGTCTGTTCTATAATGTAAAACTTAACTTAGTTTGGCCTTTAAAAATTTTGCTGTGGAGTTAAGCCGACACTTGAAGCAAGTATTTTTCATCAGGGAGTTAAAAAACCAATATATGTACGTATATATGTATATGAGTTTGACGCCAGATTGACCTCAGAAAACGGCGTCGTCAAGACTCCCGGTTTCGCTGCTGTACACCTACATTGATTTATAAATCTTCGGTGGCTACAAGTAGATCCTTTTGTCAATGCTCCCGCGTACATCCCCATGACAACGTTCCCTTTAAGCTGCGCGCATGCGCAATCGCGCATAAAAAATAATTTGTTGCTCACAGAATTCCATGCTGCGCGCATAAGAAAATTGCTCGCAAACTTATTTTTTTTTTTTTAAATTAATGACCGTTTTTTTTTTAAATAAATTCGCGCATAAGAAAATTGCTACTGATTTTTTTTTAATAAAAGACCGTTTTTTTAAATAATTTTTACTATCGATCCAAGTATACGCGTATTTTTACATTGCTAAGTGCTATTATGAAGCAATAGCTATATTTAGTATATTTCGAACATCAACCGAATAAAGTCAATATTTTTTTACGAATTGTATATTGTGCTGTGCCGAGGAATTGTAAATAGTATAAGTGTTATTATTTCTTTTTTTGAGTTTTTTTAAATACATTCAAACCCAGCTTCAACGATGTCAAAAAGAAACTCCTCAAGTCAACCAGCGTCAACATCCAAAAAAGTATGTCCAAATTTCAAACCTGCTTGGCTTTTGCAACTTGTTAAAACTAAAATACCAACTTCACGTGAACTCGACCAAGTTAAACTAGATTATATATTCGAATTCAATGAAGAGGAATGCACAATTAAGTGCAAATTTTGTACCGAAGCGAAAGTAGATGGAGATTTTTCCATTGGGAAAAAGTGGGATGATTGGAAATTGGATTATCTGAAACGTCATCTAAATCACAAAACACACATTGAAGCGGTTGAAATTCTTACAGCTCGTAGATGTGGTGGATTAGTTCGACTGATTACGGAGACTCCTAAAGACCGTGAGGTACGAATAGAAAATACTGGAAGACAAAAGGCAAATCCAAAAATGGTTAAAGTTTTAATTGACAACGTAATTTTGGCAATAAAATTGAACACTTCAATGAATTCTGTGCAGGAAATTCATAGCCACGTATCAAAATATGTTCAAATTCCTGAAAGTTGGCGTAGCAAAAATTATACCTTTGAATTCGTGGAATGCATAAACCAAGTGGTTCAGAATGAAGATTTTGATGCTATTAGAAAATCACAATATCATTGCTTAATAATTGATGAGAGCACAGATATTTCTGTTCATAAAATGCTTATAATTTACATAAAATTCAGAACAAACTTTGATTACAAAACCTCTTTTGCAACTATAATTCAGTTGAGTGCTTGCGACGCTTTATCGATTGTGGCAGCTATCAAAAAATTCTACTCTGATTTTAAGTTGGATATGGATAAAATGGTAATGATCACATCGGACGGAGCTGCGGTTATGCTGGGTGGTTATAATGGAGTAGCAAAGATACTACGAGATATTCCGTATTTATCAGCTCAGCATTGTGTGCCACACATAGAAGACCTTGGAATTGACGATGCTTGGAGGGGAATACCTTTAATGAAATCTCTAGAGACTGTTAAGAACGGTGTACACAATGTTCAGTAGATCATCTGTAAAAAAGGTAAATTGCAAGATTTAGCTGCAGTGATGGAATGCGATGTTTTGAGTTTAAGACCTCTCAATGAGGTAAGGTGGCTTTCACGACACTTTGCAGTGATTCCATTTATTCGAAATTATGATGTTTTGATTGAGTATTGCAAAGGTGAAGTTGAAAGTTCAAATGATCCCATCTCCAAATATTGTGTAAAGGCTCTTACTAATTCTTTGAACCGATTAGCTTTAACAGTGCTAAATGATATTTTAACTGAATTAGCTAAAATGAGCAAATTCTTTCAAAAAAGCGTGCTTTCTCCTATGGAAGCTCAGCAATACGTAAAATCCATTATTAAAAAGATTCGGCGCCAGTATCTTGGAGAAACTATTTTTTGGAGCGAAGAAGCAATGAAACTTCTCAACACAAGCGATAATAGATACTGCTGAAATAATTGAATTTATCACAAAGCTATGTGATCATCTAGATTGCAGATTTCCAGAAGAAGAATTGAAAGACTGGGCGGCATTTGATCATATAGGAATCGCAAACAGCAACAATTTTAATTTTGGAAACCAAAACTTGCTGAATCTTCTTAACAAATACTCGAAAATTATTCCAAATTATAGTGAAGAAGTGAAGAAGCAAATTCTAAGCCAATATTCGAATTTTAAATTTTTATATCAAACCAAATTTTACTCTAACGTCGTAAGCAGTTTCGCGGATATGGTAGACCTTGCCAACAAGGAGACGGAGTTTCAAGAGCTTTCTTCTTTAATAGACATTTCTACAACCTTTCAAGCATCCAGTTCAGATTGCGAGCGTGGGTTTAGTCAAATGAATGCCATTAAAACAAAGGCCAGGAACAGATTGGAGACATTTCATTTGGACCATCTCATGCGTATCAAATTATTTTTAAGGCGTGGAAACGAAATTGATGTAACGGGTGATTTTTTAAGAGGTTTAGAACTTTAAAAAAAAAAAAAAACACAAAAAATTCGAAAAAATTAATGAAATATTTATTTGAATCGATAGTTTGAACCTTGCAATTTAATGTTTAAAGATAATTTCATGCAAATGTTGACCGCGGCTGCGTCTCAGGTAGCCCATCCGCTGAGTCCAATTTTGGTATACTCTTTCACACATATCGGCCGGTATCTCACGAATGAATGCATGGATGTTGGCTTCCAGTGCGTCAATCGAAGCGGGCTTGTCCCTATAGACATTAGCCTTGACATACCCCCACAAAAAATAGTCTAATGGTGTCAAATCGCACGATCTAGGCGGCCAATTGACCGGCCCGAAACGTGAAATTAACTGTTCACCAAACTCGCCTCGCAATTGCGCCATTGTTTCGCGTGCTGTGTGGCATGTGGCACCGTCTTGTTGAAACCACATATCATGCAAGTCAAGAACTTCCATTTCGGGCAAAAAAAGTTTGTTATCATCGCTATGTAGCGTTCACCATTGACAGTAACGCTGCGATTCGCATCATCTTTGAAGAAATATGGCCCAATAATGCCGCCGGCCCATAAACCGCACCAAACAGTGGCTTTTTTCGGGATGCATTGGTAGCTGTTGCAATGCTTCTGGCTGATCTTCACTCCAAATGCGGCAATTTTGCTTATTTACGTACCCATTCAACCAAAAATGAGCCTCATCGCTGAACACAATTTGAACAATTTGAACATTTCGAACCAAGCACGAATTTTGATAGTAAAATTCAATAATTTGCAAGCGTTGTTCATTTGTAAGACGATCCATGGTTAAATTGCAAACCAAACTGAAGCTGTTTGACAGTGACACAAGGTACTAAACACACGTCAGCTGTCAAAACCAGTGTTGCCAAAACCAAACCAGCTAAAAAATCACCCGTTACAAAAAGTTTTAAATTTTTGGAAAAATAATAAAGATCGACGTGGTTATTAATCTCAAATGTAATTTCTTTTTTTGTAATAATAAAAAAATTCTTATAAAAATAAAAAGTTTTAATTTACCAAAACAAAATTTTCCCTTGCGCACAATGTGGTTACTTTTCAAAATGTGGGCAAAGAACATTATTTTTTCGCGAAGCGTGAAAAATAAAATGCACGACTTGGTTGCACGAACTTGCTCTAATGTGTGACAGTGGTCTAAGGGTTTGAGATTTTGATAAAAATAAATTTTTCAAAATTCTTAAATAAATACTTAAACTAATTTGAGCTGAAAAAAAAGTACGCCATTTTATTTCTTGGGTAAATTTGAATTTATGAGAATAAATTTATAAAAATCTGTGGAGCGGTTTTTGAGAAAAAAAGTTTTTTTTGAAAAACTTTTTGAAAAAATTTTTTTAAAAAAATTTAAAAACGCCAATTTATAGGTATTTAGCAAATACATTTATTTATAATTTTTAGAAAAAATGCTTTTAAAAATACAAAAAAATATTTTTCAAAAATATTGGTATGCAATACAAATTGAGCTACCTACAGCTATATGTGTGTGAAATTTTTATTTTATTGTGCAATAGACTTACTCCAAGAAGAGAAATGTTATTAAAACTGTCCTGGATGAGTGTGAACCAAAGAATTATGTTTAATGCTATAGTCTTTGTATTTAAAATTAAATTCAATATATTACCAAATTATTTAAATGAATATATAACTTATGTAAATGATGTACAACCTTTTGCGTTACGCAATGCTAATGATTTTAGGCTTCCAATGTATAGAAATTCAAAAACACAAAATATGGTTCTTCATAGAGGATTGAATATATATAATAGTTTACCTAATGAAATTAAATTAGAACAAAATTTACACAAATTCAAAAAACTTTTAAGCGTATATGTTAAAAATAGATTTATTTAATTTATTGAGTAAATAATTGTTTGTAATGACTTTTATAAATGGCAAATATTGCCAAATAAATGAAATAAAAAAAAAAAAAAAAAAAAAAAAAAAAATTTTTAAAGAATCGGTTGAGTCGTTTTCGAGTTAGTCGGAAGCAAAAAAAACGGTCCTATAGAAAGTACCGTTCTTAGCCATTTTTAAAATTTTTTTTTTCAGCCATATGATTGGTCGTACCTAAAAACCAACACTGATTTTTTTAAATCGAAATCGTTAGAGCCGTTTTTGAGAAAAATAAGCTTTAGCGTAACGGTTGTATGGCAGGTACCGTTATTTTTTGAGCTGAAAAAAAAATTTCAATTTCCCCTCTGTACAATACCTAAAAAAGTCTATATACCCAGTTTGAAGCAATTCGGCCCACCCGTTTGGGCTGTAGGTCTCTATACATACAGACAGACAGACAGACAGACAGACAGACAGACATACAGACGGACAGAATTTTTAGACCATCTTTTTTCGTCTTCGCTATCATCGTAATGTCATGTTTGATTGTTATCTCAAAACTTTTTTTTTCGACGAATGCATAACTTGCCTTATAGTACCTATAATCGCAAGTAAAAATAAGAGGGAACGTTGTCCATGACCATCTACATATATGTTTCTGGAACTCCTCGTTGCATGAGTCCAACCCCTCTAGGGAATCTGTTGTTGTCTCCTCCGCGACAAACCAGTGTGGAGTGTAGACTGGTTTTCAGTCAACCGTATTATAATTCGAAGTCGGCTATCCAAAACTCGCTCAACGATTTTCAGCTTAATTGACCAGTAATTATCACAGCTTTGTGGATCCCCATTTCCGTTTCTATATTGGAAGAAGAAGGCAATCTTCCCTCCATTGTTAAGTCATTCTATAAACTCTTTGAAGCTTGGAGTTGAGAATCATAAGCCATGGGAGATATCAATTCTGGACCAGTGTTGTCGTTTGAAAACTTTCATGTGGAGTGTTTTCCGTATATTTTGGGGAGTATTTTTGATTGTTGAGGAGTACTATTTGCAAAAATGCTTAATATTTTGCAATCTCAGTTTTTCCATTAAAAATTTAAATAAGTAGACATTTTGTTCAATATGTGTTTTATTCATTCATTGTTTACAAAAATCATACAATTTCGCAGATACTCTTGGCTTAAGAATGCAAAAAAAAACTATAAGTATATAGAAGCAAATTGATTAGGTACTTCATTTGTGTAGACAAAAGTTTTAAAGAACATTTATGTATGAACCTATTTATAATGTTTTGTAAGCAAGTTTTGGAAGGTTCCCACTTCTCGGAAAAGTTGTTGTTCAGAAGCTCTTTAGCAGTGAAAATGGCATTAACGGTTTTGACATGCAGACAGTTTCTCTTTTTGTCTTTTATAAGACTTACATCAGAAAATTTTCTTTCTGCAGTTGCACTACTATGTGGTAGAGCCATTACTGTTCCCATAAATTTGCGTACAAAAGGGAACATGAACTCATTCATCCCGTTCTTAATGTTGAAAACATTTTTATAAAACTCTTCAAAGTCTAGGTCCTTTGAAATTACAGATTGATTAATAAGAAGCCGCCATTCTTCATCAAGCTTCTCCACGTCACACTCATCCTCATCAACTAAGTTTGGAAAAAGAGCAATCAAAGGCACTAGCTCGAGGCTTAATGTTTTGGGGTCGGTTCCTTGTATAGCAACTTAAACTTCATCATCGAAATGTATTCGAAACATTAGGTACTTGCTTACATAATTCAACATAGTATGCACGGCAATTTATTTTTATTTTCCAATTATAAGCATTGCTGCCTTTGCTCCTATATAAACGTCATTGACGTTTAAAAATATATTTTCGTCACTGAAATTAATTTTTTGGAGCCGTGAGTCGTTTATGCCTGCTTCACAACGACGCTTTGAGCTTCGCTTTGACAGAACGCAAAAGTTCAAACATAGGAATTCATGTATTAATGCTCACAATGAGGCGTTGAGCTTTAACGTTACGTTTTAATATAAAAAAGTAAGTACACAAACCACGTAGCATGAAGCGAAGCTGAAGCAAAAGTTGAAATATTTGAACGTTTGCGCGCGTTTGACGTTTTAAATTACTGTTTCGGCTTGTTGAATATATTAATTTGAATTGTTTTCCGTGTTTTTTGCAAGGAAAAATCGAGGTAATGATATTAAATTTGTTTATATTAGTTAAATCTTAAATAAAATGTTGCTTTTCAGATGTCTTTCGAAGAAAATTTAATAATTCTTGTCAAAGACAATGAATTTTTATATAACACAAAGTTGAACGCGTACAAGAATCTAATAAAAAGAGCCAGTACTTGGGAGAAAATTTCTAAGCATTTAAACAGACCAGGTAATTTTTGAAATCTTATTTTTGTGAAACGAACCACTATTATTTGTTTGATTATATTTCTTAGCCGATGAATGTAAGCAACGATGGAAGAGCTTACGTGACCGTTTTGTTAGGGAAAAGAAAAAATTGGAAATACCATCTGGAAGCGGCGCAAGTGTAAACGAAAAATGGGATTTTTATGAAGCTCTGGAGTTTCTTATACCATCACTCCCAACAAGAAGGTAATTAAAATTTTGTATTTATTTTCATTCTGATAAAGTTAAAAAAATGAGGGAAAAACTATGTCAATCAAAATTGATCTTTTTCTTGTTCAGACAAATAGGAAACTACGCAGGTGAGACAGAGGGACATACATTCATAAATCCCTTTCAAGAAGACATACCACTTGAACAGGAAACATCAGGTGCTACGCTGGAGTGCGAAGTGCCTGATGCGTCAACTCCGAGAAAGGGTTGTAAAAGAAAGTCGGACGAAGCTCTTTCCGACTTTGTTGGTGGACTCAAAAAAACACTGCGACCATTTACAGATGAACACAACCCGAGCACCTTTAAATGCAAACGAGCAATTTATGCTCAGCATGTGCATGGCACAACAAATGAAGCCATTGCCAGAAGCGGTGGTGGTTCGTTTGTATGGAGAATTTTTTAAAAAAATTACAGACGAACTAAAAAACCTATGTATATGAATGAATTGTTGTGAAAGTTATTTTTATTAATACATACTATTTTAATTAAATTTTATTTGCATTTACATAATTTTTTAAAGTGTCTCGCATTTGCATTGCATCAAAAGAAGAATTATGAGAGCCCATATTCCTGCAAGTTATAAGTGGAGTAGCTTCACTTCTCCAAAGCCCTTCACTTATCAGGTCACCGTTTGAATCATAACGGTCAACATATTCTGCTGGACAATAAGCTGCTTCATTCAGTTTTACAAAGTTATGCAAAACAACTGTTGCTTTTACTATCCTGTCGGCATTACTCGGTATCATGTGAAGAGTAGTAAGAAGTATTCGCCATTTAGCTACCAAGATACCGAACGCGTTTGCAATGACGCGTCGAGCTCGGGACAGCCTTTTATTAAAATAGTATCTTTCCACTTCCAACAACTTGCCTGGGTAGGGACGCATAAGATATGTTTTCAGGGGAAATGCTGCGTCGCCAACCATATAGTGATTCATTATTATATTTGAATTGGGAAGAAACTTTGGAGGAGGAAAGTCAAGCTGGCCAGAAATAACTTGTCTTCCAAAAGACGATTCAACGAAGACTCCACCATCACTTTGATTTCCGTAGGCCCCGATGTCAACAGCAGTGAATAAATAGTTTGCATCACAGCACGCAAGAAGGACAATCGTTATTTTAAAAAATTGTTCCGGATCTTTTTCTTTCATTACTTCGAAGTTCAGAGCGAAGAATCCTTCTTCATCCCTTCTTAGATTTAACTCCCGGACCCACCAACGCCGATTTGAATCCTCTTTGTCAAACTCCTCGCATGCTAAAAAAGCAGTATAAGCCACTTTTCCAAAAACTTCCAAAATTGAAATTAGATTTTCTGTTTCCATTGCAAGACAAATAAAATATTTATTTCCTCAGAATTATAATTTTTTGATTAGTTGATTACTCAAAAGTCAAACATGTCAGCTTTCATCTCGACGCGTCCGTAAAGCTTGTTCGACGTAACGTACGCGAGGCTAAGGTGAACGCGTCGTTGTGATTCAGCCATTATAAATTCTGGTTTGACGAAACTTTAAAGAATGGTTTTGAAATACATTATGTTAGTTTTCAGAGTTGGTAATAAGGATGTATTTTTGGTGCTTCTGCCTGAAACTGAATATTTATTTTATTGCAATATTTAAAATATATCCCAAAAAACTCATATGTTTTATTTATTTCAGATAACTCTGAACAAATATTGTGGGCCAAATCTACATTGTTGTCCAGTAGTGATGTGTCAAACCGAATTATTTTCCGAACCGAGTTGAAATTTAAGCGAACCGAGTTGCAAATCGAGTTGGCCAACTCGGTTTGAAACAAAATCGGTCAATAAGAATAACTACTTTTCATTGTTTTTTGTAGTATTTCGGTTCGGTAGTTCAGTAGTTCATTGCTTTTTCCGGAGCAGTAAAAAAATCGGTTTTTATTGGTTTTGTAGAGGTTTTTCAATCCATCGAAATCCTAGCCATCCTTTAATGGAATTTGACCGTTCATATCTTGAGAGATAGAGAGTGAACTATATTTTGGGCAGAGTAGTGTGTGTAATTCGTTCCAAATGTCACCCGTTTGCTCTCAAATTGCTTTTTCCGGAGAAGGAAAAAATCCGTTTTTGTTTTTGTTTTGTAGAGGTTTTTAATCCATCGACATCGTAGCTATCCTTCAATGGAATTTGACAGTTCATATCTTGACAGATGTATGTATGTATGTATTTCATTGAGACTTTTATATAATTTTACAATACATAGGACTTATTCTATCTCTTTCTAGTTAATTAAAATAGGAGTACATCGGAGGCTGGAATGTATGGTCTTCCTGTTCAGTTGATTATTATTCGAATGCCAACATGGCTTCACCTTGCGATAGAGTATATACATAGTTCTTGCTCTTAAAACTAAAAAAACCCAATGTTTCTTGACCTACTGAAAAATACTTACTTTAAATAAATTTCAATCAGCAAGAACATAAAAATTAAAATAAAGAAGAAATGCGAACGTTTGCTTGGTAATATAAATGGTTATTGCTTTATTGTCCTTTTTGTGTTAGTTCTTATGCGGGCCTTACACCACGCAATATTATTGCGCAGTACTCGGTATTGCGCAGTTATATTGACCGTGTAAGGTCTTTATTGCGCAGTAATTTCGGTTTGCTCAATATATTGCGGAATGTTAAAAAAATTTAATATTTTTTGGAACTTCTGCAATATATTGCGCAGTATACTGCGTCGTGTAAGGCAAATAAAGCCAAATGTCAATAATTACTTCACAGAATTGAATTTTTTTGATTATATACAAACATGACGGAGAATCAACGCATAAATAAAAAAGATGAGGAAAGAGTTTTTTTTATTGAAGTGCATTCAGGTAGTGTTTCTTAATTTCTTATTTGTTTACCTATTACTTGTTTATATTCAACATGTCTATTTTGCAGGTTTATAAATCACTCCCAGCTCTCTGGAACATCAAATCGAGCGAGTACAAAAACAGAGACAAGAAAAGTCAAGCATATGGAGAACTGATTAAAATATATCGTGAAAAGTATCCTTCAGCAGGCAGAGATGAGGTAAAAAAAAAATTCAACATACTGAGAACTAACTTCCGCAAGGAGTTGAAGAAAGTGAGGGACTCGAAAAAATCTGGAGCTGGAGAGGATGAAGTGTATGAAAGTACGTCTTGGTTTTTTAAGGATTTGCAGTTTTTAAGAGACCAAGAAGAACCAGATGATTCCATAAATACATTTTCCGAGGAAGAAGAACCATGTAACATCACTTTAGAAGTAAGTAAATATCCTTTTTTTACATAGTTTTATTTAAGATTTAGTTAAAGTAATTATAAATCAAAGTTAAAGTAATTATAAGTTAAAGTAATTATAAGTTAACAAATCTTCTTTGCCATGGCACCGCTCCAGGGCCATTGAAAAAATCACGAAAATCATCTCGGCATAATTTAGCTTGATGTGTAGAATTCTTATTTACATTACGCAAGGGCTGTAAATGTACAGCTTCTTGTCTCCATGGTGCTTCAATTATTGCTCCTGTTTCTTCATTTTCATAATCCGTTGAGCCATTTGGCATGTAATCGCCAGCTTTGTTCCTGCGCAAGAAATTGTGCAAATAACAGCATGCGAGCACAATTTTTTTTACTTTTGTTGGTGAAAGAAGAAACGGTCTGTGAAAAACGCCAAACCTAGAAGCCAATATTCCGAATGCATTTTCAACTATGCGACGAGATCTGCTTAAGCGGTAGTTGAAAATTCGTTTTTCTGCTGTTAAATTTCCACCTGGGTATGGTTTGAGCAAATTTTCTGACATTGAAAATGCATCATCGGCAACGATAACATAAGAAAGTTCCTTTTCGTAGTTATGTAAGGCTTCTTTATCCGGGATTCGAAGGCGGTTTTCAGCTAACATTTTTCCAAATTGTGAATATCCCAACACACCCCCATCGGAAACTCGACCATTGATTCCCACATCAGCCATTATAAACTCGTAATTAGAATTAACAAGTCCCAATAAAACTACACTGAATGTGCCTTTGTAGTTATAATAAAATGACCCTGATTTTGGGGGTTTTGTAATCTGTACATGCTTGCCATCTAAAGCTCCTGAGCAATGAGGGAAGTTCCAACGATCATTAAATCCTTGAGCTATATTTTTCCAGTCTTGAGATGTTCTTGGCATCTGAAAATAAATGCATAATTGTTTTTTATAATTTGATTTAAAATTTATGACATTCAATAATTTTTTTTTTTTTTAGGAAACTCCGGGAACTTCGAGCTTTCTTAATGATGATGACTATACACCTAGAGCCAAAAAAAGGAATTTACAAGCAAATCAAAACCAATTTCTTCAACTGGCTTGCGAGCGGCTCCGCGCACCTCATGATGACTTTAATCAACTGGGAATAACTTGGGCTAATGAGTTGAAAAAAATGGATCCAGG
The DNA here is from genome assembly GCA_916050605.2 of Platycheirus albimanus. Classification (NCBI taxonomy): domain Eukaryota; kingdom Metazoa; phylum Arthropoda; class Insecta; order Diptera; family Syrphidae; genus Platycheirus; species Platycheirus albimanus. The sequence continues at coordinate 263,356,939 of OU696696.1, read as the reverse complement.
GCAGCAAGTTTTCGCAAAAAAGTTCATCAACGATATATTGTTTGAAGGGCAAATGGGTTCATTGCATAGGAACTCAGTACAAATTAATGAACCCTTTGAGGAAACAATTTCACCCTATTACACTGCCTCAGTCGTTCCGATTTCCGGAAGAACCTCTGATAGTTCCTCAATTTCACCATATACATCAGTATCTAGTACTCCAGTTTCAGAAAACCTCACATATCCTGAATGTAGTACATCACCAAGGCTTGAGAATGTTAAGACTTCCTTTTCATCATTTCAAGATACAAAAAATTACAACTAAAGAGAATCATGTCTAAATTATTTTCATTCATGTAATTACATTTATAAAAAAGTTTATTAAAATACCTAATGATATAAACTAGTTTTTTCTTACTTACTTGTATATATCTTTTCAAACAGGTGCAAAGAGCTTCACAGGTTTCCATCACTATTTTGCTTATGGTTATTGGTGAATTAAATGTTGAAAATTTTAAATCTTCAAATGTTGTCCCGGTAGCTAAATAACGTAGTGTTGTGGAAAGTCTCTCACGAGGAGAAATTGGATCTCGCATAAGTGTGCTCTGCTTTCTTATTAATGGCGAAATCATTTCCACTAAACAATTAAATGTTTCTTCATCCATTCGCAAAAAGTTTTGGTAGTCACGAGGTTCGGCTCTTATTACATTTAATAAATGTAGATGTCCATGTGTTACACGTTTTTTAAACCACTCTTTTGTCCATTTGCGTTGTGACCGTTCTTTTGTGTCGCAAAATAAAGATCCGATTCCGATGAACACTAAAAAATCGTTTTCAGACAACATAGTATCTTCCTTCAGCAACGAACCGATACAGAATAAACGGTAGGAAGGCAATAATATTTCGCAATAATATTGCATCGTGTAAGGACAACGCATTTTCACGCAATATTTTTGGCCAATATTTTGAGCAATAATATTGCGTGGTGTAAGGCCCGCATTAGTCATGTTAATATAGTTAAATTTAATATAATTTAGTTCCTCCTTAATTACATTAACTAGATTTAATGTTAAATTTAAATATCAAACAATGTTCGTTTAACGTATATGCTCGTCTAACGATTTCTATTTGATTTGCTTCTTAGTATTCAAAAAATTTTTTTTTGTTTTCAATCTACTTGTAAATGTATATCAAATTATGTGCGTTTCGCTTTATGTTTGCTATACGCTTTCAATTTGATTTACTATTTACTACAATTAGGAATTTTCCACTAACCAAATTATTAAATTATATGCGTTTCGCCTTTATAATAGCTATTCGCTTTCAATTTGATTTACCTTTGACACCTTTAAACTCAACTACTTATACCGATGGCAAACAAGATCAACAAGATCTCGCCCACCACCCCCTTTTTACCCTTGCCACTGGCATTTCTAATGCATATAGCTACTGACTTATCTTTATTTATTGATATACCCCATTTTTTGTAGAAGTCATTAATTGTTTCAAGGTGATTTTTCAAAATTCAAAGAGCTTCTGAAGGGTAGTCAGCAGAGGCAAATACCATGGTATCATCAGCGAATAAGATCGCTTCTGAGACCAGGGTGTTATTTGCAAAGATAACGTGGGGGAAGTCATGGAGGAACAAGTTATATAGTTTTGGACCGAGGATTGATCCTTGGGGTACGCCCCGGTGCGTCAAGCAACTATCGGACATGGTTTGCTGAATTTGAATATGGAAGGATCTATTATTAAGGAAGCTCAATATTAAGTTCACCAGATATGCAGGGAAATTCATTTGGCTAATTTTATAAATCAAGCCATCGCGCCACACACTATTAAAAGCTTTCTCGATGTCCAAAGGGCAAGCAGTAGTGCATTTTTTTTTGTCTAAGGTTAACAGAAATTTCGTTGTGTATCTTTAAGAGGGAGTGAACAGTAGAGTGACCCTTCTTAAAACCGAACTGGTAGTCTGGGATGACGTCGATGTTTACATCTGTGTGTGCTTCTATTTTATTAAGAATTATCCTTTCAAGGATTTTACCCGCATTGGAGAGTAGAGAGATAGGACGAAAGTTACTTAAACTGAAATCATTAGGTTTTTTTAAAAGTGGAATAATTCTAGCTGATTTCCATTCAGAGGGGAAGTAGCCATTATTAATGCAATTATTAAAAATAATTGTAAGAAATTTGATTGCTGAAGGAGAGATTTTTTTGAGAATGGAGTTTGATATATTATCACTACCTGCTGATTTTTTTGGTTTAAGACTCTTGATAATATTAGTTACTTCCAAGATAGAAGTGAAAAAGAGGGTACTTTGATTTATAGCAGAATTTGAATTTGAGAAGTTAAAGATCCTTACTGGCTTTGATTGGTGGATTCTAGAGATTTCGGTTTGTACTAAAGCATTTAAGTCTGGATCATGTGATGGAATTAATTCCTGATAGATATTACCAAAGAAATTTTTAAAAGCCTTGACTTTTTCGGATTCGTCAGTGATATTTATTCCGTCAACAGTGATCTGTTCACAAGAGAACCCCTTTTTTCCCGTAAGTTTAGCCGCCTCTTTGAAAGCTTGTGGGCCTGGTTACTACTAAGTTGCTTATTAAGCCATATGTTTACTTTCTCTTTTATTATTGTTTTGAGAAGGGAAATCTTGCAAGAAAGGGTTTTATATTCTTGATTAGTTCGGTTAAAGGATTGGTGAAAAATCTTTTTTAGGTTCTTCTGCCAAATATGTTTGGTTTTATATAGTTGTAGGATTTCATCTGGTAAGTCTTTATATTTCTTGAACCCACTTGGAATAATAGTGGAGTCAAGGTTCATTGTGTCTGACAATATATTATTGAAACCTGAGATTTTTCCATCAATTTGTTGATTTGAAAGGGAGGTGAAGGGAGAAATTATGTTATCGTTAATAGATAGATCAATATCCCTCCTGAAGTCCGCCCAATTGGTTTTTTTGAAGGATTTATTTGTAGAGGGTTCAATTATTGAGATAGTAGAATCTAGGATGGAAAGTCCGAGCTTCATAGGGAAGTGATCACTAAAAGAAGGCAAGGTAGATACGACATAATTCTTAACAAATAAGTCGATGAGGTTAGGAGAAACTAGGAAATGATCTAGAAAACCAGAGCTCCTTGGAAAAGTTGGATCTGGAGGACTAATCAGTATTAAATTTGGGTTGTAGGAGTTAAGCGAGTTTGATAGGGATCTACCATTTTGATTCACTACAGTATCTCCCCACATTGGGTGTCTAGCATTCATATGTCCTCCTAGAATTGCCCCATCAAGAGTCTGCGAGGCGACTGATTTTTTCAAGTTCGTCAATCATTTGCTCGGAAGGGAAATACAGAGAACCCACCAAGATTTTATTATGAACCCTGTTAAAATTAAAGTTCAGTACTGTGAAAATATTTGGGTAATTTGGATTTATGAGTTTAGTTGTAGAGTATTTGATTTTATTTTTTAGAACAATAGCAACACCTTGATTAAAAGGATTGGATAGGAAATTATAATTATTCAAAAAGACTTTGTGACGAGAGGTGAGATGCGTTTCTTGGACAAACGCTATTGATATTTCATGAGCCAGGAGAATTTTAAGTAATTCAATTCTCCTGCTCTGTGTTACAAGGGATGATATGTTGAAATTTAAAATGTTGTACAGCATTATGGTGATGGGATCATTACCTCACTCAGGAGTGTAAGATAGTCTAATCTTTTTTGTTGTAAACAACCCTCGTTTTTAAAATTTCTAACGAAATTTTCCACTTTTGCTAGAAGCTCTTTGACTCCAATACCAAACAGTTCATTAGATAAATCCATGAACTGGCTTAAATAACTTTGCTTGGGAGATTTTGATTGCTGTGAAGGAAGTGGAGGAGGCTGTGGCTTATTTAACTCTTGATGTAGGAAGCTGGAATATGAGATGTTGGGCTTAACACTATTATCTACTGTTTTTTGCGGTAATAAGGATACTCTAGGATCTACTAGTTTGTTTTTAAGTTGATTTGACGAAGAGGCAAATTTTTTCCTGGAGCTCTCATACTCCTTGAATTTAGGGCAACCCTTATAATTTGCCGGATGATCACCTTTACAGTTAACACAATGTGCCTTAGAGTCTTCTGCTAATTTAATTTTACATTCCCCAGGGAGGTGCTTTTCCAAGCATTTCACGCATCTGTAGTCATTTGCGCAGTTTTTGGCCAGGTGACCGAGATGTTGACAACGAATACATTGCAATTTGTTAAAATTTCCCCTGGGCTTTTCCCAAGACACCCTCATGTTAAACACAAAACTAATTTTCAATAAATCGGTGGTAGAAATACCAGTTTTAAGTCTAATCAAAAAAAGATTCGTGTTATACTCCATTTTCTTGGATCTATCCGTTATAAGAAATGAAACCTTTTCAATTGTCTCCGGGAGCGTGGCCTCAAGTTCGTTCAGAACTTCATCCTCGCTGAAATCAAATGTAAGTCCTTTGAGTACAATGTTTTGGGTCTTCAACTCTTTGGGCGTGAAAGAGTAGCCCTGAACCCCCTCACTATCTCTTATTTTTTTTTAATAGACTTCAGTGTTATTCACGTAGAGTTTAGAAACTCCTTTGTTAAAATTTTTAAAATAGAATTTGAAATCTCCCGGTATATTTTTAAGACTAGAAGCTAACTCTTTAATGTTTGCATTGTTTAAAATGATTGCTGGGCAGAACTTACCCTGGTTTTTACTTGTATGTTGGGAGGGGTTAATTCCTCCCTTGTCTGCATTCTCCACTATCGGTTCCGAAGTGTCCATGGATGTAGATGTTTCACTGTTTCTGATCACTTGGTCTGTTGCTGCATTATTAAATGGGTCTGATGCAAGGTCCTTTGGGGTGGTAGCTGTAACTTCTGTGGCGTCAGTTGGCTGGTCAGGAATTTTTACTCGACGGCTGCATGCTGGATTATTGCCTTTGGTAACGATGACTTCACTCAATATAGCGAACTTATTTGTATTGTTAACTGCAGTTGAAGTGGTTGTATCTTTGATTTGAGGAGTTGGCCAAATTTGGTAAACGTCCAAATTCCTTCATCGATAATATCGGATATGAGGAGATGGGCAGCTTTTAACTTGCGAGGACTGTTCATGCTGCCTGAAAAAGATTTTCTAGCATGGTCTTCCTCCATGAAGTTTTTGTTTTTCTCTTTAAACTTCACTCTGTCCCGCATTTTGAGGTATAGATGAAGTAGATTTAGCTTTCAAAAAAGCTGATTTTAGTTATTGCTTTAGGCAAAACGCCCAAGAGCACGCTGAATTTCTTGAGGTCTTTATTATAACCTAATTTTCTTCAAACCTTAAACTTTCCACTTTTCTTTTAGAAAAGAAAACAATTTCGGCAATATAATTGCACTAGCAGATTAAGCAGACTTATGCTGGTGGAAAAATAAGTATAAAAGTTTAAAATTGCTGAAGATGATTTCACAAAATCGGTATTGATTTTCTACGAACTGTCCAGATCAAAGGTTCAACCAGAAAAAACTATCTTGACAGATAAAGAACGAACTATATTTTGGGCGGAGTAGTGTAATTCGTTCCAAATGTCACCCGTTTGCTCTAAAATTGCTTTTTCCGGAGAAGGAAAAAAATCCGTTTTTTTTTTTTTGTTTTGTAGAGGTTTTTTAATCCATCGACATCGTAGGCATACTTCAATGGAATCTGACAGTTCCTAGCTTGACAGATAGACAACGAACTATATTTTGGACGGAGTAGTGTATTTCGTTCCAAATATCACCCATTTGCTCTTAAACTACTTTTATCCAAGCAATAAAAAAAACTCTGAAAATTGTAGTAATATCATTTATATTACCACTTTAACTAAAAAATTATGTCATGCATCGCTTTACACTTTCGCCATCCCGACGCACAGGCAAGAGGCAACCAGCGAAGACAACTCGGTTCAGATTGTAAAATTTTAATTCGATTTCAATTATTCGGTTTTCGGTTTACAGCAGAGCAAAGACGATGTACGAGTCGATGTTAAACCGAAACCAAAAACCGAGTGGACATGCCGATACCGAACCGAACCATTTATGCTTTGTCAACTCGAACCGAATCGTTTTTCGGTTTCGGTTCTTGAACAATCTAACTCGGTTTGAAATAAAAGCAAACCGGTTCACATCACTATGTCCAGCTCATATCCAAGAAAGAAATGTTGTAATGGAACGCATTGCTCAAGTATTCCGGAGATTACATTTTCCAACGAATGCCATCTAGTTGAAGACATCTTCAGAATTTTGTGTACCTCAACAAAAAAATATTTTTGGAATTCCTCTAGCTCTTGTTTCTTTTTAGGACTACCTACGAGTATGTGCAAAAAAAGAAGATACATATGTATCTTGTAAGCATTTCAAGATGTGGTGGAAGTTTTTTAGATGCTGCCGAAGAACACAAATGTAACGAATGACATACTCGTACATATGCAACCCATTACATAGAGGTGTGGCTTATAAGGAGAAAAGAGGTGTGCATTTGCACATTTAGAATTTTTTTTTTCTTATTTGACTATAAGAACATTTTGAGGAGTATTTTGTTTGAAGGTAAAACCACAATAAATCCAATTAATCTCAATTGCACACACATATCGATATAAAATCTCTTTGGCTTGGTCTCAGGATCAAAAAGATTACGGATTTGAAATCTATTTCATTAATAAATGATTTATATGTGGGGAATAAATAAATGACTCCACATAAGTCTTCATATTGAAAGGTGAAGCTTATAAAAGGATAATATGTTACAACTGCACCCAAACAGAGCAGCAAAATGAGATTCTTGCAAACTGGAAATCCAAGAAAAAAGGTGATTGAATTCGGAACCAAGTAGAAAGGACACAACCTTATAGGCTACACAGACAGTGGGGCGAGAAAGCAATGGCATGTGCTCAAACACTTCGAAAAGCAATGAGTCTAGAAAATGACTGACCTCATCCCAAGCAAACTTGATTGTTTTAGAAAACCTGTACGTTGGACGCGCTCTCCCTGTGTTCCATAGAAGTGGTGGCAGAATTCCAGGCTGCGGCCGGTGGCGTGGCGGGCGTACCTCTCCTTTCAGATATTCTTACGGAGAAGCTTTCTCCTTTTCATTTTTTATAAGTTATAATCAACGATTTTTCAGCTAGCGTTACTGCAAGGAATATGACCAGATCGGTTTAAAATCTTTTGGATAATTATGGGAATATTTGACCGTTAGGGGAATGAGTACTCTTTTAACTTTCCCTATAGTCATCAGGGAATATAATTCAAATGCTTGGAACTATTGAGAATAACTCCAAGGAAAGGTATTATGGTATTTAAAACTTAATGAAACTTCATGTTCTGTGAGGTACCTGAAATGTATGTGTCTATAGCAGTGAGGTGAGCGATTCTTTGCAGAAATGGGTCCAAGACACGATAGCTGTTCTCAAGAAACATTTTAGACTAGTAAAGAGGGTTACTTTTAATCTAGAATCCTCTGAAGACTATCTTATTTTCCACAAAAGTTGAATTCGAGGATTTTCGTTATTTACATATACACAAACTTGTAATCTTAATATTTAAAGGTAATGTGTGAGTTCTTCTAAATAGCATGACTGCAATTCGGTTGTTAAATTTCATTGCAGATTTTTTGACCGAGGAACACACATCGCTTCCTCACAATACTGTAACATTATTGCAAAATGGTGCACCCACCTCAGTTATACTTACAACACAAAGGATTCATACCCAGAACTGTGTATCTGAAATCTGAATATCCTTACAACTGAGGTTGTTATGCGGCATTAGAGACAGTATTTCTATGAGGAGGTGCTTTTGCTGTGTGTGCGTGTGGAACGTTCGGAAGACACCATAAGTTAGAGAATGTGACTTAAATAGGTCATATCATGCGGACAATTCCTTGAGAATATTGTGACAATATGGTAATTTTTGTGTAGGTTCCCCTTCGGCTTCCCTATAAGAAACTGTCAACTTTATAGGACATTCCATTTACTCCCTATTTTATTTGCTTGACATCTAAAGCATTTTGATGAATTCTCATCCATTTTTAGGTCAAAATAAAAATACAAGAGCACTCAATATTTTTCACCTTATATAAAACTGTAAACATTGAAGTGCTCTTAAATATTTTATATATGCTTTAATCAAAAATAACAATTTAACGCAAATTTTTTTACGTCCTTAGTTAGGCTGAAACTGATGAGTATTCCTCGCAGTCTAGGTATTACGGTTGAAAAACATCGCAATTTAACAACTGATTAAAGGAGTCTCCATAAAGGAATAAATTTGGCTAAGTATCTGAGAATATATATGTAACCATGTTTTCCCGTTGCTTTTTATTTTCATAGCTTTTTGACATATGTAGCTGTGTCCTTGTCAGCGTCGAGATGCGAAAACCTTCTGCTGAAGACTGATAAAACTTTCTCTTCGAAGAAGAGGGAGATGAGTTGGTAAGGAATTAGACAGATAATCTCAACTGCGCCAACTACTGATCTATTAGTTTCCTAAATGACGGGTATAAAGTCTTGTCTGTTGTCAATCCGGTGTGAACTTTTTTGGGCTTCTCTATCATCGCTATGTCATGTTTGATTACCTGGGAAATGTTTTTTGATAGTGAAAGTGACAGTGAAAATGAAGAAAGGAAAGTTATAGTAAAAAATAAAAACTACTATGAAACAATCATCCCAAGCTGCGATGATAAAACTTTCAGTTTTAACAGTTCAGTGGCAGATAGGTTTGGAATTTTCAAAAAAATATGTTGGACTGTTGTCGACAACATATTCAACTTATTGCTCAAAATTAATGTTCGTCATAAAATAATTGCATGGCTCACCTCAAAAGATGTACGACGCACTGCTTCACATTACCAGAAAATATCACGGTAATCTGAATATACAACAGAAAAAATACAAGAAAGTGCATTTTAACATTCAAGCTACAGTCGAACGGTCTATAGGGTTGCTTAAAGGTAGATTCAGTAGACTGAAACAGCTCAATGCGAGGAAATTGGAATTCAATCTTCTATACACAATGTCAGGCTGTCGCTGTTTCCTTCATAATTTTTGCTTGAAAAATGTTGATTATTTAGGCGAAGAGTTTTATCATCCATATGATTTTGAAACTGAAGAACCTTCAAATATGAACGACAGTTCTGAGCCAGCTGCACAAAGAAAACGAGATTTGATTGCTCGTCTTTTATAAATCATATAAATATAAATCTGCATATACCTTCAAAAACAAAGGCTTGTTTTTCATTTCATTAACACAACGTAAAATTTAATAATTCACAAACAACGTAAGAAACTCAAAATAAAATAAATAACACAACATAAAACAGAATACTACTTCACAAACATAAATTAAAATAAACATAAACAAACATAAATTCTTATTACTAGTGATTATTGGCGTGGTGGAAGCAGCAAAAATCTAAAAAAAAAAAGCAAGAAGTTAGTCCCAGTTATGTTTTATACCTGATTGAACGAATACACTCACCTATGGTATATTTGTACCCTCGGCATGTTGCGGGGCAGTGACATGATTAAAAAGCTTTGACATGAGGTCTAAAAACTTGTCTGTCCTCTCCATTTTATTTTTTTGCCTGCGCGCCTTTGCATCCTCACCTTATGCTACCTTTCTTTTGCGTACCCTTTTATTAACTTCCCCATGCTTGCCTTCATCAATAATTATGTCAGCGAAGTCGTACGCTTCCTGGGGTTTTCGCTTAGCTAATTCAGAACTACCGAAAAGTCGTCGCCGGAACAGACAGCTGGTGCATTTATCTAGAAACGCTTGAAAAGGATTTTGTCCATGTTTTCAAAGCGCTCAATACTTTGGGCTGTTGCCACTTGTGCTATTGTGGTCTTTTTTTTTATTGGGTTTTTAAGCCCTTCCATTTTCCAATACATTTTTCTGGCCCAATGTTTTTCTCCCTGATCGTCGACAACTCTTGGGCGATGTTTTGCCAAACTTTTGATTTTATAGAGTTGTCGAAGTTATTTTGATGGGCTTCATACAATCCTATGAGGCATTTTACATCTCCTGGTGACCACTTTGAAAACAAATATACAAAAACAAGAAAACAATAAATAAATACATAAAGATAAAAAAATTATTATAAATACTCACCCATTTCCATTTTATAATTCTTAATTGGTAAGGCACAAACAACAGCTGACAGTGAACTAACTACATCTGTCAAACTAGAAAATATTCCATTTAAACCACCTCTTCACTAGGAATGAAAAGAATGCGTTCCAAATATTAAAGATTGAATAAAGAAACAAGGAATTAGTTTATCCGGAATATTCCATTAAATAAAGAAACGCAAAAAGGGCGTTCCATATTCCGAATATACGGAATGAATAAAGAAACTCACTCCGTATGTCTTATAATTTTAAGGTAGATTTCTTTCACAAAAATACATCAAGTTCATTTTTCAAGTTTTTTCTACAATTTTAAGTTCTTATTTAAAAAAAGAATACTTAGACAACACTTCAATTATGGATAATAGAAATAGATTACATAAATCCTCGTTCCATATAACGAAATTTACTATGGTATTAAAGTGGGTCTCGTCTTGGAAATAATGCAGTCGACTGCTTAAGTTTTTTAGCTGAAGCTATACTAAGCAAATTTTTCTTAGATTTAATTTCAGAGAATCTGGTATACTTAAGGACATCGAAATTCTCGCTCCACCAAATATTTTCAAGAAAAATTCCTTTCTTTCACTTACAAAGCATTTTCCAAATTTATTGAAAGATCAGCTTCCAAAAATTGATAACGAGCGGAGAACATTGAAATATGTACATTGCTTTAAATTTGATTGAGTAAAGATGCTGAAGAGTTCTGGAAAATCATGAGTAAGATAAATCAAGCAGATGACACTTCAGCCTTTCCAAAGCTATCACAATTTTGTCTTTGAAGTATTTTCTTTGCTACAACCAAACATGCTTTGAATTTGTTCCTGTGGAACGGCTTCATAAATATTACAAAACTATATACAACAAAGAAACAACATAGGTACCTAAACTATTTATTTTTTTTTAAATACCTACATACATAATGTATTGTATTGAACTATGATTTTTAGTTTTCTTAAATACTATCAATAAACCTGTTTGATATGGTTTCAAAATATCTTATTTAGGTTCTCTCTTCATTTATCATTTCCATGCTTTTCGGACTCAAATCAGCTTTAATCTAATGCTTTTATAATTTTCTGAGTGGCAGCTCTGGTGATAACGTCTTATGAATTGATGAACATCAACATCGGCTTCACGCACGAAAGATTTTGACGTTCTGCCTGGCCGACCGCGCAAGAGAGCGCGCGATAGAGAGTCACGATCGGCCTTAGCATTCGGCATGTGACGCTTCTATCTCTCTTCCACTCTATCGGCTGATGCGTCCGTGTAGAAGAGAGACAGCGGCAGCACACAACCTATACGTGAACTGTTTTGTCAAAATTTTTTTCGCCTTTCTTCTTACTCTTTCTCTAGTTCTTTGTTCCACTTTCTTCTTCGGGATCCCTCGCAAGCGTGAAACTAACTTGTCTAAAAATTCATCTAAAGCCCGGGTGCAAAAATTAAAATGTAAGAAGAATCTTCTGTTAAACACAAATTTAGAACTCTACTTTGAGAGGTAGCGAATCAAACTCGCTCCATTTTAGAATTTTTAAATGTTAGGCCGTGCCTCCACGAGCAATATTTATTTCAGACATTATGTCAGACATTATTTCTGAAATATATATTTCAGTACTATGTGGGCAAATTATGTCGTGACATTTCATTCTTCATCATGATCTCGCCGAGTGAATCTCGTCGTTTAGTTTTGGCACTGCAGGCTCTTGAACATTTAGAAAAAGCAGAATACGAAGACAAGAAAAGAAAACACAATTTTTGGGTGAATCCATTTTTGAGCAAAAGAGAATTGCACGATCTTGAAGCTTATTTACTACAAGACATCCATTGGGAAAATGGAGGCGATTACAAAAATTTTTGTAGAATGTCAATAGACAAATTTGAGCAGATTTTGAATTTGGTAAGATTTATTATCAGTCTGTTTATTCACATATGTATATATTAATGATTTTTGATCGTATAGGTTCAAACTAACATACAAAAGAAGGATACTCCAATGAGGTTTGCCATAACAGCAAGAGTTCGGCTTGCAATAACATTGCGTTTTATTGCAACTGGTGACTCATATCGGTCACTTGAGTTTCTGTCCAAAGTTTCAAGAAAGACGATAGGAAGCTTTGTACCGCAAGTACTATCCGCTATATCGCTCTCAAAGACTCCCACATGAAGGTATAGATAATAAAACCTCACTTACTAACATTGTTTTACAATTTGGTTTACCTTATTGAAATGTTTTTAGATGCCAACAACAAAACAAGACTGGATAAATGTTTCCAACGATTTCCAAACATTTTGGGACTTTCCCCACACTTTGGGTGCAATCGATGGGAAACATATAGGTACGGATCAAACTCCAATTAATTCTGGAAGCGATTTTTTCAACTACAAAGGATTTTTTAGTATCGTGTTATTAGCCGTTGTTGATACACACAGCAGGTTCATATATATCGATGTTGGAGAAAATGGTAGAGCTTCAGATGTTGTGGTACTAAAAAATAGTAGTCTATATGAAGCGCTTTCCGCTGACAAGCTCAATATACCACCATCAAGTGCATTAAAAGGCCAAGAAGTTTTGACTCCATTTTATTTAATAGGAGATGACATTTTCGGTCTGGACAAAAGAATGATGAAGGCTTACAACAGAAACTCAAATTTGTCTACGGCGGAAGAAATTTATAATTACAGATTGAGTCGAGCCAGACTTACAGTTGAAATGGCTTTTGGTAGACTCGCAAGTCGTTTTAGGATATTCCATCGCTTAATAGAGGTATCCGTGGAAAGTACAGACAAGTGAAAGCCTGCTGTGTGTTGAACAATTTCTTATCACCAGTGCTAAAAAAGAAAACCCCTGACACAGAATGCATTGAATATCCGCCTCTTCCAGAAACAATGACTAGGATCAGGGACAATATAAAAAAATACTGTGTCACAGATGGTGACGTTCCATATCAGTGGAAAAAGATTGACAATCGAAGTTGCCGAACAACTTATACAAGTTAAGATTAACTACTAGTTAAGCCTTTTGTTCATTTCCATTTCTATAATCTCTCATTTAATATAATAAGTAACAATAAAATTAAACATTGTCGTTGTTGCTTACGACCAATAAAATGAACTCCTGTTTTTGAGTTTAAGTCTTTTTTTTTTATAAGATTCGAGTTTTAGCCTTTCCCGGCCTGCCAACAAACAAACTTACGATTTTTGAAGCTTCTCGCTTTTCGTTAAACAACTTCTGACACGGTATTGTTGGCACCTTGACTCGCTTCTTCAAATTAGCTTAAATACTTCCAACTTCCAACAAGTTCTGCACGCTTCTTACGGGCTGCCGAAGACAATCTTGTGAATAAGATTTAAGATGCGTTACTGCAGCCAAATCACCATTTTGAACAACAACCTTAAACCCAGTAGGACACCAATCAACAAATTCTATTCAATTGTTAGCCTTAAAAGTAACTATGGCAGCATTAACATCTTTAGGTACTACATCTCCACGATACAAGATATAACAGGCCATATATCTGCCGTGGTTCGGATCACATAAAACCATTTGATTGTCGTTTTGTCGTTTTCGAAAAGATCGTACGTTAATTCGGCTACACTGGGTTCGTCATGAATTTGTGGAGAGATATGTAGAGAAATAAGTGCAGTACCATATTTGGCGAGTTCATCAGCTTCTAGAATGTTGATTTTATTAGTAAAACAACAAAAATTTAATATTAAAGTGGCTTTAATGTTTCTTATTCAATACAAAAAATAAATATTATTCATTTAAATATACATAGCTACTTCATTAAAAATGAATAGGAACATTGATCATCACCCTTTTAGGTTTAAAAAAAGAAAGGAAAATAAAGGCAGCTTGAAAATTAACTATCAGTTATATATTCTAATGACATATCAGCATTCTGGATAGCTTCAGCAATTAGGTAATTGGTTTTTGACCTTAATGACATTATAATGTGCCTGCTTAAGGTCTGTTGAAGGTCGTTCATAGCTTCAGCAGCTTCAAGCGGCGACAGTTGTTTCAATTGGCTGGCTACGCTCTTCCCAAAATCTGCATAATGATTGTTTTCGGGTTCTGCCTTAGTGATGTTCAAAATAGCACTGAGAGCGTCGTCGTACTTCGAAGTCGATGGCTTTCACTTACCACTCCTTGGTTTTACTTCCCTTGCCAAATGTTCATTGGATGTACTGGTATAAGGCGATTCGGTGGTATCAACTTCAATGAAGTCATTAAATACCTCAAATTCCGTGGCCTCAACCGCGTTCTCCAAAGTGTCATCATATAAAGAAAAAGAACAAAATGCAATTAGAAAAATACAATCAACAAAATGTTGTAACTTACCAATTTGATATTGCTGGTAGTCTTCCGAAGCACAATTACTCTGTCCAAAAAAGAAAACTCTTCGAAGTAGTATAAGCTTGGTACATAAATTGAGTCCAATGAAGCACCAGACTTTTTCGAATCATCAACTTTTTTTTTCAAGTACGTATGCCGACCGCAAGCATTTAATTTTTTTTCTGATGGTATCAGCACTTTTGTTGAATCCTTTGGCGAGGTCAGCCCAACACTTCATTTTCAAATCACTCCTTTTGTATAAGGAACTTGTGTAGTCCCACAAACATTCAAAATCTCTAAATGCTCTAATAAGGCTTAGCACTTCATTGTGTGTTATTTTCCAGTCTTCCATTATTTGCTAGCAATTTTCCTATCGTGTTAAACCAGGGATTCCCAACCTTTTCTTGGTCAGGGACCACTTCTATGTCATTCTTGTGAGAAGGGACCACTATGTAGGTATAATACAAATAAAATGTTATAATCAAACTGATACTTTGATTAAAAACTCAATAGCAACTTACATAAAAAGAAATAATAATATTTTTGGGATACACTTCTGTAATTTTGTATTAATGTGATTTCTGAGCTTGCATCTTCTTCAGGAGTTCGGCTATCATAGGACTAATATTTTTACTCAAAGCTACACGCAAATCATTACTTACTTTCAAACGATTCCTCGCCAATCACCAAAAAAGCGGAAAATCCTTGTTGAGAAAACCATAAAATAGCGCAAGGCGATTTCTCGAAGTTTTATATAAGAAATTGCTTTTTTACACCAAAACTACTCAAGTGAATTCGATTCAAAAGCATCCTTGCATTTTCTGTCATTTTGGAATTCAATGAGTTCGTCCTGGATTCCTTCCCATATTTGTCAAAATTTGCGCACAACGTAAACACAGAAGCGAAGAAAATAGTAAAATGCAACGACAGAAGAAAATAAAAACAACGAACACACGAATCAACGGTTGCTTCAAGATGGCTGTGTTGCTGCAACGGTTGCCTCGTGTATATCTAGCATTAGGTGTTGTGGTCATGTTTGGTGTAAGATAAATAATGATTTGGTCTTCAATTTGTGTTGATTTCGTTTGTGAAACTGTGCCACCTAGCGGTTGGGTTTCATAATAAAAAAAACCAATGTCAAGCCGTGTTTATCTACCAAGTGTATAAAAGTATGCTCACCGCCCGATTGTTCGCGGACCATATTTTGGCTTCTGCGGACCACTGGTGGTCCACGGACCACTGGTTGGGAAGCAGTGTGTTAAACCATAGAAAACAAAATCAAATGAAAATAACACCAAAATACTCACTTTTACACGCTTAAAAATATCAACTCTGAAAAGTTTAATTGCAAATAAAACCATCAAAAACAACAACATTCAAAATTTCAGAGAAAATTTTACGTTTTCATTTGAATGTATGTTCTGTCAAGTTGGGATTGTCACGAAACGTCAAAATTTATTCCAGCATTTATTTCTTCTTCGAAGACAAGAAATAAATGCAGAAATCTATGTCTAAAAACATTAAAAATCCAGACATAAGGGGCCTCCACAATAAATATTGACTACATGACACATTTCTTGCAATCATTTATTTCTAGTGGAGGCCCAGTGTTAATGGGGCCATCGTGCAATACAAAAAATGGCTTTGACAGTTATTTAAATATATCACCGCGAGCGAAGTAACGGGTAAAAGCTAGTAAAATATAAAAGTTAAAATTAAACACTGCCGCTGCAAGTTCCTACTCTCATATATGGACAACATAATTTGTGACGCTGAAACCTTTTGGGGTTTGCAACACTGAGAGAAACACCAAAATGGAATGATGTCGAAGCGGTCATGACCAAGTTGAACGAATACAATTTGCATAATGCCAAGATACAGAGAAAACTATTTTACGAGTGAAAAAGTCAATCATTGGAAGAATGGTTATGTACTGTAGATCGAGGGGTAGAAATATTTAACCATCTCAACAATATCGATTGCGAATACAAAGAAATGGCTACAATCGTAGGTACAATAAATTTTATCTGTGGCAGGCACTTCAGCAACGGTGGATCGAATATTTTCTGCAGTAAACGAAACTTGGACGTCAGAAAAGAAGTGGTTAGAAGTGAGGTTTGTTCATCAAATGTAGTATGAAGAAATTTTACGTTGATTTCAATCAAGACCTCAAAACAAAGCCGGAATTGCTTCGTCAAATTGCTGCAAAGGACAAGTAAGAAGAAAAAACTACAAAAGATATTGAAATGCGAAACGTTAAAAATTCTGATGATTGAAATTAATCGCCTGTTCATGTTGAATTTGATTTTTTTCTTATTTTTATGGAATAAAATAAATAAAAATCAAGAAAATTGTATTACTCCTGCGAAAAATACTGTTTTTTTAACTTGACTTACTACTTTTTTTCATTTTGAGGTAAAAGTACTATTTTTAGTCCGAAAATGATTAGAGCGTTAACTGTGAACTGTGCATTTTTCTCAATTTTATTATTGTTCCATATTTGCGTTTAGTTCAGAGTTGCTACGAGTGCCATTTTCGATCGACCCAGTCATGGCCTTTATTATGTTTTGAAAAAGAATCGAAATATATTATATCAGTTGATGAACTTTCAATTCGAGCAATATTATACTTAAGCTCGTTCACCTAGCAGGGACACATACACCTACCCTTGCATGCACAGTTGGGATTATCTGTTCTTAGAATGACAGCAAATATTTGTATTTGTTGGTGACTGCACGTTTATTTCCAACAACGTGACCAATCTATTTATAGATACTTGTGTTGCAAATAAAATCTGTTTATGTAGGTACTAACAAATCATTCCAATATCCTGTGGAGGAAGATTCAACACTGTTACAAGTCGCAGTATCCTTTTTTATGTTTTTCAACTACAAGTGCTTACATAGCAAATGTATATGTTTCATTATTTACCGTTCTATCAACTCAAATTATTGAAAACCTCTGGTTTCATAGAAAATTGTGAATGAACAAAACAAGTGCAAAAAAGTATTATCCCACTTAACAGTCAGTATGCTATCAACGCAGCCAACGCAAGTTTTTTTTTTTTTTTTGTATTCCATACTTTTAATTTGTTTGCTCTGGTGCCACAATGAATGTCCTTTAATTTCTCAGAAATAAAAACTGTTAACTATTGACATTGAATTCTAAAACAGGGAGTACATTGCGACATAAACATATTTATATCTTTGATTTTAAACAACAAAACCAGAAAACTCCTTTTAGAGAGCATACAAGTAATTAATCCAGTTGGTAATTTTTTTTTAAAGTGCTTATCCTAATATTTGAAGCCAATTTTGACAGATGAGGTAATAATAAGCCATACATTTAATTTCTTAATTACTTTAATTTGTTCTTCTTTCTTTCTCTCCCCACCCCAGCCTATTTCCATCCGCTTGTGTCAGTGTATACGCAAATACTACTTATAGCAGAACTACGATGATAAGCGTCTTTTATAGTGACTCCTTGGCCCTTTGAGAGCAGGCTTTGCTGCTAAAATGCCTTCTAAGATCGAAGAAATTGCGGTTGGCAAGAGTGATTCCTCGAATGATCTCTTCACTTATATTATTTTGAGAGGTTATAATGGAACATTTGCACACAGATACGATGTCGCCGCCTCCACTTTAACACTTGTGAATGCTCCACTGACAGCGTGCATCGTCCTTCCGATTTTGTCAATGTCAGCAGCATAGCCAAGTGATTGAACAAATCTATACAAATTGTAATGCTGGCGCTGGTATCAATATGTGAGTTGATCAAGAAGGATGTGGCAGAGGTTTTATAACGCATCACCTTGTTTTCAGCCTCTTGATACTTAGTACTGTGAGCTCTCCACAGTCATCCTACACAATCGATCAAGCTATTTAGGGATGCAAAGTTCACTCGCAGTAAAGTAAAGCAGGTGGATGGAAGTCTTGTGTAACAGTCTGCAAAAGAGTTCTTTCCAAGTAATTAGCACCAGCTTCAGCTCGGTTTTTTTACCACTTAAACGAATGCTGGTACAACTTCCGAGCATTTGCTCCGCCGCACTTTCTCTAAATAGATTCACCGACCGCTTTTCGTGATATCTATATTTCTTTCCGAAAAGACGATTTCCCTCCTTCTTCTTTAGGTTGTAGATATAACAGCAGCACTTTTGTCAGCTCTGGTTTAGAGCCGCAATATTTCCTAGCTTAATTTGTAGCTGTATCTATGTGCCAACCGCCATTTATTATCAAACCAAAACCAGGTGTTTCGGTGTGGTCGCCTTGTGAAAGCCAAACATCAGTAGCGGTATTTATTTTTGGTATTTTACAGAGGAAACGCATTTGGCGAAGTTCAGGCAGTATTTTGCGATTGCAGCTCCCCGCCATGAAATATTTCCACAAAAGCTGTTCGATCCTGAGGGGCGCGGGGGGCGTAGTAGATATCCACATACGTTGACCCCTTGAAAAGTGCGGAGATCAAAAGCATTGGTGGTATAACGATCATTGATCGTGATGTGTTCGATTTGGCTGACGCGGTGTGTTGGGCAGCAGACCGCCTAGTCCTCTTTTGAAGATTGAGTTGTAGGACATTAGTGCAATCTATAATGACACTTCGTCTCTCAGCAAAGTCGACTGTCCTCAGTTCGTTTCCAGAAATGTTATCGTGCAAACTGTGCTTTCCAACTGTCGAGCCAAAAATACCCTCCTTTCCGAGTTATAGTCAACAAGAATAATCATTATACGCCTTCTCGAAAAAATGTTAAAACCCTTCTCTGACAGTCTCATCTTTCTCCTAAGATTCAAAGGGAAATTAACCCAACTTTGTGGAGTTGGATACTATGGATAGTCCAGAGTCAGTAACCCAAAACGGAGTTGCAATAAATTGGCTACCGCAATGATGGTCTGAGCTGCATTTGGTTCATTACTTGCAATGCATCCGCTTTCTGGCAGGTTCATCTAGGTCACCATTGTTCCGCTTATCACTTCCAGCCAACTTACTCCATCCGTTTGATACAAAGCCCTTTGTCATGTCGTGACGCTCGTTTTCCTTAGGAAAGTCGACTACCCAACTTGGTAGAAGGTGGTAAATAGCGCTTTTCTATTCAAAAATAAAACTTAATTCAACATTATTAAATTCAATCCCAGAATAAAAATATGTATGATCAAAATCTAAAAATCCTTTTCAGAGTCTATTATATTTCTATTTGCTTAGCTCTTCACGGAATCAATAAAGTTATCGTTCACACAAACCATTCACAAAAAAATTCATTTAAGAGCCAGTTATAGCTCCTTTTTATCCTTGCGCTATGGAATTCTCTATTATTTGATGTTCGTTTTTATTTGAAAATAAAAAAATAAAAAGTTCAATTCAATTCCGGTTTTTCGTTCTTATCCATAATAATTGTCGAATGCCGCTCAAAATAAAAGAAAATTGATTTTATTTTATTAGTGCCTTCGAAATTCAAATCCTTTTTGGAATGTGCTTTATCTACCTTGATCCTTATAAATGATGAGGACTTGCATTTAGAAGAGGGTTGCATAAACTTATAGGATTTACTTAAAACAAAATATTTGTTATAAGCGATTGCTAATTTAAATTTAAATTTTTACAAAGAAAGGTGTGGATTTTATACCTTAGTTGACACCTAGAGGCTTGTAAACACCCTCATGACCCAATATAAACTCGGCGGTATTCATGAGTTTGTTTTATGACTTAAGATAGTACCATGATACAAAAAAAAAGTTGTGGCTATAGAGAAGATTTGCAAGTAGTGAATTGCTGGATTCACTACTTACAAAGTCGCCAACATTTCATCTTAGGAATTTTATCTTTGGAAACTTTCGGTTTGGATCAACATTGCTTCGTAAAGGGGGTACAAAGCCCGAGAGGAGGCCTGTAAAGATGAGTTTGGAAATTTCGTAGTAGGTACAGTCAATGCTGAGAGTTTGGAAAGTAATAAAGAAAGAAATAAACAACGAACACAGCCAACTAATCAGACAAAATGGTCTATTTCAACATTCTCCAGCCCACCAAGTATTCAATTCCAACCTGAGGGCAGCGAAGTATTGAATGATTGTATCTTATGTGGCATGATAAAGTGGAGGGCTATTATACCTCAGCCAACTTGGCGTGCGTAGCTGGAAGCAACTAGCTAAGGACTGGACTGGCTGGTGAGACCAGGCTGCCTGAGCATAACTCCGCTCTTCAACATTTATCCATTAATTTTAAACTCTACACCACCAGTTGTAGTACCCCGTGGCGTAGTGGTTAGTGTGTCGGACTGCTACGCCGAAGGTTCAGGGTTCGATCCCTGGCGTAACCACCCTAAGTTTTTTTCCGGGGTACTGCCAATTGCGAGGAAGTGACAAATCCTCCAAGAGTAATTAATGTCATGGAAAGTGCTTCTCTGTTAGCCGTTCGGATTCGGCGGTAAATTGTAGGTCCCTTCCATTCCTGCAGAATATCAACGCACACACAGGAGTGGTTGAGAGTGTAAGTCACAGGCCCCGGCCCCGCTTGGAGCTGTTGTGCCAACAATTTATTTTACACCACCAGTTCTCTTCATTTTTCGGACCGCCTGGTCTTATCGGTCAAATCATTAAAGACTACAATTTTTAGTAAAGACGACTTTCCAGGACATGAAGGACTTTATCTATGTAGCCTGCTTGTAGCTTAAAAGTCTTGACTAGTACATTTTTGTTTCCAACATAACCACATCGTCGTTTTTCATCTCGCAGAAATGATAAGGCAATGTGATTAAAACACTCGACTGCTAGTCGTTAATTGGGAAGTCTTCACATGTCGATAAAAATATGATGATAACATAACCGGAAAGAGTATGACGAAAACCACCGGAGAATAAAATCATGGCTCCCTCCACTAAAAGTATTTTGATTGTCACGAAGATCTTTCAATATCCCCTTTGTGGGAAATCGATATTTGCGCTGTTTTTTAGAGAAGATCATACTTTCAAGTTCTTTTTTCGTTGATGTGCAGGTTCAGTGCAGAATGTGCAGTTTTTCGCCTTTTATAACAGTAGACACAGCTAAACTATTCCAGATTTTTAATTAATTTAATAATTTAATCAGGTTAATACTCTAAATATTTTATCGGCTTCAAAAACCTTTTTGTTCGCATTTTTATGTTCTTACCAGAATCACAAGTTAAATGTCATTATTGACTGTCAGCAGTAATGTTATTTAAGTTACGTCGCATAGTCCTTAAAATCCTTCCTCCGTTGTTCTAACGAACAAAACTCCAATGTTGGCTCGAACTTTGCAACAAACTATAATAATGCCAAAACTGATAAGTTTTCATAATTTCATAACACTGCTTGCAAGTTGCATGAAGCATGACTGATGTTGATGTGGGGACAGGACATCACCAAGATTCGTTTGACTACGACAAGGCAAAGCTCATATACATGGTCACGTGCATTGCACTGCTTCACCGAGCAAGGATACAATAGGGTAGTGCAGAAAATGAAAAAAAAATACGTTCCATATAACAATACATGTTCCAGAGTCTTGTATAGGGATAAGGGGAATTTTCCATCAAACGAAATTGGGCAAAAGTGCCGAGAAAGCAAAACGAATAAAACATCCCCTCCAGCAGGGCACGTCATAGATTACATGTTTTATGGAAGTTTTTCGATTGCAGGAATGTTAAATTGGTTTTGCTGGATGCCGGTATTTTGAGTCTTTGTGTCCTCGGATATTAATATGGTGTGCTCCTGTTGCTGCTTCAATGCATCCAACGAGTTGGATTTGTTAGTCACCTGTAGTGAAAGCATCTTTGACCAGTTGTGCACAAGATAAAGGAATTTTAAATATGGAACGCAAAGAGAATTGATGAAAGGGTAACGCAAAGACAAAGAGAATTTCCAAGAGGTGTCAGTCAGCTAATACAAATCAAATTTATGCGCCGTTGGTATCCATATCAACGTACCTCAGAAATAGATACTGAAAAAGGACATGCATTTCTGGTAAAAGGTATTATAATTCACATGAACAAGGCGTCTTAGAGTAGTTCCACAAAGATGCGGCTTTCAAACGATTCTCAAAACAACTCAAAGCAAACTCCACGATCTTCCAAGGATTTTCCCTTTGATTTGTTGTTGATTATAAGTATAGCTAGTAGCTAGATACGGGCCATTTATCCGTTTCAACCCGAATGACAATTTTCTCGGAGTCATTAGGATGTGCAGAATCAAAATATTCCCTTCTCTTTCCGTCTCGATCACATTTTAATTAGCTTAATCACAGCCAGTCTCTTTCCATTGGATTATAGTTGACTGGGCCTACTTTTGGATTGCAAATTTTTAGAAAGTTGCCGGGGAATTTCCAACGAATTCCGGAATTATGGTTGATAAATTTGTCAAACAACAATAACTGTGCCGTTATGAAATTTCGAATGGTCGCGTTGAAATCATGGAGCATGGACTACATTTTTATTTCGCTTCCATAAATGTTCGTTCCTTTCACCAACTCAAATCAATTCTCCGGAATCGAATTATCTCCCGAGAGGAGGATTTGCTGCCTAGCCTATGCTGATGATATTCTGCTCTTCGCGGACTCCAAGGAGGGTGATGTGAAGAGGATGTTGGGAGCGACGCATGCATTCCTTGTCGAAAGAGTAATGATACTCAACCCCGAAAAGAGCCAGATGATTAACTTAAGGACAGTCTCCAAAAAAAAGACTATGCCGCTACTCAGCCGGCCAAATATGGAGACTTAAAGAAGTAGACTGCAGGACTTTACACCTCCCTGCCCTTTGCTCTATAACCACATCCTTTACGCTCCAGTTCAAAAAGGAGGCATTGGACTATTCAAGTTCCGTAGTCGGATCCCAGTCATTATGGCCAACCGAATCGAGAACATTTCATCAGGGAGAATATTATTCCAATTGTCCGAGAGTAGATTGAAAGAATAAGAGGAATGATCCGGCCAAATAAAGCAAATAAAACAGCAGGCCAACAATTTCACGCCCATAAGTTGGAAACATCTTATTCAGGCAACGGCATCCACCAGGTGTCGAACAATCGAGCTTTCACATTATTATTCTACAATCCTCCTCTATACTGGACGAGCGAAGACTACGTATAGGCTATCCTACTCCGCTTCAACTTGCTCCCAACAAAAGGAATTCCGTCCAACCCCATATCAAAACGAAGATGTCGGGGCAACTGCAACAGGCGTGTCAAGCCTCACACTGGGAACGAATGAAGGCCCAACCATAATAGGCGAAAGAAAAAGTAAGCAAGTGTCAAAACCGAACGAAACGTTTCCTTCCGATTTGTAAAGAACATCAGTTGCCCATAATAGCCTTTAGAAATAAGAAGAAAGAAAGAAGAAGAATACCCTTTAGAAAAAAAGGAATGCAAGATTTTCGTACGTAATATACGACTCAAAACATACATTACGTACGAAAACGCAAGTGAACGAAACTTGCCGAAACTGAACAAAAAGTCATTTCGGGTTGGGTATAAAAATCACATGTATTTCTACTGTTTCGTAAGTCACCATTCTTCAATTATGGTTAGCCCTTAAGTCGACATACATAACTACGTCCAGAAGAGGATAGTGACTGCAGCTAGGGCGGTTTGAGATCGAGCCGCGAATCCGTAGCCAGGATGGCATCTTAAAGAAACCTGACATCGTATTCACCAAAATGACATTACAATATTGTATGCGATGTTGGGGTTCATTGGGAAGGAGCTGAACCACTGGTCCTTCAATTCACGCAGAAGATGGCCACATACAGAACATCAGCTTTCCTCGAGCGCTTACAGCAGAGACACCTGATACCCTAACAACACCTTACGTATTCTCCCATTAATTGTAGGCGCTAGGGGAAGCGGTTGTAAGCAAAATCATTTCCTGACAAAGCAGCTTAACATAAGCAACGGAAAACTAAGCTCTTGATTTAAGAGGTATTTGTCTCGTTTACCATGGGAAGCAACAACAACAATTAAAATTGGAAAAATAGTTGTTGCTTGTCATGGTAATCTAAACTTAAACCTCAAAAATCAAGAGCTTAGTTTTCCGTCGATAGATGGCGCACCTCAAGTGGTAGTACATACTATAGTTTATATATATATAATGCCTAATAAAACAGAAAACATTAGTAGCTGAATTTTGGATTTCTAGTTTAATAGTATATTGCCACTGGTCATCTGGGATTGATGCAGGCACCAGGCTTGTCGAGAGCTAAGAGGAGACATGGTTGTTAAAGGTTTCTTCTTCATACTTATACGATAGGATTTATTTGATTTTTTGTAAAAGGCTGGATGGATTGTCGAATACACTATACACACATAGGTATAGGTATCTTTTCCTCAATATTAAGTCTCATTTTGTTATTCTTATTCTTCTTTCTTTTACTTTGGACATTTGTTGCGGATGTCATTAAGAAGGTGTTCCGTTCTGCATCCGCATGCAGTTCTTCGTCTCGTTCGATAAAGTATTTCTTAATATTAGCAACGGTGTCAATACTTCATATATCATGTACCAAAACTGGAAGCTGCCACCTAAGGCTCTGGCCATATGGCTGGAGAATAAGAATATTCTTTCAATGGATGCTGTAACCGATCTGCTGCAGTAATGACGATGTTGGCCGACAAGTCAAAAGTATGACGTCCGAAGACTTAATCTAAGAACTTTTTTTTAATTTTGTAAATATTTTTGCATAGGTACTCCCTTTTTTTTTTTGCAAGTTTCATCACAGCTGTTGATTGAAACAGTCTTTCAATGTCTGAATGAAACAGTAAGGTAGGTGACACCGTTCAAGTTGAGTGACCGGCAAACACAGCATCTGAGCAAGGCTACTCATCGAAGAGAATCATCCATTAGTTAGTTACTAGGGTATAAATAGCAGCAGCCCATAAGCATAGCCTGTCGAGGTAAAAAAAGGAATATAAGTTGCAAGTACTTGCGTCTGCAGTGTCATGATGGTCTTTTACATTTTTTTTTTGTTTCTACTGTTTCACAATACACTTCATCCATATCGGATTACAAACGATGTTCCAATGTGTGAAAGGCGTATGAAAAAAAAGATGCACCATGGAACGAAAGGACGGAACAGAAGACGAAAGCCTCAAGTCAGTGATCTATAACTTCAAATTGTGCTTGGCGCTCCAGACATTTTTTGAGCGAAATGAGAGGCAATTTTTTTAAACGATTGGTATTTAAAGGAGGAGGAGGAGAATTCAAATCAGAAGGCTTATAGACATGAGGTTCCTTGATTCTTTAAAGCATTAGCAAGAAGTTAAGGAGTTCATTGAACTAACTTAACAACCCAAAAGATTTTGCTGATATATTTAAGTTGTACTTTTGTATTCTTCCCCTAAACACTTAATTGAAGCCATATTTTTATTTAAGAAATTTAAAAAGATGAAATTACATACCTTAAGTGCGAATATCAGAAAATGCAACAGTGCCTGTTCTTAACGATGACACGCTTCTTGGTAATCGTCAGTAAGAAGAACACTGAAAAAGGGGTATCCCAATGGCGAAGCTGACATTTTGTTGGGAACAATGAGGTGTGAAAAACTTGAAAACGGCCTTTTGTCATCAATTCCCAATGCGAATGTTTTTTTTCTGAGTTTTCGTTCAACTTATATAATTCGTAGCGTGAGAACTACTAGTAAGTTCCACTTTTTGATTCTTATTCAAACGCACTCCCTGCTATAAGTTATACTTGCGGTAAAAGGCGACTTAAGGAGGAATCACATCAAGTCTTTTAAGACCAAGGTGAGTTTAGTGACACTTTGACGCCTTCAAACTTTTTTACAATTGTACAGTTGTGCATGCAATTCCTTGGTTGGTACGACTGAATATTGCCAGTGCCATTAAAGACAGTCCAAACATAAAAACTGAAGCATGTGTCGAAGAACAAAGCAGAAACGTTCATCAAATTTTTCAAAGATTTTGAACATTATGGAAGTACTTACGAGTACGAATAGAAATAGCTCTATCCCGCCAGGTACTACCACTGCTACTATTGGAATTGGTACTGACCCTGGACCGAGCAGAAACATTTGAGTCAGAGGTGTACGGATTCCGGGGTCTAGAAAAGTAATGCAACAAATTGGACGAAATTTGAGAGTCTTGCACTGGAAGGTCAGAAGTATATGAACAAGCTTAGAGCTTGAAGATATTAAGAGACGGAGGCGAATGGACATTGTGTGTCCAAAAAATGAAATGTGCGAAACGCCTTATGCTACGTAATCGAAGGTACTCATTACAAATAGATGCAATCGGTTACATGTGTTATTTAGTGAAGCAATAAAACTATTTTAAAGAGAAGAATATTTCCGGCTACGACCTTAAAGCTGAAGTAGATCTTCTTTATATATATGGCGGCATAGATGCTGATGCATGCTTACCAAAACAATCTTGCATTAATCATTTCAAAGTATGCCATATACGCCAAAAAAAAAACTTGAATGGGTCTGCATGGTCCAACAGCTGCATTTTGGATGAGATATGTTGGTGCGATAAGCTAATGAAATGATTTCTTAAGGAGCATTAGATCTGGTATACGAGTATTTTCTTTTTTTGGTAGCTAAATCTGCCGAGAAAACAATGTCACAGACACGGGTAAAGGGCTAACCATAATTGAAGAATTGGTACGTACATTGACTTACGAAACAGTAGAAATACATTGTGATTTGTATACCCAACCCGAAATGACATTTTGATAAGTTTCGGCAAGTTTCGTTCACTTGCGTTTCCGTACGTAATAATGTACGTTTTGAGTCGTACATTACGTACGACTTTCCTAAAGGGTTTTTCTAAATGGTTTCTTCTTTCTTTCTTCTTATTTCTAAAGGCTATTATGGGCAACTGATGTACTTTACAAATCGGAAGGAAACTTTTCGTTCGGTTTTGACACTTGCTCCCTTTTTCTTTCGCGTATTATGGTTGGGCCTTAACAGTGACCATAGGCCCAGACAGACAGAACAGAAAAGAAAACAACAATTATGTCAACAGCTCGTGGTTTCTTGTTATACGGCCCCCATCCAAACACTTACCACGCGCAGTGATTTTTGATTTCGGTGATCGATCGGGAAGCTATGCTTTATCAAAGGCCTTGGCTTTGTACGAGTATTTATTAAATGAATGGCTTCGTTTTTCTTTACTCTGAATCACCCAAGCTGTGCTCGTTGGACAATCAAAGCCGTTCAAGATATATATGTACTTCATTTTAATATTAATAAGTAATAATACTCATCCCGGCTCAATATGAATAGGCAGAGTATCATTAGCAACGTGGATTTGGAATCACCTGTGGATTTGCATGGTCTATCACATAGATTTACTGGTGTTTCATCTTTAACGAACTCCATAGCTTCGCGGCAAAAATTCATGCGAATAGAACTGTAAACTTTTTTTCATTGAACAATAAAACATATAGGGTCTATTCCAAAAGGATGGCGTTTTATATGATTTGAAAATGGAGATAAGAAAAATTTGGGAATGGAAATGTTCGTCAGAATTATTTCTCCTTCCATAAAAGATATTGAACTGGGTAGACGAAATAGCTCAGATGATCAGGCAATTTATTCAGCATTCAACATTTTTATTAAATGTTTATCGAGTGTCTACTGTCTAGTTGAGGAATAGAGCGAATGATGAGTATCACCATGTTATCGGCGGTAGAAACTCTATGACTCGTTTTAAAATAAGGGCTTTGACTTTGAAGCTGCAGAAGAAAAAATTCTTAGAGAAGAAGGCAAAGAGTTGGAGAGTTTGCAGGAAGAGGCTGATACTGAAATGATACTTCATTTGGTATTTCCTTGTCGGTGGTCATAAAAACATCCCGTCGGTCACAGATGTAACTACTTGTCATAGCGCGTTATTCTCTTTCCCTTTTAAAAATTAATATTAAAGGCTGAAAACAGGAAGTATTTCAAAAAACATGTTTATGTAGGTACATAACATACACATTATTGGGCTTTAAAGGTAGTGCAGCTCGAGCTAAATTTTAGTTCAAGTCTTTCTCTTCAAACGTTAGCTAAGACACTGCCGCTAAATTTTGACAGAACAGCGTTGTGTAGAAAGTGCTACTACAAACAGCTGTTCTCTAAAAATTGATGTCAAAAGTTTGTAGGAAAAAAATCGTGCATCTACCCCAGTGAGTCCCTGTACCTAGAAGAAAGAAAATCAAAAGGGCGTTTTGCAATAGACGTAAGTAAAAGCCTTTTTAAATTTTTAAATCTTTTTTATTTATATTAACCCATGATTTTACAAAACTTTAGTTCTTCGCCATGGTTTCAAACGTAAAATTTTTCAAGAAAAGTTTCCACATGGAACCACAGACGTTTTAAACTTTGTTCCAGCTTGTTGAACCGTTTTTAATGCCACTGAGAAGCACCAACAAACAACATTTTGGCACGGCTCTGGAGGATGTCTACTCTGCGATTTGTAAAGCTTTGTGTTCAGAAATCACTGCTCTTGGCAAAAATGAGATAATCAAAATTTCTAAAGAATTCAATGTCCAATGCAATCTCCCCAACTGCGTAGGAGCAATAGATGAAAAACATGTGCCAATCAAGTGTCCACCAAATTCAGGCAGTATGTTTTACAATCATAAAGTAAATCTGCTAAATCGTGACATTCAAAGATTTTTATTATTTTAATTTTTTAAGGGAGTTCATAGCATTGTCCTTATGTCAATTCCGGACACGAACTACAAATTTGCATACATACATCGTTGTGGAAGCGTATGGGAGTGAAGAGGACACTAACGTATTTGGAGCAACCCAACTATGTAGGTCAAAAAATAATACAGGATAAGTTGCCATTGGAACCAGATATGTCACTTATATTGGAAAAGTAGCCGTATTATTTGGTTGCAGACGATGCCTTCTCTCTCAAGAAACGCATAATTAAACCCTTTGCACCAAGAAGTCCAAAGAAGTTGTCGGCCGAAGAAGAATATCCAACTAAAGAATAAGCTAAGCTGAGCACGATGCTGCGTAGAAAAGTGTTTTGGGATATTGGCTTCAAATTGGATCTGCCTATCCAGAACGATGTCTTGTGGGCCACACAAGTCTCAAAAGGTTGTGAATGGATGCTGTTACTTGTACAACTATCTTCGTCGGACAAGTAAGTCCACTTACTGCCCTGCAAAATTCGCACGTTTGTATGATGGGTCTGAAATACTTGTTAAAGGCGTATGGAGGAAATAGGCTACACAAAATATGGATATGCGTAAATCTTTTAAGGAACAAATTAAAAGATTTTGTACATTCTCTAATAGGGGCTCTTCCATGGCAACAAAATGCTGGACTCGTTGAATGAAAATAATTTTTTTTTAAATTTAAGCACACCATGCACTATTTTTATTTTTAAATAATTTTCAAAATTAAAAATCAGTTCCCAGGTCCCCTACTTTTTCCTGCATTGTATTCACAAAGAGCAACTACTACCAGTTCGCTTTGCATTTCGCAGTATGGTATGAATGGTTATGGTGTCCACCTATTTATTCTTATTCTAGTTAAAGCATGCTCGAGTTAATCGAGGAATATTACAAGGGCGAGCTTAATAATATACGAATTGAGAGAAGAGGTCTGGGAGACATGGACATATTGGGCATTCATGTAAGATAATGGTTATCTTTGTTTGCCCCTCATGAACACTCTTAAAATGAATAAAGAAATACTTGGCACAGTTCCAAGCGGGGCAGGGGCCTGCGACTTTCAACCATTCTTGTGTTTGAGTTGATATTCTGCAGTAATGGAAAGGACTTACCGCCGAATCCGAACAGAGAAACACTTCCTATGATTTACTCTTGGAGGATTTGTAACTTCTTCGCAAGAGGTGCCCCGGAAAAAAGGTGGAGTCAAAGATCGAACTCAGAACCTTCGAAGTTGCAGTCCACCACACTTATCACTACTACATGGGTTACTCCATGAAAACTCTCCGTGAGATTAAAAACAGAGGTCATTCTTTAGTCCCTTAGCCCTCTATCATTTTAAAAGGCCTATCCGATGATTTTGAACCAAAATATAACGAGGAAGGGAGGATACCGAAAATAGTAGTTTGTGAAACATCAGAATCAAAAAGAAAATTCTGAGCTTCTTGTCTGAATCTTTCGGTTGCTAGACAGGCTCTGAAAAAACATAAAAGAGCTAGGATTCGGCAATAATATTTTAAATCCAACAAAAAGTGACTGCAATGAACTCAATGAGTAATTCGTTGGTCACCTAGCTATTGTCCATCATAATCAGATACACCATCATAATAGGAAACGATTCCTATAACGACAAACTCCATCCCAACAAATATCATTCAGTCATTGCCGCCCCTTCAAAGCAACAAGTGATGGAAAATTTGGTGGAGAGAGTAGGTACCTTTAGAAAAACATGTGATCAATTATGATATGATGGTGTTTTAAGCTGGACAAAGTGAATTTGCTTTCAACTTATGTAGTGCAGAGCCAAGAAAACAAAAGCAACCTCGTGTTTCGTGCTATGCCAGGAAACGATGACCCATACTGAATTGATACTGAATTGAAATTGTAAGCGCTACATTGTAAGTCCAACATCTATTAGAATTGGTTATTCGAATCTTGATCTTGTCGGAAGTCGGACGTTCAAAATCATTTTGTGTTATGTTGCTGTGCTACATTTTGAGTTGTATTTTTTTACGAAAATAAAAAGATAAAAGAAAAAAGATTCGACGAGGCAAAGTTCCGTTAGTTGATGTAAGTCGCGTATGAGACCTTTTGATAACCTGTAAGGACACACTCATATTTCCCCAAGACAATATATTGTCTCGGAAAACAATATCATTCCGCCACACATTTCAGAAGACCTAGATAGTAGAATAAAGTGCCCCTTCTTTATATAATTTTGTTTTAAAAACATTCACTGAGTTCGCAATTTATTAAATAAAGTTAAATAATAGACTGATTAAAGTGAAAATTGTTACTTTGCAAGGAAGACTTTTAAATGAGGACATTCTTTGAATTCTTCCATTAGTACAAATGACCCCAAGGCCATCAAAAACATCACATTGTCTATGAGTAAACATGGTTTCAATCAAACGGTCACTGAAAAATCTCACATGGGACGATTTGGCAAAAAGAAGTATCTGAAAGTCTTTGGAATGCTACGAAATTAAGATGCGGTATTAATTCTTAACTTCAAAAATCATCACTTCAAAAATAATCGTACTTCTGGATCCATCAATGGTAAATTGTTCAAGAACATAATATTGGTAAATTATTATTCGAGTCTTATATTGAAGTCATAAATAGGCATTTCATCGTTTTAGTGCAAGTAGTTCGAAGTTATATAAATAACTTCAGTGGGCTGAACGCTGAACGTGATGTGTCAATCTGCTAGTGAAAGGAGAATCGTGCGGTCTTAGAATAAATAGGAAAAAGACAAAAATTATTCTAACAGGACCCCTCACAACAACAACAACAACAACAACAACAACAACAAGGTATTATTCTGCATGACACCTGTAGAACAGGTCGAACAGTTTAATTACCTTGGAAGTACTGTATGATGGTACGGTTTTGGACGTAAAAGCAGAATAAATAAAAACAAATGCTGCAGGCAAGCATTGAATAGATTATCTGTGAAGTAAGAAATGGATCATTTGAAGAAGGATACACGATATCAGTTTTTTTTAAAGAAAATATGTAAATGTTTTTATTAGGTAAACAATATTTTTCCAAAAAAAACTTTCTGTTTTACAACTCTTTGAAATGATTTATACTAGATTTTAGTATGATTTAGTTGTAACGCTACTTGGGATATGGTTACTTATGACCATCGTTGCTTTATAGGGGAACCCAATCTCGTTGTCTTGGATTTCTTCCTCGCTCACGTTCCTCGCGACCTCGTCCTCTTAGTGGACGATCTTCTTCTGGTTCTTCTTGTTCTACATTTCCAGTTGGTGGGATAGCTGCTGGTTCTTCAATAATTTTGCTTACGGATTGTGCTGGTTTTTCTGCTGTGGTTGGTGCCGATATTTTAATATCATCTGTAGTTATTGGAGCTTCAATCGCTGATTCCGCAGGTGTGTCTTTCTCCTCAGGCGTTTTTTTCTCCACAGGCGTTGCTTCCTCCTCCTCCACTGCTGCCTTTTCTACAATTTTTGGTTTGTTATCTTCATCAAAGTCATAAGGTCGCAGGCCCCATCTTGGGGGACCCCTTCCAAACGGTCCACCAAAACCTCTGGGTAGCATGAATACTCTCGAACCTACAGCACTTTGTGAAGGTCCCCATCCTTTCGGACCACCTCCTGGCATACCAACTGCTTCTGGATTGCCACCATCTCTTTGGGGAGCAACAATTGCTGCCAAAAGTACTACTAATAACAAAGTTAAACCAATTTTCGTTGCCATTGCTCTGATTAGATTGAGATTGATTGTGTCGAAGTTAGGTCAAGTTCGGTCCTTTTATACTCTTCAAAATGTATTTGTTGCTCTGTATATTTTCTTAATCAAATATATATTCAAGTGATGGAAATTTTTAGAAGATCAAATATTATTTTCGTTAATAGAAACGATAACAAAACAATATATTTGTTTAGCGTTGAATCATGAACTCGTATTTATTGTTAAAAAATCATTTAAAAAAATGCATTTGCTAGCGCAAAATGCACATTTGCAGATTGCTTTTGAAAAAACAGTCATCAGTATGCAAGCATGATAGTCGTTCTATGGGCTTATGCAATTATAACAGCCTTGACTAAATCAAATCGATTTTTGGACAATGACCTTGGATATATTAAGAATTATGTGAATGGGCTTTTCTCAACATCTGGCCTTAACCTTGGCCTTGGAACAAGTTTTATATCAACACCAAAATTCGTACTTGCTTACGCCTGTTGACATAAGTCTATTTTCAAAAGTACACAGAATTTTTGTTTGTTTATTTGTTTTGTTCCAAACATTTGCATTTGATTATTGTTATTTTGTTATTGTCTTTATATGTGCCAGATCAGCGCAGTATGGAATAAGTGCCAAAATTCTGGAAACCAAAATTTCGATTCAAAAACCTCAAACGGCCTTGTAATTTTCGAAACAAAATATGAACACGTACTTGTAACTATTCGTGGTGGTAATGTAATCGACTCAGAGCATCCAAAGCATTGTTTTGTACAATCTAATAAGAATAACAAACCAATTTAGTGTAATTTTTTAACATTTTGGTAAGCTTAACATTTTATTTTTTGTCGAAATAGGTGTCGGGCGCCCCTGGTTAATTTAAAACCAATATTAATATTTTATTTTGTTAATTAAGGACAGTTTGACTTTCTACACGGCTGGCTATCGGAAACTTTTTGACACAACTTTTTGTTTTTAAATCGGTTTTTAAATAGTACGGGCAAGATCTGGATCAACTATTTCCGGGTAGCCCAGTCGGAATTAACAAAATTAAAAGGTGAAATGCTGAAAAAATTCGATAGGTTTTGGGGTTTTTCCTTTTAAGCGTAGTACTAAGATCGCGCTAAAATGTATCTTCCATACCAATTTCCACCCAAGATACATTTTAGCTTGACAGTTGTCATTTTGAGCGCGTAATTATTGAAAAATGAAAGTCGAAAAAAATATTTGAATGGATTTTTTAATGGACCATCTTGCCGAAACAAGCAAAAAATACAATGTTTAGTGCGGAAGAAAAAAATAATTATGGAGACTGATGGAGGAACGTCTAGCTATATGGGACCTGAGCTGCAAAGGTCATAGTAATATAGGTGAGGTCCACTCAAGCTGGCGCGACTTTATCACAGATATGGACAAAACAGGTGTGTACCCACAACTATATGCAAAAGAAACTAGCATATGTATACATATTAATAATAATTTTATATTATTTTAGTGGAAGAATGCAAAGCATGTTGGAAATCCCTTCGTGACAGTTTGCGGTATCATACCACTTCGAAGAAGAAGTTCAAGTCGTAGCGCCCCTTTGGAAGCACTCCAAGACCAAGACGAGCATCTATCCGAGGATACTACCATTGACTGGGAATACTCGGATTGCATGTCATTTTTGACGCCTCCGAGAAGCGCAAGAATGTTGTTCTAAAAATCTTTCTGTAGAAGAAAATAATACCTATTGTATTTCTTTATAGAACTTTTTTCGGCATTGAAATAATCGAAGAAGATCCAGGAGAGAGTCAGCAGGAGGAAGAAACCCCTACCTCCAGCTATACTTTTATAAGTACCTTTTGTAAATTTGTTTTTTGATGGCAGAGTTTCAGTTAAATACATTTCAGGATAAAAGGATGCAATTCTGGAATCAGTGTCCACCCTGACGCAGACTGCTACGGAGCTGATTTCCTTGCGAAAAAATGAGATTCCTGCACATCCGCAGTTGACACACATCTCTATTTACGCAAACTTAGACCGCGTCCTAAAGGAGCGTCCTACCGATGTGGTTGAAGATTTGGCTTTGAGTTTTCAGCAACAGGCTGTTGCTGAACTCCGCAAGCTAAGGAGACCAGGATGTTAAAAATGATGCACCTCCTATACAAAGTAAGAGTTTATTATTTATCAAAGTAATTTTAACAATGTCTAGACTTTTTACTCTAGATCAACGATAGCAAGCCAAACATCAACAAGACAGTCAAAAATACATTAACTATTGAAAAACATGTCCATACATTTTTTTTGTGA
The DNA here is from genome assembly GCA_916050605.2 of Platycheirus albimanus. Lineage (NCBI taxonomy): Eukaryota > Metazoa > Arthropoda > Insecta > Diptera > Syrphidae > Platycheirus > Platycheirus albimanus. Next base: position 263,321,845 of record OU696696.1, on the reverse strand, counting down.
AAATTTAATTGAACTTAATTTCTTTGCCAGAGAAGTTGATTACTTCCGATATCTAAACAATGAAATTATTGAATTTTTCTGGGATCCATCCGCATTACAAAACATAGTTCTGGCAAGGCATAGGAATTTAGAACACGTTATACCAAAAGCATTTTCTACGCAACGTCTAGCTCTGCTTATTCGGTAGTTTGTAACTTGTTCATCATCCTCCAAAGTTTTTGGTTTTCGAGGGGTAAATGGTTTTATTATCCGCTTTGCGAAAACAATGTATGTACCTTGTAGTTGTAACAAAAGCTACCTGCATTTTTCGGACACTTTAACGCAACGTGTTTTCCGTCCATTGCTCCGATACAATTTGGTAGATTCCAAAAAGCATTGTAGGTATTTGTTGGCAATCTCTGCATAGCCCACTTCATCCAGATTCAGAATCTCACTCTTCAACGCTTCGTACGTGGCAACACAAAGCTCGTCCAAAATAACTCTAAATATTCGTGGGCTGTTCCAGTAGACTGAAACAGTATACCTTTGAATGGTTCCATTTGCTAGATATACCTGAAAACAAACAATGAATGATATGTTATAGGATTTCCCACATCATTCTGTCTAATAGACGTACTCCATAGCTATTGCGAACTTTTCTAATGGGCTTATACCTTCAAAAGGCCTTGTTTTTTTTTTGACGCAAAAATGGTTTTACCATTCTAAAAACAACCAAATAATCCCGGAGTCATATGAAAATTGTCCTTGAATACTGGAACATTGGCCATCATATCTTGAAACTAAATTAAAAAATAATGTTTAAAAATGTTATTATGCCCAAAAAATGTATTCAATGTCACATCTCTTACAAAACGTGCCTTGCGCTTCCTTTCCTTAAGATAACGTCCATTAAATTAAACGTTGAACTTGTTTCCAGTAACAGTAACAAATTTTCTTTGTGCGTCGCAGATATTGTTAAAAATGCAGCAATAAAGAATTACCGGCTTAGCTTGTTTCATTTAAACTTCGAGCGGCTTTTATAACACCATCCAAGTACTCGTATGTGCAAAGATTCCGAATCCGCTTTTAACCATTCGCCTTGCTCTCGAAAGTTAAAAAAGAGTTGAGTATTTAAATGTTTAATGGAAACGCGCGATGTTAGCTAGAGAGACTATTTTAACTAGTTGTTAAATGGCGATGACGAATATGAGCTACATCCGCCCGACCAAAATTAAATCAAAGTAGCCATCACCAGACTAAAGGTGAACAAATCAGCTGGATGCGATGATCTACAAGCGGAGCTTTCTCAACACGTTGGAGGTGACCTGGTAGGAGCATACACCAATGCAAAATATAGTCGGAGGAAAGTATGCCCCATGAGTGGAATAATTCCACTTGCTATCAATTGAGGCAGAGATATGACTTTTCTGACAAAATTCTTGAAAGTTTACACATTTTTACCCCAAAACATGCTATCGATTTCTCTATAAGATCGAATTTTCCGTCACTACTTCCGCTCGCAAAACTTTTGCCTAGATATAAAGAAAATTCAAAAGATATGCAAGTGTTAGATGATGAGTGGCGCGTTCTGGTTTTCTGTAAGTTACCAGATAAAATTCTCAAGCAAAAAGAAGCAGATACATTTTGGGGTATTTTCCTTCAGTATAAAGACAAGAATGATGAAATGCGTTTTCAAAACTTGTCAAGATTCGTTTTAAATATACAGTGCTTGCCTCATGTGAAAGGATATTTAGTCATGTGGGTCTTATTAAAACTAAATTAGGGAACTCATTGCATAATCAAAGCATAACAAACATCATACTTGCCAAAGAACATATGAAATCTTGGAGTGATTGCACTAAATTTAAAGCTAGCTCCTCTATGTTCCAGAAACTAAATAAAAGTATGTACGATGACGAGATTGGTAGCTCTATGAATAATGACGATATTGTCAATTCAACAAGCCAAGATTTCGTGTCAGAGACTTCTTAACGTATTATTAATTGTTTTATACTTTCATGTCCTATATTTGTTCTCATTCTTAAATATATTTGTGTTGCACACTATACACTATAAAATAATTAAAATGTTATATGCATTATTATATATTGTATATTTATTCTGAATTAAAAATTGTTTTCCTGTTAAATAAATGTTTGAAAGTTTATTAAAAAGTCAAACGTCTTTTATTTTATTCTTTTCAAAAAAAGTTAAAATTTTTTTGCGTATGATAATTTTCCCTCCAGTTTGATAGAAATAAGCGTATTGTAAGATAATTCACTTCGAAGAATATGGCAGCACTGGTGGGATCTGTTCGATTCACAAAAAAGGAGACCGTCTGATCTGCTCTAAATATAGAGACATACATATAAGTCTTTTAAACATCGCAAATAAGATCCTGTCTAGCGTTTTATGTGAACGTCTCAAATCACTTGCTAGTGATCTTATAGGTCCTTACCAATGCGGCTTCAGAACTGAAAAATATACGACCAAATATTAACATTATGCCAGATCCTGGAGAAACCCAGAGAATATAACATCGACACCCACCACCTGTTCGCCGATTTTAAAGCAGCCTTCGACAGTGTTAATAGAGTTGAATTGTATCGTGCAATGTCTAACTTTGGAATCCCTGCTAAACTGATACGCCTTATAGGGCTAAGACAAGGTGACGCACTGTCATGCGCCTGTTTTATCTTTGTGCTGGCAAATGTCATACCCATGCCAGCACATCGGGCGCCATCTTTAATTAAGAAATCGCGGCAATTACTTAGGTTTGCACACAGTGCACGGAAATAAGTCCCCGGGTACTAAGTCCACCGAGTGGGAAATAAATCCACTTAAGTGAAGTGGACTTAGTTCCCATATGAGGTGGGAATTTAATTGCCCATTTAATGTGAAATATATTCCCGCTTCCACCAAGAAAAAATAAAACAAAAAGTTTTTTTGCAAAGTTATTAATGAAATAAAAATATGTTTCTGTGTAGGAAAGCTTACACCAAATTTATTTAGCAAAATTGTCAAAATTTTGAAATAAAGGTTTACAGGCATACATATGTATAGTATACATACATATCTAATTACATACATAGAAAATAAAAAAAATCTTTACCAACAGAAATAACTTCATTCTTTTATTATTTTGTTTTAATTTAACCTAAAAGTTTTCGGTCGAGTGAAGCTATAAATTTGTTATTTTTATTTTTTTTTTCCGAAAAATAAATAACTTCGATAATAACAAAAAAAAACACAAAAAAATATATACTTTTAAATGCAATTCAATAAATGTTATAAAGACTTTAAATAAATAAAATATGAACGAAATCTACAAAATAACTTTTTTCGTGTTTTTAACTATAGTTCTACAATACGGACACAAAAATGCAGATGTACTAGCATTTTTCGACATTGTATGATAGCAATCTTCGCAGATCTTGATGTGGTTACAGGGCATATGAAGAATATCACGAGTATGCATGAAACAAATAATACACAACGTGGTATCTTCGTGAATTACATTATTTGCAGTTTCTTCACGCTCTTGCTCGGAATCTTCTTGTTCTGTCAATTCCAATTTTAATTATTTGTGAGCGATATTTCAAAAGACTTATTCGTTCGCTGTCGACTTTTGAAATTAGTTTTGAAATTATAGCATCTCGTCTTACAAAAATGGTCTTGGAGGTTCATAGCCGACATAAAATCTCGTTTAGTATTGTACTCCTCATCTATTAAAACACGTGCGCTGCCGTGTTACACGCCGCCGACGCGGCGGTCACAAGCTAAACATTTTTGTTTATTTCTTTGTGGTGTGGCGTGTGGAAGAAAAAAAAAATTGCACCAGAGTTATGAAAGTATAAGTACTAATAGTTCACTTTATTAAAAAAAATAAAAAAAATATGAGAATACGAAAAAATGATATATTTGTTTACTTTCGATGCTTACTAAAACACTCCAAGCATAAAGAAGGATTTTCTTCACATGTAGCACAAAAGGTGGTCACCTTCTTCACCTTTTTAGAAGCAGCTTCACGACCTTCATTTCTACTCATCGCATCATAACAATCTCTGCATCGCTTTCTTATCTTTCTGTTTCTGGAGTCCTTATTTTCATTTTCCTTCAGTAGATGTCTTATTTTAGATGACGCATGTGCATGATGTTCAGAAGTGAAGTACATAAAGCCCTGCAAATATCCTGCCTAAATTCAAGGATTGTACATTTTTGGTTATTTTTTTTGTACAGAATCAAGGCGTTCACTATGGACGTTGACGTTGACGTTGAACAAAAATTCAAAGGCTATTTTATGATACCATCGAATCGTCTTTCGCAGTGGCGTAAAATAGCAAGCCATTTGGTTGGATATATCGATCCCTTGCTTAGCATGGTTGTAGTCAACGATCATACGTAGCTTTTTTATTTCCTAACCATCTCTGTTTCGTTTTCCTGTCCCTACTTCCTCCAAGCCATGTTTAGTCGTTAGCATGAGAACGTGCCGCTTATCTCTCCACTTTGCAACTACAATGCCCGAGTCTTCCATGCCTTTTACTTCGTGTCTTTTTAGCTTAGCAGTAGTAACCTCTAACTAACTTTCCTATCCTAATGCTCCGAAGTGTACCAAAAAGATGGGTTTGGCGATCAAGGAGATGTTTGGCTAGAGACACGGATGTGTAAAAGTTATCGGTTGCAATACTTCTTCCTTGGTCTAAATATTGTTCAGCCAGATCCAAAACAATTTGCGTCGAGTGTGAGGTCGTTGGGGTTGGTCTGCCTCTTTGGATGTTGCTTTCAGTTTTGCCTGCATAGATTGAACTAGTGTAGGTATAACCGTATGGATCACAAAGCTTGTACACTTTCACACCATATTTGTGTGATTTGCCAGGGTTATACTGCCGAAATTGCAGCCTACCACGCCAAGGAATCATTGATTCGTCAACAGCCAAGATTTCGTTCGGAGTTCGCGCGTTGACGAAGTTTCTTTCCAGAAGCTCCAGGAGTGCACTAACCTTTCCTAATCGGTTACGTCTAATAGCCGAGTTGTCTGCAAAGTGGAGAAACTTTAGAAGCGGCTGAAATCTATTGCGTGACATCACTTGGGGCACAAAAGAGTTCTTGAAAAAGCAGTCAGTGTTCCAGTAGTGAGCGATTGAAGGATATTTTACAATCCCCATGTACATGACAAGTCTTAAGAATTTTTTTATCTTCGGTATATTCGTATCTTCCCACTCTTTTGCGCGAGAGTTGCGTGTGACGGTGTTATTTCGCAAGAACTCGCTGGCATTTGCATTTGTCTCGGTAACGATAAGTTGAAAAACATCTTCAGTTACCATAAGGCTAAATAAATCAATTGGTCGCATTGCTGGTGACTGTGCTGGAATATCAGATTGGCAAGTAACTGTTGTCCATCCGTTTGGTCTATCAATTGTTCGAGGTATTTGTACAGGCTCAATTTCCTCGTGTTCTTCTCCAGACGGTTCAGAATAATCGGGGAGGTCTGAATCAGTAGAACTTCCATCAGAAGGTATGTACTCATCTGAGTCCGAAGCTGCAAAGTCTGATTCATCGTCATCAGAATCCTCACCACGATTACGATTTCCATAAAACATACTGGAACTCATAGCAAAATTATGGGCTGCCATCTGATAGCTTTTTTATCAATTTATTCCTGTAAATGATAAAAGCGAGATGTTCACAAAAAAAGCACATAACGGAAAAAATAACCGTGACCGCCGGCAGGTCACGTGGCACCCCATAGGTTTCAATTACTACAGGTGCCATGTGACCCGCCGGGAGTCACACCTAAAAAACACTTAATAATTTGACAAAACACAAAACAAAAAACACAGCACCGTTAACAAATAACTAACGTACACTTTTAAACAAAAAAACACTTTTGGCACACAGGTCAAAAAAAAAAATTATATGGGCAGCAGCGAACGTGCTAAGCGATTTTCAAATTTAAGAAAATTGCCGACAGAAATTGGTTCTGGAGTTTCCTTTTGAATAAAAAAAAATATTTATACAAAATTTAACATGGTTCTTTAAGTTGATTTTAACGCAACATCCACTACCTTTTATAATAGGCCATAAAAGAAGACAAGCTTGTCAAGGAAATTACTTTTGCTTCATTCTCAATCAATGAAAATGCTGTTTGTTAATTTTTAGCATTCAGCTGGGGCAAATTCAATAATTTTTTGAACATGTTGTGAATTCTTGTGTCTTTTCTCATAGTCTTCAAAAAATCTGGAATTTTAGATGCTTTTCTTCTTTAGGCTTTATTATAATGGAACCAACATCCCTTAATAGCAGCATTTGGAAAAACAGTTTGAAGGGCGTTTTGTTAACTCCGTTAAAAATCGATTGTAAATATTTGAAGCTGCATGAAATTCATATACCTAGGTTTCGTTCGATGAATTTGAATAAATGCTTATAGATATCCATTGACTTATTTGTGGCCAAAACATATAAAAATGGATAAACCTATACAAATTATTTAAACAAAATATTAACTTCTTTTATTATGCTGCATTATAATCAAAATCGCGGGATTTATTTTTTTTTTTTTTTTTGATTTTTTTCAGATTCTTGTACACTGAATTTTGAAATGAATTGTTGCTTTTCAAGATTCTAAAAATAATCAAAGCAGATCTTCGAAGTTCCGTGAACAAGAATCTGAAAATAATTTTAAAAAAATCGAACTTTGATTATTTTTAACATCTTGAAAAAAAATCGCAAGATTTTTTTTCGATTATTTTCAGATTTTTGTTAACTGAATTTCGAAATGAACTGTTGCTTTTCAAAATTATTTCTCTTTAAGTAGGTACTTACGTGTTCTGCATAAACGAAATGAATAATTATAATTAATATATAAAAGGCCACCAGTGACAAAAGAAATGTCGTTTGACTATAATGTGTGTGCATTAGAGAGCTGCATGAAAATATTAATTTGCAATTGTGAATCGTTTACAAAAGTTCAAGTCTTAAGTCGGGCTCGCACTGACAGAACAAAAAGAAATATTAATCATATTCATTTCTTATGAATGCTCATTGCCTTGGTGAGCGTTTGAGCTCGAATCAATGACTTACTTGCTGTAATGAATCTGTAAATATTTGGTAGGCTCACATTCAAACCAAATATGGGTCAGATGTTTCACAATAAAGCAGTGAATGTTATGAATGGTTCAAAAGCACTTGATTGGATTTTACAAATTTGTAAGTTGATAAGAGATAGTGGGCCCTATTCATTAGATGTTTATTAAAGTTGTTACCTATTAATCTATATGTTAAGCTGACTTCTTAAGACAAACACAGCTGCTATTCATAAACAATTTTCCAGCTGTGTACTGTGTTTATCTAGTCATAGCCAAATGAAAAAATCAACTATAATAATACTTCAAATTGTGACAACACAAAATGTCAGGCAGACATTTTTAACAAAAACTGTTATTTGCTTTTGTTATACAAATAATGAAAAAGTGTGCCAAAATGAAAGATTCACATTTAAAATATTAATTTTGATTTATCAACATATATATCACTCTGGTGCACATTTCCACCAAGAAATCGAAGAACTATGAGAACTTGAAGGCTTCCCGAAATTGGTAAGCCTCTTTAGCTTTGTGCTTCTTTAATATTGAGCAAATTTATAATAAATGTTGCTGTTTCTTTGTTGAATCTATTGACATAGTTGAAAAAAAATCTTTATCATTTAACTCGAATGGATTGAACCGTACCTTGTATGTACATATTATATTTTCTTTTGTCTGGCTGTTGGAAAAATTTCATCAGCAAATATAATGTCTTCCACAATTAAAAAAATCTTCAATGTGTTTTTAATGTTTTGTAAGTCGCATTAAGTCATAATTATTTAACATTGATTAAGTAGAGTTCGTCGAGTGATTGTGATGCCTATTATTATATAAATATATTTTTTTCTTTCGTTCCAGGACATTCGCTCCAAGGAAAATGGTCCGAAAAATCCACAAGATGTATGATGAATACCAAAAAAAATTTATGAACGCAATCGGACCACTGAAAAAAATTTAGGACCAAAAAACTTTTTGTCGGCACACATCGCAGTACTTGTCGAGACTATTTTTTTGTTTAGTGTTAATCGGTCTCAAGTTGAGACACGTTCAAATGTGTCTGAAAACGAACCAAAAAAGTAATTGACAATAACAACGTCAGTATAGCTGGAAATAATATTTTTATAATGCGAATTCCGACGGGACCATAAGATTCGTAAAAGAGATATTCGTTATTATAGAAGTTCGTTATAGGCAAGATCGACTGTATTTTTTAGTTTAAATTTGGTGTAGATCCTTGAGAAGAAACACTGATATCCTATTTATTAAAAGTTAAAGTTTTACATAAATTGTTATCTCTGATCTAAATATTTACGGTTTTTCTGTCGCCTATTTAGAATCTATAAAAATATTAAGTTATGTATTTATTGAAATACGTGGGTGAGGTCGCCAACCGTTATTTGCGATTATTGGTACTTATGGCTACTTATGATCAGGTTTTGTTCTTTTTGACTATATTTAAGACCATTAACTTGTTTCTGTTTGCTTTAAATTGAGTGAAATGAGGTCTTTGAAGTTGAAAACCGCAAATTGTAGTTCAGTTAAAAATTTTTTTTGATTTTTTTCTTTTTTTTAGCCTTTTGTAAATGTGGTGGCTTTTTAAAAGGCACTATACGGGGCTCCGAAAATGGTACCGAAATAGACCTAAATATTAAGAAGGGCGAAGGTGTCTGTGGGAAAAGATGGCTCCGGGGGGCCAAGCGGTCGCAGGTTGTGCAGGAGATGGGGTCCAAATCCGACTATGTGTTTAGAGCCGAAAAGGCTGAAGTACTAATGCAGGAAGGCGAGGATGAGCCTGCCAACCTAAACTCAACGGGTGTTTTGAGGACCGCTCGGTACGAGGAAAAGAAAAGACCAAACGGATGCTTCACCCACCAGGGCTCTTAGGAAAATGATGAAAAGGGAAGGAGCAAATGTTATGCATAGCATATCTGTTGAGCCTTTCCAAGTTCATTATTGGACAAGAGCACAGATGAATATCTATAAAAAATACGCCACCAGAGAAAAGTCATGCCTAACTATTGATGCTACTGGGTCCGTGGTCAAAAAATTTAAAAAATTAGGTGATGAATTGACTATAAAGTGATATTTTTGTACCAAGGAGTGATACGTCCACTAGAAGGGCAGTTCCTAGTGGTTCAAATGCTGAGCGAGCGCCACAACACCGCAGCTATTGCAAATTGGCTACAAAACTGGGTACTTTCAGGAGCCCCACGCCCTGACGAAGTGGTGACAGACTTTTCAAGAGCTCTCTTGAACGCGGCGGTGTTAGTTTTTACGGGCTCGAAAAGCTTGGAAGAGTATGCGGACTCATGCTTCCAAGGTTCGATGCCTAAAACATATATAAGGATAGTCAATGCCCACTTTTTAAAGGGGTATTCGTCCTTTTAATGCAAAGCTAGCACCGCAAAGCGCATAAAAGTCTTTTATTTGGGTGCGATGGGCCAACTGATAATGGCAAAAAGTCTTCCAGAGGCAAAACAAATTATAATGGCACTGCTATTTACTGCTCGAAGCGAGACTGACGGCCAGCTGGACAATGGTCTAATTTCTCAGACCGAGTAGCAAAAACTTCATCAAAAGCCTCATAACTGGGAGTGCAGCCCATTTAAACCACGAGAACGATGCTGGTTGTGCAGCTTTGGAATCACCGGAAGAAGAACTAGAACCACCTACCGAGCTAGGGCGCAACATTTGGTGGCAGTTTGGTGAACGAATAGAGGCAAGCGTTAAGGTTGTACTCAGCGGGGAAACAGGCGATCGGGAAAACGCCCACTTCATGCCAGCGTTCGCCGAGAGGCTTCTTAGGGACATTGCCTTATTGCCTCTCTGGTCGAATGTAAAAACCAGTGAGTTCGGCTATTGAAGGATTCCCGCTACGAGTGCACCTTCAGAGGGTGAGCTTAACAAACTTAAAACGCACTTGCTCCAAGGATGCCAGCCGATGCTTCCCGAGGAGTTTTTAAAAAAAACTCTGGCGTACCTCAACGTCGATGTCAGAATGAGGCAAAACGAATCCGAAGCCCCCGGCCCATCGCATCCCATGGACGAGAACAGTATGGCAGCCTGCTTTGAAGAGGAAAACTGGGGTGGTTTGAACCTTCAAGAAAAGAAGGTGAATAAAGCGGCGCACAGACACCACACTTGTGCGCGCGCATGTGCACCGAAACTGGCGCGTGATTTCGCCACACACTGCACACCAAATCGTACACACTTTTGTTGTGAAAGAGATTTCAAAGGAAAAAACATTTTAAATACATTTTCCGCACTCCTTACTCAATCACAATACGATGCAACAGAATATAAAATGTACGCGCGCATCCCCTTCCCCACACACATCACACCGATCGAGACACCGACACCAAAAATCAAAAAGTTTTGATTTTTACTCGCGCCGAAAATCGGTGTGCGCACCAGCCCACAGACAGCACACATTTCCTCGCACAGACACATGCGCGCTCACAAGTGTGGTGTCTGTGGGCCGCTTAAAAGGGCGTTTAAGTATCTCGGCGAAAATAAAGCGACAGTTGCTGAGCAACTTAAGTGGGAAGGCAGCACAGCCAAAATTAAATGCATAAAAAATGGCAGCCACCAAAGCCTTTGTTCAGTAAAAATGGATGGCCAGGATGTGTATGCAATTTGGACTTGTGCATTTGACAGCGTTTTGTTTGTTTTGATCTCCGCCCTTTCAGAAAAACCTTCTTTTGAATTGGAGGTAAGCATTTGTCAAAACATTAACATTAAAACGATATTTTGCAGGTCTCAAATTCACCCCGGCAAAGAAGCAATCGACTGCTCAAACTGGCGCTAAAAACTATACGTAAAGGCATACGTTCATCAATATATAAGGCGAGGACCCAGATACTCTATTCGGAATTCAAATTTCCCAAACAAATCAATTCAAATTTCCCAAATCAACAAGCCAAATTCTCGTCAGAAGTGTCATTTGCTTACGGATGGAACTGTCTCAACGTCAAAGTGTATCACATGTGTCGACATTACCAAAACGTTCGACAATGCTGCATGCGAATTGATCCTGCCCACTGAACTTCGTTGCTGGCCTTCGACCTCTTCATCATTAATAGCACTTTCCATTGGATTCACTCGCGGAACCACTCATTCTGAAAACTCCTCGTAGTAAATACTAGTGATGCCACGAATAGTGATTGGGCCGAATACCGAATACCGAATATTCGGTCACACTCTCGGCCGAAGCGCAGAATATTCGGCAGCCGAACATTCGGCCAACGATGTGCAATATAGTGAGAGGCTATTTTCAGAAGCCGGTATTGTTTATGAAGATAAACGCAATCGTTTGCTACCAACGAATACTGAAAAACTTGTTTTTATTCACCATAACCTACCGTTAGTTCATTTTAAATACTAAAAAAATATATTTTTGAATAAAATGGATAGATTTTTTAAAACATAATATGTATGTTTTATATTTTGGATTTAAAAAAAAAAAAATAGTTCACAACATTCATAGAAACATTCGTTTCTTCTTATATTCGTCCTAGGTCAACAAAAAATAAGTAGGTCAGAGAAGCACTAAACTACCTTGATGCTTTTTTTTTATAATTTACGCGCACTCAAGGGGTTATTAATACCCTTAACATGAATTAACACAGTGTGAGCGGTTAGGAAAGTAGGATAGGAGATAAAAGTAGATATCGATGCACATTGAAATTGAGCATCTGTATGGCACAATGGAAAAGAAAAATCGAGCCGGGTAAAGCATTCAAAATTCTTGTAGTGCGATTAAAAAAGAGTAAAATAACTTACATTGTATATGGCAGCTTTTTCAAAATCCATTTCACACATTTTTTGATTTAATTAAATACCTACCATATTTTTAAGCATATTTATTAACACTGGAACATTAAATCGTACAACTTTGTATTTTTACCTGACATAACAGCAAAAAACATTGAGTAAACCTTAAAATTGACATAAACCCGGAAGTGTATTGTATTGTATATCTAAATGGTAAAAAAAAGTAGTTGGCAATCCGTCCATTATCAATAACTCACTCTTAATGTTGTCTATTCTTGTCATTAAAATAATTCTCTCATTTTCTTTAAAAATATCTTCAACTATTAAAATCTGATCATAGAAGACTTAGACGGAAGACACACGCTAACTTCGCGACTGCAACCTGCTACAGTGTTTTGTGTTGTACTGCTTCTGTCGGCGGGCGCTTCATTTCCTACACCGTTTAATTCGAGCTACAATTCTATTTTTTCTTAGTTCACAGCACCAATTTTTTGTGTTATCTTTCACGTTTATAAAGTCAAAAGAAAATCCTTCAAAATTAAAATTTGTTCTTCCTCTAATGGAAGAAAAAACGTCACAAACCTATTTGTTGTTCTCCATTTTTTACATTTTTTTAAAAACAATGCGTCCGATGTTATAAGCGATTCCGATTGAACTAGAGAAGAAGAACCAGCTTTCAAAATAAACTTTAAGCGAAATAAAATTTATCGAGATAAATCATAAGCGTTCACTAAATGACGCTTTACAGAATAACCAAAAACGAAGTAAACTGTAATAAAGTAACAGTTGGACGAATTGATCCAAAGGCGAAGTAAAAATAAAACCAAAGGTTTTGGAAAGTAAACAAAAATTATAATGCATGAAAACGGAAAACCTTTTTTGTGTAATTAGAAATGCAAGAGAATTTAAGTCGTTGAGGAATGAGAACACTTATATTGTTGTCTCATAGCCTGATGTTCACTATTTTCTGATAGCATTTTATTTTTTTCACCAATTATTAAGAATTGATTTAAATAAGCTAAAATGAGATATCCAACGCGTAATACAATATGCTTCAAATGTTACATGTTAATGTTAGCTCTTTTAAAATAAAACTGGCTCTTAAATATTGGTAAAAAGGGCTTGTAAAAGATAAATGAATTGTGAAAGAACAAAACTAATAATTGGTTAAAATGTTTACGCCTAAGTTTATACTACTCAAGGTTTTCAAATTTCCTTCTCAATTTCGCTTCAATTTAATACCTAGACTAGTGTTTGAATGGATTTGTTCAAATATACGTATACCAACATGTACGTATTTAACGTTCATGTATGTATGTATTCAAGTTTTTTTTGCTAGCGGTTGTATACTTTTAGGAACTTCAATGTTTAAATTTTGAACTCTGTTTTTTATTTGGAGATTTTGCCCAAAAAGTGGGTTTCGCCTCGAAGTGTCTTCGTCGATCTTTGTCTGCGCTTTTTCACGTCAAAAACAACTTTTTTATAATATGTTTAAGTTTTTGTAAAATTTCCACAAAACGGCAGTAACGATTTTGTCTTAGGGGGCAGTCATGGCGATACGGAAAGCCAAACCGAAAAAAAATGCAAATGAAAAATTAAGTACGATTTAAAAAACAAATGCTACACCGATCGATGGCAACTAACAAAATTTTGATCGCTATAACTGGCATCTAACGATTTTGGTTTAAAACAATACATATTGGCACTATTTAAGAAAAATGCATTCAAGTTCTTAGTTAAGAATTTGGGTCATAACAGTTTGGTTTTCAAAGAGGGTCTTCTCTATTAAAAATATTTTTCGCTCTTCGCCAATGTCTTGGACCCCATATACGTCTTTCCGAGAGGACGTTACTCGCAACGTTTTGGATTCATTTCAGTTAACCACCGAGGTCATGGAATTTGAACATTAAACAGCGTTTACGTTTTTCTAAAGTCATAGATGTTTCAAGTGTATGTTGAAACACCTTTCAATCCACAACAACTGACTGTTTGGTGTGCTTTTAAGGTTAGTGGAATAATTGGTCCGTACTTTTTAAAAAAAGGTTTTGGCCAGCGTGAACGTTACAGTTAGTGGTGGCCTCTAAAGAGCCATGATTACCGGCTTTTTCGTTTATCAATTGAACAACCATGATGTGCAGGAGCTGTGGTTTCAAGAAGACGGCGCAACATTTACCACAGCTCGTGCCATGATTGATTTGTTGAAAGAAACACTGTGAGCGCATAATTTCGCGTTTTGGTCCTGTGAATTGGCCTCCATGAATGAAATTATATTTAAATTATAACGCCAGAAGATTATCTTTCGCACAAAGTAAATCTCGTGTCAATGTAAAAAAATCATGTTTGTTTTATTCCATTTCAAAGAAATATACCTCTGAAAAAAACACCCTTTATAATTAATGATAACGTTCACATTAAGTCTGATTTATGATTTTACCCAGAAGAATTGAAAATTGAACGATTCGGATAATTCTCAATGAAGGCATTGTATTTAAAATCTATAGTATTCCCAAGAAGCGGAACGTTTTGTGCGGCATCTATGGACGACGTTCACAAGCTTTGATTGTAGAGTAATTTAAGTGGTTTTTGTCTAAACTGACATGAAAAGCAAAAACAACAATAGAAGACATTGATGTAAAGTAGATAAGACAACTAGTGCCGCCATTGACGACGTTCAGAACTAAAATAAAATGTTCCATGAAATTACTATAAAAATGTATATACAATGATGAAGGGAAGGAAGTTCTCCACCTGGGGTCTTTTACATTCCAAAAACTCTTCTTATAACATTGCGAACACAATAACTTGTTCATCTATACTATCATCGATGGAGGAAGATGATGGGGAGGAATACAAAATTTATTAAACGCTACTTAGTACATATCGATGGCTTAGGGCACAAATGTGTTAACTGCTCAATTTTACAGAGGTGTTTTTTAAGATTTGGAGATCAATATCTTCGAACAAAATATGTTTTTTTTTTATGTTTTGTACTTTAATATAGACTTTATTTATTGTCCTTTGGTTTTCATCAATATCAATCAATCAATATATTGATCTCCAAATCTTATAAATCATCTCATGTAAAATTATGTTTTGAGCACTTAACACATTGGTGCACTAAGCCATCGATATATGCGATGTATCAATTTGAATGTCCACAGAGCACAACAAACAATTCCTGAAAATCACTTTTTAATACGAACACCAAAAAGTGGCATTTCACGATTTTAAAAACTAAGTCTATCAATAACTGTCATCTTGTACGAAAGTACATACAATACAGTACAATACTCCCGCTCGATTCCACGAGCAAGTGGACCTTGTAAACTTTGTACCATCATGGGGAACCCCTGGTGGGGACCACTAACGCTTCCCCTCATTTTGTTTGTCTAAGCCCACAAAACAAATTGATTGGTAAACGTGATTTGTTTACTGCCAATTTATATAAGCCTACGATGACGGAGCTCTGCAGACGACTGGCTTTTCGTAATGGCCGTTCCGGTGATGCTCGTCGTGTCGTGGACGAAGGACTAGACGAAGTGAACCTAGCGAATTCACATTGTTGCCACTGGTATTCAGATGCTTACGCTCTTGAGTCGAGCTCGTCGACAGGTAAGAGAGACGCGTTTGACACAATAGCTGCTTAGTACTGAGTCCTAGTGAATATCTGCTTTTTAGCTTAAGATTCGATAAAGTAGTAGGCCGAGTCTATGTTGACCTCTCGGAAACTGTTGATATCCCAGATGATACTTGTGGCATGCCGGCTATCGATCGCAATGTAGTCGATTCAGTTATCTTTATGTTGATCAGGAGACCGCGGTCTTCTTGTGCGTATTGAGGTGCTGGGAGCTCATGAAATCTTCATTTTGTTTTTCTAAATTTTCCGCAACTTGGTTGAATATTGGAACACATCTTTTACATTCGTATTTATACCTAAACGTCTTAAAACTATTACTATACCAGTTGCGATTCCTGGTTTCCAATATTGGGTTGGCTACAGCCAAAAATAATGCAAATTTTAGTTTACGAATTAATTAATTTTTTGTATTTGTCTGAAAAACTTATAAACTATTTGAACATAAACTCAATCCTTCGCTCAATCTTTAAAAAAAATTTCAATTACGCGATCGTAAAAATGTTCATCTTTTTTTCAAATCAGCCATCATTTCCTTCTCAATCGACAAGACAGCTAAGTTGCTCATTCTCTCCTGCCCTTGGGTACTCCGAAGGTAGCTTTTTATCCTCTTCAATGAGGAAAAAATGCGCTCGACAGAGGATGTTGTAGCTGGGAGAGTACATACACCTGTTCAAAACTTCCAGTTATACTTTGGGACTCCAACCTGAGAAGAACGTCATAAGGAGTCAATGTCGCCGATGTTGAAGTTCGTTCCAAACGCAGCTCAATTTCAGCCGAATTTGCATACAAAACCATCAATTCATTTTTAAGTTGACTGAATTCGAATATTTCAGGGTAACATTCAACCAATTGCTTTATCAACTCTTCAGGGGAATAAGTTTTTAGGCGATATTCAGTTTTATTTTTGGCGTTCAGAAAATTAAAAAACATAAATTTTGAAATACAAGAAAACCTTTCAGAAACCTGCACGCCAAGGTTGTCAATTAGGTACCTCGTAAAATAATTTTCTATATTTCATTTCATTTGGATTTTGTTCTTCATTTCGCACTGCTCTGTTTTTAGTGGGTGATATTTATGCAAGTCAAGGCCCCGACCCATAGAATCCGTTGGTCCGTTGCGGCAACGCATCCGTTGACGTTTGCCGGATCGCCGGATTGGGGGTGACCCAATGAATGCGTTGACGTTCCATTTGTTTCTCTTTTTTTTTCTTCGAACATGCTGCAAAAAATTATGCTTTACATAATTACAACTGTAACCAAAACCCTTAGAAGAAGAAATATATTTCTCTTCTTCAATGCCAAAACGAAACCACTTCAAATCGAAAAAAAATTGCTGTCAACCAGCTGTCAACGGATTGCCGGAGAAGAAAAAGTTAATAGTTCGGCTACTTCTGTCCGTTGCGTTGCCGCATGCGTTGTCTATGGACCACTTCTCGTAAGAACGCGTGTATTTAATCGAGCTGTCAGTTGATTTGCCGGACGCACGGACGCAACGGATTCTATGGGTCGGGGCCTTCAGTCTAGCTACTTTTTCTCAATTATATTGTGGACTGTGAGATCAGAGATGCTAATCTACATAATAATGTAGTAATCCTACTTAATTTGTTTTCCTTATAGGCCTACTTAATACTTTTTGCAATTCTTCTTCGATTCCAATCAATCTGCTTCACTTTCTAGGTTAAGCATTCTCATCCCTGCTTTTGTTTTCTGTTTTCTCTCACCGATTTCTATCGCAGTACTCGCAGATCGCAGTATGGCTATTTATTATTTATTAATACATTTAATATTAATTATACCTGTTTATTTATATACTGAGATGAATCGCTACTGTAGATACATAAGTACAATAAGAGAAGTTTGTAACAATACTTCTTATCTAGAAGAGTGTATGCAGGCACTTTTTTATGTACCTACCTAAAACGTTTTTTCATTAGATTATCTATCACTTTTATGACTTATTTAGGACCTGCTTCCAGCTGTGAGCTATCTTTCTTTTGTAAGATGACTATAGGTATTTGAGATAAGGCGAAGTTGAACACTGTTCTATCTTCTCATGTTCATTTGGGAAAAATATCTGACCTGGGGCGTGCTTCGCTATCTTTTCTTTAAAGTGGACTGTATTTGTAATTAAGGACTATTCACATGAGAGCGACCAACGAATGGACGAATTGACGAACAAATCAGATTTTAAGCATTTATAAAGCTAATTTCTAAGCTAAAACGTGACCGCTAGATAAAGATTGAATTTTAAAATAAGTTAGTTTATTGAAATATTCGATTGCAATTGTTTAAATAAGTCAAATTGTATAAAATAAATTGTTCGCCGCGAGATACAAAGTGATTGCTACGAACTGTCAAACTCTATTCGCGTTCCACATACCATCCACAACGCAACGAATAAATTATTCGTACGCGACTAACCTCAAAATCTCACTGTTCAATTATGATATACGGACATGACGTTCGTTGTTCGCAACGAATAAAATAAATTGCATGTGAATGAAACGTCAAAATGGACGAATGTTCGTTCATTCGTTGGTCGCTGGTCGCTCTCATGTGAATAGTCCTTTAGAGATAACTCGCAGCAGCACACGTCTTTCTTTTCATGTACATTTATGAACATGGTATTGAAATCTTACGTGCTTGATATTCTGTCTTTAACTTGAATGACTGAATGCTTTCGAGTTTTTAGTTTGTATTGTTTGAGTTGGAGGTACTTGGTTGGGGAGTTACTCAGATGCATCACCTCAAACATCGGGGACCAGGCCGTATTCACCTTCTATAACGACTGCCACCGCACCACCGCAGTTGGTTCACTAACTTATAAGTTGTTAAGCATCTGCCACCCGCTTGGTTTTTGACAGGTTCACCCAATTTCTCTGAGACCAGATACACAGCAGTCATTCTGGCAGGGAATAACAGTGAAGCAACATTTTCGCTTATTAGTTTGTCAAATCATGCCCGGGTCGTCATGACCAGAGCCCGATGGTTTAGAACTACGAGGTAAAACATAATATGCGATATCTGATGTTAATGAAATAGTAACAATTACAACACTGGGCATCACCTTGTTGCTGACAATCAGTGCATACCTTAGTCATAGGTACATCATATCATCATATTATCATATCATATCATCATACTTACTGCATACTTACTAATAATATAAATGTGAAAGTAAGGGTGTTTGTTTGCTAGTCAATCACGCCTAAACCACTGAACCGATTTTAACAATTCTTTCACTTATAGAAAGCTACATTATCTGTGAATAACACAGGCTAAAAATTTCAATTAAAGATCACTACGAAAATTACAATATTGTAACGCAAGGTATCAAATATTTTCCTTTAAAGTAATAATTTGACGTGCGCTGACACTTTGCTTGACGTATTTGACGCAAGCGAAGCCGCGGGTAAAAGCCAGTAACAGTAATACATAATCTAGTCAGCATTTGTCGAATACTAGATTCGTGGTAAGTGGCACACATTTTACATGCAGTTTAACTGGCTGAGCACAATGGTGTAGCAGCAGCAGTAGCACGCAGCAATGTCAAAGTAAATGTCAAAAAAAGTAGCTCACAAAGCAGCATACACGAATACAATGTGTAGCACTGAACTGAAACAAAAATCACATCTGCCATTTTGGTTTGTTGTTGTTTTGCAGCGCATCAGATTCGTGAAGTTCAAGTCGAGTTAATTTTTTTTTTTAATATGACTATTGGACACGGCAATACCCTTAATACAATCGTCAATGAGGAGACACATCACTAGACATACAAAAATCAAAAAATCAAGAGTGTACACTAGTTCACTGATAGGTAGAGTTCTAAAATGCCACAGTAAAGTATATAGCATGAAGAGAAATCCCTTTAATTAAGCTCAAAACGTTTCAAGTGGATATTCGGTAATACAAAATTATATATTTTTTTTATTTTAATTAATAGTTAATAGTCTAAAAAATTAAATGGGAACCCTGAAATTTTGACAAATATGGTTTGAACGTTAAAATACAAATTCAAAATTTATATTCGTTGTTATAGTACTCTTACACATATATATATTGTATAAAATAGGTGGAACTATTCGGGGGCATTGATGTAACTGTTGGGTAATTTTTTGTAAAGTTTGGTTTCTGTGACACTATAACTTCTTTTCAACGGCGACGAGGGCCTCCTCGACCTCCTCTTCCTGGGCCTCCCATTTGCGGGCCGCCAGGTCCTGGGCCACCAGGCCCTCCTCGTCCACCAGGTCCTCCTGGTCCACCATTAGGTCCTCCTGGGCCACCACGTCCTCCTGGGCCACCAGGCCCTCCTCGTCCTCCTGGGCCACCATTAGGTCCTCCTGGTCCACCATTAGGTCCTCCTGGTCCGCGATTAGGTCCTCCTGGGCCACGATTAGGTCCTCCTGGGCCACGATTAGGTCCTCCTGGGCCACGATTAGGTCCTCCTGGGCCACGGTTAGGTCCGCCTGGGCCTCCAGGTCCTGATGGGCCAGAAGGTCTTTTTGGTGGAGGTTGTGGTATTGTGGATGCTTCTGTTGTTGTGGTTGTTGTTGTTGAAGCGTCGGTTGTTGTTGTTGCTGTCGTCGTTGGAGCTTCAGTTGTTGTTGTTGTGGTTGTCGTCGGGTCTATAGCTGGGGCTTCAGTTGTTGTTGTAGTTGTTGTTGTGGTTGTCGTCGGGTCTATAGCTGGGGCTTCAGTTGTTGTTGTAGTTGTTGTTGTGGTTGTCGTCGGGTCTTCAGCTGGGGCTTCAGTTGTTGTTGTGGTTGTTGTTGTGGTTGTCGTCGGGTCTTCAGCTGGGGCTTCAGTTGTTGTTGTGGTTGTTGTTGTTGTTGTTGTTGTCGTCGGGTCTTCAACTGGGGCTTCAGTTGTTGTTGTTGTTGTTGTTGGATCTTCAGCAGCAACAATTACTGCCAGAAGCAATACTAGTGGTAAAGTTAAGGAAAGTAGTTTCGCCATTGCTCTCGTACAAGATTGACTGTGTCGAAGAATAGTCGGTTTCGGTCCTTATATACTCTTTATTTCATAAATTAAGCTCATTCAAAAGAACTCACACCCTTATTTTTAGATATCAAATATAGACTCAGGTGAAGTGAAAAATTTGTTTAAGTAAATATTTTTTCCTTTCAGATTAAGCTAAAGTAACCGGCTTGGTTGAACAAACTTGTTCTACTGCTAGGAGCGTTTAAAAAAAGCATTTCATTTATAGTTTGAACATTTTAAATCGTAGTTCCAGTGATGTTTGAAAAGAATTTTTAAGTACTTCAAGATGCATTCTTTCCGAAATAATCCTCCAACCTGTATATTATTGCATAATATATTAAAACATCAAGACTCACACGACGACGTTTCAAATAATAAATTTTTAAAAACTTAAACGCGATTTGACCAAGTTTTATGTTGGTTTTCAGGTTCAGATGCGGCATCGGCCATACAGACTGCCAGTAGGTGGTGAGAACATTATTTTTTTCTATCCTAGTGATATCTTCTTTGATTAAGAAAAGCTTGATTTTTCTACTGATACTTATGTCGCCTTTAAGGTGTATACATTATTCTGCAAGAAGAAACTATTTGAATGACGTAGGCTTTGCGCGTTTTGTGTAAACACCCATCATTCTTTCCACAGCCAACAATTCAGAAAACAATCAAATAATATTAACTATTGTTTCTAAACTACATATTCCCTAACAAATGTTGCTACAGTGAACGTTATTTGTTAACACATACATTTCTTATAAACCATGTGAAAGCTCTTTATCTAAATTTATAATGTTAAGGTTCTTAAGAAAAATTTAAGACACATGATACGTTTATTAACCAGAATGAAACATGTTAACATAGCATAAGCCATCCATAGCCAGTCTATAAAGAAAATAGACAGAAAATAATATTTATTTAGCTTCATTGTTCAGTGATGTAAATATTCGATAAGATAAGGATTTTATTAACAAAAAAGAAATTTAAATTTTAAAAAATTTTAAGCTCACACGAAACTTCATATACCTATGTAAACTCCAATCAAAAATTTAAGTTCCCCAACCCCAACAACTCTGGTATCTGCCATTAATCCAATTTGATATTTTAATTGTAACAGGATGCTTTCATAACTCGCGGGAACAGTATTTATTCAGAATATCAGGCGCTCTGTGTCCTTTTATGTAGGTCATACTGTCAATGTTTGTTCAAAATGGCATGAAAGGCACAAAAAACTGACATTCGCTATATTTTCTGCCCGCAACTTTTTTTTCTTTTACTTCAGAATTTGGTTAAGAGAGTATTGTGTGAGTTTTTTAAAATTAAAATTAATTAAAATTAATAAATGGTATTTGTATGTACAGTTTTTCAGTCTTTATAATTTTCCGCGCGTTTGTACAAATAAATTTGTTGAGCACACCGGATCAGACCTTCTGTGTCTGAGTGTGAAGGATGTAGTGGCATTTAGCCTTTGTACCTGTATTTCGTCCCTCTAATAGAAGTTCAAGATAACAGTGCCAAGCCCATACATCATAATAGCTTTTGTCTTTGGCAAATGAGCAAATGAATCCATATTGATCTATTAACACTCATCTGTAAAATCCTCTTGGTTCATCCAGATTGGCGACTTTTCCAGTTATGAGTCGGTGCTTGCGGTTTGTAAATTCTTCCGCCGTAATCCAGGTACGAGTCCTAGGCCTGCTTGGGATATACTCTATCCACAACCTTAAACTTCGCAACTGGCTAGACTTCACCGAGATTGCCGACAGCGAATTTGAATAGCTCTCATGAACTCTGATCTTCACAGGCAACTAATTTTACGTGATCGTAATACAAGCCCCAGCCCCCATCATTGGTGATGAGCGGTGAAATCAACATCGCTCTTATCGATCACTGTGTTGACCCAAAATGGTGATCGTAGCTGGAAGAGCGTCGCTGAAGAAATTATAGGGGGGCAGGTGGTTTTTGGTCGTTACAGCACAATCTCGTCCATCGAGTTATCTCTTTTTATCGAGAAGCCTTTTGGCTTTGGCCAGGATATGGGCTAAGGACAGCTCAATTAACCAGGCCTTCTGCCACCATCCCGCCGGGAAGTCCCCAATATAATCTTTTATAGGGAGCGGAGTATCGTTTTCCTTCCGATCTTTCTTGAATCATTAAAAATACCAGAAATGTTCTTGGATTTCCTACTGCGATGCGCCCTTTAGAAGAGGGTGAACGGAAAAATTTGCCCAATTTACATAGAAATCTCCGCCAAATTATTAATGAAATTTTGAATATACCTGATATCCCACAACCACCAGCACCTGATGTTTCAAAACAAGGAAGATGTAGGTTTTGTCCGTACTCGAAGGACCGAAAAAGTAAGACTTTTTGCAACAGGTCCAAAAACCCGTCTGTGGCGACCATCAAATTAAAATGTGTGCCAAATTTATTAAATAGACTCTTGAATGAAATTTTTGTGATTTTCTATTTAATTAATTAATAAATTTAATAATAAACATTTTAAAAATGTTAAAAGACTTGTATTTATAAAAATATCTCTAAATAAAAACCAGGCACCCAGGGTAGGAAAAGTTCACTACAAATATGGGTAGGGTTCTAGGGTTAAGAGTTCAGAGAATACATTTAATCAGCTCCCCACACACATCACACTTGTGTGAGAAAAATCAAAATTCTTTCTGATTTATATATTTTCTCCCATGATGATCTTAATTAGAAGGAAACAAGTAAACATTTTTTGGAAAGACATAGCTTTAATAATCTTTAATAATTTTGCCACCCTTAAAATTTGCAGCCCCGGGCAAATGCCCGGCGGGCGCCCTCAAGGGGTTATTAATACCTTTTACATGAATTAACATAAAGCGAGCGGATAGGAAAGTAGGATAAGAGATACCGATGCACATTGGTTTTGAACGTCTGTAAATGACAATGAATGGGAGGGGGAAATTGAGTCGGGTTAAAAATTCCACATTCTTGTAGTGCGGATTAGAAATTAATCTCTATCGTCTCGAGGGTAAATTGATTGGCATTCCTGCCGATGCGAGTTTTACGGGGAAGTTGTTTAAGGGGAGGAATGCATCTTACTATTCCGCTGGAGCACTTTTTATGGAAGAAGCGATAATACAAGGTTAGATAAGAAACATTACGGCGATGTTCGACGTCAAATATGTGATCGTTCCACAAAACGTGGTTTATCTTTATAATAACAAAGCTGTTCGGTTTCCTCAATGCAAGTGACACTCGTCACTCGTGGCTAGAGGCATATGGGATAAGCTATGACTTAACGACGAAGACTATCAGTTTTTGAAGCACATTAGAAGGACACGGATGTGAGTCTGGAAACGAATATGAAAAGCTGAGGGTACTGTCATCAGCAAAACAATTAAGTGAATTAGAAGTCTCATTGAAGAGATCATTTATAAGGATGAGAAAGAGAGTCGGAGACAGAACGGAGCCTTGGGGCACACCAGCATTTATTTTGTGGATAGCGAGCTGAAAACTGTCCAAAGCAAAGCCAATTGAACGGTCAGAAAGAAAAATTATAATCCAACTAAGAGAGGGTGCATCAAAACAAAATGAACGCATTTTAGATGAAAGAGTTTGATGCCAAACTTTATCAAATGCTTTCGAAATTTCAAGCCCAATAATCATACTTTCTCCAAAACGATGTAAAGACTGGTTCAACTGTTCGATGAAATATACTATCCTATAGTATTGCTACGAAAACCGTACTGCCGGTCAGAAAGAAGATTCCG
This sequence comes from Platycheirus albimanus, assembly GCA_916050605.2. Lineage (NCBI taxonomy): Eukaryota > Metazoa > Arthropoda > Insecta > Diptera > Syrphidae > Platycheirus > Platycheirus albimanus. Next base: position 263,297,646 of record OU696696.1, on the reverse strand, counting down.
TTTTTCAAGACATTTCTTTATCTGATAGTTAATCAGAGTTTCCATGACATTGGAAAGAAGGGACGTAAGTGCAATTGGTCGGTTGTTTGAAGGGTATGAAGAAACACGTTTCTTAGAACGGGCTGGGCTGTTTGCTATAATCTCGGAAAGAGATCTGCAAAATATTACCGATGGTAAAGCTAACACAGTGGTTTTGCCGGCGTAGAAGCACACCTCTTCAAAACTATGAGGGAGATACTATCTGGGCCAGCGGATCTGTGTACATCAAGGTCGTTTAGAACTCTATAGAACCATTTACGCTCTCAAGAACAGGAGGCATGTCACTCTGTGGTGGTGTCAAATTGGCAGCAAACTGTGCTGCGAATAAGTCCGCTTTCGCTTGGGATCTTACCACAGGAGTGTCATTGTCGACTATTGCCGGAACTGAAGACGTAGTGGAGTTTTGTTAATTTTTTTTTACAAACGACATAAACTGTTTCTACCTTGGGACATCTTAGTATTTTGTGCCTTAGTTTTTGTTTATGCAAAAATTTGGTTATTTGAATAAAGACATTACAGGTCTTTCTAGCTTGTTTGAACTTATTACGGTTTTCCTCAGAAGGATTGGTTTTATATCATCGGAAACTTACTTTTATCACATCGATAGCCTCTTTACTGTTCAATCCGAACCATGAATTCTCATTTGGTTGATGCTTTTTGTCCTATTCGTTTGAAAATTTCCCATCCAGCAGACATAAACCTTAGTTTTTAACCCTCACACTCCAACCAAAAAGAAAACATATGTCATCAGTTGCCACGAGAATATGTAAAACGGAGATTTTGGAAAATGCGAAACCGTACCGTATTTTAAAAACCAATTGTGCAAGACCACATACACATGTAAGTCTTTTTTATTCCAAGTAAGCGAGTGCGTGTGGATTTAATCATAATGCAGTCAAACGGGACACATCTGTAGATAGTCCCGGTCCAGATAAGAAGAAAAAATCTTCAAAGTGTAATCATAAAACGTTTGAAATATAAAAATAAACTATTATTTTCTTTAATCTAGAGGTAAAATAGCTCCAAGATAACTCAGGCGCAGTATCAACAATTTGTAACTGGTCATGCACCTAAATTACTTATAATTTTTGAAATAATTACAAAAAAATCAATTTCAATTAAAAAAGAATAAGTTTTAGTTTCGACCGCGTCCATTTCCTCTTGGACCCCCACGTCCTCCTTGACCTCCACGTCCTCCTGATGGACCTCCACGTCCCCCTGGTGGACCTCCACGACCTCCTGGACCCCCACGTCCACCCGGACCACCTTGCGGACGATCTCTCCCTGGTGGGCCACGTCCTCCTGGTGGGCCACGTCCTCCTGGTGGGTCACGTCCTCCTGGTGGGCCACGTCCTCCTGGTGGGCCACGTCCTCCTGGTGGGCCACGTCCTCCTGGTGGGCCACGTCCTCCTGGTGGACCACGTCCTCCTGGTGGACCACGTCCTCCTGGTGGACCACGTCCTCCTGATGGACGATGTCCTCCTGGTGGACGATGTCCTCCTGGCGGACGATGCCCTTCTTTATTTGGAGGTTCTTCTGCTGGTGTTGTTGAAGCTATGTTTGCTTCTTCCGTTGTTGTTGTGATTGGTGCCTCCGTTGTAGTGGTTGTTGTTGTTGGAGCCTCAGTTGTCGTCGTTGGTGCTTCCGTTGTTGTTGTTGTTGTGGTTGGTGCTTCCGTTGTTGTGGTTGTTGTTGTTGTCGGTGCTTCCGTTGTAGTGGTTGTTGTTGTTGGAGCCTCAGTTGTCGTCGGTGGTGCTTCCGTTGTTGTTGTTGTTGTGGTTGGTGCTTCCGTTGTTGTGGTTGTTGTTGGTGCTTCCGTAGTTGTGGTTGTTGTTGTTGGTGCTTCCGTTGTTGTGGTTGTTGTTGTTGGTGCTTCCGTTGTAGTGGTTGTTGTGGTTGGAGCCTCCGTTGTTGTTGTTGTTGTGGTTGGTGCTTCCGTTGTTGTTGTTGGTGCTTCCGTTGTTGTGGTTGTTGTTGTTGTCGGTGCTTCCGTTGTAGTGGTTGTTGTTGTTGGAGCCTCAGTTGTCGTCGGTGGTGCTTCCGTTGTTGTTGTAGCGGGAGCTTCAGTTGTAGTTGCCGTCGTTGTTGGCGCTTCCGTTGTTGTAGTCGTTGTTGTAGTAGTTGTTGTTGGTGCTTCCGTTGTGGTTGTTGTTGTGGTTGGTGCTTCCGTAGTTGTGGTTGTTGTTGTGGTTGGTGCTTCCGTAGTTGTGGTTGTTGTTGTTGGTGCTTCCGTTGTTGTGGTTGTTGTTGTTGGTGCTTCCGTTGTAGTGGTTGTTGTGGTTGGAGCCTCCGTTGTTGTTGTTGTTGTGGTTGGTGCTTCCGTTGTTGTTGTTGTTGTTGTTGTTGGTGCTTCCGTTGTAGTGGTTGTTGTTGTTGTAGCCTCAGTTGTTGTCGTCGTTGGTGCTTCCGTTGTTGTTGTAGCGGGAGCTTCAGTTGTAGTTGTCGTCGTTGTTGACGCTTCCGTTGTTGTTGTAGTTGTGGTTGGTGCTTCCGTTGTTGTGGTTGGTGCTTCCGTTGTTGTGGTTGTTGTTGGTGCCTCCGTTGTTGTTGTAGCGGGAGCTTCAGCTGTAGTTGTCGTCGTTGGCGTTTCCGTAGTTGTTGAAGTTGTTGTTGGTTCTTCCGTTGTAGTTGTGATTGGTGCTTCCGTTGTTGTTGTTGTTGTTATATCTGTATCGGTAGGAGCAGCAGAAATAACTGCGACAAGCAACACCAGCGGCAAGGCTAAGAAAACTAATTTTGCCATTGCTTGGTTTCGTTTACTCGTATGATTGACTGTGTGAAAAAACGCCAGTTTCAATCCTTTTATACGCCCCAAAGATTGAAATGAAACTCATAAATATTAGAAACCATACACTTATTTATAAAATCAAATATTAACTCAGGTGATGAAAAAACATTTTTATAATTCATTTTATTTTCGTTAATATATTGAGAATATGCCTGCCATTTCACAAACGCGCACGACGGGGTTGCACAAACTTGCTGTAATATGAAGGTGCATTAAAAAAATGAATTTCGAACAAAAATCAATCCCAATGATCATTAGTACCTAGATACTTATAAGTTTTTGTCCCAAAGTTTTTACGAAAAATGTTAATAAACTCCTTTTGTTTAACACACGATGTTCAGCGTCACGCGAACTTGCTTTAGAGTAGAGATGCGAGAGAAAAATAAAGCCATGAGATGTTTTGAATTATTTATTTGAGAAACGTTGTGTTTGAGTCTTCGCGAACTTTTGGCCAACATACTTAAAATCGGCCTACAAATTTGAAGTGTTTATTCAGTGTTGCATAAGAAAACTAAAAATATTTTTTGATAAAAGCACCCAACAATAAATTTGGTCAAAATCGTTAAAGTTGATTTTGAGATATTGTTGAAAATCAAACCCTTCATCTAATGTAGACTCTATTTTTTGTAGCCGGACTTTAACAGACATTTTGTTTTTGCCTAAAAGGAAATCATCACAAAGATAGTATCCGCCATTTTCTTATGACCCGTTAGAACCAATTTTGCACAATTTAAATATTCAAATACTTAAAAGGCTGTTCTCAGACGTCCTCTAATAAGTCATTTACTAAGTTTAATCTGAATCTTTAGAGCTGATTTCTAAAAAATTCAGGGAGATTACGGGCTATAGCCAGGCTAACAAAAAAGTGCTCTTTATACCAAGTTTAAAGTATACCCGAAACCAATACTTGGCTTATAGAGCTAGTCAAATTTATAGTATTAGGTGAAAATATTTTTGTTTGAACTTAAAAGTGCCTTTTTCCAATTCCAAGTGCTCTAGGAGTTCTTAGAAAAAATTTATTTGCGGTACCTGGCTTGTAACAACAATAAAAGTCTGAGTAAAAGAAAAAAAACATTGAAAAACATATTGCTTTTATGTAAATGTTGATAAGATACAAACAATTTCAGCTAGAAAGTTGTATCAGAATCGTTCCAGCTGTTTTCGAAAACATTTTTTTTTTAAAACCGTGTTACGGACAAAAAGAATGAAATGTTTGTGTTTTTAATTTGTTTTTTCTTCATTTTTATATCAAACTCGATTTTTTTCGTAATACATAACTTTCTCTTAAGGCATGGCTGCATTATATTGTAAATAGAACCTTTTTCAATTACGTTTTTATTCGCAGACTTTTCAGGTGCGCGTTTTAATTATTTACTCTTTTTTTTCTTAACATCGACATGGCAAATATTATTGAAAGGAGGCAAATTAAGCTATTGTTTTGATGTCTAGGTATGTAAACAATAATTGTATTTCTACCTTTGAAAAAGAAAGGGCTTTGGCCTGTAATTGTTGAAAGGAAATGTGAACTAATTAACCCAAAATTAACTACCCAAAAAACTATAGCATCATCACCTATGGTATCATTCAGATAACTCTTCGGTAAAAAATAAAATTAACGAATGGGTCGCAGGAACTTGCTCCAATGCTAGATAGGTAATTGCTTAGGGGCTATGTACAGGGTGGGCCAAAAGAAGTCATTGCGAGATGTTACCTCACGAAATTAAATTTCGACAAAAAAGTTAAAACTGAGCTACATGTCTTCGTGGATGCCAGCAGATATGCATATGCAGCCTGTGCCTACTTTCGATGCATCCGAGGAACCCATTATGAATGTAGCCTGGTTAGCGCCAAGACAAGAGTGGCGCCTATTAAACTTATCTCAATTCCACGCCTGGAATTAGAAGCAGCAAAACTTGGGGTCCGTCTTGCAAACTAAATTATTAAAGAACACTCAGTGCACATCGAAAAAAGTGTTTTGGTCCGACTCTAACACAGTGCTTAGTTGAATTCGTGCTGATCACCGAAAATACCGACAATTTGTGGCTTTCCGAGTCACTATAATCTTGGAATCAACTAAGGTCGAAGAATGGAGATATATGCCAACGAAGCTCAATGTGGCAGACAAAGGGACAAAGTGGCCGAAAAAACAGCTGTGTTTTGAGTCCAATGGACGCTGGTATACCGGTCCACCTTTTTTTACGCTTTCCGAAGTTGAATGGCCAGTAAATATTCCAATAATACCTACGACGGAAGAAGAAATGAAGCCCCATCGCTTCACTGATGAATCGGGACCTTCAACCATAATCGATGTGGCACGCTTTTCAAAGTGGATGCGATTGTTGAGGAGTACCGCTTTTGCATTTCGGTTCATCTACAACAGCCTGCACAAAAAGAAGAAGATACCGAGATGATCAGGCGAAATAACAAAAGAAGAGTATCAGGAAGCGGAAGCATATCTTTTTCGTGAAGCTCATATAGCTCAGTGTATACACAAATGAATTCTTGACACTGGCAAAACAAAAATCCAAATTGAAACACCAAAGGACCGTAGAAAAAAGCAGTCCCATCTATAAACTTCCACGTTCCACCTGCCAGGCTCGCAACATACCATCGCCCATTCTCATATTCCGGTATAGATTACTTTGGCGCGATGAGCGTTTCCGTAGGAAGAACTGAGAAGAGATGGGGTGTCCTAATCACCTGCATGATGACCCGAGCTATACACCTTGAAGTGGCGTCATCCTTGTCCAGCGACAGCTGTATTCTACCTATAAAAAGATTTATAGCTCGCCGTGGAACCCCCATTCAATTCCATAGCGACAATGGAACCAATTCCCATGGGGCCAAAAGAGAACTTCAAGACGCCTTCGATAGCAAATCACAAATTGCCAAGAGGTTTTCAATACCGACAACGAAATGGATATTCAATCCACCATCAGCACCCCAACTGGGAGTCACCTGGGAGCGGATGGTCCAAACAGTAAAAAAAGGTCCTCAAGGAAATAGCTCCAATCCATAATCCATCAGATGAGTTGCTTTACAGTATGCTGCTGGAAGTAGAAAAAACTGTCAATTGCCATCCAATTACATACCTACCACTGGATACAGTGGAAGACGAAGCATTGACCCCAAACCACTTCTTGTTGGGATCGTCGGACGGGAACAAACCAGACTGCATCATCACCGAGAATCGTCTACTGCGGAAGCACTGGATCCGAGCACAGCACTTCGCCAACAGATTCTGAAAACGATGGCTGAAGGAATACCTTCCTACACTCGCTCGAAGATTAAAATGGTGGGCACCAGCAAAACTAATCGCAGTGGGAGCCAACAAGAAAGACCCTGTCCGAGGCACTGCTGCCTCAGTTGTGTCTCAAACTTGAACATGATGTTCAGACGAAAATATCTGACGCTCCAGCAATATGCTTAACAACAGACGCATGGACATCCGTAACCAATCAAAGTTTTATTGCCATTACAGCACACTACATCTGCTCAAAAGAAGTAAAACTATGCTCCAACTTACTTGGTTGCATAGAGTACGGGGAACGACATACAGGTGTCGCAAGATTGGGGCTGTTGTTAGCGACAATGCAGCGAACATTCTTTTGGCGGTCCAGCTAGGGAGATGGAGATCAATTGGGTGCTTTGCGCATCTGCTTAACTTGACGGTTCAAGCTGCGTTAGAGCAAATTTCAGAAACTGTGCAAAATGTAAAAAGCGTAGTAGAATTTTTTAAACGAAGTTCACAAGGTTTGTATAAGCTTTCCGAAATGCAGAAGCAAATGGATCTACCTATTTTAAAACTTAAGCAAGACGTTCCAACCCGTTGGAATTCTACGTACGATATGTTGGATCGCATTTTAAAAATAATAAATGCAGTTATTGCAACACTAGCAATAGCTAAAAATGATTTATCCCTTAAGCCTGAAGATTGGGATGTAATCGAATTGGTAGTTCCCATTTTGAAAGTGTTCTCAGATATAACGGTTGAAGTTTCATCTGAAAAAAATGTTAGCTTATCCAAAGTTATAGTTTATTGCAAACTTCTGAGACGCCAACTAATCAACACCCAATCTCATGCCATAGAACACCACAGACCTGATAGTGTTTGCAGGTTGATTAATGTTCTTAATGAAGAGACGCAGAAGCGTTTTAATAATCTTGAAAAAAATGCCTTGTATGCTGAAGCAACCATTTTAGATCCTAGGTTCAAAAGCAAATGTTTCCGAGAGGCATCCAATTTCAAAACAGCTTTTGAAAATTTAAAGATAAAAGTTGGACGCCAGCATCAACATTTGGAAAATGTAGCTGCGTCTGTTCAGGAAGAACCGGTTCCATCGACATCAAGAACAGCACTTTCCAAAGCCAGACCACCATCCATTTGGGATGATTTTGATATTGAAGTGGCAAATTTAGTGCCACAAAATGCAGTAGCTGCGGGGATAGTTGAGCTCGATAGTTACATAAAAGAGCCTCTTATTAGTAGAGAAATTGAAAATCCCTTAACCTATTGGAGTGACAGAAAGTTCGTGTACCCAATTCTGTACCAATACATGCTTAAAAGACTGAATTTAGTTGCAACATCCGTTCCTTGTGAACGGATATTTTCAAAAGCTGGATTGATTCACTCTGATAGGCGAAGTAGGTTGTCTTGGAAAAAAGTGTCCCAGTTGCTTTTCATAAGCAGCAACATGTAGACTAGACTGTAAATGATCTTATTTTTGCTAATAGTTACCTGCTTATGGTGGTTTTCTTTTTAGGTAACTTTTGTCATTTATGAATTTTTTATATTTTTGTTAGCTTAAAGTCATTGACTTAATTTTAATGTTTCAATTAAAAATACTACAGCAATATAAACTTAATTTACCTTCTATGTTATTTATTATTTTTGTAAGTTTTGTTATGTTTTAAATCTTATGCTTTTATAAAACTCAATATCTGTGAATCTTATATATTCTGTAGATTATATAGATACTCAACATAAAGTTGGAGACTGAATTTTTGTGTTATCCTTAAGTTTTTATTTTTGTTTGTCCTTCTTTGTTTGAAAAAAATTAAGTTCCTGACATTTTTAGTAAATATTTAGCTTCCTTTTTTAATAACATACAAACATTGAAGTTTTCGTCAACTTTCGTAGTACGTAGTTTTACTTTTTATTTTATTTTGTCAATGAAATAAATATATAGTATAGATAAACCTTTATCATTTATTTTCATTCTCATTGAAAAGATGGGTTTGGATTTTTTGTTCATGAGTGTTGAAAATTAAGGTTTAATAAAAAAAATAACTTCATCTCCTTTTCGTTTATTCACATTGAAATGGTTTTTTATTAATTCTTATCCAAGTAGCGAATGAAAGTAAGTACCATACCTACATATTTTATAAGGTCAAATTTTTACTTGCGATTATAGGTACTATAAAGCAAGTTATGGATTCGTGCAAAAAAAATTTTTGAGATGACAATCACACATGACATTACGATGATGGAGAAGTCAAAAAAAGTGGGTCTGGAAATTCCGTCCGTCTGTCTGTCTGTATGTCTGTTCGCGCCTCTAGAGCCTGAACGGATGGGACGATTTGCTTCAAATTTGGTATCTAGGATTTATTTGGCCGTCCCTCCGGAACGTTTTTTTATTTTTTCTCTAGGCCAAAAAATAACGGCACCTGCCATACAATCGTGAAGAAAAAAATTGATTTTCTCAAAAACAGCTCTAACGATTTTGATAAAACTTTCAGAATGCTATTTTTCTAAGATAGTCTATCTTTTTATTAGAAATGATTTTACAAAAATTTTCTTATAACCAGTATTTTCAAATCCAATTTTCTCGTTAACTATACATACGATTTCAATAAAATTTTAAGTACAGGAAGTTATTTATAATTGTATTAATATGGCATTTCTAAATTTTCAAAAATTTAATTTTTTATAATTTTTTCAAAAAAAAATTTGGTTTTCGAAATATGTTTATTAATTATTTTTTCAAATGTTGACTACAGATTGCCATATATTTACAGACTCAAATAAATTTCAAAATATTTTTTGGAAAAGTTTTTCAAAAATAACGTTTTTAAAAAAAACTGGTCGAACCGTTTTCAATATTTTTTTTAGATTGACATATAGCTTTGAAATTGTATTGCATACCTAGTTTTTCCGAGAAAACTCTCAAACTAATTTAAAAAATAAAAGAATTTTCGAAATTATTTAATTTTTTTTAATATCCATATATATGCAGCCACTAAGCAATTGCTTATCATTTTATTTTATTTGAACTACGAAAGAAATGAACTACTTCTACATAACAAGTACACAACTCAAACTAGCGAATAGACATGGAACTAAACAATCAACAATATAGGTACCTTAATACATATGTACGAATGGAGATGATTGATCGGTAATTGGCAAAACCTTAACAGTTCCGCGGACATGGTTCCAGGAACCAGTTCCGACGAGAAAAAGAACCGTTCCATATCCGTTCCGCTATTGGAACTGTTTTGCGCAACTCTATGAAGACTGAACCACCCGTAAGTATGTTCATATACTTATAAGTGCATATGTGAACATATAAAGGTTAAGTATGTTCAGAAAATGTAATTTATAAATGTCTTTTATCCTCTGATCACTTTCAGAGCAGAGATTCTCAACTATGCTGTTGGCTTGGTCAGTAATACTTTGTTTTAGACGTATTAAATTGCTTCAAAAGGAATAAAATTACTAGGTTCAATAGCTTTTAGGCTTAGAAAAAGCTATTGATTGAAAAAGACAAAGAAAAGTCGTATATTCATACCCCACACAACATATCAAATAAATGTTCATAAATGATCACTTAAAACATTAATTAAAATAAATTTACGTCTTCGCGTGCGTATATACATACACATAAACGAAAATGGATGCTTTCGCTTTAACTAATTTGTCACCAAAGCTAGTCAAACCCACCACAATAGAGTGAAAACCCACAAATTGTCTTAATTTAGTACTCTTTTACTTAGGTTTAGGGCCGTTTTCCGAGATCTCAGTTTCAGTATCTGCCAAAGTGAAGTACTGAGACCTTTTTTTCCTGAACTGACCTAAAAGTAATACAATGACAGTACATAAATCAAAATGTCAAAATTGTAAGTGCTGCCAATAACCCACCAAAATTTGGCGATCACCTTACATGATACCAAGTATAGGTGATAATCAAAATCGACTATCACCAGAGCGACAATCAACTATCACTTTACGTGATTCCACCCCTGTTTCCACACTATTATACACTTATTTCATCACACATTTTTGATTTGTCCTATTACACTGAGGGATAGTGTGGAACTACCTTTATCAAGATCCTAAAAATATTGGAAGTGTTACCCGTAGAGAACGCAATGGCGAGTGCAGTGAAATTTCTTGATTTTGGAATCTATAATGGATTACAATGCCAACATGAATTTTGTCGACAAATTCGATCAATTGAAAAGTAGTTATGCAATCGACAGAAAATCTCATAAATGGTGGCATAGAATATTCTTCCACTTTCTGGACTGCTTAGCTCAGTTGTTAATACCTTACATACTTGATTTATAAAACACTTCGAAAAACCTCTCGCTCAGATCTAGATCATTTAACATTAAAAGAGTTTCGACGAACGTTTACCAAGGACTGCTAACTAAAGCTCGTGAACAAACGTAGGCAAGGCTCTACGGTTAGCAAATTTCTAGGGCACTCAAAACAGCCCCTAGACAAATAAAAAAACAAAAACCTTCAGTTCCCTTAGAGATCTAGCCCAGTCGAATTGTACCTACATTGAAATGGAAAAAATTAGATAGGGTTTTTTTTCTTTTGATCGTTAGAGGGGTTCATTAGGAGCATATGTATCGGTTTAGACCTCGTAACTCTATTGCGTGGGCCGCCATCTTGAATTTAAGGAAAACTTGTTTTTGTTAAATAACTCGCTTATTTTTTATTATTATTTTTTTTTGACTAAAAATGCATATTACAAAAGTTGTTTAGATTTTAATTTCCTACAACTTTGCTTATAACAATTTTTTGTCTACGCCTGATATTTTTCGACTTAATCATGGTGCGTTGTTGAAGCGTGTATCGTTATATTTTTATTAATGGCGTATGGCGTAGTTTCTTCTTGTCAAATGTTAAAAAATTACAGCTTCGAAACTGACAACTACCGAAACCTAGGTTTTTTCAAATTAAGATCGTTAAAACACGACTCGATTTCTAAAAACTGACTTACGATCAAAGCTCAGATGGTGCTTTAAATTTTTTTTTACAAATTTTTAAAGGGCGTTTCCGTTGAAAGTCTTGATATGCATTAGTGTTTTAATGTTTCCTAACTATAGTTCAGAGTTTTGAATTAAGACTATGAACATTTCGGTTTGTATTCCTTAGATACGTAGAAGGTTCGCGGTTCTAGAATTATTAAATACACCCATAATGGCTATTTCCGTTCAAAATCTATTTTTTATAAATTCGTATTGTCTTTTTTTTTTGTCAAAATCGAGCTGCAAGATTAAAATTGAATGTCACTAACCTAAAAGTGATTGCCTTGGCAATAAGGAGTCTTAACTTTGGGGGGGGGGGGGCAAACTCCTTGTTATTGAATTTTTTCCTGTCTTCTACTAAAAAAGAATTTTGTTTCTGGAACTGGACAGCGGCTGGATGCGGCGGGGCGAACGCAAACCTTCTTAAACATAAAAATATTGTATCCAACAGTTAGTTGCAAACGTACTGTAGCTCTCGCTCGTTTTATTTATAAAATAGCTTAAGACAATAATACCCTGGAGTGGAATCACGTAAAGTGTTAGTTGACTGTCGCTCTGGTGATAGTCGATTTTGATTATCAGATCACCTATACTTGGTATCATGTAAGATGATCGCCATATTTTGGTGGGTTTTTGGCAGCACTTACAATTTTGACATTTTGATTTATGTACTGTCATTGTATTACTTTTAGGTCAGTTCAGGAAAAGAAGGTTTCAGTACTTCACTTTGGCAGATACTGAAACTGAGATCTCGGAAAATGGGCCTAAACCTATATAAGAGTATACTAAATTAATCTCGAAACGCGTCGTAATTTTAAAATTAAATATTAAAGTTGTGTAAAAACATGGTATTTTAAATAAAAGATAAATTTATAATTTTAAAAAACTTTTTATTTTTATTCATTTATCCCAATTTTTAAATTCAATTTAATTTGATACTAAATTAAGACAATTTGTGGGTTTTCACTTTATTGTGGTGGGTTTGACTAGCTTTGGTGACATTTTAGTTAAAGCGAAAGCATCCATTTTCATTTATTTGTATGTATGTATTTTAATTAACGTTTTAAGTGATCATTTATGAACATTTATTTGATGTTGTTTGGGGTATGAATGAACGATTTTTCTTTGCCTTTTCCAATCAATAGCTTTTTCTAAGACCTAAAGCTATTGAGCTTAATAATTTTCTTTCCTTTTGTAGCAATTTAATACGTCTAAAACAAAGTATTACTGACCAAGCGAACAGCAAAGTTGAGAATCTCTGCTCTGAAAGTGATCAGAAAATAAAAGACATCAAAGGCACACCTACATACATACTTAACCTGTGTATGTTGACATATGAACTTATAAGTATATGAACATCCTTACGGGTGGTTCAGTCCACAGACCATATACAGACCGCCAACTCGTACTTCTCTTGCCTGAAACACCCTCGAAATATTTTGTTCAGTCTGTGAATACGTGTACATCTCTCTCTGTGCATTTTGTAATGGCAACTATACCTGCGTAATGCCATTTATTTTTTAGGTGTGTTTGCTAAATGGGTTTTAAAGCAAGGGAGAGCGTCACACTCTCAAAATAAATGGCATATCAGCTGATTTTTAGCTTGGTGGCAAAAAGAGAGACCATATGGTGAGTTGGCGGTCTGTATCTTCTTGGTCCGTGGTTCAGTCTTTATCAGTAAATTTGTTTGTTGTTTATATTTTGAAAGTGTTTATTTAATTTTCTTGGGAACACAAACAATGTGATAGTGAGTAGGTACTTTTGAAGACACATTATGTTTTTTTTAAGTATGTTTATAGGTATATGTTATAATGTTGTTTTTTTTTATTATTTTTTTAATTAATTTGCAAATAAATCATTTCTTATCCTGTGTCTTGCTTTCTGATTATATTTTCGGTGTAAAAAAGTTTCAATGAGTTAACAAAGCACTTCACTTTTCTCTTTTTATTTGAATATACACTTGCGAGCAAAAAAAATCGGCCCAGCCCGTATGCGTCGATTTGAAACACAATTGATCGAAAAATAAAATTATTGAGTAAGAACATTTGATACTGTGTGAAGAAGGTTTTATAAACTTAATTTATACAATATACCCAACCTTTTTATAAAAGAACCTTTATTGCCAAGATCCACTCGAATCGTAAGATAAATGATTTTTAGTTTTGAATAACGTTATCTCTCTGACCTTGCTGTGTCTGTTGAGTGCGCATCAAGTTTTTCTCTACTTACAAACCGGTTATATTTTATCGTTTTGTGATCATTTCACTAAAACTAAAGAGTTATCAGGTTTTTAGATATTGTTAAAATGGAAAGAAGTGGCATTGACCTAAGCTGGCTTGAGTCAGCGCGTCGTAGCTAGACGTCTCCATTTAAGTCGATCAGCAGTAAGACGGACGTACGAAAGGTTTAAGGAGACTGCAAGCTTCAATCGAAGATTAGGTTCTGGAATAAATCGGGCGACATCAGAGCGAGATGACCGCTTAATGGTATTCACGTCTTTACGAAATCGGCATCTCACTGGTATTCAGGTGCAACAACGACTTCGTTATGTCCGTGGTGTTACAGTTAGTGAGTGAACAGGACAACGGAGACTTGTAGAGAGAGGGATACATGCACACAAGCCTGCCAATGATTCAAAATTAACTCCTGCTCATCGCCAAAAGCAGCTTCAATTTGCTCGTGCTCACGTCAATTGGTCGCTGGAACAATGGAAGGTCGTACTGTTCTCGGAAGAGTGTAAAATTAATCTTCATGGAAACAATGGATGCAAAAGAGTGTACCGAAGGAAAAGCAAGCGATTTGCACAGGCCTGTATTGTGGAACGTGTTGCATTTGGAGGAGGTTCTTATACTCCATGGGGTGGCATTTCCTTGGAAGGAAAAACTGAATTTGCGTTCGTATCCGTATCGTCCAAGCAATTTGAATGCCGAACGATACATCCAGAGCCCGACCACACACTGCCGCAGCTGTTTTATAATATCTACACGATGTCAGAATCCCAGTTATGGAATGCCCAGCAAGGAGCCTTGACCTAAATCCGATTGAACATGTGTGGGCTGAGCTTAAGAGAAGGGTCAGGGCTAGGGCTCAACCTGCAGAAACTCTCTAGGAATCAAAGGTGGCTATCTATGAGGAGTAGGAAGGTATACCTCAGGAATTCGTTGAAATCTTAGTAAGGTCAATGAAAAACAGGATGGAAGCTGCAATAAGAGTTAAAGGTAGCAATACAAGCTATTGATCTAATTTTCTTTTCGAAACTCTTTCATTTTTGCATTCATAGCAATTTATGATACATCTAAAATTAACCCACAAAAAAAAAAATAAGCAATTAAATTTGTTTTCAATTTTAAGTCTAAAAAACAAAATTTAAAAAAAATTGTGAATAATAAAACACTTCTAATGAAGCCTTCTCTTTTTTGCTAGCAAGCAGTGGTTAAAATTTGTTTTAATTTATTTTATTTTTTGATTGTGTGCCCAGTCGATGCGTACGGGGTGGGTCAATTTTTGTGCACGTAAGTGTATTTTAGTTTGAAATCATATATAACACTAAAGTAATATTTTCAATTTTAACTTTTGTGTTCTTTGCCGTCAAATTACTTCTCAAAAATCAAAAATGTATGGATGTGACAACTTAATAGGTGTCACTCGATTTTCATTGCAAAAAAGTGACAGTCACGGTGATTATCACCTTATATGATACCAAATTCGTGATTGTGACTATCAACTATCAACTATCACCTTACAAAATTCCACCCCTGTTTTCCAATTTTTACCAGCAGCAGGTTTTTCCAAGTACGCAAGTATACCTATCATAAAATCTTTGCGTTTTTTTGCATACATACTTGTCTTTGGCTTTAATTACAAATACATTATACTCACCTCAGAACTCACAACTGTTCACTGTTCACCATTTTCCAAGTTAGTATTAAAAATATAAACGCCATGCCAATATTACTTTATGTGAATAACTTTATTTAATAGTTTTTTCACTTGCCAAATCTAAGATAATGTAGGTACTTTAAAATTTTGTTTTCTTTTTTTTTTTTTGTAATGTATCATGTTTTAACAATTTAATTATAATTTAATACAAGTAACAAAATATTCTTCGCATAAAAATGTTTTTGCTTATAAAAAGCAACATTTTTATTTATTTTTGAACAAACACGCATCCAGGTTTTTTGATAGATAGAAATAGTATCTTGCTTTATACCTAAAAAAGTAGTAAATATTATTTTGTATGTATGTATATCAAAGACATCAAATGATGGATCTACGTTATAATCTTATATGTTAGAATATTTTTTTATTCCACTACACAATGATTTGTTTGAGTAATTATAATTATGTTTATGTTTTTTAAACTCTTTTAATTGCACCGGCCTCTGAGATATAGTTGTCCTCCGTCACTTTTTGTGTAAAGCGATCTGTAGATTTTTCTTTTTTTGGTATTTTTATTAAAAGGCTAGAAATGTTTTTGAACCTCTTTTAAAAATGTTATTATTTTTTGTTAGTATTTTTTTTTTTCTTTTGGTGGGAAGGGGTTAGTTGTTATTTAGGCTAGAATCTCCATTGTGCTTCATATATTGATAGATTTATATTTTGGTTGTTTGTTGTTTTATTTTATTATTTTTTCTTGTTCTTGCTTATAACTATAATATTTCCACAATAATAAAAATCATTTCAATCTGAAATCGCCTTTTGTTTTTTTTTTGCACTCAGGTAGAGAACGCATTTAGTAGGCGTGGTTGGCAACGAACAAAGCTGCATCAGCGCCAGCACCGACTACACTACCAGCAACATATTTGCCAGTTGCTGCCTCACCGTTACCCTGAAAAGACATACAAAAAAACAAGGTCATTCAAAATGTATAACAAGTTAAAATATTTTGATTTTGATTTGAGGATGAAATATGATGTCCCAGAAATTCATTATCTATCATTATTGAATTTAAAAAAAAGCAAAGGAAACTTTTATAGAAGATACTTTTACTCGATGGACCAGTTTGTGTGCTTGCCAAATTTCAACACCAAGGGAGCATTGGTTTTTGGGAAAGAAAAGATTCATTTAGTCTAAATTTTAGACCAACAATAATTACCTCAATAATTTTTAAGGTGATTCTAGAGTTTCAGGTGGCATGAGAATGTACTTTAAATATAGAATCTTTAGTACACCCATAGGGGTTTTAGACGTAATAGCTTAAATAATAATAAAAAAAATATATCAGCGCCACCTAGCATGCATACATTGAGACAGTAATTACTTGCTTTATAAAAGTATCAACTAAAGTTTGTATAGCAAAAATGAGGATCAGATATTCAAAGTGTCAAACAAAATATCACTTGACATAACAATATGCACTTGGTGCGTTCCTTTTTCTAACCATAGTCAACAATTGTTAACAATAATCAACAAAAAGGCGTTCTGTTAATCCAAATTAGTTACGATTTGTAAGTATATGACGTCATAATAGCGTTCCTAAACTCACATTGAAGTGTCAAATAGTTACGATTTGTTACTATTTCCAACTCACCTCCATGATATGAATTGAGATTGTTGATCTGTCAAAAGGACGTTTTGTATTAAACAATATAAAATATTTATTAAAAATCAAACCAGAAAATCACAAATTCTCGATTTTAGCAGCAAGAACTTTTTTATTTCTTTGTTTTCTTCGAGTGATCAACAACAAAGAATAAGATGGATTTTTCGCCAATTTTGGGCGATGAAGGAAAATAATTTATTTAGTTCCTGTTTGACAGTTTAACAACGTATCGTTCCTAAATTGTTTGTAAAACACCCAACAAATCCTAACAATGACACTTCAACAAAAAATTTGTTTTACATAATAACAATTGTTGACTATATGGTTAGAAAAAGAACGCACCAACTGCAACTTCTTCAACTTCTCAAACTGTCAAATTTGAGTTTAGTGTTAGGAAAAGTTAGAGGTTTGCTAAAAATCAATTCAAATTGCATAACAACTTAAGTTTAGTAGTCCTATTCTGTCAAAAAAAAACTTTTTTTTAACAACTGTCAAAAGTCTCGCCAGACCTGTAAGCCAATGAGTGCTCCTTCTTAGGACACACTGATTTATACTGATACCTACATTGTTTTTAAAGCCTAGAACGAGAACATCCTCAGGATTTGCACGCCATATTTTTAATTTCGCAAAAAGCAACCACATGGAAAAATCTCACCAGACGTGGAGAAATGTGACATAATGTCAAAAAATGATATTTGTTTAAGAATGGTAAACTATGAAAGGTAAAAGTATCTAATCCCCGGGGGTGTAAATTAGTTGAAATGGCTTACATGCACGACCGGTAAGACCAAGTCAACAGCATTTCGGTTCGACAATCGGGCTAACTCAGGTACAGTATGGTTATAGGGGCTGGAAAATAAATTAGGCAGGTGTCGAGTACTAACACAAGTGAAACCTTCGCTTTAAAGACGGAATCTGCTTTAAACTACTCGTCTTAAATTTTCGTTGGTCAATGTAATTGATTGACTGTCATTCAGTTACTGTAAACTGTAAAATAAAACAAAATGGCTGCGCTGTTATTTGTTTCATTTCATCACGTTTTCTTTTGGTCTACATAAAGTTTAGTAGGAAAACCTCTTATGCACTTACAAAGATGCAAATTTCAGTTTCAATATTTTTTTCTGCCAACAGGAACAAAAAACTATTGTGGATGTTAGATTCAAAATATTACTTTAATAAAAATAAATTGCAATGAGAAAGTTGCGCTAGCTTTTTAGGGTGTCCTTTGATTTTAATTTTCTTCAAAACTTTTCTTTTTCATAGTTGTGCACCAAGTTTCTTTAAAAACTCTTCTCTTACTGTATGTAATATGTGACCTTTTTTGGTGGAATGTATTTTTTGGTGTTTTTTTTTTTGGGCTTCAGATATTATCCTCGAAGAACTTTTAGATAGCTGCCTTGCAAAATTGGAAAATAAACCCAGAATAGTCACAAAATACGTGGATGACCTCTTTGCCATTGTAAAAAGAACTGACGTTGACACTATCTTGAACGCTCTTAACAGTTTTCATGAAAAAATTCAGTTCACATGCGAAATTGAGAAAAACAACCGATTACCATACTTGGATGCTCTTATAATCCGAGAAAAAAGTAGTCTGATAATGGATTGGTTTCAAAAACCCACGTCATCGGGAAGAATCATTAATTTCTTATCACAACATCCAAAAAACACCATTATCAACACCGCCAACAATCTCATCAATAGAGTTCTTTCAATCAGCGATAAACAATTCCATAAACAAAATAAAATAAAACTTAAAGAAATTCTAACGAAAAACTCCTTTCCCGGAAATATAATCAATTCCTTGATAAAACAACAAGAACAAAAACACCAAAAACAACAACAACAGCAGCAACAACAACAAAAACAACAACAACAACAACAACAACAGCAGCAGCAGCAGCAGCAGCAGCAACAACAACAACAACAACAACAACAACAACAACAACAACAACAACAACAACAACAACAACAACAACAACAACAACAAGAACATCATCACCATCATCATAATCAACATCAACAATTACAGAATCACGAAGAACAGGAACACCAACAACAAAATTTCAAGTATAAATCTTTTACATATATAAAACAAATAGCGGACAGATTCAAACATGCAAAACTGTTTGATACAGAAAAATACAAACTAGCCATGAAATCCACGAACACGGCCTCCCAACTATATGCTAAACTTAAAACAAAAACGGACAAAATGGAACATTCGGACCTTATTTACAAAATAAATTGTAAAGGAAACCCTAACGAAGAATGCGGCCAAACTTACATAGGGACAACAAAACAGAAACTAAAAAACAGACTTTCAGGACACAAATCGGACATTAAAAACAATGCTCCACAGAAGACAGCACTGGCAGCACATTGTCTCTCACACAACCACACACCAAACTTTGACGAAACCAAAGTACTGCAAAGAGAAGAGAACCAGAGCAAGAGATTCATTATAGAAACTCTCCACATAATACACACAAATAAAACAATGAATAAAAAAACAGATACGGACAACGTTAGCTCCCAATACAAACATCTAGTGGAGAAGAGGAGACAATTTAACAACTAGATTCATGTTTATAAACTTTTTATTCTTGTTACTTGTTAGTTTGACAGTTTAGTGATAAGTTTAACTTTGTTTTTCTTCTGCGTTTTGTAGAAACAATGGTTTAAATTAACTTTTTTGTGATAATTATTGTAAGTAATTGTTGTTTTTGTAAAACATGCCAAAAATTATTGTAATTCATACTTTTCAATGCTAATAAATATACATTTATAGTTTTTTCACCTGAAGATGTCCATAGACATGGACGAAACGTAGTGACACAAACAAAAAACCTTGTTTTATTTTCGACCTGAAGCCCAAAAAACACCAAAAAAAAAAAACTCTTCTCTTATACATGCCAATTTATTAATAAAGTGTTGCAATATCATTACAAGTTAAGTACTTTTAAATTAGTTTCTTCACGTCTTCTCTTCCTCAATTATTCACACGCACATAGTTGACAAAGGTTTGGTATTTCCAAAAAACAAAGAACTTTCCTAACCACCTTTGCAATCATCTTTTTATTGCTTTAGGTTAAAGACTACGTATACGAACTCTCTGAAAATTATTTTCCAAAACTTTATCTTTGCCAAACATATAGGTACGTTGGAAATTCTAAAGGAGTACATTATGTATATATGTAATATGTATGTACCTCCATAGAGCCCCTTAAGCAAACATGTTTTCCAATTTTGGTTTCAAAATATAATATTTTACTTCCAAACTATGCTATGGACCAGAAGGATTGTTATGTGGGTTCATGTAGCTTCGTTTATAACATCCTAAAGATATAAACCAAACACACAAACTTTCACATAAATGACGCCACAATTACCAACACCCATACAAACATAACAAGAGCAGAGGAGCGGAGAAGTAAAATTAAGATCCAGCCCTGTTTGCTTACACAGCAACTTTAAACAAAGGACAATCGCCTTGGTAAGTACTCCGCCTTACTAATGAGAAGGTATAATGAGATTCAGGTGGAGAATGCATAACTTCAGGATTATGTAAGGGTGTTCACTGTACATGTACACTGGTGCACTGTAAACCTGAACAGTGCTTAACTCCTTAAGAAAATCATAGCGAAGACTAGGACCAGTACCAGGAATTGTTGTAAAGGTACATACATTTCCCTTCACAAGTTAGCCAGTTTTCATGATGTAATTCGTGTATGTGTGTGCTGCAATCCAAAGGATTTTGACCCCCTAAGCTCTTGAATAAGTATCTCACTCTACCTTTACCTATGTATGTGTCGTGTGTATGTATAGTATAGGAACGGTAACCTCGAGATTCCACGATTCCCCATATCCCACTCTAAGCTTCTGAACATTTTGTTATAGGCGTAAAGAAATTCCTGTACACAGTTTGTAATTTTAACGTCCTTCTTTTTTGTGTGGAATTTTCGTTTTCAAAGGAATTTTTGTTCAAAGAGTTTTTTTTACGGTGGCATGCCAATGCTTAACAATTTACGTCATCCAACAACCTTTGACAAGGGCGCATCATTGGAAAAAAATATTCTTTTCAAAATCATAGAGAAAGGTGAACCTCACGGAACCTGTAGGCTCTAGCTTGGAGTTTTGGCTTGTAGGTATGAACTACCAACTTATCTGCCAATTATATACAGTCGAGTGGTCACAGAATCTGCATTCCGCTTCGGTTAGGGTTTGATTTTTTTTATATTTACTTGCAATCTACGTCGTATATTGTTATATTGTAAAGGACCAAGTTAAACATTTGTAAAAAAAATGGAGCCTGGACGGAGTTTCAGTCGAATATTGTGGTACGGAAACTTCTGCATCCGAAATAGTTGTTTCAATTTTTTTTTTAATGTAAGCACGACCTTGTAACTTTACTTGTAATCAATTTTGTGTAGCCTACATACTGTCATTTTGACAGTTCACACTTCACTTGAGTTACGAAATTCGATTCCAAATTATCTCATTTGCCAAACGAATTGACATTCCGAATTCGTTTGATTTTAACCATACCAACCATGTCTGTATACGGGTTCTTTTTTAGACGTGTGGTTTTCAATCTGGCAATACTTTTTTCGGAGTTGGTCTTTTTGACAGCTGTCACTTGATTTATGCCCAGTTTGGTTTGCCATTTCATACTGAACAGACTTACTCCTGGAACAACGTTTGCAAATTGTGCATACCAAAATAATGGTTCGAATTGTGCGACGAATCGCGCGCTGAGTCCAACATTCGGTCGACATAATCGCCCAAGAATTTAATCGAGCCAGCCGCGGCGGCCACTTGCCCGAAATCGTTTTTAAAACATAATAATGTCAAACCTTTATCTTTATAATAAAGCTGAATTCTTGGCCATAACATTAAATTATAGGCGTTTTATTTCTTGTTGAAAACCACACGTCTAAAAAAATACACCCTTCATTAAGAAACTTAAAAAAAAACAGCGCTTTTTGAAGTAAAAACTTGGTAGGCGGGGCATAATTTCAAAAATGTTTCTGATGGAGTCACGTCCAACAAGAGCGGGACATATAACAATAATCGATAATGGGCTTATGGCCTTTGGAGTTATGTCCATTGTGCCGCGAAACTCATGTATGTTATAACAAAGGAAAGCCCTAATCAATGTCAAAACTGTTTGTACCTTCGAGCAAGTGTAAACGACACATTATTGAGCATTAACATTTAATATTCCTTCATTCTAAGTTCATTTAGGGTTGAATTAACATCCTACTTTATATGCACCTCCAATTACATCAACAGTCTGCTCCAACTTCAAATAAAAATCTCGTTTATGCTTTTACATTACCTATTTCATGTTGTTTCACCTGAAAGGACATTGACTTTATGTGAGGTACCATTCATTAATGATTCTGTGAAATGATTAACAAACTGAGAATAATAAATGGAAGTTAATAAGCAGTCTATTTGAATCTGAATCCATTTTTGGTCTAGAAGAGAGTGCATTCAACAACATCCGGACATTTTTGTTTTTCTTTGTTTTGGGAATGATACCGTTACTATCAATATGGGCACGGATAGTGCGAATATGGAATTTAGCAATTTATTTGAGTGACAGATATTTATGACAGTTAAACCGTTTTCAGAGAAATTACAGTTTCATAAACTTTATTTTGAATGATGGATGATCTGGCAGTTTAATTTCTTCGATTTTTGATTGTTTTTGCTGACATTTTTACTCTATCAATTAATAGTGACATTTCAAAATAGAGCACAAGCTTTAAATGAATATAACATAATGTCAATGTTACAACTGTCAGCCATGCAGCCATGAATGAGTATATTAAATTTCTGTGTTTTGTTTATTTTAAAAGGCAAACACTTTTTGAATTGTTTCTATGTATGAGAACAGATCAAATACTATCCACACACTCAAAAGGACTCGAGAAATATAATATTCTATCGATTGGAAGAAGTTTCTGATGATTGTTTTCTTGCAATTGAACTGCAAATAGAAAAAAAAGTATTGTGGTTGTGTCAACTATGGGAAGGTTTGCCAATAGTTGCATTCGAACTTTCGAATGGACAGTTACAAGTACCTAATATCAGTGTTTGCAATAAAAAATATAAGATGAATAAATAAGGATATTTCGCATTCTAGAAATAATCGTAAACTGTCAGCGAAAATAAAAATATGTTTAACGAATTTCCAGGGCAGCCAAAAAAAACATCAATAAACAACTGCCCTGACATCTAACATGGCATGTGTGAATACAACTTTAATGTGACCACAGCCGCTTATTAGGTACAAATTCGCTTGAGAAAGTTTACGATTTGGCGGTAAGGATTTTCCATAGGAATTTCGACGACGCGGACGTCGGGAACTTTCCAAAGAGCAACGACTATGACAATATCGGTAGTTTTACGACGTTGTATGACCCCTTTTTATATTAAAACTTCACAAAGAAATTGAGATTTGAACTTTTTGCATGCCTGTTCTTGTTTTATTATATTTTTTTTTTTCATATTATTGTCTAATTTCTCGTGACTCATGTGAACGGTGCTTTAAATAAGCCTTAAACTAGCAAATGCCGCCATTTTATAAATGACAATTATTACATCTGTCAGAGTGGACGTTATTTCCTTAGAGTTGGCATTTCAAACGTCAAAGTAAAAATTGTAAAATTATAACACACACAAAAAATGGAGTTTCATAAGCCCTCTTACGTCACATGAAAAACCCATTGAAATTGCGCTCCTAGTTGGTGTCAAAAATCATGAAACGCGTGCAGCTGGCGACTGATGTTATCAATTAATTTAGCTTTTTATGCATCGTTTTGACGCTTTTTATTTCTCAAAATAACCACGTTTGTTTGATTAAAACTTTCGAGTTTATTTATTATTGTCAATTGTCAAATGTGCCCTTTGTTACTTTGGATAGTAGATAATGAATGTTGGCAAATATCATTTGTCTCGAGTATTTACTTTTCTTAAACTGGGTTTCTCAGGTTCAAATTCAAATATTTAAACAAATTGATTAAATACTGAAACGAACAAAAAATTAAACAAATTTGATGAGATACCAGACATTTTTTTTTTTTTTGATTGGAGGCTTACGGGGACCGAAATTTGAAACAAAGATTCAGTACACTTTGAGAAATGATGGAAGCGGCACACGTTGACTATAAGAAGATTCTAGTCAACGGTTATGGTACCGCTAGGATATTAGAAAGTTTATGCCAACTCTAAGTATGCGGAGAGGCCCATTTTTAAAATGAACTTTGTTTGGAGCTTCTGGATTCTTTTTTTTAACTCTAAAGTAGTGCTTAGTTAAGTCTTATGAGAGTTCACATGTTAAATCTAAACCAAGCTTTGACAGGTTTGAAATTTTTCAGGAAAAATTAAATAAATAAAGTTTCTCAACATTGTAATCAATTATCACAACCGTTGGTGTTGCAGCCCATTGCGCTTAAAACTTGTTATAATATTTGATATTAAATCTGGATTATATTACAAATGCTAGATTTATTCGAAAATCTGGCTTGATCCAAAGATTTAAATCCAAATAATGCTAACAGGTGAACCAACACTTGAAGCTTTCGACTAAAATTTCCAGAATTTGTCAAACTCAAACAACTTTTTCTATTCTTTAGTTCATAATAAATCCGAGTCTTATTTGAATAAAACTTGTGAGTTATTTGTTTTGTTTTATGTCAAATGGGTCCATTGTTAGTTAAGATCGCAGAATATAAATAGAGCTGTCTCGAGTGTTTACTTAAATAATAGGTAGACACTCTTGAACTTGAGAATTCAGGTTTCTGTTCAAACATGTCGACATTTTTCAACTTCTTTATAAATCTAACAAATGAAACTTAATAAATACGGGAAAGTGGGATAAGGTGCGGTCAAGATACATAAATTAATTTAAAGCTGACAATCATATTTGGTTTACATAATGGATGCCAGACACATGGCGCCACGGTGGCAAACATTTGATGTAAAAGCTGGATTATTTTTAAAGAGAATTTTTAGAGCAGGGTATTTTTGGCACATACGCTTTCCACGTATCCTCTTATTTCGTACATCATAATGTTTTGCAAATAAACAACTTTCTTAAAACTGCTAAAACAAATCATAAAACGCGTACAGCTGCTAATTGTTGTTCTTCAAACGTCTGCAACAGTTTGACGTCAAACTCGTAACAGCTTTTTGTAATGACGTCAAAGCACAATCTATCTATTTGGTTAAATTCTGAAAATATTTGTTTTATGAAATGCGACCATTGTTAGTGGATCTTGGAATTCAAACATAGCAGCCTTATGTGTTTACTTTGAATCTATTCTTAAACTGGGAATTTCAAAGGTTCAAAATTCGTACAAACAAATTGGATTTGTTGGAAGGGATGCAAAATGCAAAATATTTGACACTTCGTTGCCCGAAATTGAAATCAGTGTCAGGGCCTTTTTGACAGATGATAGCAGCGCCGCCCAAAAACCCTTCAACAGTTTAGGAAGCTGTGAAAAGCTTTCTTTATTAATTTAAAGCTTCATTTTTATTGGTGTGAAGGGAAAAAAATGAACAAATTAAGAAAAAAGAAAATATTATCATTATCATAAATAGCGTGTAGCAGCGGCTTTATCTTTTTTCTGCAGTTTATTTTTTTATCAATTTGTCAAAATAAAACATTTTATTTGATTAAAACTTCAGAGTTTATTTATTTTGGCAAATATGCCTTCTGTTGTTGGATTGTGAATGCAAACAAAAAAAAAACACTTGTTAGTTTACTTTTAAATCTATTCTTGAACTGGATTTTCTGAGGTTCAAGTTCAAAAACATTTATTTGTGTATTTAGTCAAGCAAATAAAAAAATAAACAAAAAAAGAAGCTTAAGCGTGTGGCGCCACGGTGGCCAAAACTTTAATAAAATGTAAAATTTTTGACAAATAATAAGTTATGGTTCCTAAACTAGAAAACCACATCAGAAAAAGAAATAGGGAATTGAAAGTTCTGTTTAATTAAACCATTAAAAATACTTTTCCTACAAAACTAATTAAAAGTATGCACAAACTAAAGACTAATTGCATTAAGCGTATCGTATTCAATGAACATGATCTACTTCACTGATGGTTTCGGTGCCATTAAATGGCCTTATGTAAAGTAATATTGATAAGAACGTAATTTACTTTAACAAAAATTAACTGTCATTCGAGGTTTTTTTTTCAATCCATTCAACATTCGTGTTGTACGGCTAAAGAAAGAATTTCTATAAAACTGATGAGCGTTCCTAGCAAGACGAGTATTACGGGGGAAATGTTTAAGGGGTGGCTACCTCCAGTGAGCATTTTTTTCTAAAAGAACCTGTAAAATAAGGAAAGACATGAGACATTTCGACGATGTTCAGTTCGAGTGACGAAAATGTTTCCATAATGTTTCTATCTCCTATCAATTTTAACGCTTTTTCTGAACTCTGTCGAGCAGATGGAGAATTTAATTACATAAGATTTGTTCGATGGAACCACTGTGTTGCACTGGCCTGCAGCCCATATGTTTTTTGTCCGGTAAGAAACATGAGAGCTGTCATTATTTAGACAGATGTCTGTTGGTCAGGGGTATGTATGGAACTTCGAAAACTCTACGACAAAGACGTAAAATTGAAAAGCTTATAATTTTAAGACACATTTCCCCTGAAAATATTGTAATACAGCCAGGAATTAGCAGCATCTTTAACTCTGATGACAGCCGGAAGGAGCAACAAAAAATTTCTGTTCAGTTCTCACTTCTTGGCCTGTGTAAATTCAGCTAAAATTCCACCGTTGTTTACGAAATTTACGACACAAATTCATGTGGGAATGGGAAAGTTTACGATGTGTTATAAAAAATGTCTCATACAAATTTTGACAATTCGTTTGCGTTATCAGAATCTTTCGAAGATTACAACGCTTACGATAGTTTAGCGACGGTTCCAGGAATAGATACAAACTAAATGCTTGAGAAAAATCTTCTTTTTGATTCGATCAGAAAAGCCTTTTATAACGGGTGCTTGTTTTAAAAGAGGTATAGAACTTTAAGTTGGCAACACTATTTTATCTGGCAGCAATTTTGTCAGCTGTCAAGTGATTGATTTTTAGTTTGGTTTGGCATTTCAAAATGAATAGACTGACGTCTGAACAACGCTTCCCAATTGTGCAAATTTATTTTGAAAATCATGGTTCTGTTCGATCTGTTGATCTTAATTTTCACAAGCGAATTTTGTTAAGCGATTTGGTTATGGATATATACAATATACAAAACTGCCGAATTTGGAGTGATGATAATATTTTGAGACACCTTTACATCCACAAAAACTGACCGTTTGGTGTGCTTTATGGGTTGGTGGATTATGGAATGGTCCGTACTTTTGAAAAAACGGTGCTGGCCAGAGCGTTACAGTCAATACTGATCGTAAAGAGCCATGATCACTGACTTTCGTTCATCAATTGAACAACCATGATGTGCATCAGCTGTGGTTTCAACAAGACGGCGCAACATGCCACACAGCTCGTACCCCAATTGATTTGTTGAAGGAAACGTTCGCTGAGCGCATAAATTCGCGTTTTGACCCTGTGGATTGGCCTCCAAGATCGTGCGATTTAACGAACCGATTGACCACTTGGAGGACAAAATTCACCACGTTATTGCCGATATACGATCACAAATTTTTTAAGAAGTCATCGAAAATTGGACCTCCAGATAAGACAACGTCCGAGCACGACGCACGTGGCGGTTATATGCCAGAAATCATATTTGAAATTATACCTAATGCCAGAAGATTATCTTTCGAATAAAGTATATTTCATGTCAATTTAAAAAATTCATCTTTGTTTTATTCCATTTCAAAAGTTCTATACCTCTAAAAAACCACCCTTTATTAGAACGCAAAACCAATTTGAACTAGCCGAATGGGTTTGAAGAATTATTCTTTTAATTTGGATGCAACAAAGATTAAAGACAATCTTTTGACGAGAATTGATAGATTTCAGACAATATGTTTTGGAATCGTGTTAAGAAACTCCGCTTCTTGAAGGAAATTTCTTGGATCCCCAAAATATTTTGACAGGTTTCATTTTATTTGGAACTACGAGTAGAACTAGATAGACGAGAAGGCTTAATAAAAGTTGATAGAAGATTATAAAAAATTAAATAAAACAAACCAAGCTAGACGAATATTTATTTTGTTTATGAGTATTGTTTACCTATAATGTGACAATGCAAAAATAAACACATAAAATAAAGCATAAACAAAAGATAAGAAAAAAATTATAAAATAGATGAAGAAGAAGGTAAATAAAAATTAAGAACAAACAAAATTAGAAACAAAATAAAATAATAAAGAAAAATTTAACAAACAAAAACAATAAACAAATGAAAAAAAATATACAAAAGAAAACAAATTAAATGTTAGTTATAAAAATAAAATTAAAATAAAGAAAAAGTATTTAAAAGAAAAAATATGTTGTTTTTTTTAATTTAAATTTGTCGGCTTTTATTTTCTTCAGTCTTTTAGAAATTGGTAATTTTGTTGGTGTCCGGATTGCTTGTTTCAAAAAGTCGTGTACAATTTTCAAAAAGTGTATGTATTTTCTTAGTACGAGTGTTTTTCAATGAATAAACTGGCGTTACCGGCAGCCGAAGACATAGATCCAGCTTGGTATTTACCTTGGCAAGCCAGGGCGTTGGCCTATTTTCAAAAAAACATTATTTACATTTGCTTCTTTTAGGTTAAGCTTGGTTAAATTATTAGAAAGATAGTGAGAGTTAGTATGACAAAATAAAATGTATGCCAAAACTTAAAGCAATATGTTTTTAAAAGAATTCCAATTTACTGCTTCAAAAGCAATTACAAAATAATAGTGTTCAACATGCAATCAACGAAATTCTTCCCTTAGTCTACACATCTGTATACAAGATGGCATTCCATTCTATTGTTCGATCTAATTAAACGTGGAAAGCACTGAGCCACACATGCACCAACATCCAACACCATTCAGGATACAAGATATGTGATGTCGTTGCTGGCTCAGGCACTAATGAAGAAAAATCCAATCGCCAATGGGAATTCTGGGACACATCTCCAAGAACTGATATACTCTGGGTAATGAATAAAATCAGAAAAGCTGTTAAGAAAATAATGAAAAAAAAAAAAAAACAAGGAATGCGAATGAAAGGACCACAGGGATTAAATACGTGAAGATTCCATTCGATTCGATTGGATTTTAACTCGAAGTGCATTGTTTGTTTGTTTTTCAATTTTTTGTTGTTGTTTTTCGTTCAAGGAATCCAAATAGGTTGGAGGTACGAATAGCTACGAGTTGAATATGCCCTGGAATCGATGCAATCACATTTCCAATTTGATGACAATGCAAAGCAATTAATGCTCATATAGCTGTGGATGCATTAATTAAGTAGAAAGAAGTGAACAAATGACTTTTGAGAGTTTTCCCTTTAAGAAGTTAATTGCAGTTGATAATCGAAATTTGATAAGGGTGTAAGGATTGAATTTTCAATACAAACGTTTAAAACGTTAAATAATTAGTGCGAAACTATTCAAACAAATTCTACTCCAATCCAAACTTCATTTATTTCTTCAGATTTTCGGAGAACTGGTTTAGTTTATCAAATCTTCGTTAAGTTTTCAATGATTTTGGTATTGAACAAAAAAAAAAAAACTAAACAATTAAACAAAGTTTTTATATCGATACGAATGATTCATCAATTAGTTGCTGTAGGGGAATGAGGGAGGCAAGCACACCACCGCCCCGCCATCTGTCAACAAAACCAACAACACAATGGTTTACTCATTTACGCTCCCTTGCCCAACACAGCAATTATTTTGCTATATCCTTGCCATCTAGGATACATTATAGTGTCGAACATAATAGTTCTTCTATTACAATTGCAATTACTGCGCCATGATTGTCCATTAAGCGTCCAGTTGCACTCATCCTCTCCTCGAACAATGTGAAAACCATTTTCTTTATTTCCAGAGAGAATTTAACAAAATCGATTTTTTACGCCCCAAGTGCGGTTTGTGGTTCTGCTGTTATTCAACAGAAAAGAAAGAGAGAACGCCATCAATAAGTGATGAACTTTAGCCCACAAAGCAAGCAAGGAGTGCCTTAAACAACAACTGCTTTGCTGCGGGTTAAAACAACACGCTGCTCTTTATCTTAGGTTAAGAAATTAAAACTGCAAACTTAAATACAAAGAAATTTGAAAAATAAATTGCATGGATGTTTTTATTGGAATTTGAAAAACAGATTGCTTATGAAATTAGAAAAAAAATATAGAAAAAACATGTGCTAGAAAAATGACAGCTGTCAGATTATAAAAATGTGGGGACAGAGACGGAGAAGCCATCTTTTTTATGTATGGTAATATTTTGGGTTTGTGTGTTTGCTTTGATTTAAAGAAATTCTGCGAAACAAAAACCACTGTCAACCGTTTTCTCCTTTTAAGCTTATGTCAGAACTGAACGAAATGGTTCCCTTATGTCAAAATGAAAAAGTTACCCAGAAAGGATTGAAGCGCACGCAAGTATCTGTCAGAACTAAAAAGAACTATTGTAGCTGCCATCTGTCAACCGTTAGCAAAACTTGTCGAAAACTTGACGAAACAAACCAATCTCCAATTATTATAGGCGCAATATACATTCATTCTTTTAACATTTTCGCCAGATACTGTAAAGGTGGCATTCGGGTCTAGTACAATATTGAAGGGTTTTTTCCGCACTCATCTCTTTATATAAAGGGTGTTTTTTTAGATGTGTGGTTTTCAACAAGAAATAAAACGCATATAATTTAATATTATGGCCAAGAATTTAGCTTTATTATAAAGATAAAGGTTTGACATTATGTTTTAAAAACGATTTCGGGCAAGTGGCCGCCGCGGCTGGCTCGAATAAATTCCTGGGCGATTATGTCGACCAAATGTTGGACTCAGCGCGCGATGCGTCGCACAAACCGAACCATTATTTTGGTAATCAATTTGCACGATTTGCAAACGTTGTTCCAGGAGTAAGTCTATTCATTATAAAATGGCAAACTTATCTGAGCATAAATCAAGTGACAGCAATCAAAAATACAAACACCGAAAAAAGTATTGCCAGATTGAAAACCACGTCTAAAAAAACACCCTTTTCCTAGCTAATACCCAAACATAATAGGTTCGTTTGTTTACTATTGTGGGCTAAAATGGGAAGTCTGTCATATATTGAAGAGTGGGGATGAAATTCTCTCAATGAGAGAAAATTTGTGAAAAAGTAAACGAACGGGTTGAACACAAAAATTTGTTAAATTTAACGTCAAAAATAGGAACGTAAAAAAGAAACAATTATTATCCCGGTTTTTTTTTGTCGTGATTACTGATTTTTGTAATTTTAATTTTTAAAATGAATAAATTAAGTGCCGGACAGTTAAAATTCGTTTTAGAATGTGTTGAAGAAGAAGATGAAGTCCTTTGTCGACTTCTTGAAGATTCCGATGAAGAGGAAGAACATGATGATGTTTTGGTAGCATTAGTGGAGGAAACGCAAAACCGCAAATGATAATTTTTTTTTTTTTTTTAATTGTCAAATTCTAGTTTTGACAGAACTCACATTTCTACCCGAAGAAATTTCTTGGGCTAAAATCGGCAGGAAGGGGAAATGTTTTTCTCTCTCGTGAGCGCTCTCTTCTGCCTAAAACTACCGAATTTGTAAGTTGTCGAACAGGATTCGGCAGAAATTGGCAGAAATTGGCTGTTTTCGGAGGTAAACAAACAGACCTAATGGGCATAACTCGCACGAGTTGTCAAAATGAATAATCAATATTTCGCTTCGTTAAGTTTTGTTTACTTTCTTCCGCAAACGCAAATAGAATGCAGAGTAATTGTGTGCACGTCTATTCACATGTTTCGGAATTTTAAAATTTGATTTTTGCCAACTTTACCAATTGAAAGCGGATAAACGAAATTTCACGCATTTTTGTTTACGAAACTTACTATAAAAAAGGCGTTAGATTGTTTTTAACGGTGGAATCTGCCACCCACTTTAGAGTGACACTGGCGAAACTTTTGCGAACGAATGAACCCTGATTGATTATAGATAAATTACGTTAAAATAATTGAAAGATCGTTTAGTTTTGACCATCACTTACGTTTTTGTATGCCTACAAATAGCTTTGTTCGTTTACTTTTTGTGCCACAAAATGTAAACTGTCAAAATTTCTCAAACGAGGTTTGGTTGGTTAGCTCGCGAGAAGAGTCATCTGCAACAACAAATATTTGCATCATTCGCTTTGACAGAGTTGAAGTTTTTACCAGATGAAATTTCACTGGGTCAAAACTAAAAATAAATGAACGAAAGAATAAATCAGCTGTTATTTTCTTTCGTTCATCTCTCAGTACGCGAACGCTTTTTGTGTTAATGTAAACGTATTAAATCGAATGCAAACTGTTTGAGTTTGGAAGCTTTGAGTAGTTATATCTTTAAACAAATTTCGCTACTACGTTGGATCCCTCATTTTATCGTTTGATTTTCCAAAAGTATAAACAAAATCGATAAAAATCATAAATATCATAAATATCATATCAAAATCAGAAGCTGTGAATTCATTGAAAGTCTGATTTATATGACCAAGAGACTTTTCCGTTTTTGGTTGTATGCAAACAAATCTAAACAACATATTAAATAGCTGCCAACACCATCTATGAAGTAGATTTCTTTAATATTGGCACTTGCAATTTTAAAATAACTGAACATACATGTATGCCCACAATTCATTTTAAATTCAGTTAACATTTTTTAACCTTGAATTTTTTTTTCATACAACGATATGCCAAAGGCGTCAGCTTCAGCAGCAGCAAATGGCATTCGAAATTCTACAAACAGGATGTGCGAACACAGGACTGGGTTGGAAAAATCACATTATTTTATGTTATCCATCTCCTGATAAAAGAGGACAACACAACAACAACAAAAATAGGAAGACAGGGACAGAGTCAAACAACCAACCAATAGATACCAAACTTGGTTGGCCTGGTTATAAAACTTTAAAGGATTTCATATGGATCGAACTCGGCAGTGGTTTTATTTCCACATATATCTATATAGGAAAGGATACTCTGTAACTAGACAAAAAGGATGCTTGACGATAAAATATTAAACTGCAAACAATAGAAATGGAATGGAATTAGGAGTGTTGTGAGAAACTATTTCCATTTAACAAAAACAATAAAAAAAAATGCACATAAATAAAAGCAAAACTGTGTATGTATGTAAATCCTTCTACAATGTAATTTAATATGCATTGTTGCAAGTCCATTTCAGCAAGGATCTAGGGATAGAAGAATGAGCTGCAGGGCAATAAAAGACAGAAAAAAATAGGAAAATTGCATTGGTGGTGTGCAAATTTCGTTTATCGTTCGTGATAAATTCAAATTGAAGACAGCTAGGAAATGAGGTCATAATGGAAAATGTTCTTTTTCTTTGCTGATGGAAAATAATCGGGGCGTGAATTGTTTTGTTATGAGCGAAATTTGCCTTTAATGGATATTTATCTTAAGGAAATTAGTGTTATTTAATTTGCATGAGAGCCAATGGAATTCTGAAGGATTTTCACTTTGGAAAAATAAAAATGAATGCAAGACAGCTTTTTAAGTTTGATTAAATAACAGTTTGAAATATGGGAAGAGATATTTATGTACTTCATAAGACAAGACTGCACTAGGTGGAACAGCACTGCACTGCAGATTGGTAGACTCAAAACTATGTCATTTCATATTTTCATGCAAAGAATTGGTGCAATTCAATTGCAGTGCATTTCCGCCCAGTGCAACCTTGCCTTTAAGACGCATGAAAGGTCAAAATGTATCTTTGGTGCGTTCTTTTTCTAACCATAGTCAACAAATGTTAACAAAAGTCAACAAAAAGACGTTCTTTTAATCCAAATTAGTTACGATTTGAAACTATATGAAGTCATAACAGCGTTCCTAAACTCACGTTGAAGTGTCAAATAGTTACGATTTGTTACTCTTTCCAATCCACCTCCACGATATGAGTTGAGATTGATGGCCTGTCAAATTTGACGTTCTTTATTAAAAAATACAACGTCTTTAATAAAAAATAAACCAAAAACTTACAAATTCTCGATTTGAGCAGCAAGAACGTCTTTTATTTTCTTTGAGAGGATTTTTCCCCAATTTTTAGCGATGAAGGAGAATAATTTAACAGAATAATTTGACAGTTTAAAAATTTCTAACAATCCTAACAAAGACACTTCAACACATTATTTTGACATAACAACAATTTATTGTTGACTATGGTTAGAAAAAGAACGCATCACTTAAAAAACAATGTCATTTGACATACATTTTGCGTCAATTTCCAATTGACATTCAGGGTGCATTTAGTTCAGACAATGTCTGAAGGGGTCTTTTATTTTTAACTCCCCATCTCATTAATAGGATTACAACAAAGTTATTAAAACCTTAACTCTATTTTTGAACATGCACAACAGCTACATTAGATGCTACCATTGTATACAGATTACAGAACCTATAGTACCCTCATGTTTGGCTGTGCAGCCTTCTGATGCACCAGAATTCGATTTTTAATATATCTAATAAAGGATTGTTCAGTAGGGATTTCAGAACTTTGACATGTGACTGCAGCTTTATTGTTGAAGCTACATCTGTCAAATTGCCTGTAATTTATTAAGTCTGTCAAATAAACATGGAAAGTTATAAAGTTCAACAACATTGCCAAAATGATTGTTTGTTTTATTAAAGTGAATCTTCTATTCGAGCAACATTTCGCCCATATTACGGTCATCATAATCGTGCTTCCCAAAGGAATATTCGCAACGCAGCGTAGTGAATAAATTCGATTGCTAACCAGCGAAACCGTGGTGGACATTTGAATGATGTTATATTTTCGACTTGTATGCGCAAGGAAACAGGGCAATCAAACACAGCTATTTTCAAATTCAAACGCAACATTTTTTGAGGTAGAATGACATTTTAAATATTTGTGCAATTTAAAATAGAGAAATGTCCTTTTTGGTAAATAGAATTTTAAATTAAAAATTTCCGTTCCTGATCAAAGAGGATAGATACATAGAGTCCAATAGAGTCCAATCTTTCCTACGTTCCATCCTCCTCTGCTAAAATTTTCGTGGTCTCTTTCCTATTGTATTCATTGTCCGTGTGAAACAACAACAAGAAACGATGAGGTAAGTAGTAAGGTGTGAACGCACACATGTTTAACAAAAAGAACAATATAACAGTTGTAGCACACACACATGTTTAACAAAAAGAACAATATGACAGCTGTAGCTTGTAGGCAAAATCAAAACAAGGCACAAGATTGGACTCTATGTATATATCCTCTTTGTTCCTGATGGTCAATCATTAGCCTTGTTTGTTGAGCCCTGAAGTCACCCTGGGGTCACCACAGCACGTTTTTTGAATTACCTCAACTCGCCCTCAATACAAAATTCTCTGTTTTTTGAAACCTGGGGTCGCCCTGAAGTCACCCTGAAGTCGATCTTCCATCTTTCATGTCTTTTTTTCGATAAAACTAAATGAAACGCAAGTGAATGCATTTATTTTGATGAAAGTAAATACAAATCGAACAAGTAAAGCAAAATGGAAACTTTTGATTTTGTGCTTTGTGAAAAATATACAATCAGCAGCCGTCATGCGTTTTTTGAAAACCGAAAAACCCAGGTTTTTTTGACAACTCTTGGAGTTGTCAAGAAAACCCAGGGTGACCCTGGGTAAAGTTCAACAAACAAAGCTATTGTTATTTTAGTTGTTTAGTAAACGATTAGACTTTTTAATTTAGTTTGTCCGATTATAGTTGAGAATTAATTTTACTACCAGTCATCTGCTTGTACTAATTAGTTTTGGCAGAAGAGAGAGCTCATAAGGGAATAAAACATTCCCCCTTCCGCTTCCTGCCGATTTAAGGCCAAGACATTTCTTTGGGCAGAAATTAGCTTTGTCCGTGTACCAAAATCAAACAGTTTGCATTCGATTTCATACGTTTTTGTTCTTTTCTCGTGTACTGAGAAAAGAACGAAAGAAAATAACAGCTGTGTATTATTCTTTCGTTCATTTATTTTCAAGTTTTGACCCAGTGAAATTTCATTTTTTTTAAAACATGCATTCTTCCAAAAGTGAATAACTAAAACATTTGTTGTTGCAGATGACCCTTACCGCGAAGGGCAAAATAAATACACGAACAAAGCTTTTCTGAGTTCTGTCAAAATTCAAATTTGACGATTAAAAAAAATTGACTTGCAAATTTTATCAATCTATGACCGTTTTTTTGTTGGTGACGATAGTGGAGTGCTTAGCCCACTCAGCAAAAAGGACATCAGTCTTGTTGAAAGGGATACTAAGCCAATCAACGCCGACAACAAAAATTTTGCAATGCGTTTCGCTGCACTTATTCTTTTTAATGGCTTGGAAGAAGCCAGGAAATTTAAATTTTTCACAGAACAATGAGCATTTAGTTCTTAAATAAGTAACAAAGTCTTTTTCGAATAGGAAGGAACTAATAAGTCTTCGAAGAATATCTTATGCAGTTCCTTTTTTTTCTAAATCTCCACAAATGCGCGAAAAACATCATAATTTTCTTCCACTTTATCGGAATTTTCAAAAAATCGACCTTAATCGATTCATCTTTTTCTTCTATCAAATTTGTCAAAGAGTATGCACATCTATTTCAGGTGCAGCGCTTTAGGTATTGAACGATTGATGGAAGCAGACACACTGAGCATGTGTTTTTGGCATTTCCTACTATAAGCACTCAGATGTGCCAAGAATATTTCTCTTATCAGACTTCAAGGAGTCAAACTCTGAGCCTGTGGACTTACTATAAACCTACACAGTACCCTCATCACTTTATCTAAACCTTTTTTAAGCCCAGCAAATCAGAAAAATCGATTGCAACACGAATTTTTTTCTAATCCCACCACGTTTAGTTTTTTTTTTTTTTTTATTTGGTGTCTTACTTGGTTCATGATTGAGTCTGATTTATCGTTGTCAGTTGCCATTGGAATTTGCATCAAAATGCAGCCGTTGCGCTTTCTGTGACCTTCTAGACAGGTGAGCGATTAATCTATTTGATTCCTGTTTTTTGTTTTATGTTTAATTTATTGGTCATTGCACGCGTGGCTTGGATAATATAGTTGCCTCTGCTGTCTCGTCATTGTCACAGACAATACCAAAATAGGCGACAGCGTTAATTGCTTTCAGTTCACAGAAAACACTATGTTATGCTGCAAAAACGGTAGAAAGATTGATTGGGGGAAGGGGCAGACTACCAACGGCAATGTGGCACCATAGACCACGCTCCACGGACCACGGGTAAACAGATAGAAAAAAAAATGAAAAGATTTATTGCACACTGCACTAGGTTAATGGGTAACTTCTACTGGCGCATGTTATGACATTGCAAGTCATAAAGGTGTTATCTCCCAAACCATACAAAACCACAATTACTTGTCTTAAGTTGAGATCTCCTTTTAAGGGAGACTTTTATTGAAGCATAATATGTCCTTAGTTAAGAGGAACTACTTTAGGATTGCTTAATCTCGATACACTTTATGAAGTAGGTAATGGAATGTTCTTGGCATGTGTGTAACGCTTGTGCAATTAATTTGATTTATACAAGAATTCAAGCTCATTTTGAGTGTAATATAACAGAGTTTGATTGCAAAAGCATTGCACGACCACAACACACACCATCTTGGGAAGCCATTAAAAACTGTCGACTTTAAATGGTGTAAAATGTGGAATTAAATGAAATAGTTTTCGTATTTGAAATATAAAGACGAAGAAGATATTACATTAAGATACTTCATAGTCGGAGTGGAGTACACAGACTTTATATTCTGTGCTTCACGTTGACACGAGTAAGATTTTTTGTTCTTGTTTTACTATGTGCACTATGTAGGCACGTTTTCTTTGGTGACACGATTTGTTGCATAAATCCATTTTATTAAAAGTTGGTGGTAAAAAGTGTCAATGTCAAATGCAAAAGATGAAACCAGCGGGATATATTCGTCTCGCGTGTCGGTATATTGATATGCAAGGCGCTTTATTGTATCAAATTGGAATTGGCATGAGAAAATGATTTACCTTCTGCTTTCTTTTTTGCAAAACCACAAAATTGTTAGAAATAGGTTATGCAAATATTTTTGAAATGTCATTAAAGCAATGGAGTAAATGCTGGGAAAAATGTTGGTAAATGTTAACGAACCTTCAAGTTCCATATTAGGATGTGGAACAGCTCAGTGCGACGAAACTATGGTAAAGTAAGGTGAAGTGCAAGACGTGATTTGTGGCCTCTTTGCGAAAAAGAGTAGATTTTGGAGAGTTTGTTCTATGTTCATCAAGTCGAAAAGATACTGAAACACAGTATAGGGCGATTGTCATTAAAAGGAGGATGATTTTAAGATAAGAGGAGTCTATTGTATAAAAACTCTCACTGCCACAGAGCAAATGTCTTGTGTGAACTTTTTAAGTTGTCCATGTCAAGGTGCCATAGCATATTCCGTCCCATCCTTTTTGAAATTAAAGAATAGGAAGTTAATTTTACAACATTACCAAAAACGGTTTATTTATAAATTAAAATAAAGGAATTTCAGTGTAGCCTTGCATATTTTAAGAACTAACACCAAATACATAAATTGGTTTTGTTAATAAGACTGAGAAACACATTACTCGAATTGAGTAAAGCTTTACCTTAAAGTCTACACTAACTAGGCTCATCCTAAACGCAGTTTTATTTTCATCGATTTCAAATAACAGAGCAAGCAGTTTTGTAAGCGCCTAAAAGTATGCTACACATTAAATCTGTTTCTCTTATTTTCAAATTCGATCTATTAGTCAACGGCTTCATGACAAGCAGAAATCGAAAAATAATGTAACCATAACGAGCAATACTTACGCCCAAAACTGATGAAGCTGAGCTGCCATAAAAAGCAGTATCGGCGCATTGCATTGTTTTGAAAGTGGGCATTCCAATTAGGAATATTGCTTTAGAACTTAACCCTCTAACTTTGCAATTTAAACCGTTATGATACTTCGAAAAAATATTATACAGAAGCCAAAAAGTATGCTACACATTAAATCTGTTTCTCTCTTTTTTTCAAATTCGATCTATTAGTCAACGGCTTCATGACAATATTAACTCTTTGAAGGTGTACAATTGAAATCAAATTAAGCAGCGTCTTATTCCATCGAGTTCAACAAAGGGATTTAATCGAATAAATTGCCCTTGGCGCCAATAGGATGAACCGTTTACCTTGAATCAACTTAATCTGATCTCAATTAAAAATGAGTTAAAAAGAAGTATTCAAGGCCAAGTCTTTTAAGAATGCACTAAATTCGAGTGAATCCATGATTCTGAAACCAATGGAACAAGAAAAATGCTGCTACTCAGTTGATGTTCCACCTCGAGAACACCAAGGAGACCTTGCACAAAGAACTTATCATCCCGGTCTTCCATTATGGGAAAAGTGCATCGACCTTTATCCAGTCGAATGAAAGGGTCCTTGCTGTTTTCGAGAAAAAAAATAAAACGAGCGATTTATGGTCCTGTTTGTGCAGATCAAGAGAACTATGTCTGGTGGAGCAGAAACGAATACGATTTAAACATACTGTACAGCGACAGACGATTGCAAATAGTAAACAAAAATCGTATCGAACTAATAGGAAGGCTGGGCCGCATTGAGCGAATAGAATTGACGCTCCAGCGCGCAGTCTTCAAGTCCCATGCCAAAGAAAGAAGCCACCAGGTAGAGGGAGTCTACTATATGTCTAGTAAGAGTAAAAATTGGATTTGGCAGGCTGAAGGAGCATATTGACAAAGGCCTATAGAAAGTTAGGTCGGAAATGAGCTAGTCTAGGGAACTACTTTTTTTTGGCATTTGTGTTATACGCACGTTACATTTCATTTAAAAACAAGAACAAACAATAATTTAATTTTAAACTACCCTACGCATTTACCCAAGTTCGATACTGTTTTTGAGTGACACAAATCATGCAATTTACAAAAGTGCTACATAGGGTGAAAATATTAGTTTTAAAACGACAATGAAGTGGTTTTCTGGTTTAATATTAAATGGTTTGATATTAAATGTTTATACTCGTCAAAAAACCGCGAACCACACTAGATAAAACATCCACAAACAACCGAAAAACATGCATTGACACATTAAATTTAAATTTGAATTTATTAATTATTGATTTAATTTGCCTTAACATAATAACTATGCGTTTTAATGAGGTTTAATTTCTGAAATTGCTCACTCTCGAGCAATAAATGATCATAACAATAAATCACCATTTATCAATTTGTGTTTAAGACACAATCATTAAAATACCCCAAATGGGAGGCTGTACGCGTGTGATTAAATCACACATCCAACTAGGCAGCCATCCATCGAACCAAGCCTCACATAACAAACCAATTTATAACAAACCACATAATATAATCGTAAATGATGAAACCTGACTCTTTACCATAGTCAACCAATCGAGTGGCCGTAATTCAGTACACTTGTTTGGTTTTTTTTTTTTTTTATGGACAAGAACGTGAAACAAATATGCAAGCTAGCACACATGATTTACTTCATATTATGCTTCATCTGTTTAATAATTGCGCTTGGCTTGAAACTATTTAACTCACGTCTTGCCATTGAACCGAAGAATGAATTTTACTCATGGTTTTTGAATACATACCCCCAAAATATGATTAACGACCAAATCGTATTATTTTTTCCAATACTTTTAAAAATGATATCAACGAATTCCCAGGGCTGATGTGTTCACATGCACAATGAATGAACCCCCTTATGATAGATATCAATTCAAAATGACTTACCTTAGCGCGCTTCAAGAGTTCAGTTTGGCCAGCGCCAATGTTTTCTTTCTTACCGGCCCAGGCGCGGAGTACGGATGCTTGGAGGGCACGACCGTATGAGAAGGTGAGTGCCCATGGCTTCAACAATGGCACGTTGTTGATGGCATTCAAGTGAACGGAAGCTTCCTCTTCAGATTGACCACCAGACAAGAAGGTGATTCCTAGATAAGAAACATAAATTTAATAAACTGTTTTGGGATTCTATAAATAATAATGCATTTTCTTACCGGGAACAGCAGCTGGAACAGTCCTGCGGAGGGCTGTAACAGTAGCGAGGGCAACCTGATCGGGGGTGTATTTCTTGGGGCATGATTGACCAGCGGTAACCATGTTTGGCTTCAACAACGTACCTTCCAAGTAGACATGGTGATCGTTCAAAGCCTTGTAGCATGCAGCCAAAACGGTCTCAGTGACTTTTTGGGCACGTTCCAAATCGTGCTCACCATCGGGAAGGACCTCAGGTTCAACAATTGGGACAATACGTTGCGATTGGCAGATGGAAGCATAACGAGCCAAAACGTTGGCGTTCTCCAAGATTGATTGGTAGCTTGGGGTGTTCTTGCCGATTTTCAAGACGCAACGCCACTTGGCGAAATCACAACCATCCTTCTTGTATTGGGCGCAACGGGCAGCCAAGTCATCAAGACCTGCAATTTAAAATAAAATTATTAGTAAAAGCTGATTATGTGTTGGGAGGAATTAAATTTAGAGAGTAACAATTTAGGTTTAGATCTAGCTCTAGTCTACAGACTTAATCCCTCAGTCAAGGTTTTGACTATCTCATTATAGACGCTAGGATTTTACGTACAGGATCAGTGATTCATAAATTTTGGAGCATTGAATGAAAGCCTTCAAAGAGGTCATCTTTATTTAAACTTGTGTTGCTCAATTTCTTTAAAAGAACACTGTAAGCTGTGTAAAGTTGGGAAAAGGTCCACACGGAGACCGCTGAAGTCAAAGGGGACAAAGTCAAGATGACCTAAAATTCGACATTTCAATCTGTATTTCGGAAGACAACTTGGAGGCAACATTCTTTTCAGGAGGAGTCAGTTCACCTCACGATAAACCACCCGTTATAAGGAGCGCTCGCTCCAGGGGTAATTACAACCCTTATCATGAATTTAAACAACACGAACTTTAAGAACAATTGGATGAAAGATAAAAGGAGATACTGAGGCACATTGGTTTTGAATGTTTGTAAATCAGAATGAGAGGACAAATCGAGCCGGGTAAGGCTTTCCACATTCTTGTAGAGCGGCTATAAAATGAGTCTCTTAGCATCAGGTCCGAAAGAAGGTTCGAGGGTAGATTGATGGGCATTCCTAGCGATACGCGTATTACGGAAAGGGGATTAATGCGTCTCGTTATTTGGCTAGGTCATTGTTTATAAAATAAGCGATAAAACGAGGTGGGACGAGAATCATTGGGACGATGTTCAACTTAAACAAATGATAACTTTCAAATTTAAGGCTCTTTGAATTCAATCCTGGATACCCAGATGTGTAACAGAAAAATCTGCTCAAGTATGAGCAGATTTTTTAGATTGAAGGCAGATCAGAAGGATGGAAATGTTCCTTTCATCGACCTAAGAAACCTAAAAGTTTTGCTGGATTTTTTGCGACGTCATAATATGTGTTCGCTTCACAGAATGTGAAGTGCCAATCACGGATATTGACCTAGAGGAAGGTTTACTATAAGGACAGCATTGAATTCTTGAAGCAATAAATTCCACACAACTGATAATTCATACACTGTCACTATTGGGATTTAATGAGCTTATCAGATACTGTCGTTGTAGTTCCACATCCGTGAACAAGGTTGTGAATGTGGAAAAGAACATTTGGAGCTGAGGGTACTGTCATCAGTAAATTAATTTGGTAGATTAGAACTCTTAGAAAAAAAGACAACCTAAAAAGATGAGTAAGAGAGTCTGATATGTATCGGAGCCTCAAGATACACCAGAATTTATTTCGTAAATATCAGACTGAAACCCGTCTAAACGAATTCAAAAAGAATGACCTTTCGAATCCATCGAAGAAGGGATTTGTCGATACTAAATGCACGCTTTTTAGATACAAGAAAATGCTTTTGAAATATCAAGCGCAAGAACTTAACTTTCTCCAAAACAATGTAAGGATTGGTTCCACTTTTCGGTGAGATATACCACCGTATCACACCATCGTTGACCTATTGTTAAGGATCTTTAAGTCTTTGAGTACACTTGTCCCAGAAGAGTTCTAACGTTATTAAGCCATTTCACTCTGTGGAAGCATCGAATTAGCCATAGACTGTGTTGTAAATAAATTCCCGACCAGGGCAGTGCTCCGTCAAAACTTGATCGTTCTTCTCCTTCAAAACTAGAACCATCAAAGGGACGGATGAGTATTTAGCTGGGGACCAAACGCTTTACCTACAAATGGATGGGAATCTTGGCGGATCGAAGTTGCTTTGTCAAGCAGCAACATGCCTAGGTAAGCATATGGTTTCGAATTTAGGATACATTGATCGCGCAATCGTTCATCCCACAACCACAATAGAAAAATGCCGAACAGTGAGAAAACACCTCCTTCAAACCAAATCCTTTTGCCCGAAAAGTTTAAATACAATTTCCGCAGCTCATAGTCTTTCGAAACCTCTTCATTGCTGGACCTTCTAGTTAGATTTTTCGAAGAAGGGAACGATAACACTCTTTAACTTCAAATATTCCATAAATTCCATATTGAAAATAAAAAACTTACCTTGGGTGGTGCACTCATCCTCGGATCCCATCAATGGGACAACACCTTTGTCGACCTTGATTCCGGGAATGATTCCACGCTTCTTCAACAATTCAACAAATGGAGTACCATCATCAGCCTTCTGGTACAAGGTCTCGTGGAACAAGATCACACCGGAAATGTTATCACCAACTTTTGGGTCAGTAGAGAACAACAATTGACGGTATTGACGACGGTTCTCATC
Organism: Platycheirus albimanus; assembly: GCA_916050605.2. NCBI lineage: Eukaryota > Metazoa > Arthropoda > Insecta > Diptera > Syrphidae > Platycheirus > Platycheirus albimanus. The sequence goes on along the minus strand of OU696696.1, from coordinate 263,254,110 downwards.
GGTGTTTTCAACGCCAATGTCCTAAAAATAACAATTTTGTTTAAAAAATTGAATTATGAATTTAATAAAAAAAATTACTTGGAGACGCTTGCCCATGGTGGAAACAGATTCATCAGCAGCAAGAATACCCTTGCCAGGGGCAACAATAGCCTTGGCAATGCGGCTCAATTCTTCTTGCAATTCCTTTGATGGGTAGTTGAAGTAGGTAGTCATGTTGAGGTTTTTCTATTTAATCTGTAAAGAGAGCAAACCATACAAAATAAATTAGTATGTTGTTTTTTGTGTTAAGAATAAAGATAATAAAGTACACCACAAACCACACAAAATAATTATAATCGTTTCTGCAAAATGAGTTCCGAGCAGCTTATAACTCAAGTCTTCAAGAGGTAGAACAAACTTGATGTGCTACATGGAGTAAGACAGGGTAATGTGATGTCAACGATTTTGTGTCAACTTGCGATTGATTTTGTTTTAACGCAAAATTCTGTGCACTATCATCAGGTGACGTTTAACTAAACAAACAAAAATCGATGTTGACATCAAGCAGAACAAGTGGCGATGGAATGGCCATAGACTAAAGAAACAAGAGGGCGATATACGTTGCGGTGCCATAGATTAATTAAAACACAACGTGAATGGGGCTTGTAGGCAATGAAAATCATGGAGTTTAAATGTTATGAAAGAAGCTAGGTCCTACAGCTGACGCATTTGACTACACAGAGAGATCTCCAGGTGCAATAACAATGTTCTGCAAACATTTTATGCGGTTCCAAAATGCTGAACAATATTAAGGACAAATGACACACGGTTGTCCAGGGCTATTCCTATACGATCTCGTATCAGGATAAGGCATGGCCAAGAAGAGAAGTTAAGGAATCCAGAGATAGAAGTCGGTTGGAAAAAATGGTGATTGATTTACAAAACAAAGTGTATGAGTAGAATTAGCCTTTGAAAACAGAACGACTAACCCACTCCTGTAAGACAGCAATTACTACATCCACTGTAACATTGTCACCAGCTTAGATCGGAAATTAGAATTGAAAAATCCTCCATTTTCAAAAATGTGTCTATATAGCACTTTCTCTTGTGGTGTGGGCTGTGTATTTATCTTTTCTCGCTTACCTTACCTAACTAGATTTGTTTTGTAACCAATTGGAAAAGACAACTGGAATAGGAAAGTGGGGAGGGGAGGCTGTCTGAATAGGCATTCTTTCTAATTCACAAACCCACCCCAATTAAGCGTTAATTAAATCAAAATTGAATTTGTATTGCTTGTTCATGAGAAAAAATACAACCTCAGTATGTTCTCAAAAAAAAATCATACTCATTTTCACACATCGTTTTTCAAATTAAAAGTTGAAAAACAAGTACCTAACTAGTACAGAAACGCCCTCGCAAAACATTTTAAAACTAATTCAAACTTTAATGTTACTTTTCAAGAGAAGCATGGTTTTTATTTAAAAGAAAGGAAAATTAAAAAACTTTTCACATCTCAACAACAACGACGATGCCTTGAACTCTTTTTAGATTAAAAACTCAAAAGTTATTGACACTCTTCTTTTAAACTAACAGACACAAAATATGGAATATTTATTTGGTTTCAACTGAAGATCAAAGTTTATCGGCCATTTCCAACACAAGATAAGAAACTTCAAGAAAAAAAAACGCACTAACTCGTAAACACAATTAAATTTTAAAAAATAAAATTTTTCAAAAACCCATCAACGACTCTTAATCTTTTTTTTTTTTTGAAAAATTCTCACCTGTTTTCCAATAACTTGAATAAAAAGTGAATGCTTCTTAATAACCTTGGCGTTGACCTCTGCAAATACAAGAATGTCTACACTTATCTCACGAAATACCAAATATACGACACAAAATAAGGAGAATCAACTTTACCGTCGAGAGTTTTCCAAAAAACTAGAACTGTGCCAATGGAATTATTCAATAGTAACCGGCTGTGTTGATAATGGTTTTCAAGTGTATATACATACACACTCACATGTATAGATTTAAATCTCTCAGAGATAAGAGCTTTTATATTTCAAATACGAAACGAAAATAACTTTCACTTTCAGTGTGACGTGACGATTTTGATGTGTGTTTTCTAAGACGGGAAGAGCTTTTTTTTTATTTGGAACAGGCGCAGTGCGAGTTGAATCTTTTGAAAACACTTCTTTTGACATTGATGAAGGTCGAAGTGATATAGTTGTTGGTGGTGTATGAACGGGGGTATGGATAAAAGTTAAACGACTTAAATTTTGTTTTTGTACCTATATATTTGCGCTATATATTAAAGATTTATATGAATGTGGGCGATACTATGTCTAGGTAGAGATGTAGCTGATATTGGAATCTTAGGGTTTGTGTTATCTGTACCTGCGAGTTCAGACAGAAGTGTAACTTTGTGTTTGAAAGTTTCTGATGACGTAAGGTATTTGAAATTAAAATGGAAACTGTTACATCATAGCGGTCAAACCATCATAGATGGTCAATTTGGATGAATAAAATGCGAGGCTAGGGATTGCATACTTATTTTGAAGTGAAAGTAATAGCGATGAGGATTTCTTGTCTGTCCAAAGAGCATTCTAGCTGTTTCCAAGAAAAAGGCTTAGAGGCAAACATTTATTTTGCTCAGTTTGGAACAGCAATTGGCTGCATGTGTTTTTCTCTCTTCTTATTTTGAAATACTGTTAGAATAAGTAAACATTTTTCGAAGAGTTTTTGAAAAATAAGTACAAAAAATGCACAATGCGTATTTTTAGAAATATAGCTTAGTTTTCTTGTGGTTTGTTCAATGTCCGCACTAAGGCGCACTAGTTTGCCTTCAACACGTTATTGAAAAGTGGTTTTTTGAGTTTTGGCACTGTTCACTGTGTTCGATGTTCAGTTTTGTTTGGAATTAGGAAACATAAAATATTGAATATGAAATGATTTCTGTGAGAATTTGTTTGAATCTTTTTATTTGACAAGTCAGACAAAATAATGAAGGTAAAATTGGCCTTTTTTGGCTTTTGAAGAAATAGTAGCTTTTTTTGTTTGTTGAGCCCTTAAGTCGCCCTAAGGTACCTTTTTTACTTGCGATTATAGGTACTATAATTCATTTGGCCTAAACAATTGGGTCCGATAATTCTGTCTGTCTGTCGGTATGTCTGTCTGTCTGTATAGTTACCTACAGTCTAAACGGCTGGACCGATTTGCTTCAAACTTGGTACATAATATTATTATAACGTCCTACAGAGTTGTTTTTGGAATAAGCATTCTAGCTCTAAAACTAACGGTACCTGCCATACGATTTTTGATGAAAAATTAATTTTTCTCAAAAACGGCTCCTACGATTTTGATAGAACTTTCTGAATGGTGTTTTTTTAAGTATACTTTATGTTTTGGTTGGAATTAATTTTTCAAGAAGTCTTGTAACGGTACATCCCATAGAACAGGTTTTTCATATCAGATTTTCTCGTAAACCACTCAACGGATTTCGATGAAAATTTAAGTTTGAAAGCTCTTTTATAAACAAAATAATATTAATTCTTTAATTTTTCAAAAAAAAACCCCTTTTTGAGTTTAAAAAAAAAAACCTTTTTGAGTTTTAAAAAAAAGCTTTTTTTGAGTTTGAAAAAAGTTAAATTTTTTTAAATTTTTAGTTTTTTCAAAAACGGTTTGCTCAAATTTGTTAAAACTTTGTTTTCTGATAAAAACTACAAACTGCTAGATGTTGGCATACTCAAAAGAAATTTACAATGTTTTCGAAAAAATTTCAAAAAAAAACCGTCGAACAATTTTGAAAAAAATTGTCGTTAAAATTTAAAAAAGTAAAAGAAAACAGATGGTTTAGGTACTTCATTTTCTCTAAAAAAAAACGTTTTAACTAGTGATTTTTAAGTGAATAATAAAATTTCATATGGTTTTTTCAATGCTTTTTTTTCCGAAATCTCAAGCCCCAATATCACTGTCGCACATTAGAGCAAGTTCTTGCGACCCAGTCGTGCACTTTATTTTGATCTCGTTGAAAAATAATATGAAAGAAGTTATAATTGATTACTTGCGCGGGGGGAGGGGGGTAAATCGCATTACAGTGACAAGTTTACTGTGATAACAATGAGACTCGAGACAACATATTCAATTGTCGATGCCTGTTTAACATTTTGAATATCCGATCTGTTGCATGAGTCCTTTTTGATTTGAGATTCACGATTGCTTGGTTATAGCTCTGTTCACATGAAGAGAAATGTAACTTTCTGTGTGGGTGCGCTATATCCTACGAGTATATCAAATCAATTTGTATGTCCATTAACTGGTTTGTTTCCTTTTTAACGAGTAAAGCTTTTTTCAAAAACTTCAATTCCCAACAACAATTATTATTCAGTGAATATTTTTTAACGAAATAATTCATAAATATCGCAATATGGTTCATTAATTCGAAATATGGGCCAATGGAAACAACTATTAAACCTGGTGAAAGCAAGTCAGACATGATTGAAAAGGCCCTGCATATTTATAAAAAGTCTGATTGGAAAGCTGTCTTTTCTGTTGGGTTTGAGTATACACAATAGAAGCGAGCATGGAACTAACGTTGCAGACTTTATAGTTAGAGATTAGAATCCTATTGATCACTGATTGGGATCAGAAATGCAGTAAGAATGCTAAAGGCAATTGGGAAAATATTAAAATGGCTTTAATCAAAGCAGTGACAAAAAATCTGAATTCAAATAAAAATATTTGACGCTTCATTCCAAGGACCAGAACCATTATCACAATGTTTAAAAGCCTTAAATGAATTTACAGTTGATCTGTTTCGTTTAGTTTTATTAAGTTGATGTTGAAACAGTAACTTTGTGCCACTCCCATAAGTTATCAAGTGGTAATGTAGAAATTCACAAAGTGTACATCCAAAGTTCAATAAAGCTAGGAAGCATTGGACTGAACTTAGCTTTGCCAAAAGGTTACCATTGTTATTGTTATTCGAAATGATAAGGTACTGTTGACTATGGATTTATTATTCTCTCCACTTGCATGAAAGAATATCTTCTGTTTAAGTAATTTATGATTAAATTTAATTTAATTTGCAAAATAAAAATAAACCAATAGATTAATCGTGTCAAATAATAATTATCAAATATTCATTCTCAATGTCAAGGGGAATCAAAAACATCGAGATACAATATAATAAACAGAAAATAAAATAGCTTTTTGACTTCTAGATAAGTTTCAATGTCAGATACATTTTTTTGCATACCTGCTTCCATACAAACATTTAATAACATGTATCTATAAAAATAAGTTAAATGTGTGGAATTTTCTCACGATAAAATAAAATTGTTTTTTGTTTTGCATGGAAACAAACAAGAAAAGTAATATTAAAATGTGTATCTTATGTGTTCAAAAATACATTTATTTTTATTGAAATGTGAAATTAGGTACACATTTTTTTGTTAAGAAGGGGTGTGTCATAATTAAAACAGATGCATTTCATTAGAATTCCTAACAATACCAAAATAAACTGGGTTTTCAGTAACTTTTGATTAGTCACATTGCTACCTTAAAGCAGTGCCCTTTGGATAACTAAAAGGTCAACTAATTCTCTTTTTGTAGGCTTTAAAAACATCATGCAAATTTAATGACGACTTCAAATAGCTTTCGGAATGGAATTCAAGATTTGATCGGTTTTTTTCCAAACGACAAAGATATTTTTTAAAATACTTCGTTTTGCACTAGAAATGGAACACATCTAGAAATTTTAAATCTTTCCCAGACTATACAATGGTTTCTAGGGGAAGCAAACGTTAAGTCAATTGAATGAGCTTTACAAGTTTAATGGCCCAACAACGAAAGGGGTTCTACAGGTTATTCCGAATTTTGTTCATCTTGCTAGTTAGCATCCTTACGTTTTTTTAACTTAAAACACGTTCAAATCAAAGCCCTTTCCTGAATCGACTAGATGTAAAATTTGAATTGGTCTCACGGTCTTCGTTTTTAAGCTGAAGAAGAATTATTTGTTTGGTTCTGCAAACTAACTGAATTTGTCAATTTTGAGCAAGATCCCTTACCTTAGCTTTGTTTGTTGAACTTTACCCAGGGTCGCCCTGGGTTTTCTTGACAACTCCAAGAGTTGTCAAAAAAACCTGGGTTTTTCGGTTCTCAAAAAACGCATGACGACTGCTGATTGTATATTTTTCACAACGCACAAAATCAAAAGTTTCCATTTTGCTTTATTTGTTCGATTTGTATTTACTTTCATCAAATTAAATGCATTCACTTGCATTTCTTTTACTTTTTCGAAAAAAAGATATGAGAAATCAAATGCAGAACAAAAATACACAAGAAATGCTTGACAGCAAAAGTCACTTCAACAGCTGATTCGTTACCTCAACTCCCCCCAGCTAAATAGCAAGATCGACTTCAGGGTGACTTCAGAGCGACCCCAGGTTTCAAAAAACAGAGAATTTTGTATTGAGGGCGAGTTGAGGTAATTCAAAAAACACGCTGTGGCGACCCCAGGGTGACTTCAGGGCTCAACAAACAAAGCTCTTGTTTCCAAGAAAACTATCATTTATACGTCATTGGGATAAGCGTACGATAAAGTAACAAGCAACCGATGAGTTATGCTATTGAAATGACTTAACGAATGCCCTTCATTGACCTTCACTTTTGTGAGTAATTTATGTTGGTGAAGAATTCACTCATCATTTTTATGAATCATTTAAAAGATTCTCAATGAAATAATCTTAAACAGGAATGGTTCAAAAAGGTTTTTTTTACTAAGTGCAGACGGACCTTAACTCAGCTATACTTTCAACAACAAGCACATGAAACAGCTGGATGAAAACATCTATAATTGTATGCAAATGAATGGCAGGTACATTCATGGAGATAGAAAACTTATTATCACTGGATGAATGCATTCTAATGTTGGCACAAAGGAACCGTAATTGCAAAAAAAAATGAAAGCAAGAGCTACCATGAAGATACAGCAGCAATGAAAGCATTCCCAACTATGGCAATCTAGGTCGCCTCTCACTACTTAATTCAATTGAACAAAGAACTAAAGCAGGGAGGAATAGTTCAACAAAAAAATTGAGGATATGTGCGGGAGTCAGTTAACTTTACTTTCCTTTTAAGTTAATGGCATTCATGCCTATCGATCTAGATTCTAGAGCAACCGGAACGACTGGTGCATGATTTTTGTTGCAAAAAGACAGGATAAAGTATAACAAAAAATAAAGCATCAATGGACTTTTTTTTTTTAATGCGAATTGAGGAATGATATCAATCTTTCTGTGTTCGAAATTAGACAAAGTATATACTGTAGAGATGACTTCTACCAAACAATCTGTTCTCTGTTTGGCATAGCAATCAAAATGCTTCGAAGTAAAATTTGTTGGCTCTATTATCTACCGAAAGGAGCAGGTGCAGGAGATAGAAAAAAGCTTTGTTGTTTTAAGTTTTTAAATAACAAAAACTGTCGTTCTCAGTTTGCCTTCGAGATCCAAGGATCCTTCCATCCCCCAGGATTCTGCCACATTCGGATAAATATTTGCTTGGTTTGAAAGAAAGATTCTTGTGGTCTCATAATAGGTCAGTCTCATTATTTGGGATAATTATTAAACGAGACACTCATAATATAAAGCAAATAGAAAAATTGAATTTTCTGTCTTTCCAATTTATATAACTTGAATAAGATTACTTTTCTCGGAAGCTTTAGAAATACAAGAATCGACCAGACTTTGAATCTATGTACATCTGTATCCCAAGCAGATGTTTTAGCAGAAACGGAAACAAAAGTGGCATACCTTTTGGAAACACCGCGAGACGATAACATCATTTTTACTGACAGCCAGGCAGCAATAAAAGCAAAAAACTGACGAAATAGGAAGAAAAGCGTCCGTATTTGGCCTTGAAACTGTGGAAAACTCAATAAAAATGTAGAACATAACAAAAACAGTTATACAAAATGTTAGAAAATCATTGGTGGGTGCGATAACTGGCCAGAACATGCTAGGATATCACTCCAAAAAGCTGCGCTTGAATGAGGAAGCCCTGCAAAATCTGAGTAACAAGGACTAACATGAGGTTATAACTCGCTTCTTCTGTAGCTGTCTTAGCCCAGGTACCTTAAGCAATAGAAATCTTGGAACACACATTTAGTTGCAGAGCGCAATAACCAAGTTGTATAGGTTCAAAAGACCAGGAACGCAATACAAAAATGCGCACACAAAACACCAGTATGTTAAAATGAAAAATGAGTAAATCCTCATGCAAAGATGTACAAAAAGGTAGTGTCATTTTGTATATAAACCACCCATAAACATTCAAAGAAGCCTTCAGGTTTGTCCAATGCCCAGTGTCATGCTGTGTCTGCTATGTGAGCCTGCAAAGAATCTCGGCACTTGTGAACTAGATGATACAAATATTGACTTTCTAGGCAGCCAGGCGGTCTTCAAATCTGATCGATTGTCGACGCAACGAGTTAAGACCTATTATAACGAGAGAGTAGCGAAACAGCAGATAAACTGAAAAAAATTGGATCATCACTTGAACCGAGTAGAGAGACCAGTATCCACAAATCTAATGAAAAAGTATCTCGACACATTTGTATGGATGGTCCAGCACTTTTCTGCCTTAAAAAGGAGTAAAAACCAATAGACCATTATTTTCTGACCCCAGCAGTCTGAAGCGGAGGAAATGCTCCAGAACCTTACATATGATGGCAAAATGGGTAGGTATCTCCTTGATACTGCTGTGCGAGAGCTGCAAAAGATCAACTTCAATCCAATCCAATCTAACAAGGCAGTTACTAAGAGTCGTCTTCAAGGTGTTTCAGAACTGATCGGTCAATGGGCTTTTCATAACAATAATTTCTCAATTTAAAATCGCCCCTCAAAGTGGGTCCATAGGCTCGCCACCCAAATTTGGACACCCGAAACGAAAAAAGGCAGTAATCGTTTAGGCTCAGCAGATCTTCAGAAAAAAAGGCATTGTGGATCACCTACTTGTCTTTAAGTGCCAACTGGTGCAAGTATATGCTTATCCTCGTTACGAAAACAACCGAGTGAAAAAGTTTTTTCAAAATAAAAAACATTAAAACCGACAACAACAACAAGAGCAACTAGACTAAGCGACTTTATCAGTGTTTTTAACTAAACCTCCAAAAGCTTTCTATGCTGACCAGTACTTGACCTTAATAATACGTATCAAGATAAGTATAATAGACTTGGGACAAAGTACAAAGTCATCCTCAAATCTAATTTGAAAAGAAAGTGGACAAACCACAAGCTAACCAGAAAAAATGAAAGTTCATTGAATGAAAACGGATAGAGGAAAGAAAAGTTTAATTAAAATCAATCTAAGGGTGGTGACGCAAATTGAGTAGGAACAATGAAAGACGGAAGGGCTAAAGCATCAATAATGCGCCGGATATTTCTGAAACAAGAAGAGTTCTATTTTCGATTATTACGTTTCCATTCCCAACTCGAGAGCGTGTTGGCAAGATTGCATTAAAAAATGCCAAATAGTTGCACATTTCACATCAACGACCCTTTGAAGGGGGTGATAAATCTAGCACCAGGAGGGCTATGAATGATGCTCTCAACTCCGTCATCATGTGATTCGATTCGAAAACAACAGAAACCAAACGGTTGGGGGTTGTCGTCGTCGTCGCTTCTTCGTCGTGATTTTAATTTATTTTTAGATTTCAAAACGTATTAAGTTTTTGATTTGAAAATAGAATAACTTTCGAAAATATTCCACGATAACTCTGATTTGCAAAATCCAGCAGCTAGGTCACGAAAAAAAGGTTCAAGGTCAAACTGATGATACATTCATCACAGTGGATTTGCACAGCAGTTAATCATCGTAGTTAGTTTCACGTGATAAGACTTTTATTGCTTTACAAAGCTTTACAAAAAAACAAAAAAACGTAGACATTCATGGAAGACTGCATTGGGGGCATTGGGGAATCCCAAGACCAATCATTAAACCACAATTAAACTGCAAAAACTATGCAAAATCACTTTTTTCACAACGAAAATTCGCGTTATGAAACACCACTAGAAAGTAGGTAGCACTAGCACCACACAAGAAAAAAGATTCAAGTTCATAGGAGGAAAATTTTTAGTTTGAAGAAGAAAAAATAACTTTTTAGAGCACTTACTTGACTGGTTGAAGGAAGAAATACAATTAAAATTCACACACGAATTTTAATTTCTAATTTATTGGGTTGTTTCCGGTGTCTTTACTGGAAGGTGGACACGATACGATTCACTTTTTAATTTCCAAATCTCTTTGACTAGAGTTGAAAAGCTGATGCAGGGGTGAGAAAGATACAGAAATTTCGCCTGTCTCTGATGAAAATTTTTGTCTGATAAGTAAACGTCAAAAGGTTGTTTAGAGGTCATACATGTGGCGGTATCTTTGAGTGGGAATGCAAAGTGTCGGTTAGTCTATTGTGCAATAGATGTCGCTGCTATAGGTTAGTTGAATTGTAATAGGGTGTTCTCAGCGAAAAAAGACATAAAAGTTTAAAAAATATAATGATAATTAATGTGAGTTTTTTCACATATTGTCTCAAAACAGGCTTGTCAGGTGTGGCGGTTTATCGCCAAACGGGGGATTTTAAATTTATTTTGGCGACACAAAAATGAGTTTGGCGATGTAACCTAAAAAAGGCGATACTTTTCGTTTTTGACGACTTTATTTTTTGAATCGAAGTCTCAATACTTTTTTCATATTTCTCTTTAAGCCTAGTACTCAGATCGTGCTAAACTAAATTTTATCTCTACAATTTTTATCTCTACACACCCTTGCTAAAAAGGCGCGCTAAATTTTGAAGTTGGAGAGAATACAGCTGTTTTACAAATCTCTCAGTTTGTGTAATATAATTTGTAAAATAATTCCAATAATTTTATTTTAAAATGAATCAAACAGAAATTGAAAATTTAATTATTATATGTGCCACTGTTGTGGTAAATGCAATTGCTGCAAAGCGATTTCCAACAGAGCGATTGTTTCGCGTTAATCCCTATCTTAAGGAAAGGAAGCACAAGGGACGTTTCGTAAAAGATGTAAGACATTGAATCTATTTTTTTGAATGTGATAACATTTTAAAAATTGTTTTATATATTTAGTTTCAAGATATGATGGCGAATGTTCCGGTATTCAATTATTTGGTTGTGTTTTTAGGATGGTAGAACCATTTCTGCGTCAAAAAAAAAAAAATACAAGGCCCTTTGATGGTATAAGCCCATTAGAAAAGTTCGCAGTTGCTATGGAGTACGTCTAATAGATAGATGATGTAGGAAATCCTATAACATATCATTCATTGTTTGTTTCAGGTACTTAGCAAGTGGAACCATTCAAAGACATATTGCTTCAGTCTATCGGATCAGCAAGCAAAAGTTTGGAGTTATTTTGGACGAGGTTTGTGTTGCCATATGCGAAGCGTTGAAGTCTGAGATTCCGATTCTGGATGAAGTAGGCTACGCAGAGATTGCCAACGAATACAATGCTTTTTGGAATCTTCCAAATTGTATCGGAGCAATAGACGGAAAACACGTTGCATTAAAGTGTCCGAAAAATGCAGGTAGCTTGTTTTACAACTACAAGGTGCGTACGTTGAATAATAACTCGAAATCATTTAACTTTATGATCAATATGCTATGTATTTAAGGGCTTTCACAGCATTGTTTTAATGGCGATAGTTGATGCAAACTGCAAGTTCATCCATATAGACGTGGGGGCATATGGAAGTGAGGGCGATGCAAATGTTTTCGCATCAACCAAAATTGGAAAGCATATTTTACAGGACAAACTAAATTTTCCTAATGACATGCAAGTTGGGTGTGAAAAGCTTCCTTATTTTTTTGTAGCTGACGATGCATTCCCTCTCACCAAGCGGATAATAAGACCATTTTCCCCTCTGAAACCAAAAACATTGGAGGATGATGAACGAGTTGCAAACTATCGAATAAGCAGAGCTAGACGATGCGTAGAAAATGCTTTTGGTATAACATGTTCTAAATTTATATGCCTTGCCAGAACTATGTTTTGTAATCCGGATAGAGCCCAAAAAATTGAAAAATGCTGCAACTGCGGATGTGCAGGAACTGCTGATTTCCGCAAGGAAATAAGCTCCGTGACAGTTTGAGTCAGGGTAGAAACTGATTCCAGCATTGCGTCTTTTTTTGGAGGCCGTTTTGCCTGAAATATGTGTGTTACTGAAAAGCCATTAAACAACAAATATAAAAAAGGTACTTACAAAAGTAAAGCTTGATGTAGGGGTGTCTTCCTCCTGCTGACTACCTCCTGGATCTTCTTCCATTACCGCAATGCTGGAAAAAGTTCTAGAAAAAAATACAATTGGGATTATTTTCTCCTACGGAAAGATTTTTAAAACAACTTACTTGCGCTTCTCGGATATCGGGGTTAAAAATGCCAAGCAATCGGAGTACTCCCAGTCAATACTAATCTGCTCGGAGAGATGCTCCTGTTGATCTGGGTCCTCCGATGCAGCGCTACCCGACTTAATTTTTTTTTTTTGGACACGGTATGATACCGCAAACTGTCGCGAAGCGATTTCCAGCAAGCTTTGCATTCTTCGACTAAAATAAAATAAAATAATTATTAAAATGAACTATAGTTTCTTTTGCATAATAATTATCGGTACATACCTGTTTTGTCCATATATGCAGCAATGTCGCGCCAGCTTGAGTGGACCTCATCGCAGTTGCTGTGACCTTTGCAGCTCAGGTCCCATATCGCTGGACGTTCTTCCACTAGTCTCGACAATTTTTTTTTTCTTCCGCACTGAAAGTTTTTTTTGTTGACTTTTTTGTATTTTCGGCAAGATATTCATTTAAAAAATCCATTGTTTGTAATATTTTGTAGACTATTCTTTTCAAAAAGCGCGCACAAAATGACAACTGTCAGAATTTATCTTGTGAAATAATGCTTTTTACATTATTTCGCAAGCTAAATTTTGTGGAGACTTTTTTTCTTAGCCGTCAGTCTGACAGCTGGAATTTAGCTTCAAGTGAGTACTACTCAGCTAAAAACCCAAGCTAAAATTTATCTTTGGAGGAAATTTGTATGGAAGATAAATTTTAGCGCGATCTGAGTACTAGGCTTTAGCAATTAAACCTTAGATTTTTTCCATTCCTGAATTCTGAATGGAGTCATCGAAAAAGTAATTTTGAACACAGACACTTCAGATCGATTTATTTCTCTAAATGACGTACGTCAAACCGAATTCGTGTTCGTGCATTCGTTTTCTAACCATAGTCAACAGTTGTTAACAATAGCCAACAAAAAGGCGTTCCTTTAATCCAAATTAGTTACAATGTGAAAATATGACGTCATAACAGCGTTCCTAAATTTACGTTGAAGTGTAAAATAGTTACGATTTGTTACTATTTCCAACTCATTTGCATGATATGAGTTGAGATTTTTGATGTGAAAAATTGGAAATTTAGTATTAAACATTTCGAAGTCTTCAATAAAAATCAAACCAAAAAATTACAAATACTCGAATTTAGGAGGAACGTCTTTCTTTTCTTTGAGTGATCAACAACAAATAAAATGGATTTTTCGACAATTTTCAACGATGGAAAAGAATAATTTCATAAGTTCCTCAATTACAAAATAATGTTAAAAGTTGTTGTTTGACAGTTTAACAAGTTCCAAAAATGTATCGCTCGTAAATGGTTTGTAAAAAAAAAAAAAAACAAATCCTAATGGTGGATTTACACTAATCTGCATCCTTACTTCTTCAAAAAAGAAGTATACAACATATAAAAGTCATACGCGTGTGATAGAGAGGGGAGATAAAAATGAAGAACATCTTCATAAATCAAGATTATAGGAAATATGAGAAATGAAGATGAAGATTATGGTGAAGACAAACATGCTCATCTTCATTATTGGTGGATTTACACTAATCTGCATCCTTACTTCTTCAAAAAAGAAGGATACAACATATAAAAGTCATACGCGTGTGATAGAGAGGGGAGATAAAAATGAAGAAAATCTTCATAAATCAAGATTATAGGAAATAGGAGAAATGAAGATGAAGATTATAGTGAAGACAAACATGTTCATCTTCATTACAGCATGTTCTTCTGCATTTCGAGGTTCCTATAATTTCTATAGTTCAGGCCAACAGTTTTTCTCGTTTTGACACCAATTTTCGAATTTTCATGTTCAAATTTGAAATTTTCTCTTGTGAATTCCAATCACCTGAACTCAACAAAGCCAACAACTACAACTGTCAAATTTTGTTTCCTTCATTTATTTCCGAACATCAAAACAAAAAACAAAAAGCGGCAAAATTAAAAAATGGAAAAAAACGCCAAAATGTTAAAAAGTAAGTAATAACAAATTATTTGTAATTAGCTATTATTTAACCATTTTTCCTTAATTCAGAAGATAAACGTTCTTGTGAGGATGATATTATTTTGGAGGAAGTTTTCGGAGATGATGGTTTGTTCTTTTAATTGTTTGTGCTGCATATTTAACATTTTAGTTTTTTTTTTAGATTTTTTCAGCTATGAATTCCTCACGGATGATTATGATCCAATGGAAATAGAGGAATTTGAAGGAAATAAAGAAATAACATTTCCAGAAGGAAAAATCGGTGAGTATATACATTGCGGAGGAGATATACAACTGAATTTTATGGCCTCACTAATCCAATTTTGTATTGCATTTAGATTTCCTTATAGAAGCAGTTAGGCAGAGGCCCGCACTATGGAATATAAAGAACGCGGAGTATAGGAACAGAATAGTGCGAAATAGGTTGTGGGGTGAAGTTCTGTTGGAAATAAGTAAGATATTGATATATATAAGTACGTGTACCTACGGTGTTGATAAATATCTTCTTTTTCTCAATTATTATTTTTTATTTCAGACCTGGACGAGAAATTTCGTGGTGTGGCAAAAAAACGGTGGGACACCCTCAAAACTGGGTATTCTCGTACAAAGAAACCCGCACCAAGTGGTTCTGGAGGGAAGAACGCCAAATATAAATATTCCCAGGTGTTATCTTTCTTAGATGACACTAACGAACCCCGAAGGTAGATACATAAGAACTTATAAATTTATTTAAATCTAATTTTATATTATCAAATATAGAACGACAACGCTTATGTCTCCGGCAACTCCAAACCGGTTCGATGAAGAAACTGCTCCAAGAAACAAAAGTAGATATTTCATTGTTAAAATTATATTTTCAAAACTCATTAAAATTATATTTTTCAGAAGCAG
The DNA here is from genome assembly GCA_916050605.2 of Platycheirus albimanus. NCBI lineage: Eukaryota > Metazoa > Arthropoda > Insecta > Diptera > Syrphidae > Platycheirus > Platycheirus albimanus. The sequence goes on along the minus strand of OU696696.1, from coordinate 263,238,852 downwards.
CCAAATTGACAACCCATCAACAGTTTCAGGCTGAGGCGCTGGGGATACTGAAGGACTTGAACCAGCCCAAACAGCCTCAAAAGCCTGACCAGCCTCAAAAGCCTGACCAGTCCACACTCGACACCTAAAACGTTTGCTGCCTTAACATGTGAAATGATATGTCAGGACATGGAAACACTAACTGAAATGGAGCAGAGGAGTTTGAGGACAGTGCTATAAGCCGAAGTAGACGTGGCTGTTCGGCGAAACAGGAATGCTGGGCAGTAGTCATCACCATCATCATCATCATCATCATCATCATCATCATCATCATCATCATCATCATCATAGCATGTTCTTCTGCATTTGGATGTTCCTATAATGTCTATAGTTCAGGCCAGCAGTTTCTCTCGTTTTGTCACCAATTTTCGAATTTTCAAGTTCAAAAATGAAATTTTCGCTCTTGAATCCCAATAACCTGAAGTCAAGAAAGTCAAGAACTACAACTGTCAAATTTTTTTTTATTGATTGCCATTTGGCAAACAACAATTAAATAGCGGCAAAATGGAAAAACATACAAAAAGGTTAAAAAGTAAATAATAATATCTAGATTATTATTATTAACTATTATTCATAAACTTTTTTTTCAGAAGATAAACGTTCCTGCCAGGATAGCTTTTGGAAGAACCCCAGCGAAGATGATGGTTTGTTTTTCTTAATTGTTTGTGCAGCATGTTTTATATCAGTGTATTATTTTCAGACTTAATTTGAGCAAAGTCAACATCAACACATCGACGACTGACGACTCGTGGAAGGCTATTCCCAAAGACAACTTCTATTTTGTAGATACTATCCCTGGGCAGAATACATTGTCGCTGAAGCTACCCAATGTCGTCGAGAAAGCCATGATCCATCAGTGTATAAAATTCCGAGTTCGCTGAAGAAACAAAATTGTCAAATAATCTTGCGATTTGATTTTTTGTTATGTTGTTGTTCTGTTGTGGAGTTGGTTCATTTTTACTTATCTGTGCACTGCCCAGCAATTATGTTAAAACACATATTTTGAGTTTGGTGATGTTTGGAGTGGACAATTTTGAAATTTGGCGATTTTTTTCGCGATTTTAATTTAAAGTTTGGCTACTTAGCTTTTATAAACCTGACAACCCTGTCTCAAAATAAATAAATATTCATGAATTTTTTAAATGGTTATCTGAAAAATTAGAGCGCTATGCGGGCGCCAGTAAGTTTAAGTTTTGTTAAGAAGATATTTAAGCTAGTTTTTAAAGTTTTTGGTTAGCTGTCGTAAGATACATAGATTAAGAAATTGAATTTAATAAAAACTGAATTAGAAAAAAAAGGATCTTAAATTTTAACGTCATTGCATTTTTGAGAAAACAGATGCTTTCGAAATGTACGACAGATAAAAATGTTATAAAAAAGCTACTTTAGTAATTTTCCCACCGGCTTTGTTTTATTGGGGAGTGAAAAAGTAGACAAAATAAAATTACTCTTGCCGCTCAATGCAAGAAGGACACATAAGACATAACTGAGTTACCTACCTACCTTGTATATATAACATATACCTACCTACTTTTAAAATAGTAATATTGAGTTATCTTGTAGTTGAACTCAAGTGGCGTAATATGTTCCATAAAAATTAAATTAAAAAGTTTGAGCTGCCACAACCGCGTATGCAAAGACGTAGTATAGTCAAAATTATATAACTTTCCATTGGTTCTACTCAATGAATACTCATTTTGAAAACAAACCAGTGTTGTTCGACTTTTTTACTTTATGTTTTTATGTAGTTTTTTAAATTTTATACATTAGTTTTTTACCTGCTGTATTTGTATCATGGCTTATGGTAAAAAAAAAACTTAAAAATGTAGGTATAAGAAAGTGAAAACCGTGGAATATAAATTAAAATTAGGGGTTTGAAAACTGGAGATGAGAGTTGCAACTTCTGTTTTTTTTTTTTTAACTTGATTAAAAAGCCTGTACCCCTGTTCTGTAACTTTCGCATCGAAAAAAACAATCTAAGAACGCTGTGAATTGAAACAAAACACATTTTACCGCATCATCCTGTTTCTGTTAGTTTGACAATCGAAAAATTTTCGATTGAAACGAATTGGAATTGCAAACTGGAAGTATGCAGAAAAGTGGTGTTCTGTAAAAATGAAAATCGAAATTTTTTGTATTTTAAACGTCAAATTTTATCATTTGCTTCTGACCAGGCGCTATATACATACAATACAATGAACCAAACTAATAAGGTAATTAAAATTAAATTGGTTCTTAAATTATGTTTTGTTATATTAACGTTAAAATTAAACTCAATTTTTCAGAGACCTTCAAAAATCTCCAAAAGGCAGAAAGATATGCTCGTGGATTTCATGTTACTTAACATTGAATTTGCAAGGGGGCAATTTACAGGTGTGAATGCCCACCAGAGGCAGGCTGAGCAGAGGGAAGTACTTAGTTCCCAGCTGAACTCCATTGGCTCAGTACTGAAATCAGTGGATCAGTGGAAAAAGGTAAACTAAACCATATTTAATTCACCAACATTTTTGTTAATATTAAAATGTTCTTAGTGTTGGATTGATATCAAATTTGCTGTCCGTAAGCTGGCAAACGAGCAAGGAGCTTTTAGGAACAGAACCGGGGGTGGAGGTTTATCCGATGCACCTCGAGAGTTTACGGAGTTCGAGGAGAAAGTACTCAGGATAACCTCGAGGGATGCGGTCGATGGAGACGCCTCCACCCCTGAGCTGGGAGCAGCTTCAACCAATGTAAGTTTAAGTCTTCATCTTCCTTCCTTTTTTTAATTTGTTTTTATTTTGCAGGCAACATCATCCGTTCAAATGGAATTAGGGAGGCTGAATAATAGCGACTCGGATTCAGAGTTGCCTCCCACAAAAAAAAGACAGTTCTTGATGGCCTACATAAGTGCCTTAGAAGAGGCAAAAGAAATGCATGATGCAATAGATGCAAAATTAAATAAAGTGCTGGAGCAAAATCAGCAAATTATTGATCAAAACAAGCAAATTACTGACCAAACCAAGCAAATCCTTGATGAAAACAAGGAAATGCTTGATATGTGTAAAAGCATTTTTATTAATTAATCATTGACTTTTTTGTATTTCATAGTTTGTGTGTTTTTATTATTTATTTTATTTCTTTAACCCTGCATAAAGTTCCTTTTTCTTTTAATTTAATTTAAGTTTCGTCTATCTTCCATTTCATTTCATTCATTGTTATAATTAATTGTTAATTGTTTCATTAAAAATGTTTAATCATTCATATTTGGTTTCCATTCTATACGTGCTATATTACATTATTAGTTAGAAAATTAATGTGGTACTGGGAGTCACTAAAACAATTGTTCGCAATGCCTTGTCTAATTTATTTTTATTACATATTCACACTTTAGATACCTACTGGAGAGGCACAACTCCAAACCACCAGGTTTTTCATCACGAGAAGACATTAAAGATGTTTCAGGATATAAAATTGGAGTAAACCTTAGGGAACGAAAACACGCTGTGTAAATGAGCTTGAATTAAGCGTTACACATAAATACGAAATAAATTTTTTTAATATTCCACTTATTTTACTTTTAAGGTGCCAGATCTTGAACTATCTTGACTATTTTGAGATGAGTTAGATGTATGTATTTCCACCGCTTGGAGTGGTCTCTGTATCCAGCGCCAGCACCTTTTCCAAAACATGCTCACACACTTTTCTACATTGAATGAACTCATTTGCCACCAGTCGATCCTGTCATATATAATTTCCGTAAAAACAATATGATGTTGGTTTAGAGCTCCTGCTAACTCTTTATTTTAATTATTCAATGACGAGCAGCTTCTAGAATCATTTTTAGTAAAAACTGTTCATCGATTTTTGTTTTGCTTTACATTACATTTTGATTAATTGAAATTTATGAAAATAAAATATTTTCATCCGCAAGCATTATACTCTTACATCAAAATATAATATAAATTTACAAAACTTATTGAACTAAAAAACAAAACAAAACAAAAAAACAGAAAGAGTGCACGGCTTCACATTGCCCTTTAAGAGTGAGGTAAATTCATGAAGCACCACGGAAGGGAAATATCACGTCCTTATTTTATTATTCCATTTCAAAATGTGTGTAACAACAAGTCCATAAAACTGTGCTCTTAGATATAATTTAGATTCAGCCATCGTTTTATTTTCTTTCTGTGTAAAGTTTGTGTACGTATACTCGTATGTCCTATGTTAGAGAGTCCAATAAACCGCACGTGCTGAAAAGTTAAACACACAAAAGACATCATCACATAAGGCCCCGGGCCTTCCGCTCAGGGTGAACGGTGAAGCAAATGCGAAATGTGCAAGGACATCTCTTTAGGTTGAGTGTCAAAATTGAGCATCAATGAATCTAGGAAGTGCCACCTTTCAATTAATGCATCGCATTATATGAGAAATTGACCTTTATCTTTAAACGTGATTTGCGGCTAAACTAGACGTGCTAGAGGTACCAAAGTTGACATCTTAAAACTTGACTTGCGGTTAAACTAAGCGGCCAAGCGACTTTAAAAATGCATATTCGTGATCTAGAAAGTGCCAGTTCTAAAAAATCATTAAATTCATACTCGAACAATATTCATAGCTCTTTTCTGAATGAACAAAGAGAAACGCATAATATAAAGTGTTGGTTAGATTTTAAGTGTCATGTGACAGCTTAACATACCGACTTCCATTGGAAGTTCCAGTCAAACAAAGGCTGGAATTTACGAATATCGCATGGACTTACAGAAACCGAATTATTTCCAGAATCGATATGGATATAATTTTTCATTTCATTTTTCTTCGATGCGGAAAGTTATCGACGAAGTTACAGAACAGGGGTCCTGGACACCTGTTCTGTAATTTTCGCATCGAAAAAAATAATCGAAGAACGCTGTGAATTGAAACAAAACTCATTTTACCGCATCATCCTGTTTCTGTAAATTTGACAATCGAAACATTTTCGATTGAAACGAATTGGAATATTGCAAACTGAATTTTTTATTTTAAACGTCAAATTTTATCATTCGCTTTTGACCAGTCGCTATACATGAAGTAAAATGGACCAAACCAATGAAGTAATTAAAATAAAATAGTTTTTTATGTTTTCTAATGTTATTTACACATATTAAACTCAATTTCAGAGATCTTCGAAAATTTCAACAAAAAGTCAAAAAAATGGAATGGTAGACTACATGGAAAGCAATCTCGAGTTTGCAAGAGGGCAATTCTCAAAAGTGAATGCCCACCAGAGACAAGCTGAGCAGTGGGAAATGCTCAGTTCCCAGTTGAATTCCGTCGGCTCGGTTATAAAGACAGTGAAGAAGTTTAAAAAGGTAAACTAAACCATATTTAACTAACCAACATTTTTAGTGTTGGATTACATCGAATTTGCTGTCCGCAAGCTGGCAAATAAAAAAAGAGCTTGCATGAATAGGACTGGAGGTGGAGGTCCGCAAGACAGTTGCAAAACATTCACATTTTCCACTCACACAGACAAAACTTTGGCAACTTGCATGCCAACTGGCAAGACGGTTTTGTTGCTAGTAGCTCTGCCAGGTGATTTGATATTTCCTGCAAGTTTTGGAGCCTCGTTTATGTATTATCACTTATTGGGGCATATTCATAGATGATGTTTAAGTTGGTGCTAAGCTAAACTGGAGTAGCTTATGGAAACTTCATCAGTTAAACTCCAGTTTTTCTTAGCAACAGCTTAAACATCATCTATGAATATGCCCCATTATGTATAAATTTGTCGTTATAGTGTAGTTTCATACAGAAATCGTAGACATTTACAAAAATACACATTTCGGAAACGAGGCTTTTTAAACGTCAACGTCAGTGCAGACGGTTGAAATTGAATATACTGTTAAAGAAGGTTAAAATATTTCTGAAATAGTGAGCAATAAATAAAAAAAAATGAATTTCAAACAAGAAAAACGCTTAAGTTTATAGAACTTTATAGGCAAAGCAAAGTGTTGTGGAACATGATTTTGGGTTTATATCGCCGTGCCGATTTAAATGTGAAATGAATGTCCATGAATGTAGAGGATGTAAAAAAAAATTAAATCCCTACGTTCAACGTAGTCTGCCGAGAAGGCCAAGGTGGACTCAAGCAAGAAGTCGGGATGTGATGCTGAATCGATATATACAAGCTCTCCCTATTTTGGTTCACTCAAAAAATGTCCTTTTTAAATTCATCGATAATTCGTAGGAGAACTATCAACAACTCAATGGTGAATAAAACAATTTCTTCCACTTTTTACGACGATGTAGGTTTTTATATTTTTAAAATTATAATCCTCTCTCTTCATCATCTTGCATCAATTTCTAAGTTTTTACTATATGAATTGAAAGTAAACCAATTGAAAGAAGTAAGTTTGTAATACTAAGCATTTAATGGAAAAAAAATTGAAATAATTTATTAATGAAATACCAGATTCTTCTCATCAAGTAGTTGTGCAAAACACAAGATGTCAATATGATTGCATCTACTGTACCTGGTAAAACTTCGATAGGGCGACGAAAAATCCTAAATCGGTTGGCCAGCCTTCCGAATGCACATTCAACCTCCATTCTGGCACGGCAGATTCGGTAATTGAAAACTTCTTTTTGAATACTCAATTTGAGGTTTCTGCTGAAAGGCTTCATCAAATGCTTATCAAGCCCAAAAGCATCATCACCAATAAAAAATAATCAATGTTGTTTCCCAGACCAACTAATTGTTTCTTATCTGGAACATTCAAAGTTCCATTGTAGCTTGATAAAGGTAGCTGCCCTGAAATATAGTATTGTCCGAAGCCTTTCCATTGCACCCAACATAAATAAAAGTGAATCGGTTGTGTGCATCAACTGAAGCAAACAAAACAATGCTATAAAATCCTTAAAAGTTGTAAGCTTTAATACGAACACTTTTACCGTCCAAGGCTCCTAATGTGTGAGGGAACTGCCATAATGCGTTAAAATCCTTAGCTATCTGCAACCACTCATTTTTATCGTGAGGAATCTGTTAAGAAATGAAATAAAAATGTTTATTAGACTAATTTTTTTTTTAGGAATCGGAAAGATCAAATAATGCCGTCAGAGGGTTGTCATTTGAAGATCTTCAACCAGAGAGTAGTGGACTGAACAGGAACACTTCATCAATATTGGAAGGCCGAGGTCCTTCGGCAGTGTTAACTCCATCACAAAAGCGGACACAGGACAAATAAAAAAGGAAGGCAAAGAATCTTCAGCAACTCCATCACAGAAGGAAACAAACCAATTTGATACCGCGCTTGATGCTTTGATGGAGCTCAATAAGCCCAAAGACTTATTTAAGAATTTCGCTGAGAATATTGCAGCTCAGTTAAGAAATGGACATGCAGCGGGTTGTCATTTGAAGATCTTCAACCAGGGAGTAGTTGACAGAACACTTCATCAATATTGGAAGGCAGAGGTCCTTCGGCAGTGGTAACTCCATCACAAAAACGGACACAGGACAAATCAGTAAAGGAAGGCAAAGAATCTTCAGCAACTCCATCACAGAAGGAAACAAACGATTTATTTAAGAATTTTGCTGAGAATATTGCAGCTCAGTTAAGAAATTTACCTGAGAGAGTTGCCTGCAAACTTATGATGGACATGCAGCTTATGACTCACGAAAAAAAAATTGCACATTTAAACGAAATGGAAAATCTTGACAGTCAAAAAACATCAGCTACTACATCATCTTCAACTCAAGTTGTTACTCCAGAAGCAGAAGAAACTGTCCAAATATTGTTCAACGAAACCTTAAACAAAAATTATTTTGACCCGAGGGCCTCGACACCATTGAGTGATTTTGATGAAGAAGGGACGTATGTCGAAGAATTTCTTTTTGAATAGAATCTCCTGCTGTTTTAATAATCGTTATAACGCCCTTGTGTTATTTTATATAATTTTTTTTGTGTTATGTTATGTTTAATAAAAAATATACCCACTAGAAGTGAAATAATCACATTGTTTACTTTCTTACCTTTAAATATTGAGGTTGAAGGCTTTCATAATATTGCCTTTAAGGCTATAGGTACAAGTGCACCAATCGTGTTTCTTGAGATTTTCGATAAGAATTCTAAAGATTTGTAAGAATCACCAGTCGCCAAGTACCAAAGCGTCAAGCAAAGTTTCATCCTTGGAATTATTGCGGTGCGCATGTGCATATCCTTCTTTTCCAAGCTGTTATGAACCTAAATTTAATAAAATTTATTCTATTATAACGTAACGATATATAAGAAGAGTTGAAATTGAATAATGAAAGTTTAATATTGGCAAAGATATATACGAGTACATATAGGTAGTTGACAATGAGCATAATATTGGGAAGGATACTGAGGTGCATTTGCCTTTCGAGTAAAATAATTTTTTCGAGTTTATTTAGGATTGCTATGGATGGAATGGCTGGTAACTTTAATGAAACTCAGCCACCGCCAATAATAGTGTTTGGCCTAATTTAGGACGATACCTACATGACGGCAGCTGCAGTATCATACACAATCGATCAGTGACCAAAAAAAAAATTGGAAGAATAAAAGAACTTGAGACATCGTCGTCCAGAAATTCAAATCAAAGGCATAATTCAGTTTAGCTTACCAAACTCAAAACTTCCTCAAATTATGTTTATGTTTAACCTTGTGAAATTTTGGAAGTCCTTCTCGTCCTCCTCCAAAAAAAAAATAAAAATGATCAAAGGCAACATTCAGTTTAGCTTACCAAACTCAAAACTTCCTCAAACTGGGTTATGTTTAACCTTGTGAAATTTTGGAAGTCCTTCTCGTCCTCCTCCCAAAAAAAAACCTTCAATAAAAATGATTCTTAATCGTGTTCCGACCTATACTTTAAAACATTATTGTTATTGAAAAGTTTTTTTTGAAAAAATTATCACATTACAAACCTTTTAATTAATAAAGGCTTCACCCAACCTTTCCTTTGCATTTTTGCTTTATTTTCTTTTTCTAACAATTTTTGTATGCCCTTTAAAATTACCATCGACGCCATTAATTTAAATTGACGCTTTGATACCGACATCATCAAATTTTTTGATTTTGTTTTTAAATTCTAAATTCATCTTCAAATTGAAATAGAAAATTGACATTTGCAAGCTATTAGCAACTTGCTTGTGCAGCCTACGTCACAGCAAAAACACAGATAGGAATTTGACAGTTAATACATGTAGCAACCTGGGCTGGATGCCAGTAGCTGGCATGTGTGCCCAAAGGATAATTACGCTATTGTTAATAGGAAAGGTCATGAAGTCCACGTCAATCGAAACAAAATGTTCACGACACAAAAGTAATGTATGTGACGGTAGACTTGAACAAGTGCTAAATGATGAGCCCACCGTTCATACTTGGGCAAAACGCACTCAGGCCACGGATCTTTTTATTTTATTTTTAATAATCTAAACAACCAACTTGGTACATGCTCGTATTAAATTTAAAAGCAACAACTTTTGTTGTTTTTTCATTTAATTTTTCAATGGAATATTTTTCTTTGAATTTTAATCATCAATTACCTACTTGGCAAACGAGCATGGCATTAATTAGGGTTTATGCTTTTTTATAAAGCTCCCTAAAAATATATAATTCACAGTGCAGTTTTGCACTAAAAATCATATATAGTGTCGATTTTATAGAACAAATTGCGTCTTAGAAGAGTATGAACGGCATGGGCATCTAACTGATGAGCCCACCGTTAATACTTGGGCACTCAGGCCCAGGCTTGCCAGATTGTGCGATATATCGCAAAACGTGCGATATTTTTTTAAATTTGCGGCGTAAAATATGATTTTGCGATATTGCATATTTTGTGCGATATTTGCGGTATATTTTTTCCCTACAATAAAATTAAATTTTAAGATAAAATAATATCACAAATAATTAAAATAACTTAGAACACATACGTTTTCTTTAAACACAAAAAGTCCTGCATTGATTCACTGTATCATTTTCACTTCAGACAGACTCGAATACGCCTGCTGTTATTGTTTTAGGTATGAACTAAGAACCAGAGAGAAGATACTAATAGAGAGAAACAACTTCCTCGCCTCCGTCCCCGCAAAGATTTTTGTTTACATTTTTATAATGAGTTGAATTCCTATCGGGATATACATGTTTTCTCCTTGTCCAGAACAAAAAAAATCAAAAAAAAAATGTGTGTCTCTTTCTCTCTTATTTAAAGGTCTATGGACAGCAACTTGCATCTGTGTTGTCCTCACATTTTTTTTATATGGAGTTTAATACAGATGCAAGTTGCTGGCCGAATCGCAGCTTGTAGGCTAAAAGAGAGCCATCGTCGAAGTTGCCTCTCTCTATTAGTATCTTCTCTCTGCTAAGAACTAAGTATAGCCCATGACAAAACAAAACTTCATCCACCTTAGAGACTCGCCCGCTGTTTTTGTTTTAAAAACTAAGTAGCCCGTGACAAAACAAAACTTCATATGTCATAAGTCATTGTCTCATTGTTTTTGTTTGTGAAATACTGTGTTCAAGTAAGCATTTTTTGTTAAAACTTATAAAAACTATACAAAATATGAGTTCGAACGCAAATAAAAAACAATAACTTTTAAATATCAAAAGGAATGGGAGGATCTCCATGTTTTTAAAGGTAATTAAATGGGAATATATCATTGAACTTACTCAGCTTGTTCTATTTGTTACTACCCAAAGGGTGGCTGCAAAAATCTAAAAATGTTTCTAAGGCGTTTTGCAAATTGTGCCAATGCGATTTAAGAGCCCACAAAAAAGATTTGGAAAGACATGCACAAGGAAAATCACACCAATTAAAAGCCAACAAAATCCAAAAAACTCGAATGGGAAATTTTAGTTCGTAATTTTATTTATAGGTAATCAATCTTTCGCTTCTTTTTTCTTACACTAATTATTAGTTACTGTAACAAGTGCAAGAAAAACGAAAATTATTGAGCTACGGCTGGCGTATTTTATTATTCATAGTGCTATACGCTCTATCGACCATTTGGGGGAGGTTTTTAATGAAGCCAATCAAACAGAATCAGTGAAGATCCACAGAACCAAGTGCACTGCCCTCATCAAAAATGTTCTTGCTCCTTCATTTAAAAAAGAGCTTGTCGAAAGCATTGGTGAGGCCAGATACTCTTTGATTCTTGATGAGTCAACAGACGTTTCAACGCATAAATATTTATGTATTTGCATAAGATATTTATGCAGTGACTCAAAAAAAGTTGTGACTGATTACCTGGGTTTAATAGAAGTCACAGAATGCACTGGCCAAATATTGAGCGACGAAGTTGTACGATATCTCGACACAAGTAATTTGAAGTTAGAAAACCTTATAGGCATTGGCACTGATGGTGCAAGTAATCTCTGTGGTAAAAACAACTCGTTGTTTACACATTTAAAAGAAAAGGTACCAAATCTGTACTCATCAAGTGTATATGCCACAATATAAATATATGCAGCTCAAACGCGTCGAAGGTTCTTCCAGCACAACTTGACTTTATGGTCAGAGAAAGCTATAATTAGTTTGCACATAGTGCACTGCGCAAAAGCAAGTATGAGACGCTTTTTAAACTTATAAACGGCGAAACCATCTCAAAAAAAAAAATCTTATTGCTTTGTGCAACACACTATTACACTTTTTTCCGCGGTACACGATACGGTAGGGGGAAGGAAATGGGAGAAAGAACGACCGAAGGGAAGTTTTTGTTGCGGTAAAGTTTACCATAACAACACGTTGGCTTTGTCGGTATGAAGCTATAAAGCGCATATACGAACAATTTTTGGAGCTTCAAACACATTTCGATATATGCGCCTTAAACGAAAAGTGCCATTCTGCTAAAATGTTGTCGGATCTTTTCAAAAACCAGAAGAACAATCTGTTACTTTCAGCAGTCGTTCCCATAGTAAGAGAAATGAACGCACTTAATTTATTCTTTCAAGCGACTGACGTAAATTTCTTGAAAGCTCAAAATGAAATTGAAACGGTTGCTCGCTTTTTAGCTCAAAAAGTCTTATTGATTATTCCGGATCCAAAAATAGACATTCAAACTGTCATTGAATTGACAAATCATGAAGAAAATTTAAGACCAATTTCTGAAGTTGATCTGGGATCTGATTTTGAAAGGAAGTGCCGAGAAAAAAATGTGACTACAGATTGTGCAATAGATATAAAGAAAGAGATGTCTTTTTTTATCAAAACGCTCCTTTTTGAAATAAAAAAACGCTTATCGGAATCCAGCAATCTTTTCACGAAAATAGGATATTTGTTTCCAAAAGTATGTTTGAGTCACCTTCGCCCAGATTTCAAAATGCTGCCATTCGGTGTTCTTCCTCGTCAAGTATCCTATGAATGCTCAACAGAACTAGAAGCACAATGGAACAAACTCATACTAGTCAACTGGATTGAAGAGTTTCATCCAGAGCCGATACCAGACGAGGATGCGGTTGAATTTTGGATTCGAGTTTCCGAAACCAAAAATGCCATTGGCAAAAATCAATTTTCAGAACTAAGCCAGTTTGCTTTAAGTGCTCTTTCCTTACCGGCAAGTAATGCTATTGTGGAAAGATCATTTTCTTACATGAACGCAATCAAGACCAAAAGTCGCTCTAAGATTAAAATACAATTTTTGGATCCACTAATGCGGATAAGGATTCATTCTCGTGTAAAAAAACATCTGCTGCAATAGTTTTCAACCAACCCCAAATATGCTTGAAGCCTTCAATTCGAACATGTACGAGCAATACTCGATTGAGGATGAAGAAGATGTAAGCTCATACATGGAAACTTTTTCAAATACTTAATACAAATAACTTATTAATACAATATTTTAAACTTCCTTTTCTAATGCAATACTATTTATTTGTGTATAAGTTCCTTTTTTTATGTAACCAAATGTATAAAACAAAATTTAATAAAACTGCTTTATTTTAACTGTATTTTTTTATTGATTTAGGCAATTTGCGGTTTTTGCGAAATTTTTTTTTAAATTTTGCGGTATTTTGCGAAACATTATATTGAAATTGCGATATTCGTTCATAAAAGTCTGGCAAGCCTGCTCAGGCCACGGATCTTTTTATTTTATTTTTAATAATCTAAAAGCAACAACTTTTGTTGTTGTTTTTTCATTTAATTTTTCAATAGAATATTTTTCTTTGAATTTTAATCATCAATTACTTGGCCAATCATATAGTGTCGATTTTATCGAACAAATTGCGTCTTAGAAGAGTATGAAGATGAACGGCATCTAACTGATGAGCCCACCGTTCATACTTGGGCGAAACGCACTCAGGCCACGGAACTTTTTATTTTATTCTCGTTTGAATTATTACTGTGCGGAAGCACTTTTTGAGGCGTTTGAAAAATTATAGAAAAATAATGTTTCCATTCTTTTCAATCTCTTATACGTTATACCTACTACAGTGACTCCAAAAACAAGAGGTGAGATTGCAAAACGCAGAAGAATATTGGAGCATGACCATCGGTATATAATGACACCGAAAAGTACTTTCCAAAAAGTTCTATAAACACGAAAAACTGTAAAACAGGAACAATGCAAAAACAAAATCGGAAAGCAATGTATAAAGCGATTGACTTTTAAAATGGATTCCCTAAAAGACATTGCTGATGAATTGCGAAAAAGAAATTTGGTTCCGGAGTCAGGTCTGAATTGTCTCGATTCAGTAAAAAAAAAATTTGAGAGTAGTTCCCCTAATACTGGGTAAGGAATAAGCAGAGAAAAATATCCTTCACCTCTACGATCATTTGCAATGACCCTTTGTTTTTATTCACTCAAAGCCGTCGCGCTCTACTGGAACCTTGTACCCTTAGATATTGGAACACTTCCATTGAAGGTGAACCTGGCTTCACAGCCGAAAGTTTTTAAGCACTAAATATAAAAGTCGAGGTAGCTAATCTATCCAGCAGCAAAGATATTTGCAGCGTAATGCTCGACAAAATCTATATAAAATCCGGGCTTCAAAACATTTCTGTCGTCAAAATTAGGGGGTATGTGGATTATTTCGGAACTGAAGCTAAGGTTTCCGACGAGATACCTTCAGCAAAAGATGCGATGGTGTTGATGGTTGTGTTGTTAGATAAGTCTTGGAAATTGTCCATAGGATATTTCCTTATTAACGGAATCGATACAACTACCAACGCGTAGCTGGTCGTGAACAGTTTGAGAAAACTGCCAGATGTTGGTGTTGAGGTTGTGTCCGTGACGTTGGATGGTCCGTATCAACATTTTGCAACCATGCGTTTATTAGGGGCTAATCTTGAAATGGATGACTGCCGTCCTTATTTACCATGCCCATCTAAAGCAAGGTTTTTGTCATTTTTGACCCATGTGATATGCTAAAACTTATTCGGAATTGCTTGGGTGAATATAAAAAATTAAAAGATGGGGACGGCAACGCCATCGAGTGGAGATACATCGAAGAATTGATAAAAATTCAAAAAAATGGAGGGTTGAGAGCAGGAAATAGGCTCAAATGGTCCCATTTAAAATACCACAAGCTAAAAATGAAAGTCTATCTAGCGGTTTAAACTTTCAGCAGCAGCGTTGCGGGAAGCATTGAATATTGCGATAGAATCTTATAGTTGGATCAATTCAAAGGAAGCTATGCGAGTGTAAGGTTTATACGTTGTGTTGATCGTATCTTTGATTTCTTGAACTCCGGCAATCCCTTCGAAAAAGGATATAAAGCGTAAGGCTCCTTTGAGATGCAACAAGGAGATGTTCCGGCGGCCACAAATAAAAATAAATAAAAAAATTACAACTACGCATTTATTAATTTCTTAATGATTTAAATTATTGACTATTTTTTATAATAATAATTGTTCCTCCTGGGTGGATGTATTGTTCTTGTTTTTTTTTGAAAAAGGCCTTGTGGCATATTTTTAATGATACCTATATTTGTGTCATTATAGAAGTTAACTTATTTGGTGTGCTCTTTTTATTTTGTACTATTAAATACATATATATATTATATTATAATTGCAATATATATTTAGCATGGCAACTTATGTTAATTCAAGTTACGGGAAACCTTAGCTGCATTTCGGTGGATACATTTACATTAAACACCGAACTACACCTATTTTGGCAAGTTGGCGTTGCGATAAGTATTGGAATCAAGGGTGTCGTGGAAGGGCAGTTGTAATGGGTTCAGAGACCATTATGACTGCCGACCACAATCATATTCCTTCCCCGGTCGAGTGCGAAGTAGCCGGACAGGAGCAGACGGTGAAGACCCAAGCCACTGTTTCTCAAGAGAGTCCAAGGACGATAAGTATACGGGCTATGGAAGGTGTTTCCGCACCTTCTTTGGTCCGTTTTCCGGACTTTGACTCTTTGTGAAAAGCAGTGTCGAGGGAAAAGCGTCGGCATCAGATATTGACTATTCCACACACCCGGTCCGATATTGATATCCCCGCTGACCTGTTAGTGACCAAGACGGCAGTGTCAGAAAATTTTTTGCTCGCTGACACAGGCAGATGGTATGAGAACCGAATAATTAAATTCGATGGAGCACTTAAGGTGTGCCCAAAGATGTTTTGACAGCTCTGGGTCATTCATGGCTCATTTAACGACCAGGTCCTACCCTGCATTTACTGTTTGCTGCCAAACAAATTGGAAACAACCTATCTTCAAGCCTTGAATCTTATTCGCTATGCGCAAGGTATGGAAAACATGCAGCCTGAAGTCTTTGTTATTGATTTCGAGAAGGGAGAAGAGAATGCTCTTCGTTCTCTCTTCCCGGAATCTTAGATTCACGGCTGCTTTTTCCACTTCGCACAGGCAATAAGAAGGAAGGTGCAGGAGATAGGCATGCAGAGCAGGTACGGGACCGATCGGGAATATTATGTGGCCATAGGAAAATTTGTTGCCTTGTGCTTTTGCGCCACAGAGAACGTATTGGCCAGATACGAAGCACTTGCGGATGCCTTTCTAGAAAACTTTGGTGATGCAGAGCAACACCAAAGTTTTCTTCAATATTTTGAGAATACTTGGGTGGGACGGACTCGCCGAAATCCACTATTTCGGCATGATATGTGGAACTGCATGGCCACGACTCTAGAGAACCTACCTGTAACAAACAACAGCATGGAGTTGTTGCACAGAGCGTTCCAGGTATCGATTGGCAGTCAACACCCAAATATTTTAAAGTTATTGAATACCCTCGCATTAGAGCATGTAAGAAGAACGGCTCTGTGTGAGACAATCAACTCTGGGGTAATTTTACCCATTTACTCTAGAGTTGATTATAGGAGGGCAAATGAAAGGCTCCTGAATGTAATTGGCCAATACAACCAAAAGACACCCCAAGAATATCTTTGTTTGTGTGTTCTTCTATCTTCTGTTCTGTCTGTCTCTCTCTCTCTGTCGTATTACTGTCTTGTGTTGTCTTGAACCGAAGGCCTAAGTTGCCAGTGCTTGTAAGTGTGTCTACTCCGATTGATTCATCGACGGAGTTGATTGTAATAATAATAATAATAATACATTGTATATATATTTCCAGCCATCATTTTTGACTATATAAGATGAGGGTGGGGAAACGGTTCGGTATTTTAACTGAAAAAATAGAACTGCTGCATTGCTGCATTGTTTTTCATTTGCCAATTGTTTTGCGATTTCTTAACTGTTCGGCTGCGCGTTTTTCTTTTTTGGCAATTATAGAGTAACTCGGCTGCACAAAATAAAATTTTTTTTAAAAACTATACATTTAGAACATTATATCGTATCCTACCCCTTAATTAATTTTGTTTGTTATTATTTTAACGAGGTCTTAATTTAATTTTAAACTCAACTTTATAGTTATTTTTGAAATTAATTTTCTGCTTGCGTCCATATTTTAACTTTGTAGTTGGCGTTATTCGTACCTACCTACCTACTTTCACACCTATACCTTCTTAACTTTTTAGTTAGGTATTTTAAACATTATTTTCCTGCTCGCGTCCATCCTTATAAGTTGTTTGAAGTAAGTTGTGTTGTGATACAAAAATTGGTATATTAAAAAGAGAAGTTTAAATATACCAAATATTGAAAAAAAATACTAATAATTTGTGTTTCAAAAGGTGTTCAAGTGAAAATTTAATTTTGAAAAAAATTGTGTAAGTGCTTAATTTTTGCGACGGCGATACCTATAGGTAAAAATACATATGTATAGCACCTAATAGCAATAGGTATACAACTGGGAAAAGAGCTTGAGTTTTTTCTTAAATATAATAGTAAATAGGTATATAAACAATAAAATATTTTTTTATTTTTAAATTTCACTTTGCATTTCTTTTTTGTTTGGAGAATTTCATATTTTTTAGGTTTAAGCTAAAATTTTATATTAAACTTTAATATAAAGTGGTAATATTTGCTGTTACAAGGACTGCGGAGAGGCAGGAATAATATTGTGTACCTACTGTTTCGTTTTTCAAATTGCCAACAGACGAGAGGACGGCAATTTGGATCAAGCATAGGAGTGCTTCACACATCAACGATCTACCTGATCCGGGTGTATTCTACATGTGTGAGAGTGGGAGGCATTTCTATGTGAAAGACATTATATTTAAATCTACGAGGAAATGTTTTGAACCAAATGCACTGTATATAGTTGCTGATAGGTCTATATGCATTTGCACTGAAAGTGTTGTTGACCACTCATGTCATCTGGATATGCAGAACAGGACTCAAGCCACCATCAAACGCTACACCAGATCCAAGCGAATTTTTGGCCCCACGTCCAATACAACGAAAGCAATCAAAATTGCTAAAACGTCATATTCTAACGCCAACGCCACCACCCTCTCACGCAATATTGACAAATTTGGCACCGACGAGCGATGGCACAAAAAATCTGTCTTGTCTTTACCAGGTCCATCTTCTACTCCTTACAAAGAGGTGTTAAAATCGCAGTCCTAGCATGATTCCAGTTGCTATTCCTCGTCCTCGCACCCCGCAGGTCCCGAGAGACCTCATCGACTTACTGAAATATCTTTTAGAGGAAAAAATGGATGCAGAGGTGTTTTCAAAAGAGTTGCGCACTTTCATTTAAGTGCAACTCTTCCACAAGCATAACGCCAAATATGAGCCAAAGGAAAAGGATATTTTTTTTTAAATTATACTTTAAATCCCCAGCATGTTACAGTTACATGCTGGATGCAGGATTTAAATTACTATCGGTAAGTACCATTTACCGATGCGAAAGCGAAAGTCATGACGGCTATGGATGAAAAGTGTGTCCTCTTGTTCGATGAAATGGGCCTAAAAAAAGAGCTTGAATACAATATTAAAGATGACATCAATTACAGGTATACGGATTTCGGAGAGCTAAGAAGGATGCCAACTATAGCTAATAAGGTAATTGTATTTACGCTGAGAGGATTGGACAAAAACTGGAAGCAGACGATAGTTTACTACGTCGGCTCACCAGATGGATTCATTCTATCAAAGAGCTGTGACCAAGCACCTAGCAATACTTCAGCTTGCAAGAACCTACAACCTCTTATACAAGAAAAACCGTATATTGAAGGTCAGAGTTTTTTTTACTTCATGACTATCCACTTCCGAGTGTACGAAATATACTAGTGAACCATACAATTTTCATCGGGAATAGTATCGTCGATTGAAACACACTAAGGACACTGTATGCAGCAGATGCAAAAGGGCTGAATTTTCAAGTTTGTTTTAAACTTACAAAAGCCCACGTAGATCCAGACAGCTATGAAAAGTATTCCGTGAAGTTGGCTACCCAGGTGTTTAGGGCTAATGTGTACTCGGGGATAATGTGTGCATTGAGTGTTGGCCTGTTTAAAACAGAAGAGTACAAACAAAACGCTGCTTCAACAGCTGTATTTATAAAGAGGATGAACGATTTGTTTGATAGCTTGAACACTCGAATTTTTTTCGCGGAATCCGAACAAACAGCCAATTTTCCATATGTCAGGAACTATGGATGCCTTAATCAGCGCAAGAGGCTGGATATCAAAGTCGGTATCATCAAGCAAAATGATAACCCCACCTTGTTTCAAGGGATTAAAACAAACACTTGGCAATAGAACAGATGTGGGAAGTGGGAATATCTGAAAAGCGAAGAGTAAAGGTATCTCCTACCAGGACATTTGAATGCAGATGTCGCTGGAAATCTGTTTTCCATGCTACGAACCAATAGAGGGTCATACGAGAAAAATCCTTCGGTTTTGAGATTTGTCGAAATATTAAACAAATCATTTTCCCGCATTTGAGTTCAGCTCAACATTCTGGCTACCAGGATGCTCGAGCAGAACTTCTTTTGCAGCAAGGTGATTTTAAAGGAATCGATAATAAAGACGAGGAAAAGGAGGATGCGGATTTTGAATTCAAAATTCCAATCGAGGACGATATCATGGAAAAGAAAGTGATATATTATGTCGAGGGTAAGGACAACAACCCCGATAAAGATGATGACTCCTCCGAAAATATTTTAAATAAGAATCCAGATTGCCAAGAAGAAAGCAAGATGCTCATATCCTCCGATGCATACGATAATTGCCCAGAACAATTGCAAAAGGCAGCTGCTGCATATTATGACGGGTTTGCTGTAAAAAAAACTAAATTGCACAACCTGCTCTCGGTTCACGGTCGACGAAGTTAACAAAGTTAGACAAGCAACTTTGTTAATAGAACTGAGAGCACACCCGACAACGTCCACAGCTTCGTCATTCGGAAAACTAACAGTTCCTTCGACACTTTTCGAAAGAGCTGTTAAGCGGCCCACAGACACCACACTTGTGCCCGCGCATGTGCACCGAAACTGGTGCGTGATTTCGCCACACACCGCACACCAAATCGTACACACTTTTGTTGTGAAAGAGATTTCAAAGGAAAAAAACATTTTAAATAAATCTTCCGCACTCCTTACTCAATCACAATACGATGCAACTGAATATAAAATTTGCGCGCATCCCCATACACATCACACCGATCGAGACACCGACACCAAAAATCAAAGTTTTGATTTTTACTCGCGCCGAAAATCGGTGTGCGCACCAGCCGCCCACTGACAGCACACATTTCCTCGCACAGACACATGCGCGCGCACAAGTGTGGTGTCTGTGGGCCGCTTTAGGGGTTTCCAAACAATCTTTGAACTGAATTGTATAAGAGAGCACCGCAAACCGCAAGGCAAGTGCAACATTTTTGCTTATAGAAAAATAAATTAAAAATTACACGAGCGAAACGAAGTAAAGGAAGCAAAAGCAGTGAAAGCGACAAAATATATTTATTCTTAGGTTAACTACGTAGCTTAAATATCGAATTTAAAATCAAATTGAAAACATAAATAATATATACCTACAAATAAAAAAAAAATTGAAGATCTGCAATTTCTTTTTGTTTTATTATTTACATTATGTACTAAGTCATATTAACGAATTTCAAAATATTTTTCAACAAGTTTTTAAAAAAGTTTAAAAAAAAAAAAAAAAAAACACCCACTTATGATTGTTTTTTAATTAAGGACGTGGCTTACGCCTCTTTTTCATAAAATAAACAGCGAGAGCTACTGTACGTTTCAACGAACTGTTGGATACCCTAATTTTTTTGAGTATGAATTTGCTAGCGCAATAAAAAAAAGGCGTTTGCCACACCCAAAAAATGAGGCTTTTACTGCAAAGGCAATTACTATGAGATTAGCGACATTCAATTTTAAGCTCATAGCTCGACTTGAACAAAAATAGACATAACTTCAATTTATTGATTTTAAGTGAAATAGTTACTATGAGTGTATTTAACAATTCTTAAACCACAACCTGCTACGTGACCAAGGAATACAAATCAAAATATTTATCTTCTTACTTCAAAACTGAGTGGATTCTGAATCTTAGAATCGTCAGAAGTGTAATTTGCTTACCAATGGAACGGTTTCAGAAGACTTCCTTTCCTTCCTTCGCATAATGAAACCACTTTTTTAATGCTTGTATAATATCATTGGATCTGGCGTTTGGGAATTTCTTTCTTGCACATTCTGAAAACAGAAAAATGGTTCTTTGAACGGAACTTAACAAATAATAACATTTATTTTAAACTAACCTTCGATTATAGTTATACATATACAGGGTGATTCACGAGCGTTGTGCCAAAAAGCTAGAGCGTGTAGGTTGGGTTGATACAAGAAAAAAATCGTATGGCAATTTTCTAAAAACATGACTTAAATTTGAAAAAAAATTATTAAAAAATAACGGTAGCTCTAACAATGCCATGCTATACCTTTTTGTAAAGCCAAAAACTTGTTTTTTTATTGTAATTTTAAATGAAGTTATTTTATTGAACCGTTTTCAAAATATTAATTTTCAAACTCAAAATTATGAAAAAAAAATTAAAAAAATAATTTTAAAACCAATTTTTTTCAAAATTTTACCTAATTAAGTATTATTTTCGTTCTCCAAATTCAATGAACAATTCAAGGAGCGATATGCTGAAGAAGGTGCACATATGCTCATTGTGAAACCAGGAGGCTGCCCAAAATTGGTCACATCACCCGATATATGTAGCAAGCTATGGACATTATATGACATATTCTCTGTGCCATAGAGTTTTTCAAAATCTTTCTTTCGTTTCCACATTCCTTATTTTCATAACAGTCTTCTGGGTGGCTAAGAATTCGAATAGCGTTAACGAGTAAAAGGAAATGATCGTAGAATACTTTGAGCAAAATTCCTTTAAGAGCTGCCATCCCGTGTAACAAAGAAACATGCGAAATTCTGTTGCTTTCCAATGTTCTAACTCGTCGATTGTCCGTTGTTTCCTTGCAAATTCTCTTGGCATGCACTTTTTAAAGTTATTTAGGTTGTCACTAATAGCTTCAATTGCGTTTGACTTAAGGGAAAACGTTTTTCTTCGAACTTTCAGAAGGCACTGCAGCATTTGTCTCATGACTCCCAGCAGAACAGAATGCATGTAGTCTATTGGGAATTTTGAGACGAGTCAAATGTTTAGTTATTCGAGAGAAACAGTAGCTCGTGTATGGTGTTCCCCGTGAATTCTCATTTTGAATGATTTGTCGGTACGCAAAATGTTCTCGATCCACGGAAAACAAACTTTGTGCATCTGGTATACACCTTTTATGGTGCATTTAGTGCAACTGCTGTATCCAGAATGAGACTTCACACCTAAAGCAGCCTAGGAAGAAAAGGTTCTATTGTCAAGTATGCAAAAAAAAAACTTCAAACTAATTTCATTTGAGGCTCAAGAAACGGTTCAGCCTTAGAATTTAAATGTGAAAAGTGTCTTTTTTAACTTACCCAAAATAAAAGTGCGTGCCGGTGCATCACATATAAAAGATCGTATATGTAGCTCATACTGCGATCATTATCGCCCAAAGACGAGTTTCTAAATTAAAATGAATAATTGTAATTGTTGCTAGTAAGAACATATCTCTAGGATGACAAAAAAATATTTTTGATCCATATAGACCTTGTGGTTTAGAAGAGAGGGGCAGATCCATTAATTTTTTTCTTCAAAAGTTGACCTTAAAGAAAAATTCATCAAAGTGCGAAATGTATCTGCCCCTCTCGTCCAAACCACAAGGCCTAAAGAGATAAATTTATTATATTCTAATTTCGTTTATCATGCACTAACAAGTTGCATTCCAAGTTTTTAATTGTAATGACAATTTCAAAATGTGACTCACAAAAACAACACACCTAACTTATTTAATTCCATGTAATGTACTTGGTTCATGGAGTTTAATTACGTTGAACTGCTTCCAATACAAAATTATAATTTCATTTCAATGACAGTGCTTTCCACTGACAGTAATTTTACATTGATTGCTATAGCCGACATGTCAGGGAAAATATAAAACGTTCCACTGATTGTGTTTCAATTATGCATTTCAATGATAGCTTTAACTGGCCCCTTAACCTCCATAGCTGAAATTGTTATTGAATGAATTTCTAATTGTTATCGTTTCTTACCAAACAACTTTTCGCGCTTATTTAAAATCAGTCATTAATTTGATTTGCTAACAATTGCTTTTAAATTTTAAAATTGAAATTTAAAAGTTTTTAATTATCGGAATTAGTGTAAAAATAGTTTTTCTTAAAGCTAATAAAGACTTCATTTGTATTCCCTTACGTGCTATTATGATTTAGATACAAAATTCGGTCCGGAATTGCGTTTAAAAACAGAAAAAATATTTCCCCTTTGCTATTAAAACAAAAATTAAGACTAAAGAAATTGCCCCTGTGTGCTCCCTGAAGTGATTTAATTTTGTGGTTGTGTTTTGAAGTATACCTAAATAAATTTTACCATTATTGTGTAACAAAAAAATTTTAACTGTGTTCCTTTGCTCTGCTATTTAAAAAAAAATTCGTGTGGTGCTGGCTGGTAATCCCTATAATAAAAGATACGAAGGTTTTCACTCCTTTGTTGTTTTTTGGTGAGTGAGTTGATTCTACAGGGTGATTCACGAGCGTTGTGCCAAAAAGCTAGAGCATGTAGGTTGAGTTGAGACAAGAAAAAAATCGTATGGGAGGGGGGTCTATTCCCCTCCGTTTAGCCGGGAGATGCAATTTTCGGAAAAATTGACTTATTTTGTAAAAAAAAATATTACAAATCAACGGCTTCGTTTGCAACACCGTGTTATACCTTTTCGGAAAGCCAAAAACTTCTTTCATTTCGTTTTTAAATTAAATTGTTTTAACAAATAGTTCAAAAAACATAAATTTTCAAACTCAAAATTTTGGAAAAAAAAATTTGAAAAAATAATTTTAAAACTAATTTTTTTCAAAATTTTACGTAATTAAGTATAATTTTTGTTCTCAGAATTCAACGCTCTTATTAATGTTTAATCCAACACTGAAAACCGTATGGCTCTACGACTTTTTGTTGCCAAGGTATTCAAAAATAACCGAACCTACTTCAAAAACAAACATTTTTGGGAAAAGGAAAAAATGTAGGTTCTATCTCTTTTTTCAAGGTTCCGGATGATTATAGGCTGCAGATTTGGATGAAGCACGCAAACGTTACAAGTTTGCCGAAAAACCCTCATATATGTGCGAAA
Source organism: Platycheirus albimanus (assembly GCA_916050605.2). Taxonomy (NCBI): domain Eukaryota; kingdom Metazoa; phylum Arthropoda; class Insecta; order Diptera; family Syrphidae; genus Platycheirus; species Platycheirus albimanus. Next base: position 263,214,790 of record OU696696.1, on the reverse strand, counting down.
AGCATTTCCATGCGAAGCATATTACAATACAGTCAACATGAAAAGTGGCCGAAATTTGCAGTGCCAATATCTTCTGGGGAGCGATATCGTGATATGATTGAAAACTTTTTAACGCCACAACTGCATGCTTTGGGCTTGATTAACATGTGGTATCAACAAGACGGTGCCACATCGCATACAGCCAAGATTACAATGGAATTTGAGAAACCTCTTTCTGCAACAAGTTATCTCAAAAAGTATGAAATAAAACCTATGATTTTTATTAAAACTTAACATATTTTTCAATTTATAGCACAAGCGAAGCCGATATGAAGCAAAATATTTTGCTTCGTGGGAGCAATTGCCAGGGTTGGCTTCATAAATCTAATGATGGACGATTTTTGCCTTACTGCTCTACTTGTGGAGTGCAGCTCAAGGCTGCAGCCGGAAAAACGGATATTCTCAAGGACAGTGAAAGTGCTAGCCATAAAAAAAATAATTTAAAAAGTACAATGAAAGCAGAACTTGAAATTGCTGCTATGACGGCGGAGCACAATCTTTCCTTTTTTCTGTCAGACCGTCTTGTTCTTATGCGAAAAAAAAGCTTTCCCAGACTCTAAAATAAGTCAGAGTGTGAGCTGTGGGCGGAAAAAACAGTGGCGTTAGCTAAAAATGTGCTTAAACTTCAAGAGTTTGAAGACCTGTTAGACATTTTGCAGAAAATACCTTCACCATTTCTATGGACGACTCAACCGACATTTCGACAAAAAAAATGTTTAGCATTGTGTTGAGGGTATGTAGGAAAGATTTTAAGGTTAAGGTTTTTTTTTAGGTTTAGTACAGGTAACTGCAGCAGACGCTGTCACATTATATTTAGCTTTTGTTAACATTTTTGTAAAAAAAAATAACATCGATTATAAAATTTTTTTTATTGGTTTCGCTACTGATGGGGCTAATGTAATGACGGGTAAAATTCATTCTGTGGCAGCACTTTTAAAAAAAAGACTGTCATAATCTTTGTATATTAAAATGCGTTTGTCATTCGTTTGCACTCTGTTCTTCAAATGCATGCCTTAAATTGACATCAGCAGTGGAAACTATGGTCCGGGATATTTATAATTATGTATATTCAAAATAGTCCAAATAGAAAAGGCCAGTTTGAAGAAATTTAGTTTTATTGGAAGAGAAACCCAAAAGTTGCTCTATCCATCAGAGACACGCTGACTGTCTTTGGAAAAAGTGGTGTTTCGTATATTAGAACTATACGAGCCCCTCAAAATATATTTTGCAATGTGTGCAAATTTAGATCACATCGACAGTGCCGAGAACATTTTAAATAATTTAAAAAATCCTTGCTCGAAATTGTATTTAGAATTTTTAAATTTTATTTTACCTGAGGTAAACAAACTCAATAGAATTGTTCAAAGTGAGCAACCACAAATTCACAAAATGCATTCAAGCATAAAACTTTTGGTTTCCTCCATTTTCGAGTGTTTTATACTTAAATCAAGAGCGTTTACAAGAAACCCAAATTGAACGCATAAATTTCAAAGATCTGAGTAATTTGCTTGATTTTTCCGAGTTGTATCTCGGCGTTGGTGTGCAAATTCAGGCTAAGGAAAATTATTGCATTGACAAAGAAGAGCTTATTTTATTTAAAAGCAACTGTCTGTCTTTTTATTTGGAACTTTTTATCAAATTTTTAAGATATTTAATTTTCAAAAAGAACAGGTCAAACGACTCTCTTTTAAGGAAAATTATTGCATTGACAAAGAAGAGCTTATTTTATTTAAAAGCAACTGTCTGTCTTTTTATATGGAACTTTTTATCAAATTTTTAAGATATTTAATTTTCAAAAAGAACAGGTCAAACGACTCTCTGACAAACAAGTCAGCCATCACTTTTAAATCTTTTTCTGTCTTCCCTAACTTGTTGGAGCGCGTTGATTTACAAACTATAGATTCTGAATACAGAGAATTACGTCAACTAGACTTTGAGGACCTTTGGGCAAATTCGCTTTGGTAAGAAATTTTTTAAGAAAAACTCTATAAGTTGAGGAGGTAGATGATGATTTTTTATGAATGACATAGTTCTTGTCAGAACTCAACCTCCCCAGGTATATACGATTAATGGTTTAGTTCTTCTCAGCAAGTTAAAATGGTAGATGATGGTTTCATAATGAACGATTTAATTCTTTTAAGAGATCCACCACTTCATAATGCGAATACTGATGATGATTTCATATTGAATGACTTGGTTCTTCTAAGGACCCCATTTGATCAAATGAGAAATCAAGGCTCACCGGAATTAATTGGATTTGTGTAGTTCCTGTTTGAAAAACATAAAAACTGTCCCTTCTACATGAAGAAAAGCGCAAGTTTTTCTTAAAAATGTGAATCTTTGAGGAAAAAACTTAATGCTGTTAAAACCGAGTTGAAGGCTTTAAAAATTTTAGCTAAAATTATTATTATTAATAAATCAGTTGAGCGTTCCAAATAATCTAAAACATTGTTTCACATGTCGTTGCTGCAAAAAAGCAGCATGACATGGAGTGCAGAAGAAAAAGTTTTAGCCCAAAACATTTTTTACCGATCCCAATCTGCCTATGTATTTTTAAGAAATGGCCTTAACTCGAATCTTAAATAGATGGTCTCCAGTTAAAAATATGCAACAAGGGTTTTGTGAACACTGAATTTACTGAAATGGATAACCAAAGTCAAGTTTGTGCAATTGTGTTTGAGGAAATTACGATAAGAAGAGATTTGAATTACAATCCTGCACTGCAGTCGACATTACGGATGGGTTAGAATTTTAGACTTCTGCGTTGCTATGATTTGGACCTAATTGACAATGTGAGTGATTTCCACACAATTTTGCTCTTATACCTACTTGTCACATAAAAATTGTTTCTATTTTAATTATTATTTCAAGCTGTATCGTTATTAGTTCCTGTGAATAAATTCAGAAACAAAAACATGAATAAAGTTTTTTTTCTCAATTTATTCTCGCAGAGAAATGTATTTTTAGTTCTTTCCTTGTTGGGATCAACATTTAAATACTATCTTCCTTTCTCCCATTTAATATATTCATTTATATAATAATTAAATTAGCCCTCTTTTTTCTACAACATTCATAGAAGAATTTTAAAATGTTCCTAAAAAATGTAATTCTTGTATGCATGTCTTGGACAAGCGCAGAAAATATGCAATATATTATGCATTTGCAACAATTTTTTAACATTTAAAATTTAAAAAAATTGTGTGGTTTTATGAAACCACGATGTACGTGAAACTTTTCTTTCTAATAAATCTTTTATATATAAGGGGCCAGTTATAGCGCTACGGAAAACCAAACCGAAAACATTTTCAGATGAAAAATTTAGTATGTTATGGCTCGATTTCTAAGACAAATGCTGCACTGATGGATGACAATAAATTTAGAGAATGTTTTTTATTCATAATAATTTTTATTGAACAAATAGTTTTTGTTAAAAATGAAATTTGTTATTTTTATTTTATACGTATAACAGAAAAATAAGTATTAGCAAACAAAATTCTCCGAGTTGGTTGCCATTGATCAGTGTAGCATTTGTGTTTTAAATCGATTAATAACAAACAAAATTTTCCATTTTAAGAAATGTTCGGTTTGGTTTTTCGTATCGCTCTTAGGTAGATCTTTTATAAAAGCCAGAGATAGGTATAGTTTTTATTTTCTTTGAGCCAGTAATAGGTATAATTAAAATGCATTCCTGAAAATTTCGATAGTTGATTTTAAGACGATATGGATTTTATGAACATAAAATAAAGCAATTGAATTCTAGAATTAATTTATTGCAATCAGTATACCTTATTTTTACCCCCTCTATGAGTTGACCTTGTCGCGGTGAGGGGGCTTACGTGAGATTCTTCAACACACACACACACACACACACACACACACACACACACACACACACACACACACACACACACACACACACACACACACACACACACACACACACACACACACACACACACACACACACACACACACACATACACATACACACACACACACACACACACACACACACACACATACTCACACACACACACACACACACACACACACACACACACACACACACACACACACACACACACACACACACACACACACACACACACACACACACACACACACACACACACACACACACACACACACACACACACACACACACACACACACACACACACACACACACACACACACACACACACACACACACACACACACACACACACACACACACGCACACACACACACTTCAACAATTGCAGAATCACACTAACTAAAATAACTCAATCTAACTAAAATCATGAACTCAAAAGCTACAAATAATAATAAAATTCGAGTGGGGATGTCCACTCAAATGTCGGCAGGAGTCACGACTGCCGGCACGGGCTTTGCCTCGAAAGAGGAGGAGTCGCCAGTGACCAAAAGTTCATTAATGAAAGACAAAAAGAAAACATATAAAAAAGAAAAACAAAAACAAATTCACACGTCAGGCGATATGACCGGTAGGACGACCTCAACTCCCGGGAAGGCTGTAAAGCCGTCCGAGAGTAGGGGAAGTGCTACCAGTCTGGACGCTCCTCCGCAGCTGTCGGGACAAATCACGGTCGGTAGTGGGGATACTGTGACTTACAGTACCTCTGCTGCCCTCCGTGACTGCCCCCCGACAGTTGCGGATGTAAATAACAAAAACAGTGGCAGTGCCACAGTGACACACTGTGACACTCCCACCGCACTATTGAGCTCAGACTCTCAAGAAATTCCCCTCCTTGACGGGGGTGTAGCTGTGACTTTCAGCTCCACCTCGGACAAGGAGAGGAATACCACCGCCCAACAAAAACCTTCGGGCTCAGGAAGGGGTGTCCAGGGGGCTGATGGTGCCGTGACTTACGGTTCCACCGGCGTCAGGGGTAAACCTTCCTCGAGCTCCATGGGGATTCCCCCCTGCGACGGTGAGGCTGTGACTTACAGCACCACCGCTGGAGGGAGGAGTGTAACGTACTCACGAAAAGACAAACGGAACGCGGAGAGATTAGTGAAGATGCTAGGTGACTTACCGGTGTCGGATCTGGACTCGAAGCAATCTGCCAAACTCGTGTGGGCAAAAAATATAATTAAAAGCGAAGACTCTACGTCTAAGCGCCAGCGATCCTTTGAGGGAACCGGTCCGGAACCCAAAAGACCAAAGGCCAATTCCAATACTCTTTCCAACATCAGGAAAGATCTATCCTTTAGTGACGTACTAAAGGATAAAACCATTTTAGCGGTGATTGATAGGAGTAATGTAGATGGTATGATCTCCTTCGATCGGTGGACGACGGTCTTGAACAAGCTTCAGGCTTCCTACTGGACCCTCATGATGGAAAATCCAGGTGAACCTGCCATTTTTGAGGATGCCGGGTGGTACCAGGGGCGCGTCAAGCTCGTCGCCTTCGATGGTCGGAGGTCGTGCGATCTATATAAGCTCGCTATCAGTAGGTTGGAGGGACTCTGGCCTGGTGCTAAGCTCGAGGTTGTGGCAAGAGAAGACATTCCTTGCAGACCAAGAGCTCGTACCAGATTACCAGCTGAACTCTCCGACAAAGAAATCATCCTTAAAATGCTACAATATGGTAACCCATCCCTGCCTACTCATGACTGGAAAGTCGCCAAGCTGGAGGATCCGGAGGGTCCTTATAGATCGGCTATTATAGTCATCAATAGGGATTCACTGGCTCCACTAGCGTCGACCAAAGGAGTGATTAGGTTTGGATGGTCTACCATTACGCTGAAAGTGTATAGGAAAGACGAAGAAAGTGCCAGACTAGCACTCACAACATCGGAGGATATACCCGCAGTGGAGGAACCTGCTGGTGTTATCAACCTTCCAGAAATGGAAATAGATGCACCCAGCACTCCTTCTATAGGTATGCCCTCCTCCAAACCAGATACCGCATCCGACTTGGATGCTCACACTGTCGACAGTCCTTCCGACATGGAGACTGAAGACTACATTAATGAAGATTTTCTTTTACGGTCATCCTCGGAGTCTGACTCAGAGGAGGACCTCAATAGCACTGTAAGAGGTGGTCTGGAAAACTGCAACCGAGATGGTTCAGCTACTACAGATTAACCTCCAACATTCCAAACTGGCTTCGGCCTCCCTTCTTCTCCGACTGCAAACAAAAGGGGAAGATATTGTCCTGATCCAGGAACCATGGATTGTCAAATCTATTGTTCATGGACTCAGGACTCCTGGGTACTACTTGCTGTATGCATTGGACAAAGGTGAGCCACGATCCTGCATATTAGTGAGAAGTAATATTAATGTATTTATACTCCCTGACTACAGCGATCGAGACGTTACCACGGTCAGACTGCAGACCAAAAAAGGCATATACTGGCTTGCCTCAGCTTACCTTGGCCACGACCATCTCGGCCCCCTCCCCAGCGACATGCTGAGGAGAATTATAGAGGATTCAGAGCGGCTAAATACGTGCCTCCTAATTGGTTGTGACGCCAACGCACACCATACAGTCTGGGGGAGTACAGATATAAATGATGGAGGTGAGTCTCTTTTTGATTATATTCTCAGTACTAACCTAATTGTAACTAACACTGGGAATGAACCAACATTCATAACCAGAAACAGACAAGAAGTCTTAGACATAACACTTGTCTCCGATTCGATTCATCATAGGATCACGAATTGGAAGGTGTCTGCAGAGCACTCATTCTCTGATCACAGATACATCCAATTCGAACTTATTGATGACACTAATAAACAACCAGCCTTCCGTAATTATCGAAAGACTGATTGGCAAAAATACAGGGATACTCTAAAAAGTTTAATTAAACCTGATCTTTTGAAAATCCCTTCTAATATAAACGAACTTGACAAAAAAGTCAACGATCTAACAGCAGCCCTTAACAAATCATTGTCAGCCTCCTGCCCTCTTACTCGTATAAGAGGAAAACGGAAGCCACCTTGGTGGAACTCGGGGCTTGAACCGCTCAGGAAGACTTGTAGAAAGTCCTTCAACCGAGCTAAATACTCCAAAGAAATCGCAGACTGGGATTCCTACAAAGAATCCCTGAAATTATATAAAAAAGAGCTGAGGAAAAGTAAAAGAGCCTCCTGGAGGAACTTCTGTGGTAAAATAGAAGACACTTCAGAGGCTTCCAGATTAAGGAAAATCCTCTCTACCAATCCTACAATGCCTAGCTTCTTTAAAAAAGCAGACGGCTCATGGACCAATACCTGCGAAGAATCGCTTAACTTGCTACTTGACACCCATTTCCCAGGTAGCTCCCTTAACATAGTAAACCTTGATTGTAGTCCAATTGGATCAATCAATAATAATACTAGTAAACTTGGTCTAGTCACTAGGGAAAAACTAAAATGGGCCATCAACAGCTTCAATCCATATAAATCTGCTGGACCTGACGGCATAATACCAGCAGAACTTCAACAGTCTATGGATATTATTATCCCTATCCTGGAAGTAGTACTAAACGGATGTTTAGAGTTGAAATACATTCCATCGTTATGGAGGGAAGTAAAAGTTGTGTTCATTCCCAAAGCGGGAAAATGTTCCCAAGTGTATCCAAAAGACCTCAGACCTATAAGTCTATCATCATTCCTTCTTAAAACTTTAGAACGTCTGATTGATATCCATTTGCGAAATGCCATAGACACAACTCTAGTGTCTACAGCACAACACGCTTACTGCAAAGGAAAATCGGTAGACACTGCCTTGCATACCTTAGTAAGCGCTATCGAATATTCCCTACATCACAAAGAGTATACTCTGGTAGCATTCCTTGATATCGAGGGTGCCTTTAACAACGTCAGCAACCAAGCAATCACAACGGCACTAGACAATCTTAAAGTAGACAGATCCCTGAGTGAGCTTATAAATCTTATGCTAAAAAGTAGGCTAATCAACTCAACCCTAGGAGACGTCTCCCTAAGAAGATCAGTCAGCAGAGGTACTCCACAAGGTGGAGTCCTATCCCCTCTTTTATGGAACTTAGTTGTCAATGAACTTCTAGTTGACCTGGAAGCAGAGGGATTCAAAGTGATTGCATACGCTGATGACGTCGCCATTGCGATATCAGGAAAACATGCTCAAATTCTTATTGAGCTAATGCAAACAGCTCTTAACAAGCTTCTTAAGTGGACTGGTAAATGTGGGCTAGGAGTAAACCCCCACAAAACTGAACTGGTCCTCTTCACAAGGAAATATAAAATTCCACACCTAAATGTTCCGTCCATTAATGGAACTCCACTAACTTTCTCAAATGAAGCTAAATATCTAGGCCTTGTTCTAGATAAGAAGCTCACATGGAAACCCAACATTCAGGAAAGAGTAAAAAAGGCCACGGTGGCTCTCTTCTCTTGCAAAAAAGCAATAGGGAATAAGTGGGGTTTATCCCCACAAATTACCCACTGGCTATATACAGCGGTCATAAGACCGATACTAACTTATGGGATAACAGTATGGTGGACTGCTTTGGATAAAGTGTCCTACCGGGACCACCTAAGCAAAGTCCAAAGATCAGCATGTCTATGTATCACTGGAGCACTGCGTACGACACCTTCAGCTGCCTTAGACATTCTTCTTAATCTTACACCCCTCGACATTTTTAGTAAACAAATGGCCGCGAGTACAGCAATCCGTCTCAGAGCCACGTCTCAATGGACCAATAACTCAATTGGCCACACTATTATTCTGAATTCATTCAGAACGATTCCAAGTCACTCTGACTACACCATACCCCAACTGGTTTTTGAAAACAACTTTCGAGTCTCCATTCCATCACGGTCTGACTGGGACGAAGGACATTTCTCGAGAGATGATTCGATTCATTTCTACACTGATGGTTCAAAAACCGAAGATGGAGTTGGGGGCGGAGTGTACTCAGAAGGACTAAATCTTAGTCTATCTTTCCGACTCCCTAACTATTGTAGCGTGTTCCAAGCGGAACTTCTGGCGATAAAAGAGGTTCTATCCTGGCTCAAGGAAAACGTGATATCCACGTCGAATATCCGTATCTTTTCAGACAGCCAAGCAGCCCTTAAATCATTCGAGGCGGTTTCCACGAACTCAGCAACAGCCCGCAACTGTCGCACATCTCTCGCGGAGATGGCAGAACAGTTTAACATTCACCTTTTTTGGGTGCCGGGACATAGAGATATCCCAGGAAACTGCAAGGCCGATGAACTCGCTAGAAATGGAACTACTGAACCACTTTCACCCGACAGGAGGAATATTGGTATACCTATCGCTACATGTAAACTCATGCTAAAATACGATGCCATGAACGAAACAAATCTAAGGTGGTCAAATTTGACTACCTGTCAGGCGACAAAACAGATCTGGCCAAAACTAGATCCAAAACGCTCCATATGTTTGTTATCTCTTGGTAGATCACACCTTAGCTCCTTAATCGGTGTCATAACTGGACACTGTCTTATAGGCAGACATGCTACTAGACTCGGTGTCTTCTCGAACGACTTCTGCAGAAGTTGCATGGACGAGGAAGAAGAAGAGACTATAACACATCTTCTTTGTTCATGCCCTGCTCTCTCACAAAGACGAAAATTACATTTGGGAGATTTCTTCCTCAACGATATAAATGACCTAACTCAGACAGACATACACTGTCTCCATCGCTTTGTTAAAAGTTCCAATTGGTTTTAAAATTAGTGAGGTAGTGCCTTACTTTCATATGTGGTATCACAATGGACCTAGTATCTGGTCTAAGTGTGTCAGTCGTTGACTGACAGCCACCTTAACCTAACCTAACCTATACCTTATTTGCTTTGCTTGCCGCTTTTCTTAAGATCAGCGTTTATTATTTTACTGAAAAAGATTACAATGAATACCTATATGTATTTCGTTAGATGACAATCGTTTTCCTTTGTCTTCCTTTTCTGTTCTCATCTTAAGAAATAGTTTTAAAAAAATATTTGAAAGTTAAAAAAAACCCCTTATAAATTTTGCATAAATGCGAAGAGTTGGCAACCATGTAGCAGTACGTCCGATATTTTTGCCGCAAGATTTTTTACCGTTTTAACCTCCTTGTCCTTAGCTGACATTGTTTTGAGTGAATTTCGTATTGGGAAGTGAGTGTTTGGGTGTGTGAGAGATTTTATATACCCATCCATACCCATTCTTACCAAATGACTTTTCGCGCTTAATTTAAACCAGTCATTCTTTTGATTTGCTTGCGTTTGCTTTCGATTTTTAAAATTGCGATTTAAAAATTTTTAACTATCGGAAAATAGTTTAAAAACCTAATAAATATTTCATTTGTGCTCGCGTACGGTGCTATTGTGTTATAAGATACGGTCGGGAAGTGCATTTGAAGATAGTATAAACATTTTAAACCCGAAGAATATTTCTCAATTCTGCGTTGTGTTGTGAATAAAAAAAAACCAAAATTAAGAATAAAAACATTGTGTTGTTGATTGTGCTCCCTAAAATAAATTTTTCTGCATATTGTTGTGTTGTCAATATTAAAAAAAAAAAAGGATAAAAACATTGCCCCCTGTTGATTGTGATTTGTGACCCTGCAAAAAATTGTCTGCATTGTGTTCTTTTGTGAATATTAAAAAAAATTCCCTGAAAGTTGATTGTGCTCGCTGGACATTCTAGAAAGAAAATTCAAGAAGTTTGTGTTGGTAGTTTGTGGTGTATTCCCATTGCTATTTGGTTGGTTTGATTAAAATTTTTTATTTCCCATTAGAATTTATTGATTCAGTAGAATTCTTTATTTAGAAGTTATTAGTTTTTAATTATTTATTTTATATGTATACATTAAATACAAATATTTATTATTAGCTTTATCCAATATATATATTTTTATTTATATTTACTTTTAATATAATTTATATTAAAATTTAATTAATTTTGTATTCCTTTCATTTCTTTTTTTAAAAATAAATAAAAAAATATGATTTTTTGCGCCTACAAAAATTGTGGGAAAAAGCAAAAATATCTCCTTTCTCAAGGTTCCGGATGATTACAGGCGGCAGATTTGGATGAGGCACGCGAACATTACAAGTTTGCCCAAAAACCCTCACATGTCCGAAAATCATTTCCATGCTAAGCATATTATCATACAGTCAACACGGAAATGGTTGGCGAAATTTGCAGTGCCAATATCTTCTATATCGGTTTGTCATTGCACAGATAGTGTGACTGAAGAAAAATGTCGCTTTTTAATGGAGTCATCTTTCTCACACATGTCTAAGATACACCGAAAGAGATAAAGGTACGCAAGCCCCAGACAGTGCCAACCTCAACGATAACGTCTGGGTCTCTAGCTGCTGGGCAGCATCCGACTTATCCCAGCCCAGCTTTGTCGCTGATGAATTTAGCTTCAAGCAAGGAGAGGACTTATGGACGAGACTACTCTGCAAATGCTACCAACAACATCCACGATTTGTCAATCCCAATTTCCATCCCCAAAAGAAATGTTTCGTTGGTTCTCCAGGAAAGACTTCTTCGAACGGAGAACTACCCGAATAGTCTATGATGGACGCGGGCCGCCTAAGCGTATAACCGGCACCCCAAGGAAAGAGAAAACGCAGGCGAGAACATTTCGAAGAAATCTAGAGGATTATATGGATACGTTTACAGACGAGTTACGTACGTTCGTGTTAGCACAACTCTTTCAAAAACAAAAAGGACAAAAAAAAAAGAGGATTTGTTCCTAAAGATTTTTTTTATAAATCCCCAGCTTGCTACACTTTTATGTTAAAAGTTAAAGGTTTAAGATGCCAGCGGTGAGTACAATTTACAAAAGGCACTCGAAGATTCGACTTCTGACTGGATTCAGCACACGGATCTCGGTCATGCTGACCGATAAAGCCAAAAGCATGAGCGCTATGGACAGAAAATGTGTACTCATATTTGACGAAATGTCAATTAAAAAAGAACTTGAGTATAACATCAAGGACGACTTTAAGGAGTTCGGAAGAAGTAATTTAATTGCCTCTAAAGCTATTGTGTTCACGCTTCATATTCAAATTCAAATTGGAAGCAGGATCACCGAAAGCAGACATCTTGTCGCAAATGATCGTGACAATTGTAACAGGAGTTATAAAATGTGGATTAACGGTTGTCGCTACAAGCTGTGATCAAGGCGGCATGAATGTTTCAGCATACAGAAAGCTTGCTCCGGGCCTTAATGATGGATCACCATAATTTTTTGTTGAACAGAACAAAATGTTCTTGCTCCATGACTACCCGCACCTTTTTAAGAGCGTGAGGAATATATGGCTGAACCACTCAGTAATTTACGTTGGGAAAGAAGAGCACGAGTTTCGGTTCTGTTTCAAACTCTCAAGAGCACGCATCAACCCAAATAGTTTTGAGAAATATAGTGTGAAGTTGGCCACCTAGATTTTCAGTCATAATGTGTACACAGGAATTATGTATGTATGTACTGACAACAAAGTTATTTAAGTCTGAGCAGAAAAAAGTTGTCTTGGCAACAGCGAATTTTGTCAAAAAGGTGAACGATCTTTTTGATTATCTTAACACAGGCAAACTTTATTCAAGAAATCCCAATAATCAGAATCTTTCGGCGTCTACCAACACCTTAGATTGCTTAAAAAAAGCGGTTGGCTGGATTTCAATGTGTGCTTTAAAGGACTGAAGCAGACGATAGTAGGAATCATTCAAATGTGGGAACATTTTAAAAATGAAGAGCGAAGCTACTTTCTGCTGGCACATCTAAATACTGATGTAGCAGAAAACTTATTCTCCATGGTGCGCTGCAACGGCTTTTACGATAGTCACGCTTCGGCTTGGAGATTTATCCGAAATCTCAAGCAGATAATATTTCAGCATCTAAGTTCAGCTCAGAACTCTGAATACGAGGATGCTGGAGCGGTATCCTTGCTGAAAAGTACTGAGAAAGAAAGATTCGGATGACGAAGAAATTAATAAAGAATATGATGTAAAAAAGCCACTGGAAGATAATATATTGAACAATGAATTACATTTTGAACTGGAAGAGAATAATAATATTCCGTTGGATGAAATCGTGCCACCAGAACCGCAAATCATGGAATGCGATGAAGACATGACATGGTATCGGATCTTCAAAGTCATCAACCAATTAAGTGTTCTAAGCAACTACAGACAGCAGCTGCTGTATATTACGCTGGGTTCGCAGCACAGAAGTTGAAAAAAAAGCTCAATTGCACAATATGCTCACATTTCTTGGCAAATGAAACGGAAACGGACCCAGCCAGAGAACAAACATTGCTTATAGAGCTCAGAACTTATGATAGCATAACAACAAGCTCAGAGTTTAGAAAACTAACAGTTCGATCGATACTTTTCGAAGGAACTGTTAGAAGCTTCCAAAAAATTTTGAAGAAAATTTCACAAACAAAACAAAATTTTTTACAAATGGAATGTATTAGTTTCTTGTACAAATGAGCATAAAAAGCAAATTGGAAAATTTTTGTTCACTGGATTAGTCATATTTGCAACAACAAAAATAAACAAGGAACCAGCACTACCGAAGCGTAAAAAGCAATAAAGTTGACATCTTAATTACATTTATACCATTTATACTGTCCAATTAGTTTGTCTAAAATATGATAAAATGGCCGATTTTTTTGTTATTAAATAAACTCAGAAAAGTACGCATACGCCTGAGTGTACTGTACTGTTTTATGTTTTTTTTCCTTAACTAATTCTGTTTCCTTTTACTGCTATATTTGCAACTTCCATTCAATTTTGAAAGGCCAATTTAGAACACAAATGTTACACTGATCAATGGCAAATAACTCAGAAAATTTATTTTGCAAATAAAAATTTGAAGTGAACTTGTAATTTTTGTTAAAAATTTAATTTTTTATTTTTCTTTTATACGTATAACAGAAAAATAAATACGCACGACGTGACCGTGCGAGGTACTCAACGTCAACAAATAATGCCTTGGTAGGAAGTAAACGCTACGCAGAATTGAAATTGAAATCGTGATGAACGTCTGCGGCTACAGAGAGAAAGTTCAAGAACGGCGCGTGAACTCGATGTAGCCAGAATTCGTCAACATGATCAACGGAGACCACAAACCAGCCGCACGTTAACACGCGCATAATTTTTTCGTATTGCCATTACATATATAAACTATAGTATTACCACTTGAGGTGCGCCATCTATCGACGAAAAACTAAGCTCTAGAATACCATGGGAAGCAACAACAATTTCCACCATTTTAATTGCTGTTGTTGCTTCCCATGGTATTCTAGAGCTTAGTTTTTCGTCGATAGATGGCGCATCTCAAGTGGTAATACTATAGTTTATATATACAATGGTCTTGCATTTGAGTATTCTCCAGACAATAATTACTCTGCGCAAGCGAAAATTGCCATCGGTCTAATGGACCGAATATGTGTACACTGTCAGGCCTTATATGCTGTTCATCAGGAGGAAAAATGGTTTTGTCACCTCTTGTGACTCCACCGGAGCCTTTGCAGTCACTTCTGTCTGGGGAATCAGCCGATTTAAAATTATGTTTACGCATGACACGCAAATTTAATTCCTGCTTCCAGATGACTTCATTTGGCGGAACTACAATTTGCAATCACTTACCAGATGGACGTAATATTGAAACTAAGTTTAAAATACAAGGTCAGGTGTACCATACAATCGGATCGTTGATGCCAGTGCCTAGCGAAGAGCCACAATTTCTTAAGATTTATTTTATGGGGAGTTCTGAAGAGCGTGTGACAATTCGATGTCAGTATAATTTTATCGATCGAGCAGTACAAAGAGCTATTGTACAATCGTAGGAAGATTTTTTAGAAAATCATAACCAACTGATTCAATTATTCAAAAGGGTGTCACCACAATAAAGAAATGACAACTTACAAATTGTAATTAGAGCCGACAAAACACCATCAGGAGAACACGCTGGCAGGTTTAACTCGACATTTGTAGAAGAAGTTGCCGTTATCATGGTCGGTGATCCAGTTGATAACAGAGCCATTGAAATTACACGTCGTCGTGACAGCACTGTTAATGTGATATCAGACTTACTTCGTTCGTATAATACACTGCAATATCCACTCATATTCTGGCAAGGTCAAGATGGATATCACATCAACATTAAACAGCGTGATCCGGTTACTGGTAAATTCAAAGTTTCTTTAAAATGCCTTAATTTATTAGTATTATTCTTTTAACTTATCAACAAATTTGTAGGTAATGAAACAAACAAAAATATCAGTTCAATGTGTTACTACGCATACAGGTTGATGATAAGGAATAATCTGGACAATCATATTCTTCGATATCGTCAGCTCTACCATCAATATGTTGTAGACAATATGTTTGCTAAGATCGGGAGTGAACGTTTGCGATATCTTAGGTTCAACCAAGGTTAGTTACGATCAGAGGATTACATTCACTTACGAGATGTTATTATCGGAAGAAACGACGAAAATTTAAACATCAACGACATTGGGAATGCATTCATTGTACCTTATTGGTAGCCCACGGAGCATGCAGGAATATGTAATATGTTCAAGATGCGATGACCAACGCCCGTCAGTATGGCCGTCCAGATTTGTTTATTACATCTACCCAAAATGGAAGAAATACTGGATTTGCTGTTACCAGGTCAACAATCAATACATCGTCACGATATCGTTGCACGTGTGTCTAAACAAAAATTAAAATCTTTGATTGATTTTATCGTAATGTTTTCAATTTTTGGTACGACAATTTGTTGGCTGTATACGATCGAGCGGCAAAAGCGAGGGTTGCCGCATGCGCATATTTTAATTTGGCCCGAAACTAAAATTCGCCCGGAAGAAATCGAGCAAATTATTTCCGCCGAAATTCCGGATCCATCAATAGACCAAGAATTATTCGAAATTGTCACCAGGCACATGATCCATGGACCATGCGGTTTCTTTAACATACCTAACATCATCATGCATGGTAAACGGGAAATTTAAGAAAAAAAATTCCCAAAGAGTGTGTAAATTACACAATTTCGGATGTTGATGGTTATTCATTGTATCGCTGTAGGAACGCTGAGATTGGTGGCAATGTATTTACAATGCTAGTTCCGAATTTCAATGAACTTGAAATTGATGATATTAATGTCGAATTTTGTAATTCCGTGAAATCATTTAAATACATATCGTCTCCCTTATGCCAAAAACATGAATGTGCAAAAATGAAAATTTTGGGAAATCATGTTTGAATATTAAATGCTCTCGTACAATTAAACGTTTTGGTTTCTGAAACAAATTGTGATATTGTGGTTTTCTAGCAAATACGGAATTCTAGAAGACCCAACGATTAATCTAACCAACCAATTAACTCAAAATCGCAAAATTTGCACGTTCATGCTTCTGGCATGAGGGAGAAGATATGTAAATATGTAAATAAAGGCAGTGATTTGGCTGTTTTTAAAGTGCGAGATGTAAATAGAAATGATGAAATAACTCTATATGAAATGGGCAGATACATCAGCAGCAACGAAGCTACCTGGCGTATTTTTAGTATTCCCATCCATTAAAGGGATCCATCTGTTCAGCATCTTGCAGTGTATCTTGAAAACGATCAGCGAGTATATTTCACTGAACAGAAAGAGCATTACAACCACCAAAAACTACCCTCACTGAATTTTTTACATTGTGCCAAAAGCTCAAGTTTTTCGGCCGATTTGCCAAAACATTGATATATACCGATGTTCCATGCTACTTCGTTTGGAACATATCAAGTAAAGGTTGGAACCCACGTAAGCAAGGAGTACAACATCCGACGACATGTTATCAAACACAGCCATTGGCATTGTGGGAGAAATATAAGGACTATATGACTGAAGATATTTTAAACCGGATGGGAGATGTACAATGAAGTATTGGTAATTGGTACTACTCGAAGATTTGTATATTTTGATTTCAAACTTTTCGCTCAACCCCTGTCTGCAATCACCTGATCGCCCAGCCAATGACTAAGTGAACACTGATATGCAAAGAGTGTTGCGGATCCCTGTCGACGGAAGAAAAGGCGTTAGATTTGTAACGAGAATGGACTGTCGGAAGGCGATGATGTAGCCGAGGCGATGGCCGGTGCAACACTCACCATCACCATTTCCTAGTGGAAACAGAGATTCGTTTCACCGCGTCGCGTCGGCTGCACCATGGTATTCCGACAGGAAATAATCAGAGGAGACCTACCTGCAGTTCGTTTGCTCCTATGTATGCTCCTATATATTGCGATGGTTTCTAATTTTGTGCATGCATGGTGATGTTGCTGCGATGAATGCTTTTGCTGCTCCTTGGGTATGGTTGTTTTGGTGCTGATGTTGTGGTTTGGGTAGCGGGATTGGTCCGGGAGTTGAAGAATGGTACTGAAAAGAAAGTAAGAGGTAAATTGTTTGTTAAATCGTGTCTGTTATTTATGTATTATGCGATGGTTAAATAATAAATATATATTAATTAGAAAGTAAAAGAATTTTGATGATTGTTGCTGCGATTGAAATGTGAAATGTGTTTGGTATTGTAATTTTCACACAAGCGCTGTATTGTATTGTATTGTATTTTATTGAGTCTTTCAGAAAATTTTACAGAGTGTAGATATACTTATACAATTTGTCAATTATATTTAGAAAACGCGCGGCTGTAATGTATGGCCTGCACTGGAATTATATTATGTTTGCCTCATGGCTGTCAATTAATAGTTTTTGTCTGCTCTTGCTCATGGAGCTATATACTGCTATATCTTATTGTATGGAAAATGAAATCACATTGAAAGTACATGAAATAAAAAAAAAATTAAATGAACAAAGAGTATTTTTAGAGCAGGAACACTTTATTGAGTTACGAAAATTGAATAAATCACATTTGTACCATGAAATTACGAATTACGTTCACATAAAATCTTTTCTTTTTTTTAGACGATTACTTTACTATATAAATTAACAATCACAGGTTAGATTAAAAAGAAAATTTGCAAAGGATTTATATGTGAATAGAATATTTTAAGAACCAAGTTGCTGCATACTGACGTTGCTGCTGTTAGCGGTTGTGGTGCTTGTTGCTCTCACACCAATGTTGAGTTTAGTGCCTTTTTTACAGTTGATGGGCTTTGGTTAAAACTCCAGACAATAATGTTCCTTGTAGTTTTCTGTAGCTGGTTAAAGATGATTTACAGTTGCTACTACAGAATACGTTGTTCGCATTCGCCAAGTTTGCGGTGGATGTTAATACCGAAAGTTTCCGCTCAGCCTGTTACTTTAACTGTACACTCCCCAAAGTTACAGTTAATAACCGTGAAGTGACTTCTAGCGGTGCTGAAGGTTGCGGGACTTTCGGATGACGAGTTGCTGGGCACTATTTGTGTCCTGGTTGTTTTTCGGTAGACCGAGGAATTTTTTAAATTAAATTTACTCTGTTACTTTTTTATTCACGATAAAAAATGAAAATAGTTGCCAATAAAACTTACTTTTTTTTGCTTTAGATTAATGGACGGCAGTGCTTGGCACAGCACAACCGTCCTCTATCACGACCTCGACATCTCTCCCACAAGCGCTGTTAAATCGAAATGGTTTGGCAGAAAGTAGTCAGGGATGATACTGAGGTTGGAAAGGATTTTTTTTTAATTAAGGGATATCCGGAAGGTGGTTTTGGGATTTGCTACAAAGCGATCGAAGCATCGTATCTGAAGCCTACATTTAGGTGCTTTCCAGGAGGCAGTAGAAACTGAGGGGGTGTTCTGGGTAGAGCGAGATAGGCTTGAAGAGATAGTTTCGTTGCTGAGAGTTACGGCTCGAAATATTTTAAAGACCCGTAGGGTGGTAAATGTGTGGGTAGAGGCTGAGGATTGGAAGGCTGGAGAAGATTGATAGGCCAAAGCGACGACCAAAAAGGTTGTAGCAGCTAAAGTGTTTGGTTGGCGTTTACAAAGTGGCCAAAGTAAATTCGTTGTTTTTTTTAAATTTGAACAAAAGTCCTAAGATTTTATTAGGCAGTGCGCCGGAATTTGATTTCTTGTTGGCAAGTAAGCCGTTAAATTAGAGTTTTACGATTGTTAAAATCAAATTCATCATAAGTAAGCGGAATAAAAAATAAAGGGGTGAGTGATTAGTTTTTGTTTGGTAGTTTTTTTTATATAAATATATAAAATTCGATAGGTATATTTCCGATTTGGAATTTGGTGGTCACAAATGAAATACAAGCAGTGGCCGCCGACCTTTTTCGCTAAGAGGCTAAATTTCGCCAAAGAAGGCGGATTTCTTTTCAAAAAAAAAACAACTAGAGTATATGCATATATAAATTACATCAATGCCCTTGACGACATTAACAAGGGCAAACACATAGCCAAAGGGGTAGCCATTTTTAACATTTGTTTGTTATATATAACCAACCTAAACCTACCAGAAGCGGATAGCAGCAGCCTGAAGAAAAATATATTTTAAAATTATTTTTGTTAGTGTTAGGTTAAGTTTTTTTGGCGTAATATATTTTTTGATAAGTTTATTAACTATAGAATAAGATATATATTTATAAACACAAAACCAAAAATCCAAAATAGTGAAAGAAAAAAAAAAGAAAAAAAAAAAATTTGAAGATTGCCCGTCTGATGGTATTGCCACAAAAACCCCGGTATCTAAATCATAGGTAACAAACTCCAAAGTAACAATCGTCAGCATACGCCTAAAGTGAGCTCCTTTTAGGTAGGGTCGTTGTCAAACGCGTTTTTTAATTTTAGTACCGCGCAAAAAGGTGCACAAAAATTGCATAAAGGTTAAAGGTACAGGGGCGGATTGGTGTACCCGAAGGCCGTTTTTTTTTGGGCGCTATATTTTAAATATTTAAATTTTTTTTGTTGATCCCTCATTTTTTTAGTTCTCTTTTGCTTTTTTGTCTTATATTTAATAAAGAAAAAACAAACAAGAGAACAACAATATGACGAAGTTGACTTAGCTTCAATTAGTGCATTATTTACGATGGAATTATGTTGGCTGTAGATACAAAACAAGGTAGTTTTCTTTTCTTAAATAAATGCACCTGGTGGGGTGGGTAAGATATTTTTAGTATCATTGACACTTGCAAAGATACGGTCACAAAAAAAATTGCATTAGCTATTGCATCCTCCGGCATTGTTAGCATTTTATGAGATATTGAACGAACAGCGCATTCTGCACTAAAGCTGCCATTAGATATTCACAACAATCCAAACGCTATGTGTGATATAAAAAAAGGAACACAATGGCTGCAGTATCAGAAAAATGTTTTTACGGGAAACAGTGAGTACTCCTGACTTCAACAAAGGTTGGTGAAAGAGTGAATAAATTAAATAAATAGAAATTAATTCTAATTTAATTAATATTTATTTTAAAAAAAGTGGGCCAAAATATTCTTTTTTAAATTCCTCAGCAACCATAATCCGTAGAAGGTTGAAATTTTTTGCAAAGCCATATTCCTATATAGGCTTAGAAACCCTGCTTAATTTTTTTGGAAGGCGTGGTGCGATTAACAGGAGGCTTATTTTGAAAAAGCGGGCCAAAATATTCGTTTTCAAATTCCTCAGCAACCATAATCCGTAGAAGGTTGAAATTTGTTGCAAAGCCATATATAGCCTTAGAAACCCCGCTTCATTTTTTAGGGGGAGGGGTTGCGATTAACAGGGTGCTTATTTTGAGAAAGGGGAAAATGCTCTTTTTCAAATTCCTCAACAACCATAATCCGTAGAAGGCTGAACTTTTTTGCAAGGCCATATATAGCCTTAGAAACCCCGCTTCATTTTTAGGGGGAGGGGTTGCGATTAACAGGGTGCTTATTTTGAGAAAGGGGGAAATGCTCTTTTTCAAATTCCTCAACAACCATAATCCGTAGAAGGCTGAACTTTTTTTGCAAAACAATCTCAGAAATATTGAGCAAATAATTGTCAATGCTGGCTTAATTTGTTTAAAATCCAAAATTTGTATAACTTCAGAAACATGATCGACCAAAAGGCATTAAGCTTTTTAAAAAATTAGCAAGGCGCTGAAAATTGGCATATGTTAGTATGCATGACGCATGAGCAGAGCATATTGTAAAAACAAAATTATTCAAAATTAAGCTTCGAAATTATTGGTTTTTCGCATACCTACCTATATATATATACCTAAAAAGAAGTGTTTTTACATTACATTCACATCATGTATAGGTACAGTGACTGTCATTAATATTCGGTTTTCTTTATAATTTTATTTTAAGATTCATTGGTTGTCTATAAACTTATACATTTACAACCATTTTCAAGTAATGTTGTATATCACAATTAAATTCACATAATGTTTTCCTAAGAAAAATGTAACAAGAAACCATAAAACCACAAGAGAAGTTAAGAAAAGCCAAGAAATTAAGAAATAAAGTAGTCAAAGTTAGGAAATAAACGCTCCATTGTTATTCGTTTTTTTTTTTAATAATGTATATACATATGCATAACAGTGTATCAATATTTGGTGGCATATCCTTTGTTTGATAAAACTGCAGCTAAATGCCGAGGAATATTTGTCACAATTTTGTTGGTGTAATCGGCCGATATATTATGCCATTCTTGTTTAAGTCTCGCTTTCAGAGCACTTATGGATGACGTCGGGTTCTCCCGCAAACGGCGGTCCAGTTCATCCCATAGGTTTTCATTTTTCAATGGGGTTAGGGTCAGGAGATTGTGCTGGGGTTGCTATGACCTTTGGGCAATTATACAGCAGCCACTCGCGGACAATATGGGCTTTATGTTTGGGATCATTATCTTGGTAAAATTTGAAGGACCGCGAAATACCTAATTTTTCGGCGCTCTGCTTTAAATTTTCCCTGAGGATCCTCAAATAATGATCCTTGTTCATTATCCCATCTATAAAGACCAAATTGATCACACCTTTTGCCGATGTGCAACTCCACACCATAACATGACCTCCCCAATGCTTCCTGTAGGCTTCAAATTTTTGTTTTTTAACTCATCATTCTTTTTTCTGCACACTATGATCCTGCCATCGGATCCAAAGAGATTAAATTTGCTTTTATCGGCAAAAATAACGTCTTCCCACCATTCTGGATCCTTTTGTTGGTACTCCACGTGCGTCTTGCGAACGAGACGGTTCCGCAAAATAATGAAGGGCTTTTTCCTAGCTTCCCGACTGTTAAAACCTTTAGCCTTAATGGTGTGACGAATAGTCGATTCGGAGACACGCTTTCCACATTCGATAAACACTTGGCTAACTATTTTTGGTGCACTCAAACGGGGGTTAGCTTTTATTTTTCTTACGATTAAGCGTTCTTCGTGCGGTGTTAATTTTTCTGGTTGGCCATTTTGCTTCTTAAACTCAACACGTCCCTCGTTTCGATATCGTCGTACAATATCACCAACAGTATTAGCTTTCATGTCTAATTTTTCTCAAATCTCTTTGTAGGTTGAACCTTTTATCATTAACCATGTCCAATTTTCAATTTTCCAGCGAAGAATTTTTACTTGCTCTATAGGGCAAGTATTGGTTTCGTGCAGAAAAAAAAAATCGAGGTTTTAATCAAACATGACATTACGATGATAGAGAAGCCCAAAAAAGTGGTTTTCGCCATACCGTCCGTCGGTCTGTCTGTGCGTCTGTGCGTCTGTGCGTCTGTGCGTCTGTGCGTCTGTGCGTCTGTGCGGATGTGCGCTTTTTCACGTCATGCTACAGCCTAAACCGCTTGACGGATTTTCTTCAAACTTGGTATATAGCAGTTTGAAGAAAAACGGTTGTCGAGGTTTTTTTTGTTTCGTTTTAGCCCGGCTCAAACTGGTACCTTTCAAGTAACGGTTTTTTTCAATTTGGATTTTCTCGAAAACGGCTCTAACGATTTTGATTAAATTTATAATTTAGCTTACTTTAAGCATTTCTTACAAAACTGCGTTTTTTGTTTTTGGCTCAAATGGTCGTAACGAAAATCAGGTTTTAACGGCTTTTTTTCAAATAGCCATAAGTTCACAACGGCTTGATTGAATCAACTAAAACTTTGTTTGACACAGTTTTTAATAGTGTTCTATAGGATGGTTGAGTAAATTTTTCACTGAAGCCTTTCTAAACGGTGGCTTCCATACAACGAGCCGTTGAGTTTTAGCCAACTTTTTTTGGTTTTTTCTAATTTTCTCGAAAACGGCTCTAACGATTTTGATTAAACTTTGTGTGTTATATTCTTTTAGTGTTTTTAAGAGAACTGCGTTTTTAGTTTTTGGCTAAAAATGCAAATAACGGAGATCTGCTCTTAACGGCTTTTTTTCAAATGGCCATAAGTTGTCAACGGTTGCATCGAATTCACTCAAACTTTGTTTTGTATAGTTCCTTACAGCTTCCTATCAGATGGCATTGATTTTTTTTCAGTTTCTCTTTTTTAAATGGTGGCTCCTATACAAAGAGCCACTAGATTTTGGCCAATTTTTTCATTTTTTCTAATTTACTCAAAAAAGGCTCCCCCGATTTTTATGAAACTTTGTATGTAACATACATAGAATACTTCAAACAAAACTGCATTTTTAGTTTTTGGCTATACATGATAATAGCGGAAATTACTTTTAACAGTATTATTAATTAGGCCATAATCCATAAGTGGACATTTGTATCATTTATAACACCCAAAAGATAACGTCTTAATTTTAAATATTAAAGGTTTCTTAACGTTACCTCCCGTATATCGAGTTTTCCAGTTTTAGCCAAATTTGTTTGGTTTTTACCAAATTTTTCAAAAATGAATTCTTCTTAATGATCGAAAAGTTTGTTTTCATCGTACTATTGCACCAACAGAGCAAGTACGTGCGACCCAGTCGTGCATTTTATTTCCTTTGCGGCCCTCCAGTTTTTTTTTTAATCGCGAAAAATTTTAAATGAAATTGACAGGAAATTTTGTAACGGCAACAATGTGAAAGTGATAGTTAAATTAAAAATCGATTACCTTGAATAAAACTGCTGAAAAAATTTAAGTTAAAAAAACCGAATATTAACGAAGGTGTTTTTTCTTAGTTTTTCGTATATTGTAATAATTTATGGTAAGATTATGGTATGTATATATATTTTATTAATTCAAGAGGTCGGCAATCCTGACAAACATTTTCAACAAACTTCATGAAATTTTTCCGTTTAACATGTTTTATCTGTGTTTTGATTGAATAATTTACTCTTCTTAAAAAATTAAAATATAAAATGTTCATTATTTATGTAAAAAAGTTGTTTATGTTATGTAAGAAAAACTGAGGATTTTTCACCGAAACCCTGACCCAACCAACAATAATTGTTGTATGTACATAGAATGCATTTATCGCTGCAAAAAGGTATTGGTTGAACACCAAGCCATCTTTTTTTTTCTTTTTTTTTACAACCTTTTCATTCTTTCTTCTGGTTTTGTTATGTTAACGACTGCCGTTGCCCTGGATTTTGTGTCCAAATTGACATTTTAGAAAATATCTGTTCAATTGTTTTCAATAAGTTATATGTATAATCATTTATGCACTACCTACAGTAGCAATTTAAGCATTTTATTTTAATTAAAGTTTTTATATAATAGAAATGATCAAATAATTAATTTTTACGTGCTTTAAGCAACACTGTTCTCTATTAAGATTACATGTTAAGTTTTCTAGCTTGAGCCAAAAGATTGTATTTATAATCTATAGTATTCCCAATAAGAGAAACGTTTGGTGCGCCATCTATGGAAGAAGTTCACAAACACTTGATTGGTGAGTTAGGGTTTATCTAGATTGTTATTTGAAGCAAAAACAACAATAGAAGACATTTGATGTAAACTAGATAAGACAACTAGTGCCGCCATTAACGACGTTCAGAACTAAAAAACATGTTCCATGAAATTACCACAGACCATATACAGACCGCCAACTCGTACTCCCCTTGCCTGAAACACCCTCGAAATATTTTTTCGTGTCTGTGAATACGTGTGAAGAGACGCCGTGGTGAATTTGTTTTTTTTTTTTTTGCCAAATGTCAAACTAAGTAAACATGGCGACACATCTGAACAAAAAGCTGCTCCTGTGCAAGAAAAAGTGAAAGTGAGCTGAATTAACGTAATTTTACAATTTAATTTTTAGCAAGAAGTGTACCTACTCGAAAAACAATAATTATTGTATGCAAAATCAATAACGTTTTTCAACTATTTATGTGCGTGAACATATAGGTAGGTGTGCAGGAGGACTTAAACACAAATCATCTAGGTTGCACAACGCTAAAAGGAAAATTCAACTTTTATTAAAGTTTTTCTGCGTCCAGTTAGTGGTGCAACAATGCCTGCTAAAATGAAAGCTATCTGCTTAGGAACGATAGTAAATGTTAATGTTCTCCAGAGTCACGGTGGAATAAAAATAGGCGTTTGAAACATACATCAAGTTTGTTTTGTTTGGCTAGGAATGTTACGGCACCTTATATTTGCTTCAGATTCAGCTGGTTCGGATCGAAGGAAAACCCTGTTTTCAATATCGCAGCACCTTGTTCTTGTTATCCGTCCAAAAACAAACAGAAAACGATGTCGTTTCTCGTTTGAACAGAATTTTCGCATAGTCGTGGAAAGTCTTTTATTATTGGCCAGACATAAAACTAGCAGTTGAATATGGAATGTGTGGTCGAAATGGTCAACAGGTAACTTTTTGTTAAATTATTTATCAAAGAAATAACACAAAAATTGGTACCCGTAGACTGCCATCGAAATTATGGACTTTGAATTCTGTGAAACTTAAAATACGACCGTACCATATCCTGGAATGCCAAAGACTCAAATCTACTTCGTGCACCTCTTCGAAACACAGCTGATGTTCAAAAATCAGATGCTCAGCTGCAAGTTAAAATCAAAAATAAAGATTTAGTAATCATAAGCAAAACATCGTCTACCGGCAAGGAAGCTGATAAACTTGTTTGCCTTTTGGAGGTTCCAATAAGAGCTGATCTGTTGATTGACACTCAAGCGGAAGTAAGCATTGCCGATATGTTCTGTGAAGAATTGAAAGTTATTGCAAAAGAGCACATACCTAAATACAATTAATGTCCGAAGCACGGTTGTTGATTTGTTTTTCAAAAAATGGAAACATTCAATGCAATAGAATGCTTCTGGGGATGAAGATTAACATACAAACCAAGAACAAGCAGGCAAGACAAATTAATTACAGTGCGGAGAAAATACACCAGGTAAGAAAAAAAAATAGTCTATTTCTAATATTGAAGTAAGTAATTATTAATTATAATTTAAGTAATTTAAACAAATAAAATAAAGATAAATTATTAATATATTCATCTTAGTTTTATTATTTCATAGTCTATTTCTAATATTGTATGATCAATTACAATAACAATATATTTTTTAAATTCTAGAATTTTATATACAACGTTATTAGGCTAGAATATCGCATAAAGGCGAATGAGGCTGAGGCCAAACAGCCAAGAACATTCGAACTATCCTTAGTACAACTACAACATCAAGTGTGTTACATGAAACTTATGCCTTTATTGAATCCCTGTAGGACAGGACAGTGTTTTCATTTATCTCATGGGGAATTTTTCAATGGCTATAAGTTGTTCAACAGTGTTACGTGGCCACACTTCCACAGTGGCAATACCGTTGAAGGCATTGCATTGATTAATTATACGTAATGTGCCTCTACCGTCAGCCAATGGAACCAAGAATGTCTTCATTAGGAGCCCGCGAACCGTAAGCGGTCTTCTGGTACCTATTGTTACTTACTTTTTAACCTTTTGATATTTGTATCCACTTTGCTCTCTTTCCTTCCTTGCTAATTGGAAAATAAATAAATAAATCTATCGAACGCGTATGATTTGTATATGTTGCATCCTTCTTTTTTGAAGAAATAAGGATGCAGATTAATGTAAATCCACCATTAGGTATCGAAAACGAACAGGGGACTTTCTTATGAGGATAGAGGATATTCTTTACTGAAAACACATTAAAGGTAGGTTTTTCCATTCCTTTTGTTGCTTTTTACATTATAAATTTTTTCTGTTTTTTGTTTCATAGGATTTGTTGAACTTCATTACTTCCAATGGGTTTTAAGTTGAAGAACACAAAGTTATTTCAAGTTATTTCAAATACAACATTACAAAGCTTAGGTCTGTATCCACAGGAAACAGTGATTCTTGAGGAACGGTAATTCATCTAGACTAGTGTTTATAATAATATAAATAATTAATAATTAAACGAAACGAATAACTGCCATTTTGCTGAAATATATTCTTCATAAATTAATATCATCTTTTTAATGACACCTTATATTATAAAAATACAAGTAAAATAATTTAATTAAGTTTAATTGATTAAACTTCCACACCACCCATGAGGTGTGCTTTTATGGCGCGTTAACCGATTTTTTGATAAGGTGTTCGGTTTCCCCCGTAGGCATATTGCACCAAGCTAGTACTAAAAAAATAACAAATTAACTCTGGTTGTAACAATAACAATAATATAATATATAAATATGAAATTATAAACAGAAAAAAAATTTCAAGGTAAGAAGATATTGAATATTATTTCATATAGGTATATGCATGTATGCGAAGTGGAAATCAATTATAAATGTTTAATTGCGAGCATTTTGTTTCTGAAGTCTTTATCCTCGGTAATCGTCCACATTTACAAACTTTAGAACGAAGTGAATTCTAACTCTTATAAAGTATTTTAAAATAAAATGTTCTTTCAAATTTGAACAGCAGACATAGGGCGAATCGAACTTCAAAGTTTGGAAAAAATGATCTGCAATTCCTTTCATGTGACAATGTTGTGAAAAGTTTGCAACGAATTTATTGTCGAGGTGCCTTATATATTTTACAAACCCTGGGGGAGGAGCAATAAGATTGCAATTATCATATTGTTTCATATGACAGAAATAAAGGTTTTGAGTCTGGACAAAATCAGATAACGTTGGCAATGGTAATTCACAAGAATGACTTTCATAGCACTTTCTATATAAATAACCACAGACATATGTAAAGCTATTTTCACTTATTTTCTCAAGTTCCTCGTTATGTAAATTTATTCCTAACGGGATCATTGAAATACTGTTTTCGGGCGAACATTGCTCCCAAACAGAACTCACAGTAGTGTTGATCGTTGTCGTTAAGACTTGATTTGGATGTTGCTCTTCTCGTATTTCGCAATTACCTGCTCTAACAATTTTGAGGTATTGAATACCCCAAAGTTTTTGAAATGCACTTTGGAACTGCACACAAGTGGGGCGTGTTGCGTGTATTACTTCCCCCATTTAGCCTTACTTTTCCAAAAACGTTTTCTAGACAATCTTGATTAAGATGTCGCGTAAGTACATAATCAAAATCATTTGGTTGAAGATAGTTCCAAAGCAAAATCAATGACTCTATATTCAGTAACCAACCATTTATAAAGGAAAATTTATTTGTCACATTCTTGCCCTTTGCGTTAAAAACGCAAATGGATTGAAGAAGTATTTTGGCTTCTTTCAAAAAATTTTCTTGGTATTCCGAAAATGTAAATGATTCCTGTGTCTCTCGACATGCATATTTTGATGATGAATTAAAAAATATCGAACAAATAATTGAAAAATAAAAGGAGTGTGGCAGTATTGGACATGGTTTCAGTTCCTTTTTTGAATTGAATAAGGGTTCTCAATGCACAGTTAACTGTATTGCTGCATATCTGGGCAGCTAAACGGACTTTCATTTTTTGCAAGTTATTTGGCCTTACATGAGCTTCAGTTAGTTTTGGTGCCAAACGAAATTCGTTTTGCAATCGATATGGAATAAATGAACAATACCTTTCCAAGAAGCTCGCATTTTCCAAAAATAAAAAGTCGTTTTGAAGCAAACAACTTCGAGAACTTTTAAGAAGATGAGGAACATCGTAAAAAAAGTTTACTCTTATACCGTTCACATCGAAGTATGGCCTTTCAGGGGTTATGTCTAGAGCCTTGGCCAAGCCTCTAAAGTTTGAACCTTGGTCACAAACAAACTGCACTGGGATTAAATCACTCTTTTGTAAAGCACTTATTGACTTCAATAAGAGCTTTTTAATCATGGATGTAGGACAAGAGCTACGAACGAAATAATAGGCTAAGGGATGTTTCCATCTCTGCATAATGCCTTGTGCCATGAACACCAGTACGATTCCTGTGGGATAGGCTGAGCGGAATTCATCAATGCCGTAATCTTCTAATCCTTAAATAATGTCAGTTCCTTTCAGAAATTCAAAGTTATATTTTAAAGACATTTCGTCAGCTGAAATAGAACAAAATTTAAACATTTTGGGTAGCGGACTTGTTTTTAATTCTAAACTTTTGACATTGAATTCTACATTACCTGGAGTTTTGGGCCAATTCGAAACAAACAATTTAAGTACTGACGGAAGATTCAATATTGGCTGTAAATACCTATGAGCAACTGGAGATAAAAAGAATTGAAAGTGCCAAGATTTGTATTTCCCGCTCATATCTTTTTTTTTTTTTTTTTTTATAATGCACACGCGCTCAAGGGGTTTGTTATAGCCCTTTTAATGATGAGTCACAGCGCGAGCGATAGGAAGTTAGGAAGGAAGGGAAAGGAGGTGTCGATGAACATTGATCTTGAATGTTTGAAGATCAAAATGGCAAGGAAAAATTGTGCCAGGCAATCCATTCCACATTCGTGTTGTACGGCTAAAGAAAGAATCTCTATATTTCACGGTACGTCCGAAATTGGGCTCAAGTGTAAACTGATGAGCGTTCCTAGCAAGACGAGTATTACGGGGGAAATGTTTAAGGGGTGATACGCAGCTGGCTACCTCGAGTGAGCATTTTTTGTAAAAGAACCTGTAAAATAAGGAAAGACATGAGACATTTCGACGATGTGTCCCTGCGAAGTTCTACTAGAGTTTCTCAAACTATAAGCTAATATAAGCTTTATCTACTGGCAAATTATCTGTTAGTGATTGTATTGAGCTTTCCTTTACCTTCATCTTTTCTCAAAACCGAAATCTCACAATCTCTTAAATGGACTTCTTCTTGAAATTTTTTTTCCATATCAACTACTTTTTGTTCTAATTTTTTAATAATCTCTCTAAGTTTTACTTTTTTCGGGGTGTTGTTCCTCAATGACACACAAGTCTGTGTTGAATTCTCCTGCCTGTCGGGTTTAGAAGCTAGAGTATATGGGACGGAAGTGTATTGGACTGGGTAATGTCGGAGGGGCGTATCTGGAAATGAATGATGTCTACCAGGAGAATCTGGTAAGGCACCAGTAGGAAGTATTGGAGTGTGTTGGACAGGGGAATGTCGGAGAGGGTTATCTGGTAATGAATCATGTTTACCAGGTGAATCTGGTATAGCCCCAGATGGAAGACGCTTCCGGTTTGATTTCAATGCGGATAAAAAGTGTCTATTGCACACTCTGATTTCTCAGATTTTGTAGCTTCAATTTTGTGCGCCATATTTCTCTGCTGAGATTGGTATTTAAAAAAAATATGTGAGTATTTATAGAGTTTAAAAAACGAATATTACTGGAATAAAAGTTGATATTATTCGTTTTTATATGGGGTTTTTTCAATTTTTTTTTACTTGCGATTATATATGGCGAGAGTTATGGATGTGTGAACAAAAAAATTTTAATAAAACTTTGTGAAAAGAAAGTATTCTATAATATATTCAATATTGCATTTCGAAATATCCCAAAAATGAAATTTTTGTGTTTAAAAAAATTGTTTCTTGTAATATTAATATTGGAACTCGGAAATGTTACAACCATTGTAATAGAATAAGTTGTTTTGAATTGAGGATTTGGAATGGCAAACACTTAATGATTATTGTGATGTGAAAACAGACCAGTGTGGATTTTCGTAGCACACCTCCTCAATTCAATACAATTAACTCGTTTGGATTGTTGTAATTGTGGATTGTTTTTTAAGAATTGCTTGTATTAAGCTGAATAAATAAAAAAAATTCATTTTCAACCCTTCGTAGTAACGATAAGCGCATTCAAATATGCAAAAATAACTGAATACCTGACATCATCCTGTGGACAAACATGAAGGGTCTCAAAATGTTCACAATTAAGAATGCACTTTTTTTTCTGGTGTGAACCAAAACTCATGCTTGATTCTTCAGCCGATTGCAGGTCCTCAAAATTCTGATTTAAATTCTCTGTATGTAACTCTGTATGAGGAAAATTCTCGTCAACAAGCCTGTAATTCATGCTTTCTTCTTCAACCAAATCCAGGTCCTCAAAATTCCTTGTTGAATCCTCTGTTAGTAAATCAGTCTGAGGAAAGTTTTCGTAAAAAAGCCGACGCTTTTTTGACGTAACCGGTGTTAAAATACCTTCCGGTGTATTGTCAAAACAAAAGCGACGTTTTTTTTTAGTTTATTTCCATAATAATATATATTTTACTTCAGTCAATTAAAATTCGTTGACAAATTTGTTTTACACACCGTTAACCGTTACAAGAACTATCAATTATCTGCCCACACTTGTTTGCAGGCAATGGTAGATTCGTAAGACTTTAGGGAATGATAGCATGTAATGTATTGAGGCGCGCTTGCATATTCCATTATCATTAATAATTTTTTTTGAAAAAAAAAACATTTCAATAAGAACTGTGAGCCACAGCAGCAGCAAAGTCATTATATTCATAAGTTCTCAATATTTTGATATTCAAAACAGCTTTTAAACAACATTATATGCATTTATACTCCTTTTTATTTTAGTTATTCACCTCAAAGAATTTTTTTTAACTTTTCGGTGCACGAATTCAACACGACGGTATACATCTCTGTCTATGCATTTTGTGACGGCAACCATCCCTGAGTATGCCATTTATTTTTTTGGTGGTAAAAAGTAAAGGAGAGCGTCACACTCTCAAAATAAATGGCATATCAGCTGATTTTCAGCTTGTAGGCAAAAAGAGAGACCATATAGTGAGTTGGCGGTCTGTATCTTATTGGTCCGTGGAAATTACTATAAACATGTATAACACAATGGCCGAACTCAAATTCTCAGTTCAAAAAATTCAATAGTGTCGACTGTCGACTC
The DNA here is from genome assembly GCA_916050605.2 of Platycheirus albimanus. NCBI lineage: Eukaryota > Metazoa > Arthropoda > Insecta > Diptera > Syrphidae > Platycheirus > Platycheirus albimanus. Next base: position 263,182,720 of record OU696696.1, on the reverse strand, counting down.
TAGCAAAGCTTGTTTATTGTGTGCGAGTAAACGCCGCACATCTGTTTTCGGCAAAACTGTCAAAATTAGTAATGCCAGATACTAATTATTTTAATTTTTTTCGTTTGTTGTTGTGGCTGCAATGTAACGAGGCAGCCTTTTTAGGAATAGAGACATCGTGCAGCGCAAGGCTGCGTGCATACCCTGGAAAGTGACAGCTCCCATAAGATCCTGTATAATTTATTTGTGCTGCACGGGAAAAAGCTGCACATCTGTTTTGACCATTACACACAACTATGACCAGTTGCTTGGGTAGTTTTTCGTTAATTCCGCTTGCCCAGCTAAAACATTAAAACAAATTTTATTTACATATACATGCATAATATGAAACCCAGGATTGTTATCTCTACCCAAGGTGGTCTCAACAGACTATTTAGCATTCCCTTCGAAAAACCTTTTTTATGTTGAAAATAGAAAATTATTTTATATGTATGTATAACAGTAATAGTCCTCACCTCTCAAAATCGTTCTGGCAAATGAAGAATGATTTTGCTGTTGAGTCGACAACAAGAAAGGAAATTGGAAAAGTTTGGTGAATTTTTATTTACACATTTTTCCCACCAATTTTCAGAAGATGAAAGTAAGTCTTGCTGCTCAAACGACGAGTGCAACAGTTTCAGCTGGTATTTATACTCTAGCTAGTTTGGGTGCTGCATCTTCGACAGTCAATAATACCGCTGAAATTATTGAAATGGAAAGGCTTTTTGGCGTTTACAGCTCATCAAAATTTCGAGAGCCCAAAAAGTTCAGTTAGCCATTTTTCGCAAACTTGGAGCAAGTAACTTTTTTGACTGATATTCATACTTTTTTGCAAATATAATTTTTTTGAAAATTTAAATAATGTGACAGGATAAATGCGTTTTATCAAAGGATGGCAACAAAACATAAATGCCTTAATTGGCATTTTTAATGAAATTAAAGGAGACGATGTTAAATTTATTTCAACAAGAAATCTTAGCCAAGATTGCTTGGAAAACACTTTCCCTATTTTACGAAACCGGGGAGGATAAATTAAGTTGTTGAATCCCGTTAAACTTATTTTTCACTCAAAAGATAATTCTCCCGAAAGTGGAGGATGTAACCCGTAGAAACTGTGAACCAACTACAAAATTTGGATTTTCCAAGCATTGAAGAACAGAAAGAATTACCAGAAACAAATAAGGAAAACGTTGTTTAAGCTTTCAAAACTAAACCTGACTTTAAAACTGTTGATTTTGAATTTTTACAGATTTCAAAGAAATTCAAGCATTCAAAATTTAAAAAAATTAATACATAAACAAATCTTTTGGAGTGAGAAGGGATCAAGTGACATTTTTGGATTTTTGGTTTTTTATGAATAAAAGTGTTAAGCGACAACTTAAATGTTGGTCTAATTCACGTGTCTTTATTGTTATTGCTTACAAAGCTAGCTTCAGATAAAAGGGTTAAGTACACGTTTATTTTGAATTTGTATAGGTACTTTTGCATAAAGGTGTCAAGTACTGAATTAGAAAGTTCTAATAATTCTAATAAATTCACATTAAAAATTAATTGAACTAACCAAGTTAACTTACTAAATGCACGAACTCCCTTTCTATTCTGTTTCTTAAGGCGTAAAATTAATTTATCGTCGGATATTTTCCCGCTATTCTTGGTTTTTCCTTTCTTATGGTGGATTTAAATTAATCTGCATCCTTACTTCTACAAAAAAAGGATACAACGCATAAAAATCATACGCGTTTGATAGAGAGGGGAGATAAAAATGAAGAACATCTTCATAAATCAAGAACATGATCATAGGAAATAGGAGAAATGAAGATGAAGTTATGGTGAAGAACAACATATTCATCTTCATTAGAGCATGTTCTTCTGCATTTCGAGGTTTCTATAATTTCTTTAGTTCAGGTCAACAGGTTTGACACCAATTTTCGAATTTTCATGTTGAAAATTGAAATTTTTGCTTGTGAATACCAATCACTTGAACTCAACAAAGCCAACAACTACAACTGTAAAATTTTGTTTCTTTCATTGATTTCGAAACAGCAAAACAATAAAAAAGCGACAAAATATAAAAAATGCAAAACAACATCAAAAGGTTAAAAAGTACGTAATATAAAATTATTTGTAACTTACTATTATTTAACAATTTTTCTTTAATTCAGAATATAAACTTTCTTGTGAGGATGACAATATTTTGGAAGAAGTGGTCGGAGATGATGGCTTGTTCTTTTAATTGTTTGTGCTGCATATTTAACATTTTAGTTAGTTTTAGTTTTTTTTTAGATTTTTTCAGCTATCAGTTCCACACGGAATTCAATGAAGATCACATAGAAATAGTAGAAAGAGAAGAAATACAAAAAATAATATTTCCAGAAGAAAAAATCGGTAAGGATATACATTCCGGAGGATATACAATTGAATTGTATGGCCCCACTAAGACTAACCCATTTTTGTATTGCATTTAGATTTTCTCATAGAAGCAGTAAGTCAGAGGCCCGCACTCTGGAACATCAGAATACAGGAACTGAATAGTCCGAAATAGGTTGTGGGAAAATTCTGTTGGAGATAACTAAGATATTGATTGAAAATATAAATACGTGTATCTATGGTGTTGATACATATCTTCATTTCTTCAGTTAATTTGTATTTCAGACCTTCACGATAAATTTCGAACAGTGATGAAGAAACGCTGGGACGCCCTGAAAACTGGGTATACTCTCGCACAAAGAAGGGTGCGCCGAGTGGTTTTGGAGGGAAGAACCTGAAATATAAATATTCTCAGGTGTTATCTCTTTTCTAGATGACACCATTGAACCCAGAAAATAGATACATATAATTACTCTTTTAAATGTACTTTAATCTTATTTTATATTAGGCTTCAAATATAGATCGACAACGCTAACGTCTCCGGCAAGTTCAAACCAGTTCGTTGAAGAAACTGCTCCAAGAAGCAGAAGTAGATATTTCTTAGTTAAAATTATATTTTCAGCATTCATTAAAATTGTATTTTCAGAAACAGTGAAAATAAGAAGTCATCAGCAGGTTCAGGCTGAGGCGCTGGAAATATTAAAAGATTTAAACCAGCCCAAACACCCTCAAAAGCCTAACAAGCCCAACCTGATAATGTAAGGACATGGAAACACTGGGAGAAATGAAACAAAGGAGTCTGAGGACGGAGTTATTTGCCGTCGTAGACGTGGCTATGAAATTAACTTCCTTCTATTTATCTTAAATTAACTTACATTTAATAATTATTATTAATCCTATGTCTTTTCAATTGAAATCTGTTATATTTTTTGACAACAAATTTTAATGATTTTGACTTCTGTCATAGCTTTAAAAAATTATATCAAGGAAAAACTAGTGCGTATATTGTGAATGCTTTCACTCTTCTATATAATCACGTATATCTCCCCCGCTTTACTTTTCTTGAAATTTGCAGACGAAGATGTCGCAGAGTAATGTAAATCCACCATTAATCAGTTTGTTTATCTCATCAACTCTATCGTTGTATCGGTGTCCATCACGATCAAGTGAACAGCATTTACATTAATAAACTGATCAAAACACATAAATGCCTAGGAGCACGTGCAAGTTATAAACACTCAACTGTACCAAAACAGTAAGAGGACATACGAGTACTTAAATAAACAGGATCGCTAATGATCTACAAAAACATACTTTAATAATAAGAAATAGGTAAATGCATAACAGATACTTTTATGATCAGCCAAACAAGATAATAAATACAAAAGACGATTAAGATACAAAAAGTAATGAACCAACACCACCATAAACCCTGAAGACAAGAAACCCAACTAATCAGGATAACGATATACAAGAATAGAACACAGAAGGAGTGCACAGTAGGACAGTAGTGCCCGGGTAGTACGTAAAGTTAAAGAACTATGTAATGAAAATTAACTATTAAAATATTTAATTCATTAAATAAAGTTATTGTCGAAGCACTTAGAAAATTTGTGTTGAAAATGAAATTTTTGGACAAACGGATAACGCCAGTAACATGTCCGAAGATGTTCTTACGACTTTGACAAAAAGACACTATGGCTGCTTTCCACCCACCCTTAATTTATGTATCCAAAATTGTTTAAATGCAAATATTACAGATGAAGAAGCTCAATGTCAGCTATATAATCATTTGGAGTCTGGCGAAGATTTGATTGGCTTTTCAGTTGATAAAAATGTAAAAGAAGTTAGTTTAACGTTGACGAAAATCAAGAAAATAGTTAATCATATAAAAAGAAGCCTTCAAGCTAACGAAAAACTTCTGCACAGTCAGGTAATGCTGATGGGAAAACAAAACCAACTGTTCCGGATTGACGACGTTAAGACTCGCTGGAATTCCACGTTTTTAATAGTGAAGCGTTTTGTGCATTAAAGGAAGCGTTAAGAATCACATTTTCCAATTTGAATGCTCCAGAAATGTCTATGTTGACAGAGCAAGAATGGTCAATTGCCGAAGAAATATGCGTTCTGCTTCTGCCACTTGAAAAGTCCACACGGGAAATGTCAGGAGACAATTATTTTACAGCCAGTAAAATAATACCTGTTTCGATTGGTCAAATTAATAGAACCCAAAAAACGATTAATGAAGGAAAGGTCCTACATATACAAAAAATGGCTGAAAACTTATTAGAAAATCTAAAAACAAGGTTCGCTAATGTAGAATCTAGCATTACAATAGCTTCAAATTCGTTTTTGGATCCGCGATTTAAGCACCATGTTTTTTCTAATAAAACAGCCTTAAGTGATGTGCAAAGAGACATTACAAACTGGGTAACGCACAACATACAATCAACAATTACAAACCAAATTCCACGAGATGAACCCCAAGAGATGGAGCCGGGTGAGAAGTTGTCTTATTGGACTGAATTTGACAGCAGAATTAGAAGTATGCAGCCAGTAACAAACGCTTCCACATCAGCAGTGGTTGAAATACAGAAATACCTCACCGAATTTAACTCGGACTCGGGACGACCCCCTAACCTATTGGAAAGAATTTATAACCAACAAAAGTGAATAAATTATTGTTTCTAAATCAAAATTTATAAATATGGCTTTTGAGGTTAAGCTATGGAGTCTTCATAGATTTTTTTTTATAAATTAATTTAACACATCCACATGTATTCAAGATTCACTTTAAGAACAAGACACTCTAACTATATATTTATCCGTTTTTTTTTTAAATTATAATATCGAATTGAATTACCTTTATGTTTAACTTTCATCTTTATCATTTATTCTAATATATTAATTTTAATTTTAGTTTTTTTTTTCTGTTTTTGGAAAAATTCAATTTACCAATTTAGCTTTAAATATTTTCCTACCTTTATGAATTTTTATCACATTCATTTGAAGTATTAATAAAACATTTGAAAATGAAAGCTTTGTTTGTATTTGGCTTTGATTAATTGAAGGAAAGAAAAATTCTTCACCAAGGAACTGTGACTAAATCTTCATCAAATAAAGTGGAGGTAGCTGATTTCAAATCAGAATAAAGTGCACCATTTGGTCGCACGAACTTGTTCTAATGTGTGATACTGGTCTTGGGACTTGAGATTTTGGGAAAAAATTATAAGGTAAACAATCATATCACTTAAAAATCAGTAGTCAAACGTATTTTCGAAAAAATTAAGTAAGCCATCTGACTTCTTTTGCAGTTTTGAATTTTAAGGAAAAACATTCTCAAAATTGTTCGACCAGTTTTGTTTTTTAAACGGGTTTTTTTTAAACTTTTCGAAAACATATTTCAACTTTTTTTTTGAGTATACCTACCTATGCCAAAATCTAGCAGCTGGTAGTTCTTATAAACAAAAATTTTCAAAATTTTTAATAAATCGTTTTTGAATAAACCAAAAATTTAAAAAAAATTTTCACTTTAAAAAAAACTCTAAATTGTTTTTTTTTTCAAAAATTTAACAATTAATATTATTTTGTTTATAAAAGATCTTTCACATAAATTTTTTTTCGAAATCCGTCGACTTTTCCTGAAAAATCTGTTTTAACCGAAACGTAGTTTACAAAAAAAAACCTAGAAAGTTTTATCAAAATCGTAGGAGCTGTTTTTGAGAAAAGTTAGTTTTTTGTTAAGATTCATGTGGCAGGAACAGTTAGTTTTAGAGCTGGAAAGCTAATTCCAAAAACCACTTTTAAGGACGTCATAATAATACAGCCGTTGAGGCTGTAGGTAACTATACAGACAGACAGACAGACAGACAAACACAATTGTCTGAACCACTTTTTCGACTTCCTTATCATCGTAATGGTATATTTGATCGTTATAGATCAATTCCTGCAGAATATCAACGCACACACAGGAATGGTTGAGAGTGTAAGTCACAGGCCCCGGCCCCGCTTGGAGCTGTTGTGCCAAAAATGTATTTTTATTATTTTAGATCAATAAAAAGGAGCTGGTAATATGTTAGTTAATAAGATTTTCTTTATTCCGTTAAATTTTTTTCTAACAATATTTCTCAATAATTAATAACTACTTTACTTTAATCTTTAATTGTATGTAATAGCTTCAATCGAATATTTGTATGCCGTTTATGATCGTCAAACAATTTCCATTTGAATTTACACTCACAGAAATCGCTTTGTATTTTACTGAACTTCGAGGTAGGTGTCGAAATTATATTCAAACGACGTATAAGTTCGTCGATTGATTTCAAATTGACTTCCCTTCTTGATTTTATAAATTTACAAAGTTTATATTTGTTTGTGAAAACAATTTCAATTTGATTAACCTTTATATAAGACCTATCTGAAACCAGGATTCGTAATGAATTTGAATGTTTGATGAAAATTTCTCTCCTTTTATATGCTTTTTACGCCCGCGCGCCGGCCGTTCGGTGGTGCCATTTCGGCTATCGCAAAAGCCTGCTCCTTGTTTTGTTCACCACATAAAATAATAAAATAATTTACATTAAAACTTATGTAAGAAAGGTTATGGTGAATACGCTTTGAAGCTTTTCACCACGGAGAAATAAGAAACTAGAATTTGATAGCACTGCTCGTTACCATTAAAATTACAAGAAGTTTTAACTAAGTGCTATCTCCCTCTTATTTTGTTCCCTTCCCCCTTTTGTTCATTATTTATATGTAAATAAACTATTAAAAAATTTATTAATTTAATATTGAATTCTTTTTCTACACATAAAACTTTATAAAATCGGAACACCTTCTTGACGCTATCTATGAACGTTGAGTGTCAAATCGCCTCAGTTTGTCACGCATGTCATGAATTGCCAGTTGATTCATTATTTACGTAAATACCTTGATATTAGTTACTTTTTTTGTGAATAATGTTATTTGTTTAATGTGCTAACCAATTCTAGTGTTGGTTTAATTTAGTTTGCAAAATTATAAACAAAAAAATCGTATCCAAATGTTTCAATAATTTTGAGGCTATCTAAAATGACCTCTTTCGTATAAATTTGTGCGTTTTCGTGTTTATATATTGTTTAATGTTTCTAATTTGTCTCATTTTATTGTTTTAAAATTATTTGTTATGAATAACCAATGTTCCATTTGATATAATTTTGCAAAGAGAAAAATAATAACAATTAAGTTGCCTTCTCAAATTAAATGTGCATAACATAGTTGTTAGGTATTTGTTTTCAATTATTATTAATGGATTCATCACTAGATTTCAATATTTTAATAGTATGTTATTGTTTTTTTCTTCCTTTCATTGCTGTTATGTTATATTGTTATGTAATCTTATTAAGACTTTTCAAACAATGTAAACATTTTGTGTTAAAATTCAAGTTTTTATTAAATTCATTTTTCTTAAATAAATTTTTGTATTTATTTTATATGATGGTTCAACATTCTCCCCCCGTTGAATGGTTACGTTCAACCCTTGCTTTAATTTTCCCAATGCTTCGTTTGTGGTGGTGGTGAAACACCACTTTGTCAGCCTTGTTTACGTTGACATTCACTTGATAGCGATCTGGAAGGTTTACCGTAAATTGCTTTCTTTTACTGTTTTGAATTCGTTCGAAATCATTCCGACGTAGGGTATCCTTGTTTATAAATATATCTTCACCTTCTCTGGTGGTAAAACGTTGAAAAACGTTGTCGATCCGCATTTGGATCTCCTTGACCGTTGTTGAGGGTCTTAACCGTTCTAGAGAATACATTGTAGAACCGTTGATAGTGACAGGTATGGGATTCAACTTTGTTGTGTCTTGAGCGTGCTCAGTTTCAACCTCAGGAATTAAATCATCAGGAAAAAGTGCGTCTCGGTCAATGTTTTCTTGAATCAAGAGTTGAAGCGAGGTTGGACAATCAGGTGGGGAGAATCTGATATCCTCCAGGATTGTGATATAACCATCCCTGATTGCATTTTACTAAAATGAGCAGAATTTGGATTGAAGAAGAATGGCAATAAGAATGGCGTAAAACACCATTGCGAGGACGATTACTGGTTAACACATACGTAACTACTACGAACAACACATTGACAAGATTCTACTGACTAAATCAATTTCATGTTGTATTGGTACTTTCGGTTTGTTCAATTGGCAAACGGCAAATTTTTACGATGGGTCTTTGGCAAGTATTATGTCTTGTGCGTAAAGATACTACTCTGACTAACCCATCTGCACCAGGACGAACTATTTGAACAATTCCTAATGGCCATGCAGTTGTCGGAGTGTTTCATCCTTGATAAGGACAACATCTCCAACTCTTAAACTTGTTGTTGAAGACGGTTCAAGTATTCCGTTGTCCATCTTTTTAAAAAATGTTACATTATCTGTTGAATGTGTTTCCATCGCTGACCAAGTGATTCCGTTGATAATGTGAGATTGTGTTTTGGCATTGAATTTAATGCTTGTCCAATGAGAAAATGCCCTGGTGTTAAAACTGCAAGATCGTCGATGTCATTTCTAAGTATGCACAAGGGTCTTGAATTCAGACATGCCTCGATTTGAGCGAGTAAGGTCATAAGTTCCTTGAATGCGCCTAGAACACGATGAAATTGATACTTCGATTTTACACCAGCCTCCCACAATCCTCCATGATGAGGTGCAGCAGGTAGATTAAAATGCCACTTTATGCTTAAACCAGAGAGGTAGTTTGCGATATCTGGCGTAGCATCCTTAAGAGCTTGTATTAAGTCGCGATTTAATGATGCCTTTTCCCCCTTAAAGGTTGTTCCACAATCTGAGTATATGTCTGAGCATAGTCCTCTTCGAGACACAAACCTTTTCAAAGCTGCTATAAAGGCCATTGAGGTCAAATCTGATACGGCCGGCGTCTATACGTATAGCCTTGGTTGCCATACACACAAATATAAAAAAAATAGGCTTATAGTGTCTTGCCTTTCTATGGGTTGACATTTTCCGCTGTATAGGTCCAGCGTAGTCTATACCTATGTGTGGAAAGGCTCTTGTGAGGTTGACTCGTTGCTGGTAAAGTACCCATTTATTGTTGCATTGTAGCTGCTCGATGTTTGGTTCATACTACGCATTTATGAATTTGTCGTGTTATGGCTCGTTTTGCATCGAGGATCCAAAAATTGCTGCGGACGGTATCCAGAACCAATGATGTGCCACCATGTAGCGTTTCCTTAGGCATTTTATCGATGATTAAGTTGCTAATGTGGTGATCTCGTGGTAGGATGATTGGATGTTTCATATTGTATGAAATGTTCGCATTTTCTAATCTGCCACCAACTCGAATCAAGCCACCTTCATCTAAGAATGGACTGAGCGCTATTGGTCTGCTTTCCTTTGACAAAGGTTTATTTTTCTTGAATGTATCTATGTCGCGTTTAAAGGCTGATATTTGTACCGTTTTTGGGATGACTGTGCTCGCGGTATTCAGTTTCTTAAAAGATAATGTACTTGTTTGCTATTGTGAAATGTTGCAACAATTTTGAATAACGCGCAAGACCATGGCCATGACTGATGAGTTACGTGTATGATGAATACATTGGCAGCCATTCACTTGTCGATCTTAACAATAAGGTTTTGGTCGTTGGTATCTTGGCTTCCAAGCCAGTTGCTCTGATCCGGGCTTAGCCATTCAGGACCTTGTCACCACAAATTACAATTAACTAATTCCTTAGGAATCATCCCTCGAGAAGCTAAAACTGCTGGATTATCCTTTGTTGGAACATGATGCCAGTTTTCAGTGGTTGGACTGTCTTGAATCTCTGCAACTCTGTTGGCAACATACATTTAACACTTTGATGGATGTTCTCGTATCCATTGCAAAACGATCGGAGCATCCGTCCATAAAAATATGGGAAGATCTTGAAGTTGCATGTCTTGTATTGAAACCTTCAAAAGTTTGGTTAGTAACAACGCTCTGTTAAACTCCAAACGGGGCAGAGTAATTGGTTTTACTAGAGCAACTTTTGATTTTGCGGTTAATGATTTAACCTTAACGTTGAAATTGTCGTCTTGTGCTCGAATATAGAGGACTGCGGCATATGCCTTGATAGAAGCATCGCAATACCCGTGTATTTGATTGGTTTGATTGGTTTTGGAGATACCGATCCATCGTGGAATTTTGATTTGATTTAAGTTTTTTTTTTTTTTTTTTTTCGAAAGTAAGAAGCTTATATCAAGCATCAACTTACAATCAGAGATTAGCCAACACATATTATGTGCTCACTGGCTACATCATTTAGTGCAGGTGTTAGTTGTTAGTAAGCAAAATACATTTCCAAATCGTCCTTGAAGTCGTGCCATTGTCGTGAGATATCTTGAGATACCTTGCTGTCCCAAAAGTAACCACCTATCCACATTTGAATCAACTGGATCGTTTAACGACGCGATTTCAGATAAAATAGCCCGTTAAGTATTAGCCTGTGAACCTGATAGAACTTGAACATTAAATGTGAAGTAATCTTCTGCAGGATACCATCGAATTCCTAAAGTCTATGGAGTCATTTTCTTGCAGGTCGAGTGAACCTTTCATTTCCTTGTCTACTGGTGGTAAATGGTTTATAAGTTAAACTCGGTTACTTGTCCATTTTCTGAGCTTGAACCCAGTTTTTCCGAGCATTTCTCTTAATTGCCTTTTGTAGTTCAAGGCACTCTTCAAAAGTTTCTGCTCCGCTCAATAGATCATCAACATAGAATTCTGAAGATGTAGCCCTTACAGCTAATGGGTATTTGTCTTGTTGTATTGTAGGAACAGATAAAAATTGTGCAGGAGATATGCCAAACGTAACGGTCTTGAGGTAGTACCTAGTCCTAAAAATGTTTAGTGGTTGGATCTCTCCAAAGGATGCACTGGAACTTGCGATGTTCTGGATGCATCCAAATCATTTGATACATTTTTTCGATATCTGCGGAGACCACTACCCTGTGTTTACTCCAGTTAAGTACTGTGTAGATTAACTTTGGTTGTATGGTAGGGCCAATTAATAATTGTTCGTTCAGTGATCTCCCATTTGTTGTTTTGGCAGATGCGTCGAATATTACACGTAACTTGGTAGTAGTGCTTTGTTTGAATACTGCATGATGAGGTATATAGTAATGAGGTTCATTGTTTATGGGCGGTTCACACGCCTCCATGTGACCCATTATTAGATATTCATCCAAGCATACTTCGTATTCGCGTTTAAGTTCCGCGGTTTTATCCAATTTTCTTTGGACGCATTCATAACGCCTTAGTGCAAGTTCTCTAGACAAACCTAGAATTGGTCCATTTGGATCTGCAAATGGTAATTTGACCATGTACTGGTTATTTGGTAGCCGTTCAACTCCTCACATATTTGCTCTTCCGGAGTCTTTGTGTTGAAGTCTTAAACTTCTTCCATCTCCCAGAATTTCTGCAAGTGAAAGCCGAGATCGTTGACGAGTTTTATAGTGGTAGTAAATATTTTAACCGACGCGTTATATGGGGTGGGATTGCTGTCCATTATAATCCATCCAAATATAGTGTTGATAGCCACTGGAGCTTCACTTGAGCCACAGCGTATACCCTCGCGAATAATATGGCTATTTTATTTTGACTTACGAAAGCCTTGAGGTGGAAGTTTACCAAAGTTCTAGTATTTTCATTACGCCCCTTTAATTTACTCCATGCTGGTTCATAATATTGATTTGTAATGGGAGTGTGTTTTAATACTTTTTCCGCATCACCAGTAAGACATCCTTTCAAATAATGGAGTTTTTGTACAGATTGTAGTTGTTTATTTTCATGAACTAATGATGTGCTCAAGTCTGAAAATGACCTCCACGAGTTGTAATCGCCATTAAATATAGGTAGCGTTATTTTCCTAAGTTGAGTATAGTTGAACTGAATATAAGGCTGACTCGTCGACTTAGAGCTGCTTCCTGCAATTGTTTTATTGTAGCCGTCCTTGAGTTTGCCCACATGCTCAGCATATTTGACTTCAACTTCATCAAATTGTTGCTTTTTTATGTATGCATTTCGCATTCCGCCTTCGAACTTATAATAGCTTCATTTACCAGTCGATCTTGCGCTAGGAATTCATGCCATAATTCACGCAAATCTATTAATTTTTGTTCGTAGAAGCCTGCAGTTCTTTTGTCTAATCTGGTCTTTTTGCCATTTTCGATTGTTTTTTTCAATTTTTGTTTTTAAAAAAAGTTGACTAACAATCAATTTGTTGAGCTCGCCCATTATTTGATGTTATGCTATTATCTATTATTTGTTATTGTTTTTTTTTTTCTTCCTTTCATTGCTGTTATGAATGTTATATTGTTATCTAATCTTATTAAGACTTTTCAAACAATGTAGGTAACATTTTGTGTTAAAATTCAAGTTTTTATTAAATTCACTTTTTACTTGCGATTATAGGTACTATAAGGCAAGTTATGCATTCGTCGAAAAAAAAAGTTTTGAGATAACAATCGAACATGACATTACGATGATAGCGAAGACGAAAAAAGATGGTCTAAAAATTCTGTCCGTCTGTATGTCTGTCTGTCTGTCTGTCTGTCTGTCTGTCTGTCTGTCTGTCTGTCTGTCTGTCTGTCTGTCTGTATGTAGACCTACAGCCCAAACGGGTGGGCCGAATTGCTTCAAACTTGGTATATAGACTTTTTTAGGTATTGTACAGAAAGGAAATTGAAATTTTTTTTTTAGCTCAAAAAATAACGGTACCTGCCATACAACCGTTACGTTAAAGCTTATTTTTCTCAAAAACGGCTCTAACGATTTTTAATTAAAAAAATCAGTGTTGGTTTTTAGGTACGACCAATCATATGGCTGAAAAAAAAGTTTTAAAAAATGGCTAAGAACGGTACTTTCCATAGGACCGTTTTTTTTGCTTTCGACTATCTCGAAAACGACTCAACCGATTCTTTCGAAATTTCACACACATATAGTTGTAGGTAGCTCAATTTGTATTGCATACCAATATTTTTGAAAAATATTTTTTTGTATTTTTAAAAGCATTTTTTAAAAAAAAATTTAAAAAATTAATATTTTGAAAACTACTTATTAAATTTTTTTTTAAAAATTTTAAATAAATGTATTTGCTGAATACCTATGAACTGGCGTTTTTGAATTTTTTTTGAAAAATTTTTTCAAAAAGTTTTTCAAAAAAAACTTTTTTTCTCAAAAACCGCTCCACAGATTTTTCTAAATTTATTTTCATAAATTCAAATTTATTCAAGAAATAAAATGGCGTACTTTTTTTTCAGCTCAAATTAGTTTAAGTATTTATTTAAGAATTTTGAAAATTTTATTTTTATCAAAATCTCAAGCCCATAAACCACTGTCACTCATTAGAGCAAGTTCGTGCGACCCAGTCGTGCATTTTATTTTGAATACATTGTTTTATTTATTTTATATGATGGTTCAACATTATTATTACTCGTATTTATTTATAACAATCGAAAAAGAAAAATGCTTAGTATTAGGAATTTATTCATAACAATAACACATTTTGAGTCTTACAAAAACATAACAAAAATATATTAACTCCAAGGGTTAGGTAACACAAGTTTTTAATTAAAAATAAATAAAAGCATTTATATTGCCTTAAGGCTAAAAATATAAATTCAGTCTCTTCAAAATATAAAAAAAATAACAAAATACAGGGTATTTCGCAAAAGGTGTGACCAAAAGCTAGAGCGCGAAGAATTGGTCGAAAAAAGACAAAAAACGAAACGTGTGATTATATTTTTCTGGGGATAATTTTCAAAGCAGCTATAGTATTTACAGGGGTAAGACTGGGAATTTCCAAATCAAAATCATTCCAAATTAACGATGTTGCTGTCGAAGTCGAAGAGACCACTTGCTGAACAGAAACAGAATGACTTTCTTTACGTTTGGTTTTTCGAACTTGAGATCCTACTTTAAGCTTCAAGCCTTCAAATGCTGCTTCAAAGTTGGATTTGTCTCGAAAACCTTTGTGCTTGAATCTCGGATCAACTATTGTAGACTCTGCATATTAAGTATTTCTGTCTTCAACAACTTGTGGATACATTCAGGGATTGGATGTTCGTGAGTTTCTTTCAACTTCAGACAAATGTGTGGTTCGGTAATTCAAAAATCGACTGAACACAATCATTTTTGACAAACTAACGTTTTTTCTGCAGATATCTCCATAGTAACGTCCATAAATACTTTTAAAATTGGAATTACCCTTTCGTCCTAATCTTCACTTAATAATGACAGTTCATTTTTCACTAATGCTAACGTAGCAATTAAAGCATTTTCAATTTGCAATATGCGAGCTAACATGTCAAATGTTGAGTTCCATCAATTCATACAATTAGTAAAGGCTTTGGGAGCTTACTTTGATCACAGTTCCAGAAATATGTTCAATTCCTGTATGAACCGTCAAATTTAATAAATGAGCGAAGCACCCTATTGATCGCCCCAACTTTATTGCCAATATTCCACTTGGTCACCTCTTCTTTCAAGAAATCTCAAATCTGCACTTGTATGGCGATCACCATACTCAATGAAACTCAGCAAATTTGAGGAAAACTTGGTGTTTTTTGTGTCAATATAGTATGCAGTGACAGCAATATAGCTAGCTTTGATTATTGAGCGACGTCCCATCCATGCGTCGGTCGCAAATCACATAGCTGGAAAGTTTTCGATGTCACTTTGAACTTTTTGCTCTAATCTTAGGCAGAGTTGGGGCAATAGAGTTTCCGACAGCGTCTTCCTTGTGGGCAACATGTATGACGAACATAACAAAGCAACAAATTTTCCGAACTCCGGTTCTTCTACAAGCCGTAGTGGGTGGTATTCTCTTGCTATCATCGTAATTAGCTGGTAGTAGATTTTTGATTTTTTTTTTTTGGGAGAGTGGTCTTGTAGTTTCTGCAAAATCTAATATTTGTTGTTGTCTTGGTCTTGATTTCAATGCTTGAGTACGCTCAGGGCAAGGAACATTTGTGTCCCTATCGGTGGCTGCGACTTCTGTATCCTCTGGTGTTGAATGAGATACATTTAATGTTGTGACAACCTGGCGCTCTACATAGTCCGGGAGCCAGCGACCTTTAAAGGGTAGTCATTCCACAAAAGATGAAAATGTTTTCCAAAGCTTAATTTGGTGTCACTAGTAAGGGAATGGACCTCCAGCTGGCACACTTCCGGGGGTGTGCCAGCGGCAGCCTCCGAAACACGTAAAATATTAATAAAAAAAAACTAATACCACAAAAGCGCAAACTTTGTAAAGATGATAATTATGGTATATTTTAACATAAAAACGTATCCAGCCGCACTTCGAGTGGGGGATTATGCTCCAGCTTTTCACGTAAATATGTAAAAAATATGGTCTGAGTGAACTCATACCACAAAAGCTGAAATTTGGTACACTTGTACCTAATATAATAACTTTAACGAAAAAAACATCCAGCTTCACATTAATGGGGGGGGGGGGGATGTGTCCAGCTGGCAGAAAGAAGGACGCTGCGCATGGGTATGCAACCAAAATAAAATGCACGACTGGGTCGCACGAACTTGCTCTAATGAGTGACAGTGGTTTATGGGCTTGAGATTTTGATAAGAATAAAATTTTCAAAATTCTTAAATAAATACTTAAACTAATTTGAGCTGAAAAAAAAGTACGCCATTTTATTTCTTGGATAAATTTGAATTTATGAGAATAAATTTAGAAAAATCTGTGGAGCGGTTTTTGAGAAAAAAAGTTTTTTTTGAAAAACTTTTTGAAAAGAATTTTCAAAAAAAATTCAAAAACGCCAGTTCATAGGTATTCAGCAAATACATTTATTTCAAATTTTTAAAAAAAAATTTAATAAGCAGTTTTCGAAATATTTTTTTTTTAAATTTTTTTTTTAAAAATGCTTTTAAAAATACAAAAAAATATTTTTCAAAAATATTGGTATGCAATACAAATTGAGCTACCTACAGCTATATGTGTGTGAAATTTCGAAAGAATCGGTTGAGTCGTTTTCGAGATAGTCGAAAGCAAAAAAAACGGTCCTATGGAAAGTACCGTTCTTAGCCATTTTTTAAAACTTTTTTTTCAGCCATATGATTGGTCGTACCTAAAAAGCAACACTGATTTTTTTAATTAAAAATCGTTAGAGCCGTTTTTGAGAAAAATAAGCTTTAACGTAACGGTTGTATGGCAGGTACCGTTATTTTTTGAGCTAAAAAAAAAATTTCAATTTCCTTTCTGTACAATACCTAAAAAAGTCTATATACCAAGTTTGAAGCAATTCGGCCCACCCGTTTGGCTGTAGGTCTACATACAGACAGACAGACAGACAGACAGACAGACATACAGACGGACAGAATTTTTAGACCATCTTTTTTCGTCTTCGCTATCATCGTAATGTCATGTTTGATTGTTATCTCAAAACTTTTTTTTTCGACGAATGCATAACTTGCCTTATAGTACCTATAATCGCAAGTAAAAAGCGTATTTTTGACTTTATCAGCTGGATACTTTTCCCTCACTAAATATGAAGCTGGATACTTTTTTTTGTTAACTTATTTAATTAACTATTATATTACAAAATTTCAGCTTTTGTGGTATCAGTAATCTATACTTTTTTTATTGAACAAAGGGCGCCATCCATGCGCTCTTTCTTATGATAGATACGTAAGTATAACTTTTCTTCTATTAAGTTTTAATTCCACCAAACTGAAACCACAAAAGCTGAAATTTGGTACACTTGTACCTAATATAATAACTTAAACGAAAAAAACATCCAGCTTCACATTAGTGGGGGGGGGGAAGTGTCCAGCTGGATACTTTTCCCTCACTAAATATGAAGCTGGATACTTTTGTCTTTTAAATTATTCACTTTATCTACATACTTTTTAACGTTAAATACTTTTGAATTATAATTTTTTTAAGTAAAACTAAATTTAACAACATGTATTAAGTTTATTTATGGTCATTGATGAAAAAGGGGGAAACATTCGTTGGACTAAGATGATGAGATGCTTTGTTAATTAGCTCCAACAAAGGATTTACATTCTCAGCAGCCAGTCAAATGAATTTTTCCTTTGTTAATGAACTTTTAATAATGTAGTTTAAATAATATAAAACAACACAATCCACTTCAAACAATTTATTTTATTTTTATTAAGATTAAAACACCACAACAAGAAATAAACACGCGGGAATATAAACACAAACTGTCAATTGTGCAGACTTAATTTGTAGTCTGCAAAGCGAAATCTCCTACTATCTCTTTCTTTTGCATTTATATTAAATATAGTTCTATTTCTTTATTAATTCATAAATACATTTTTTGGTAGTAAGAAAGGCAGAACTATATTTAATTTTATTTATCTATTGCATTTTGCAAAACATAGAAAACCACTACATACAAATATTTTGTTGATATATATGTTAAAATTAAGACTATGCTTCCAGTCTGCAAAAACTGAGATAGGTCAATAAACTTTGAAATACATAACTTCTTTACAGCTGACTTTCATGCTACTTTGAACACCGAGGTATGTATAAAGTTTTCTAACATCTGTTAGATTTCCATTATTCATTTAATTTTGTAATAAAGCTACTCGTATAGTATTATAAGCTGGTAAAGACCGCAATTTTATTTATTTATAAAGTTTTCTTTTAAAAAGACTGGTGCGACAGAATGTCTAAAATACGTCCCATTTGTGTTTTTTGCTCAAAAAAAAACGGAAAATTAAATTTTTTTGGCGTCGAAAATTTAAATAAGTGTAGGTATAGTTATATTAAAAATTCGTTGTGTTGCCGGAAAACCCGAACAATTTTCAATTATATCACAGCCAGTGCCTCAACCGTTATACAGCATTACCACCTAAACATAGAGGATATGATCCGAAAAAGCAGACATCCTCATCTTTAATTACAGAGCAAGTTTTTTCCTTAAAGATAACAATTAATTTTTTTTTTTAAATGTAATTTGTAATTTATTTGTGTGCTAAAACAGGAAACCCATTTCTTTTGTGATACTTGGGAAAACCTGCAGCACTTCTAACAATTGACAAATTGTACCTATTGTATATCAATTAGGGGACACCCTGTATATTTAATTGTACTTTATGATGCATACATAATTCATTAATCAATTATTTTGCTTTCACGACAGTGTTGTTGAAGACGAGCATGTCGCCGGAAACGAAGGTGTTAGTGATGGCGTCGATGAAGGTAGAGGTGAGGCTGCAGTTCAAGGAGAAGGTGAGGTTGAAAACGAAAATGCTGAACACGAAAATGTCGATGCAGGCGACCATGTCGCTGGGAGCGAGGATGTCATTGATCCAGACGACTTCCTTCTAGTTGACGATGTTGACGTATCAAGTATCACAGAAGAGGTATCACATAACCCAGTTTGTTTATTTTGTGATAAGAATAGGAAAAAACATCAAGGCCGTGAGCAACAATTACATCTACTGGAGAAGGAAAAGGCATTGTCAACAATACAGGAAATCGCTATAGACTTGGGCGATATACGGTTCGTTCAAAAGTTGCATAATCTGGCATTAGAAGAAAAATTAATGTTTTATCATGCGATATGCCGAAAAAATACGATAATTCAGTCTCATCGAAAAAAAGTAGAAACAATCCAAGAACGAAATGGCATAAGGCTCGCGATGTTCATTTTAAAGCGTATGAAGAAGTATGTAAATTGGTGTCAGAAAATATCATCGCAAGAAACCTGTCGTTTTTCTTATCGTCTCTGAACACAATATTTATAGATTTTTTGGAAAGACACAAGGCAAACACGTATACAATGAAGCCGTTTCATTTAGAAAATCGGCTTCTAGCGACATTTTCAAAAAAAATATCCGTCGTGTCGCACAATAATAAAAAACTTGTTAAACCTTACAAAGGCGTTGTTGTACAGCAACAATTTAATGAAATTCAAAAAAAGAAAGTTTTATTGCATGCAGCATTAATATTAAGACAGGAAATACACAATCTCAACCAAAACAAATTACCAGACAAGCTCAATTCTGCGGATTTAATCAGGAGAGTGTGCTATTCCAGAGAACTTGGTTGATTTCTATTTAAATTTACTTAGTGGACCAAATCATCGCCGTAAGCGCGGTGACAATGGAAATAGATTAGCAAAATCTTTTTCCGAGGACATCATATATGCAGTGGCAAATGGACGAATAAAGCCTTCAAAACATATATGTCTGCAAGCAAGAAGATTGT
Source organism: Platycheirus albimanus (assembly GCA_916050605.2). NCBI lineage: Eukaryota > Metazoa > Arthropoda > Insecta > Diptera > Syrphidae > Platycheirus > Platycheirus albimanus. Next base: position 263,163,099 of record OU696696.1, on the reverse strand, counting down.
TAATATTATCAACCGATATGGCCACTGCTGTAGCTACACAAGTCTGGAGGGTATCGAGACTGAAGCCACGTTTACTTCTAGCTTGCGTTCTGATATTTGTCCTGAAGGCATCGTTCGATCAAGGAATCTATGTACTGGTGTCGCATTCAATAATTTCGATCGCTTTGTCGATACCTCATCCGGCCATGACACACTGCACGACACTGTGGGTATTATTTTTCAAAATATTGATAGTTCTATTGAGCATGATAGTGATAACAACAGCGCTGAAACAAGTACAGCAGGCCCTTCCCAGAAAAACAATAAACGAAGACGGGCTTTCGACGCAATTACTCACGAATTAGAACCATACAATAAGAAACCAAAACTTCACGAACGTTTACAGCCTGCAGATGTTTCATTTAATTTATCAAACCCCAATTCAGAATGGTTACAAAAAATTAATTTCGCGTTCATGCTTTCCCATAACCTTCAAGCACCCAAAACACCGATGTGGGTCGGTTTTAATAGCTTGATATACAAGGACACATCTGCAACTCAAAAGCTCTGCTACTTAACGACAATCAACGCCTCACCGACGGACAAATCAGTTATTGTAGAAACTATGAAACAGAGTCAACAGGTAGCTAGGGAGTGTGGTGAAAAATATACGCAAGTAACATATGGTCTCGCTATAACTAAAATTGCACTTCAAATTCAGTGTACCGAAAAACCACGTTACAACGACTTATTTATTCATGTTGGATCCTTCCACATAATGATGTGCTATTTCAAAGCCGTTGGTAAATTTGTTGACAACTGTGGTATTACAAATATTATGGTTAACGCTCAAATGCTTGCGAACGGATCCGTAAACAGTCTTATTGCAGGAAAACATTTTAATAGGTGCAAACGATTGCACCCAATCGTTTCATTAGCTCTTCAAATTTTACATTTCGAAGAATTTTTGAACCGGAAAAATATTGAATGTAGCGACGACATGAAAATATATTTAATTAAATTTAAAGAAGAAAGATCTGATCAGCCTCGAGTACTGCCACGAAACATACAGGATTTATTTGATAAATATCAACAATCTAAACAGCAAATACTGCAAGGAAAGCATGGTACGATTCCGCAATTTTACATGATGTACGTTACTTTTATAGACTATTACTTAAGAGGCCTTTCCCTATATTTGATGAAAATTCTTAAAAATGACTATATGGTTTGCAGTTTTGTGAAGTCATTTGAGCTTGTTTTAAAAAAATTTAAACGGCAAATGTAAGTACTATTTATTATCTTTAAAACTATGAAATTTTTTTATTGATATTTTTAATATAACCCAAAATAATTAAATAAATGTATTGATGTATTTTCAAATTTTAGCTGAAACTGCTTATCGGTTCGCAACTTTTTATAACAACCACTTGTTGGATTTGATCAAATTTAATTTTATTTTAAAGTTAATAAAAGGATCTTTAAATTGTTGGAAAAATTATTTCAAAATACTGAAAGATTTAAGAATTACATTGATTTGAAAAACTGTAAAAATACTCAGTTTTAATTTGGATTTTCAGACATTTATTATTTGAATTTCTCTCCTGAAATGACGCATAAAAACAAATTGTTATTTCCAAATTAAAATTCAATCACTAGAATAAATCAATTTACATATATTTTATATAAAACCATACATTTTAAACAACTCAGCAGAAAACAATATTTCACAATTTTAGTTCAGACACAAATCAGTGGATTGTATTCTTTCTCAAAGTGGCCACTAGAGTGAGGAAAATAAAAAAATCAATAGGATAGATTCAATTTGGCAGCAGACAGTACGGTAGGTAGGTATACGAAATCCATGCAATGTGGTCGATATATTAAATGTATGTAAATGGCTACTTACATGTGTTTGTGTGGTACGTGTTTTGTGACTATTTTGTTTGGTTATTTTTATGAACTGGTTCTAGGAATTGTGTGTGTTTATTTTATTTGATTGTGTTATTTTATGATTTCGGTGGTAATGTGGTTTTTCTTATTCGAAATAAGATTTCAAGATTTGCGAAAAAAGTGTAAAATGAAATTACTTTCCCTAAATTTGGTTTGTTAGGATAAGTATTAGTTTGGTATATTATGGGTGGAAGCATTTCATACGTAGGTAAAAATTAATAAAGCTGTAAGGCCCTGTTTTGTAAAAAAAAACTAAATACAATACATAATTCCAAACAGTAGGTACCTTTAGTTTATAAAAAATATAAAATACAAAATCCGTGGCCTGTGTGCGTTTCGCTCAAACATGAACGGTGGGCTCATCAGTTAGATACTCTTCTAAGACGCACTTTTGTTCGATAAAATCGACACTTTATATAATTTTTAGTGCAAAACTACACTGCAAATTATATATTTTTAGGGAGCAACAACTTTTGTTGTTATTTTTTCTTTTAACTTTTTTTCAATTGAATATTTGTTCTTTGAATTTTTAATCAGTACCTATAGAGTGTTTCAAAATAAAAGGATTTCAAATTTAGGCAGAGCTTCGGCGTAAGATACTTTATTTTATAACGGGTGATTATTTAAGAGGTTTAGAACTTAAAAAAAAACACAAAAAATTCGAAAAAATGAATGAAATATTTATTTGAATCGATAGTTTGAACCTTGCAATTTAATGTTTAAAGATAATTTCATGCAAATGTTGACCGCGGCTGCGTCTCAGGTAGCCCATCCGCTGAGTCCAATTTTGGCATACTCTTTCACACATATCGGCCGGTATCTCACGAATGAATGCATGGATGTTGGCTTCCAGTGCGTCAATCGAAGCAGGCTTGTCCCTATAGACATTAGCCTTGACATACCCCCACAAAAAATAGTCTAATGGTGTCAAATCGCACGATCTAGGCGGCCAATTGACCGGCCCGAAACGTGAAATTAACTGTTCACCAAACTCGCCTCGCAATTGCGCCATTGTTTCGCGTGCTGTGTGGTATGTGGCACCGTCTTGTTGAAACCACATATCATGCAAGTCAAGAACTTCCATTTCGGGCAAAAAAAAGTTTGTTATCATCGCTCGGTAGCGTTCACCATTGACAGTAACGCTGCGATTCGCATCATCTTTGAAGAAATATGGCCCAATAATGCCGCCGGCCCATAAACCGCACCAAACAGTGGCTTTTTCGGGATGCATTGGTAGCTGTTGCAATGCTTCTGGCTGATCTTCACTCCAAATGCGGCAATTTTGCTTATTTACGTACCCATTCAACCAAAAAAGAGCCTCATCGCTGAACACAATTTTTCGATATTTCGACATTTCGAACCGAGCACGAGTTTTGATAGTAAAATTCAATAATTTGCAAGCGTTGTTCATTTGTAAGACGATCCATGGTTAAATTGCAAACCAAACTGAAGCTGTTTGACAGTGACACAAGGTACTAAACACACGTCAGCTGTCAAAACCAGTGTTGCCAAAACCAAACCAGCCAAAAAATCACCCGTTACAATGAACAATTGTGAACAATTTACAAGGATTTTTATAATTCTGTTTTGTTACTTCAGCAAAAATAAAGACATTGAACTTGAATATTTATGGGAAAAATAATGAAAGGTGATGTGAATAAAATAATCTGAAAATTATTATTTGAAGGATGGAAAATGTAATATGAGTTATGAGTTTTATGAATAAATCGTGAGTTTAACATTTTGCATGCATTTTGCATTTTTATATACAGGGTGATTCACGAGCGTTGTGCCAAAAAGCTAGCGCGTGTAGGATGGGTTGAGATAAGAAAAAATTCGTGTGGGAGGGGGGTCCATTCCCCTCCGTTTAGCCGGGAGGGGCAATTTTCTAAAAACATGACCTTAATTTGAAAAAAAATTATTTAAAAATAACGGTAACTCTTACAAACCCATGCTATAAAATAATGAAACAAAAAAAAAACAATTCGATTAGTATTTGCCACCTGTACCATTATTTATGGAAAAATCCACACGCATTTTCTAAATAAATAATCGTACAAAAACATCGTGCGATTGATTTCAAAAGTAGCGAGATTTTCTCGTACGATTAGTAATTCAAAAATTCTTGTACGATTATTTATTAAGAAAATGAAACGAATTTCTTGACCGATTATTAATTAAAAAAATCGCGCGATTTTTTTAATTAAAAATCGTTCAAGAAACTCGTTTCATTTTCTAAATAAATAAAAAAGGCCCCAAATTTGTTGTTGCTGTTTGCATACAAATTATTGGGGCCATTTTTCATTTTCAATTTAAGAGTTTCTTATTCAACAGATTTGTTTGGGGCTTTTTTTCATTTCGTTTGGGGCTATATTTCCAATTTTAAATTGGAGCCATTTTTCATTATGAAATTTGGCCCCAAAATTTTAAATGAAAAAAGGCCCCAATAATAATAAATGAAAAAATACGCCAATCCCACAAAATTTCATCGATTTTTGTTGTTTTTGTTTCCCATACAACTTTTTGGGGCCATTTTTAATGGGGGCCAAATTTCATGTAGCCATGATTCCTATTCTACCCTTTTTTATTCATAACACCTGTAAATTGACGACCTATATGAATTTTGTTTGCTATTGTATTCGACGGCGCCGCTTCGACGGGTCCTACCCGTTTTTTAACTTAAATACGAAATATGTGTTACCTAAAGATAAATACATTACAAGAAAAGAAATTATATATCTTTAGGTAGCACACATTATTATTAATCCAGTACTTTGTTATTTTGTTGTATATACTTGTAAGTTCTTGGATATATAAAAACAATAAAACGAAGGTTAATCCTCTTATTCTTTAAAATTGTCACAAAAACTTAAAGAAAAGTTTTTCTTAAAAAAAACTCGTATTCGTCATTTTTGATTTTCGCAAAAAGTACAAAAACAGCTAGTTTCCTGTTTTAGACTTTAAAATAATAAGAGCATTGAATTTTGGAAACAAAAAAATAGATAAGTAGGTACTTAATTACGTTTCATTTAAAAAAAAAGTTTGAATTTTTTTTTTTTTATAATGAGTTCACTTTTCACTGAAACAACTTTATTTAAAAATAAAATAAAAGAAGAAATGTTTTGCTTTACAAAAAGGTATATAACATGGCATTGTTACTGTTACCATTGTTTTTTAACTAAATAATTTTTAGTAAAACGCGTCACATTTCAATAATTTTGGTTTTCACCCAAACCAATTTCAGATGTCTAATACGAAAAGTACAAAATTCTTTTATTCTGAAATTTTTCCATCTTCACATTATAAATCTCTTTACTCGCACGCGGCAGGCTGCACCCAACAACAACAACTACACTTAACCCATATCGAATACCAAACGCAACAACAATAAACGAGATACAGATACAAATCCAAACAAAGGATAGATACACGGAAAGACGACAAAAAACAAGTTTCTTCGATACACTAATACCTACAGCTACACTTCAAGAAAAGGGTGCTTTTTTTGAGTTTTGTGGATTCCTTATTTGGAATCCACAATGGGTTGAGCCTTGGATTACGAATGGGTTCTACAAATAGTTCCCACATTCATGAAAAGGCCTCTTAACACTGAGTGCAAGCATACGAAGTGGAAATTTTCAACTATTTACATCTATTTTGCCGAAAATAGCCAACTTATGTTTTGATTTTAATCAACAAAACTATTCTAGATACTTAGTGAAATACCATGATAAAAGGAAAAGTATCCAGCTGATAAAGTCAAAAATACGCTTTTTTCGGTTGCATGCCCATGCGCAGCGTCCTTCTTTGCGCCAGCTGGACACTCCCCCCCCCCCCCCACTAATGTGAAGCTGGATGTTTTTTTCGTTTAAGCTATTATATTATTCGTTTAAGCTATTATATTAGGTACAAGTGTACCAAATTTCAGCTTTTGTGGTTTCAGTTTGGTGGAATTAAAACTTAAAAGAAGAAAAGTTATACTTACGTATCTATCATAAAAAAGAGCGCATAGATGGCGCCCTTTGTTCAATAAAAAAAAGTATAGATTACTGATACCACAAAAGCTGAAATTTTGTAATAGGTATATTAGTTAATTAAATAAGTTAACAAAAAAAAGTATCCAGCTTCATATTTAGTGAGGGAAAAGTATCCAGCTGATAAAGTCAAAAATACGCTTTTTTCGGTTGCATACCCATACACTCCCCCCCCCCCCCCATTAATGTGAAGCTGGATGTTTTTTTCGTTAAAGTTATTATATTAGGTACAAGTGTACCAAATTTCAGCTTTTGTGGTATGAGTTCACTCAGACCATATTTTTTACATATTTATACGTGAAAAGCTGGAGCATAATCCCCTCTCGAAGTGCGGCTGGATACGTTTTTATGTTAAAATATACCATAATTACCATCTTTACAAAGTTTGAGCTTTTGTGGTATTAGTTTTTTTTATTAATATTTTACGTGTTTCGGAGGCTGCCGCTGGCACACCTCCCGGAAGTGCGCCAGCTGGTGGTCCATTCCACATAGTATGGAAGCAAAGTAAAGCTTAAAACACATTTACAGCTTTTGTGCTTTTGGTCATCAAAAAAGGTCGCTGGCTCCCGGACTAACAGGTTTCCGAGAAACTCCGAGGTGTTTTATATCAAGGTGCCTACTGCCTACCTATGTATGTTTCCCAGGCTCCCTGCAGAAAAAACTATTTGAGAGCAATTTTTGCACTTCGCTTTCTGGGGATGAATTTCTGCAAAATAATCCCAAAGTAGGTACGCTTCTGCGCATTACCATTTTAAAAAAGTTATATTTGATTGAAGTCTAATTAATGGTAAAGTATTAAAGTTGAAAAACGCGTCAAACAATGAATCAATTCTTTTTTTTAAATAATGAATTGTATGTAATGTACCTACATAAATTATTGGAGCGTCCATAAGTGCACATTAGATTTTAATTGATTGAGCGATAAAGACAATTCGAATATCTAATGACTATTATCCTGGTCGACTATGTGGTGGGTTTTTATAATTCTTCTACGATAAAATTAAGTGGGTCTTACATACACAAAAAGTTAGTATGTAATAACTCAATTATTTTTTAGAAAATTAGTCTTACTTTTATGTAATTGAAAAGCTATTAAACGAAATTTTAGATTTAAATTTGTTGGCATTTTTTTTTTAAATTTAAATTCTCTGACCTACCAGACGTTGATAGCGCGATGATATAAAGATAAAGACATAATCATCTTGAATATGTGATAAGTTTGACTTCTTTGATATGTATATTTGTACCGTTCAATTAATTTCCCTGGCTGAGCACTATAGGGTTGTATGTAAATTTTGTTTGTCTGAGATAATCGACTTCAAAGTTTTAGAAGGCTGTAATTTGCATTAAAAATTAAAAAATAAGATATCAGTAAAGTAATGATGCAGTATTATAAAGGACAATCTCGCCCTAAAACCATTAAAAAAAGGTTGTTTGGATCACTTTAAGGGAGTCTATAAAATCATTTTAAAAAAAACGACATAGAACCTTCCTGGAAAAAAGTTGGTTTAAAATTTCAAAACAAATTCGATGTACGACTTAGAACCTTATAGTACTGAAGAGATTAGGTATATGAGATTTGTTGTTTTTGGTATGAGGAAAACACGTTAATCATCAAAACAGACTTAAAATGCATTTGATTGTAGTTTTTATATTTAAAAGGGGTTGGTATTTGTTGATACAATTCACATTGATTTTTTTCACGTTGATATTTTCATGTTGGTACAAAATCACTACTATTCACTTTCGTTTTCAGTCGTTTCGTCACGGGAACGTTCGTACAATGAACCGGGAAAGTTCACTCGACTGGCTATATAAAGAATACATATTGGAGGTTGGAGTCACCATTTTTTACTCATATACTGTGAATTATGGGGAGGCATATTCTTTATTATTTTGAATTTTTTTGTGAATAGAAGAATGAAGGACAGAGAGAGTAAGAGGAACTTTTATTAGTTTGGCAAATGGAATGGGAGTTGAGATTTATTGTGAATACAAAAAAAATTATGAGAAAGACAACATTATAATGGGGGCTTACTTCATAAAATTTGTTATAGTAGGTATAGGCTGATGGAAGAGAGTGCGCGCTTAGCTTTTATAAGTTTTGGAAGGTCAAGATAGGCAGGTGCGTAGGGATATTCTTTCTTACTTTGAATTTTGGTTAGAGGGGTAGGCAATAATTTAAACCAATAGCATATAGGTGTGGTGCTGTTTGGAAATAGGTTAAAATGGGATGGCAGTTGAGATTTATTCAAATACAAAAAAAATAATGAGAAAGAGAAAATTATAATGGGGGCTTACTTCATAAAATTTATAATAGTATAGGTGTATAGGTTATGGATGGAAGAGAGAGTGCGCGCTTAACTTTTATTTGTTTTGGAAGGCCAATATAGGCAGGTGCATAGAGGAATAACAAATGCTTCATACTTCTTGGCATCTTTTTTTAATTTTGTGTCTGTGAATAATAATTGTGAAAACCAAAAACAAAACAAAGGTGACCAATCAGATAAGTGCGAGGATATGCGTGTTTTTACATAATGCAACCATAATGTCTTTTGACTGCTATCCCAGTTTAACTCAAGTATTGATAAGTACTCATAAATTTCAGTAAACGACGGCTCATTTTTCTCTGAGAGGAAATTGACCCGCTCTTTAATAATAAGAGGGAGAACATAAGCATTTGTTTAATTTATTGACTTATGTAGTAATACACTGCGCGTCATCAGGTTAGCACACCTTCTCGCGTAAGTGATTCCTGCCAAACGAAATGAGCTAACAATTTAAGACTATTGTTGCCTGTGGTAGATTCGATTCGTAATTAAATGAAGCAAAAATAATGGTTTTTCCATTTTTTATTATTTTTTAATAATTTGTTTTTGAAAATAACACAATAAATAAAAATTAAACTTGAGTCATCAGGTTAGCACATATCATTTTTCTTTAAGTTAAGTTAAGCGTTTAAGACATGAACAGATTTCTTAACTTACATTATTTAGTAATTTAAAGAATTTTTTATAAATTAAGTAATGTGTTGATCCTCCCTTGTTGAGAATGACCTCATAAATTCGATTGGGAAGTGACTAGTACAATTTTCCAATGTAATCCAAAGAAATCGCTGACAAGCCGCTCTTGACGCCTTCAATAAGTTCCGCTTTGCTTGAATATTGTTTCCCGGACTCTTAAACTTTACGAAGCAGCCATCCCCACACGTTTTCTATTATATTAAGGTCGGGTGAGTAAGGCGGCCACTGCATTACATTGATTTCTTGGCCCTGAATCCATGTTTTAACCACCCGGGCCGTGTGGATCGGTGCATTGTCGTGTTGAAAATGCCATGGCAATTGACCAAACAAATTTTTGAAATGTTGAAAAGCAGTTTCAAGTACGTTTTTGTACGAATTTCCATTCATGTTTGCAGTCAAAAATTGTAGTTCACACGTCCCGTAGTAAGAAATGGCTCCCCAAACCATCACACCTCCCACCCGACTATGAAGGCGATCCAATTGGTGTTCCTCCTTGCGAAGAACGTGGAAATAGAAATTGTATCCGTCTGGACCTTCTAAATTAATTTTTTTTTCGTCCGAAAACACAACATAGCGCCATTCAGAATTCCAAGTCATGTGCGCTCGCGCAAATTCAAGCGCATTTCTTTTCGAGCCTTGTTAAGTGGGGGTTTTATCTTCAGTTTCAATCTTTTTAAATGTAGAGCATTCTTTATCACTCTTTGAATTGTAGATAGGCTCGCTTGGACACCTACATTTGCCCTGATCTTTGCCGCAGAGTTATGAGAGTTCGATGCTTCTCTGAGTATAGCTCTCTTATCAGTATTAGAAATTATTTTGTTATGGCCGCCTTTATTATTTTTACCGTATCCCGATTTATTGCACAGAAATGCGGATATTACCTTTCGACTCCTATCGATTTTTCGAGCTATTCCACTTATTGATAGCCCTACTTCTTTATAAGCTTCAATTTTCGATTTTTCTTCCACAGATAACGATTTTCCTTTAACCATATTGTTTTAAACACACTACTTGAACACACACAAAAAAATAGTTGTCATAAGCATTTAACTCTTGAAGAAAAACTAATTAGAATTTGCCTGTGCTAACCTGATGACCTAAAAATAGAGCACAGTTTTCCAACGAAAATTAAAAAAAATAGCAAAAACTGTCTGACGGGGTCTTTTCGTTGCAGGTTTCAATTGCCAATGATAGTTTACACAAAGGTGAGAAAAATAGAATTCCAAAAAGTAGCTAAATTTTAACAACAACAACAACACGTTTAATTATATTAAGCTTATGAGGGGTGTGCTAACCTGATGACGAGCAGTGTATATGAAAATGATTGGCTAGGAAGACTGTGGATTGTTAAGAATGACTGGGGGTTATGGGGAAAAGCAACAGTAGATCAAATAATTTTATATTATCTATATTGCCTGTGTAAAAGCAGGAAAGAAGAAGAGTCAAAAGGAATTTTGTTCTTGCAACATTAATTTTAAAAAAATAGTAAAAATACATGGCTAGGAATCAATATCAACGTTTCGTTAAGTAAATTTAAAAATGACAGACAGACGCTTTTTAATAGTGAGTGGGAGAAGATTTTACTAGAAAAGAACTTATACTAAAAAGATGTTCCTTATAGCGCCAGACTCCCATGCAAAAACTAGACAACCCAAAAAATTTTAGGCGATAGAATAAGATTGACTTTAAAATAGACCAAAATTTAAGTTTTCGCTTAACAATATAGTGTTAAGCTGTGGCTAAACGTTATTTTAAACTTGCTGTGAACTCATTTGAACACCACCCTGAGGTAGAGTTCCAGGCGCATTTTTTTTAACGTGGTTTCCCCAAGAGGTCTAATCCACGGCCAACAACTTAAAATTGGGGGGTGCTTTATTTCAGTGAGTTCCGCGTGCCTCTCACTCTTAGGGTGCTTTATTATAGTGAGTTCCCCGTGCCTCTCACTCTAAGGGTGCTTTTTTAAAGCAAATTCCCTAAAAAGTTTGTGCATGATTGCAGGTACTCCTGAGGAGTCTTCTGCTCATACTCTTAAATTACGGTCAGGAGTCTATCATTGGCCTGCCTGTACTCGTTCCTCGAGTAAAGAGGCAAAGTTTCTCCAGCATTCAGCCTTTGAAATATTGCATTTACCCGAACCTGTTCGGACAGCAGGCCGTCAACCAATTTAAAGATGTTGGGATGTTGACACCCGATAGACTCCCGAAACGCCTTGTGCCATGCCTCTACGGAGTTGTTTGTCCTCGGTAGGTTTAGTGTCGTTGCGCTTTTGCAATTCCACATTTCGTGTCGGAATCGAGGATCACGACGAGGGCGCCCTACCCAAGTATTTTCGAAGTACTGGAGAAAGTCTTGGTGTTGTTCGGTATTACCAAATGACTCAAAGAGCTCCCTCGCCATCATCTCGTACCTTTCCGAAATATCGCGGGTCTCGCAAAAGCACAACGCCACAAATTTTCGGATGCAGAGGTGGTACTCCCAGTCCATTCCATACCTAGCTTGCATCCCTAAATCTTGAAGCTTCCTACGAACGGCTTGAGCAAAATGGAAAAAGCAGCCATGAACAGTAGCTTCAGCAAATAGAGAACGGAAAGCGTTCTCCTCCCCCTTCTCGAAATCCATGAAGATATGTTGAGGCCGCATGTTTTCCATTCCGCTGGCTTGTTGTATCAAGCCCATAGCACGAACGTAGGTTGCTTCCAATTTGTTAGGGAGCAAGCAGAAGATAAATGGAAGGACCTTGTTATGGAACATTCCATGAATAACCCAGAGTTGGTAGAACATCTCTGGGCATACCTTGAATGTTCCATCTACCAACCAGGTGTCACATTGCAGGAGCCTTGCCCGATCCGATGGCGCACCGAATATAATAATTCGGTCAACATCCCCGCTGCCCGTGTCGGCAAGCAAGAAGTCTTCAGGGACTGAAGTTCTTGTCACCAACAGTTCAGCGGGAATGTTTATACTGGATCGGGTATGAGGGAGCGGCATCGTCTGATGTAGACGCTTTCGCTCCCTCGACACTGTTCTCTGCAGGGCATTAATGCTTGGGCCGCAGATTATGGCCTCATCCGAAGCACCTTCTAGTGACCGCGCAACAAGTGCTCTAGGGCTTAAGGCTGAAGTTGTCGCTTCTGCCTTAACCCTCTGCACGACCGTAGCACTCTCACATAATATGGGAGACGGGCCATGGTTATGTTGCGCTGTCAAAATAACATTATCCCCTGCCATTATTGCCCTGCCTTGACACCCCTCTGCACCCAACTTCTCACACCTCCAAAAAGATTTTTCGTTGGTTTGTCTATACTTCGTATAAATAAAACCATTGAAATGAAGCTTTGGAAATCCTCGCTTCGAATTTACAAAAGTTGCCATTTCCAACAATTTAATACAAATCCGCCGCTAAAAAAAATCAAGAAGAAACACGTCTAAACTTTTTGAACGCAGGCGAGATAGTGACGATTGAAGAATAAAAAAGTTTTAATTTAATATTAAATTATTTTTTTGAAAATGTGGCCATTTCCTTGGCCTTCAATATCTCAGTAACCTTAAGCTCCAGAAAGTTTAAATTTTCCCAAAAAATTTATAGGGGGTCTAGGAAACCCTCAAAATTTTTTCATTAAAATATTTGAAGGGGGTGGGCTGGGAATTAAAGATCAAAATTAAGTAGGCCCATTTTTCGTCTTTCAATATCTCAGCAACCTTAAGTGTTGGAAAGTCAAGATTTGGCGAAAAGTTTTCTTAGGGGCCTCGGAAACCCCCAAATTTTTTTTGTCAAAATTTTTTTTTTATCCAAATTTTTTTCACATAAGGTACCTACCTACCTTAGAAAAAAAATTGAAAAAAAAAATGGATAAAAAATGGATGGTGTGGAAATGAGTTCACAGCAAGTTTAAAATAACGTTTAGCCACAGCTTAACACTATATTGTTAAGCGAAAACTTAAATTTTGGTCTATTTTAAAGTCAATCTTATTCTATCGTCTAAAATTTTTTGGGTTGTCTAGTTTTTGCATGGGAGTCTGGCGCTATAAGGAACATCTTTTTAGTATAAGTTCTTTTCTAGTAAAATCTTCTCCCACTCACTATTAAAAAGCGTCTGTCTGTCATTTTTAAATTTACTTAACGAAACGTTGATATTGATTCCTAGCCATGTATTTTTACTATTTTTTTAAAATTAATGTTGCAAGAACAAAATTCCTTTTGACTCTTCTTCTTTCCTGCTTTTACACAGGCAATATAGATAATATAAAATTATTTGATCTACTGTTGCTTTTCCCCATAACCCCCAGTCATTCTTAACAATCCACAGTCTTCCTAGCCAATCATTTTCATATATTACTACATAAGTCAATAAATTAAACAAATGCTTATGTTCTCCCTCTTATTATTAAAGAGCGGGTCAATTTCCTCTCAGAGAAAAATGAGCCGTCGTTTACTGAAATTTATGAGTACTTATCAATACTTGAGTTAAACTGGGATAGCAGTCAAAAGACATTATGGTTGCATTATGTAAAAACACGCATATCCTCGCACTTATCTGATTGGTCACCTTTGTTTTGTTTTTGGTTTTCACAATTATTATTCACAGACACAAAATTAAAAAAAGATGCCAAGAAGTACGAAGCATTTGTTATTCCTCTATGCACCTGCCTATCTTGGCCTTCCAAAACAAATAAAAGTTAAGCGCGCACTCTCTCTTCCATCCATAACCTATACACCTATACTATTATAAATTTTATGAAGTAAGCCCCCATTATAATTTTCTCTTTCTCATTATTTTTTTTGTATTTGAATAAATCTCAACTGCCATCCCATTTTAAGCTATTTCCAAACAGCACCACACCTATATGCTATTGGTTTAAATTATTGCCTACCCCTCTAACCAAAATTCAAAGTAAGAAAGAATATCCCTACGCACCTGCCTATCTTGACCTTCCAAAACTTATAAAAGCTAAGCGCGCACTCTCTTCCATCAGCCTATACCTACTATAAAAAATTTTATGAAGTAAGCCCCCATTATAATGTTGTCTTTCTCATAATTTTTTTTGTATTCAAAATAAATCTCAACTCCCATTCCATTTGCCAAACTAATAAAAGTTCCTCTTACTCTCTCTGTCCTTCATTCTTCTATTCACAAAAAAATTCAAAATAATAAAGAATATGCCTCCCCATAATTCACAGTATATGAGTAAAAAATGGTGACTCCAACCTCCAATATGTATTCTTTATATAGCCAGTCGAGTGAACTTTTCCGGTTCATTGTACGAACGTTCCCGTGACGAAACGACTGAAAACGAAAGTGAATAATATTAACATGACAGTATTAATGTGAAAATGATGTACGTGAAAAGTATCAATGTGTGTGACACCATTTAAAAGCGAAGAAAAATCATAAAAGCATATTTTTCACAAGTAAAATATTCATCACATCATACATATACTTACATCATAAACCTGAAACTCCAAAACTAGTGTTTTTCTTATGTAAACACTAGTGTATAATGCACGTTGATGACAGTTTAAAAATCATTATATTTAGCTTTAATTTAAAAAATTTTCATTGAAAACACATACAAAGGAGGATTGGCAATTTTGTATGAGATTTGGTCCAACTTACCAACAGAAACAATCGTTGGAAAGGTCTTTGCAAACCCGCTCTAAACAATGGGAGAGCTGAGATAATGGACATTGAAAATTACCCTTTTTCTACTGCACCGTTGCATTTTCTTATTCTACCATCAACAACAAAAAAAAAAATAGCATTTTAAAGATCTGTTCAAGTCCAATATTTTTCGATAGGGGCATCAAGTTGTAATCCATATCAGACCAGAGATAAAAAATATTGTTAATCAGTCTTTTTTGGGTGCATCCTGGTACTTACCTTCCTCCACACCAACAGATATGAGATGCATATCGTTGGAAAAGTCTTCGAGAGTAAATATTTTTTTAATATGGGTTGGGTACTAAGCTCTTAACCATGGGAGAGCTGAGATACTGCATTGTATATATAAACTAAAGTATTCCCACTTGAGGTTCGCCATCTATCGACGGAAAACTAAGCTCTAAAATACCATGGGAAGCAACAACAACAATTTCCACCATTTAAATTGTTGTTATTGCTTCCCATGGTTTTGCTTTTTACTCGCGCCGAAAATCGGTGTGCGCACCAGCCCACCGACACAGCACACATTTCCTCGCACCGACACATGCGCGCGCACAAGTGTGGTGTCTGTGGGCCGCTTTATACTCTGTTACACATAAATCGGGGGTACAGGGAAGATAGGGATGTTTGACTCTCATTCGCCTTCTTGTTTTCCGTAAGTGCGTTTCATACAAAAGCTCTTGCAGGGTTTCCGCAGGCAGCATTTCAAATAAGCAACAATCTTAAAAATATGTTAAAGCTCTTAAACCAAAAGCTCTTCAGCAGAAACCCAAGGAAAGAAAGACGAACGAGTTACCAAAAGAACACTGGTAACTCTGAATGCACATCAATTAAAAAGGGGTTGAATTTTAAATAGCAGCAGCCACAGACAATCAGTAAACAGTGCACAGCACATTTACGTCTCTGAATGAGACGTTGGATTCACGTCAGATCCAATTGGAAATTCAGTGGTGGGTGAACAATTTGTAGGGGGGTTTCCTTCAATTTAGTGTGATGCAAAAATATGTCACGCTACTGATAAAAGAAAAGCTTCCTCATAAGAGGTGTACTGCCGATTTATGTGTTACAGAGTATAGCTACTCTGAAAACTTATGTTAAAGCTAAAAGAGTTTGCGTGCACAAAAAAAATTTCAAAATGGCCGCAAGAAAACATTTCAACAATAACAAACAACATGAAGTCAAATAATTTTTTTATTGGCTTGAGGTTGGGAGGTAGGTACAATTTATTAAAAAAAGTGCAACAGAAGATTATGATAGGTAAATATTATAAATAATGCGTGAGTAAAAGTAGGGTAGCAGTAAGAGCATAGAGGAAGAACTATAATTCTTCCCCTGTGAGTAAGAATTGACATTGACAGGCGTCTAGGAAATGAAATGGCTATGGTGAATATATTTCAAATGTAGGGAGAAATCAAAAGTGTTAAGAATTGGAGACCTCTTGCCTTAAGGCGTTAAGGGTAGGTTCCCCTACAAAAAATTTATTGGTGCTTTGCGCTAAGGTTTGTAAAGTTCTCAATTTTTTAAATATTTTAATGAAATGAACGGCTTTTGATTTGAAATATATGAGGTAAAATATTTGTTTGGTTATATAAATAAAAAAAAATATATTTGCTTCTAAAAACCGGTAGAAACCTTTAAAAATCACTAAATTCAAGTAGGTAAAATCAATGGGGCTTGTACAATTAAAACTTTTTTATTTTTTTATATTTTTTTCCAAGAGCAAATAGATGTCAAGTGGTCGTATCGGGTTTGTTTTGTTTTTACTTATTTATTTTAGTCTAAGAGCCCACAGCAAATTTTGGGAGTGTAAAAGTCCCGAAAAATATTTATATCAATGGATAGATCTTGCATTGCTAGACATGGAAATCGAAGTCTGGCAGTCAAAGGTGGGGGAAATTGTGAGTAATACTGCATCAAAAACGGGATTTTATCGACTTTTTGGATTCTCATTTGGCTCACCTAATTTTTTTTGGAAATCAAAATTTGAGCCACCCTTAACACGAATATATGAGTCCCAGACGTTTTGAGCGGGACAAAGGGGCTGCCAGACGCCCCCAAAAATTCCCAATTATCGACTTTTTGGATTCTCGTTTAGCTCACCTAATTTTTTTTGGAAATCATAGATTGAGCCCCCCTAAGCACGAATATATGAGTCCCAGACGTTTTGAATGGGACAAAAGGGCTCCCAGACGCCCCCAAAAATTCCCAATTATCGACTTTTTGGATTCTCGTTTGGCTCACCTAATTTTTTTTGGAAATCATAGATTGAGCCCCCCTAAGCACGAATATATGAGTCCCAGACGTTTTGAGTGGGACAAAGGGGCTGCCAGACGCCCCCAAAAATTCCCAATTATTGACTTTTTGGATTCTCTTCTGATATTTAATTTTTTGCAAATTATTTTTATTTTCCAATTTCGTGTATATCGCAGCGTTGCCAAGAAGTAATGCTTTGGACTCAATGTGGTTTAAGGTTGATAGTTGAGCACACATAAGCTTTTCGAATTTTACCTTGAATCGTTTTCTGCAACCCAATATTTCGTGGCATTTTTTTAATGTCTTTTCATTAAAAGGAATAACGTTATCACTGATATGTTTCCAATGTTTAATTTTTAAAACACACTTTAATGTATTTAACATGGTTAATAATAAAAAAATACGTTAATTGCACACACGACACACCAGATAAAGTCAGCTTATAAACAACAAATGGAAACAAGCAATTATATTTAAAAAAAAAAACACGGTTGTCTGTAAAGTCGGTTTACGGACGATAATTTTACGCGATAACCAGTTCACAAAACATTTCAACCTACCTACAACCACCCACCATTCTTTAATTTTGTTCACCCCTTGAACACCAACCTCCTGCCACATACATCAACAAACCAACAGCCCACCATTTTTGAACATTTTTTCCTCCTCTACCACACAGTAAATCCCCCCTTCCTAACCACTACCAATCACACACACCAACTACACCCAACCACCCACTATTTTCGACAATTCCACCCCCCACCCTACACCAAATTCAACCACCCACTCCACCTACAACCACCTGCTATTCACCCACCCCCAACTACCCACCACAACTATTTTTGTTCCACTACCCCCCCCCCCCCCCCCAATCCCAACTACCCATTCCAATACAACCACTGGCCATTCACCCACAAATTTTAACATTCCCCCAACACCAAATCATCCCCCAACATTACCAACCACCCATCCCACCTACAGCCACCAACCAAAGACCCAAAGTTTTTGACAATTCCCCTTACACCTTATCACCCTCCCTCATCCCCCCTTACCACCACCGCAAACTGCCCACCCCACCTACAACAGCCAATCAACCACCCACCATTTGTAACATTTTTTGTTTATCCCTTAACCCAAACACCAATCTACCACCCCCACATACAACCAACAGCCCACCATTTTTGAAAATTTGTTCCTCCTCTCCCACACAATAAAGCCAGCCCTTCCTAAATACCACCAATCACCCACCCACTATTTTTGACAATTCCCCCATGCACCAAATTCAACCACCTACTCCACTTACAACCACCTGCTACTCACCCACCATTTTTGACAATTTTTTTTTCACCCCCACCCCCTCCCCAGTACAACTATTTTTGGCAATTCCCTTCACTATACCCTCAACACCAATCCAACCACCCGTAACACCTACAACTTGCCACTCACCCAACACCACCAACCACCCATCACACCTACAGCCACCAAACAACCACCAACCATTTTTGACAATTATTTTTCCCTCACTCCCTCCCAACACAAAATCCCCCAGATCCAACCACCTACAGCCACCAAGGAACCACCCATTAGCTTTGACAATATTTATCTCACCACCCAAACCAGCTACAACCACCCACCATTTTTGACAATTTTTCCTCTTCCGGACACTACCCCTCCCCCCGCCTGGCCCACACACACTCCAACCACAACCAACCAACCACCCAACACCCTCCCCTCCCACTTTATCGACTTTCTAGGCTATGAAAGCAGCTAGGTAACGTGACTGTGACTGTGACAGTGACTGTGACTGTGACTGTGACTGTAACATTTTTCTGTGCGTGCTGCCCATATATTCCAAACCGATTTATTAGACGTTATCACGTCAAAAAAATAAACTAAATTCCGTGGCCTAGTGCGTTTCGCTGACTCTCCGAAGTAATAATATGCATTTCAAAAAATAAAAAAGTCGATAATTGGGAATTTTTAGGGGCGTCTGCCAGCCCCTTTGTCCCACTCAAAACGTCTGGGACTCATATATTCGTGCTAAGGGTGGCTCAATCTATGATTTCCAAAAAAAATTAGGTGAGCCAAACGAGAATCCAAAAAGTCGATAATTGGGAATTTTTGGGGGCGTCTGGCAACCCCTTTGTCCCGCTCAAAACGTCTGGGACTCATATATTCGTGTTAAGGGTGGCTCAAATTTTGATTTCCAAAAAAAATTAGGTGAGCCAAATGAGAATCCAAAAAGTCGATAAAATCCCGTTTTTGATGCAGTATTACTCACAATTTCCCCCACCTTTGACTGCCAGACTTTGATTTCCATGTCTAGCAATGCAAGATCTATCCATTGATATGAATATTTTTCGGGACTTTTTCACTCCCAAAATTTGCTGTGGGCTCTGGGTCTATTTATTCCCAAAAAAAATATACAAAACTGTGAAAAAGGGCAAATTTGTATTGTGGTATGAATGTAATATTTGATAGAACTTCTAAAATAAGAACCTGCTACAGGAGAGGAACCACAAAAAAAATTCCAATAAGTCTACCGGTAAAGAAAAAACAGCGCATACCTAAATGATATTTTTCTGTCCCCTTTTTTCGCTTTGACATGATACACATAAATCTAGACATTATACTTTGTACTTTAATTGTATTGAAAGCACATACATTTTTCATAACTTTTTACTTGCGATTATACTATAAGGCAAGTTATGCATTCGTCGAAAAAAAAGTTTTGAGATAACAATAAAACATGACATTACGATGATAGCGAAGACGAAAAAGGGTGCCTATTGTTTTGTTTTTTTTACTTCGATTTTTGGTTGTTTCGATTTTCTTATAATTATAACTGTTTAATTCATTTACTTTGACTTTGTTTTTGTTTTACTTCGTTCTTAAATCACTTCGCCCTACGATCACTTCGCATTTCTTTCTCTCTCTATTTACTGGTTTTGCATTTTCGTCAAAAGTGCAATGAGGTATTTAGGTTAAGGTTATCTCGCTAACGGTTTACTTCACATTTCGTCTTTATTAGAATTTATTGGCGTGGGTTTCTTTTTCTTTTGTCTTTAGTGTGATTATAACCGCGTTCCAAACGACTTAACAAAACAATTTTGAAATGAATAAAAATTCTATATGCAACGTTTTTAAATCGATAAGAGGCAAAGAAAAATTTAATTATGATGGCTTCTCATTCGATTTTGTGGAAATTAAAGAAAAAAAATATAAATGGTGTTGTGAATTAAAAAAAATAAAATGCACGACTGGGTCGCACGAACTTGCTCTAATGAGTGAAAGTGGTTTATGGGCTTGAGATTTTGATAAAAATAAAATTTTCAAAATTCTTAAATAAATACTTAAACTAATTTGAGTTGAAAAAAAAGTACGCCATTTTATTTCTTGGATAAATTTGAATTTATGAGAATAAATTTAGAAAAATCTGTGGAGCGGTTTTTGAGAAAAAAAGTTTTTTTTGAAAAACTTTTTGAAAAAAATTTTCAAAAAAAATTCAAAAACGCCAGTTCATAGGTATTCAGCAAATACATTTATTTAAAATTTTTAAAAAAAATTTAATAAGCAGTTTTCAAAATATTAATTTTTTAAATTTTTTTTTAAAAAATGCTTTTAAAAATACCAAAAAAAATATTTTTCAAAAATATTGGTATGCAATACAAATTGAGCTACCTACAACTATATGTGTGTGAAATTTCGAAAGAATCGGTTGAGTCGTTTTCGAGATAGTCGAAAGCAAAAAAAACGGTCCTATGGAAAGTACCGTTCTTAGCCATTTTTTAAAACTTTTTTTTCAGCCATATGATTGGTCGTACCTAAAAACCAACACTGATTTTTTTAATTAAAAATCGTTAGAGCCGTTTTTGAGAAAAATAAGCTTTAACGTAACGGTTGTATGGCAGGTACCGTTATTTTTTGAGCTAAAAAAAAAATTTCAATTTCCTTTCTGTACAATACCTAAAAAATTCTATATACCAAGTTTGAAGCAATTCGGCCCACCCGTTTGGGTTTAGGTCTACATACAGACAGACAGACAGACAGACAGACATACAGACGGACAGAATTTTTAGACCATCTTTTTTCGTCTTCGCTATCATCGTAATGTCATGTTTGATTGTTATCTCAAAACTTTTTTTTTCGACGAATGCATAACTTGCCTTATAGTACCTATAATCGCAAGTAAAAAAAAGCTATAATTGTAAAGTGAGTTTAAATACAATGAAAGTGGAAGAAAATAATTTAATAAACTCGTGGACTGGAGAACATAACCACGAACCAAATGCTTTGCGAAAGCCGGTCGAGGATGTTTTGGAAAAAATAAAAATATGTGCTAAAAGAAGTGCAAATGGAAGTAGTAAAATCATGCAAGACAATATATCTAGTTGCAGTCTTGAAGTAAGCGCTAATCTCCCTTCGAAGTCAGCACTTCAACAGCAAATAAAAAGAGCGAGGAAGAAAACCTTACAACCATTAGTTGAACCAAGTTCAATAGACTTTGTTTTTCCCGATGATATTAAGTATTTAGATGATGAGCTTTTTATAGTAGAAGATATTTTGAAAGGTAAAGACAGGATTATTTTAATGACAAATAAAGAAAATGTAAAGCGTTTGGAAAAGAGTGATATGTGGATGATGGATGGGACGTTTAAGGTCGTACCAACATTGTTTTATCAATTGTATACAATTCATTGTAGTGTTGATGACAGTTTCAAAGTTTACCCAATGGTCTTTGCACTTATGACTGGAAAAAGTACCCCATTGTATGACCTGTTGTTTCAAAGTCTAAACAATTATGCTTTAAAACACGGAATTAAATTGAATCCAAGACTTTGTGTGATGGATTTCGAAAAGGCTGCAATTAATAGTCTTAGAAATTGTTTTGTAGATTGTGTTCCTAAAGGGTGTAGTTTCCACCTTTTTCAATCGATCTACCGCCAAATTCAAAAATGTGGCTTACAAAAAAAGTATGGCTCTGAACCGGAATTTTCCCTGAAAATTCGACAGATAGGCGCACTTTCTTTTTTGCCTCCACATCGTATTTCTTCAGCCTTTAATAAATTAAAGGAAGAAATACCACCGGAAGCTCAGCCAATTATCGACTGGTTTGATTTATGCTGTTAACGGCAGAGAAAAAAAACAACCAACCTACCTTCCGTCATTTTGGAGCATTTGCAGCCAGCTTGAGCTGAATATGCCTACAACTCAAAATTATGCTGAAGCATTTCACAGGCACATTAATTCTGTCATAGGTGCTTCAAACATTGGGGTATTCAAGCTTATTTTTGAACTCAAAAAAGAAATCAAAAATGTTGAAACTGCCATCGAAAAGATTTTAAGAGGTGATTTAATTCCACAAAAAAAAAAGAAATTATGTAAATAAAGATACTAGAATTAAGAATATTCTTAAAAAACGAGATGAATATTCTGATATTGGCATTCTTAAAGCATTAGCTTCAAATATTAAACTTTATTAAACGGAAACAGGCAAATGTAACTTTTTGTTTATTTTTTTTATTTTAATATCTATTTTGTCAAATGATTAAGTTGAATAAAATATTTTTTCTTTATGAAGTACCTTTTTCCTTTTTCATTTTTTTTATTTTGTTACGTGGAAATGGGTTGTATTTATTTAAAAAAAAACCAAAGTTTAGCAATCTGTAGAATTAAAAACAATCAATTTATTTAATAATTTCTTCGCCATCGTTTGTTTCGTTACGGGTTGTTTTTTATGCAAAGAGATCAAAAGCATTAAAATTCGCGCGAATGTAGAATTAAAAACAATCAATTTATTTAATAATTTCTTCGCCATCGTTTGTTTCGTTACGGGTTGTTTTTTATGCAAAGAGATCAAAAGCATTAAAATTCGCGCGAATTTTAATGCTTTTGATCTCTTTGCATAAAAAACAACCCGTAACGAAACAAACGATGGCGAAGTAATTGAAATCGAAATAACCTAAAACAGAAATGATCGAAAAACTTAGTAAAAGAAGGCGAAATGAATTTTAAACGAAGTAAGTAAAAGACTAATAATTTTGTTAACGTAGCAAATATAAACCAAATAAACAAAAAACATTTTAATTAAAATGCGGAAACAACGAAATGTGAAACGACTAAAACGAAACAATACAAAAACGAGATGAAAAAGCCGAAACATACCATACCCGACGAAAAAAGATGGTCTAAAAATTCTGTCCGTCTGTATGTCTGTCTGTCTATTATGTATAGACACCTACAGCCCAAACGGGTGGGCCGAATTGCTTCAAACTTGGTATATAGACTTTTTTAGGTATTGTACAGACGGGAAATTGAAATTTTTTGTTTAGCTCAAAAAATAACGGTACCTGACATACAACCGTTACGTTAAAGCTTATTTTTCTCAAAAACGGCTCTAACGATTTCTATTTAAAAAAATCAGTGTTGCTTTTTAGGTATGACCAATCATATGGCTGAAAAAAAAGTTTTAAAAAATGGCAAGAACGGTACTTTCCATAGGACCGTTTTTTTTGCTTTCTACTAACTCGAAAACGACTCAACCGATTCTTTCAAAATTGCACACACATATAGCTGTAGGTAGCTTAATTTGTATTGCATACCAATATTTTTGGAAAAATATTTTTTTGTATTTTTAAAAGCATTTAAAAAAAAAAATTAAAAATTAATATTTTGAAAACTGCTTATTAATTTTTTTTCTAAAAATTTTAAATAAATGTATTTGCTGAATACCTATGAACTGTCGTTTTTGAATTTTTTTTTGAAAAAAAGCCGCTCCACAGATTTTTATAAATTTATTCTCGTAAATTCAAATTTATCCAAGAAATAAAATGGCGTACTTTTTTTCAGCTCAAATTAGTTTAAGTATTTATTTAAGAATTTTGTAAATTTTATTTTTATCTATTGAGTGCTTAAACCACTGTCACTCAATAGAGCAAGTTCGTGCGACCCAGTCGTGCATTTTATTTCATTTGGATTGCTTCACATAAAAGGTGCCAAGACGGCTAAATAAAAAAGATATAAAAAAAGTTCACAAATAAGTTTTGTTTAGTTAAGTTAGTTCTAAGAATTTGTATTTCTCATATGTTTAGTTAAGTTAGTTCTAAGAATCTGTATTCCCATATTGGGTACATATCTATAGTTTATAACGGTATAGAATATAGATTAAGATAAAGCAAAAAGCGACGCGAAGCCGCCGCATGTTGATCCTTTTGTGAGACAATAAACGCATTTATTACTCACGTCCACCATCCGTGATGTTTTATGATGTAGACAATAAATGCCTGCTCGTTTCGCTGTTTGTTTTATCTTCTTCCATATTTATTTTAAGATAGCTGGTAATTAGGCCTAAGACAAAATAGATATAAGAATAAATAAATGTATGTTGTTAAGATAGACATATTTAGAATTGTAATGTAGAGGTAATTACATTAGAATAAAAGAGAATACGTTGTACCACCGAAGGGATAAGTTGTGTTTTCCTTGATTCAGAGTGTCGACCTTAGTTTCAGCGGTTTTTTCACCTCCCATTACAAATATTTTAGTGAAAAAAATTGTGCGGTTTCCTTGGTCACCCATACAACTCTCGTGAACACTTCCACATTCTAGAAGTTCAGGGTGCTGAGATATTGAAGGCCGAAAAATGGGCCCATTTATTTTTGACTACTGATTCGCAGCCCCCCTATTGCAAATTTTTGGTGGAAAAAAATTTGGTGCTTTCCTAGGCTACCCATACAACTCTCGTGAACATTTAAACTTCCTAGAAGTGCATGGTGCTGAGATATTGAAGGTCGAGAAATGGGCCTATTGATTTCAAACGGGCCTATTGATTTCTGACTTTTAATTTACAGCCCTCCCCCCTTAAATATTTTATTGAAAAAAATTTGGTGGTTTCTTACGGCCGTCATTAAGTTTTAGGGAATATTTCAACTTTCTTGAACTGAAGGTTCCTGAGATTTTGAAGGTCGAGAAACGGGCCTCTATATTTTTGACTATTGATTTACGGCCCTCCTATTACAATGATTTTAGTGAAAAAAATTGTGCGGTGTCCTTGGTTACCCATACAACTTTCGTGAACATTTCAACTTTCTAGAAGTGCAGGGTGCTGAGATAGTGAAGGCCGAGAAACGGGAATATTGATTTGTGACTTGATTTACCTACAGCCCTCCCCCCTCAAATAGGTATTTTATTGAAACAAATTTGGTGGTTTCTAGAGGCCCTCATTTTGTTTTGGGGAATATTTCAACTTTCTAGAACTAAAGGTTCCTGAGATATTGAAGGTCGAGAAACGGGCCTCTATATTTTTGACTATTGATTAACGGCCCTCCTGTTTAGTTAAGTTAGTTCTAAGAATTTGTATTTCTCATATGTTTAGTTAAGTTAGTTCTAAGAATCTGTATTCCCATATTGGGTACATATCTATAGTTTATAACGGTATAGAATATAGATTAAGATAAAGCAAAAAGCGACGCGAAGCCGCCGCATGTTGATCCTTTTGTGAGACAATAAACGCATTTATTACTCACGTCCACCATCCGTGATGTTTTATGATGTAGACAATAAATGCCTGCTCGTTTCGCTGTTTGTTTTATCTTCTTCCATATTTATTTTAAGATAGCTGGTAATTAGGCCTAAGACAAAATAGATATAAGAATAAATAAATGTATGTTGTTAAGATAGACATATTTAGAATTCTAATGTAATTACCTCTACATTACAATTCTAAATATGTCTATCTTAACAACATACATTTATTTATTCTTATATCTATTTTGTCTTAGGCCTAATTACCAGCTATCTTAAAATAAATATGGAAGAAGATAAAACAAACAGCGAAACGAGCAGGCATTTATTGTCTACATCATAAAACATCACGGATGGTGGACGTGAGTAATAAATGCGTTTATTGTCTCACAAAAGGATCAACATGCGGCGGCTTCGCGTCGCTTTTTGCTTTATCTTAATCTATATTCTATACCGTTATAAACTATAGATATGTACCCAATATGGGAATACAGATTCTTAGAACTAACTTAACTAAACATATGAGAAATACAAATTCTTAGAACTAACTTAACTAAACATACTCCCGCCATTGACAGCATGTTAAATGTGTCAATCAATGTACTGGTGCAAGCGCGATACTGGCAGGTAAGAACCTCGTTGGGAGCTGGCAGAATTGTTGAATTAATTTGGCGATTATGATTACCACTACAATCAGCACGATCCATGTAACTATGCTAATTTCATAGTGTGTTGCATTATGGGCGTCCAAGTCGAAGTCAATCGGAAGTCCGAACAATTTCGGTTGTGTTTTAGGAATATCTTCAATAGCGATCGTTGTGGATACATCCTTCAAAATTTTAGAATTCAGTTTTGGTAATAACCAAGTTATGTTGACTGCAGGATTTACATAAGTGACGTTCTGTCGAACTTTATTAAAAGCTACAAGTGTTACATCAGTTGAATAAAGATGGCAACCAGCGTCCAATTGAATAATTCCTTGCTTCTTGATCGTCTGTGACGTTCGCAAATTGTGACACTCAACTTCTATTGTCTCCTCAGCCATTACGGAATAGAGCCATGTATTTGCAGCCTTTAATTGTATCCAAATTGACGATGGTGGATTTATCTTGATCACACAGGTTAGAGGCATTATATTCTTCTTCAACAACAGCTCCACTTCACAAGGTGCTGAGTTACCAATATTGTAAATTGGCTGCGACTGTGGGCATATCCACGCTGTGCCAGAATTCATATTTTTGCATTGCAGAAAGTCAACATCTCTGAGATTATAATATCTTTTTCTTGAATCTCCTAGAAGCAAATGGTTAAAGCTCGTTTGAATACTAACAAATCGTGATTCATGAAATGTTGGATAAGGGTGCACTTCATATATAGTAAAGCCTTCGCGATGGACCAAGGGAATTTTTATTTCAAACAGGATGAATTCTCTCGTACCTTGCGCGCTTATTTCAAAGACATTGTACAGGTCGCTTAATCCTTCTGCGGGTAGTTTCAAATCGTATGGTAGTTGAAGTTTTATTTTGTGTAGATGTTCTTGAAGTTGATCAGGAGATATGATGTGTTGCTGAGTGTTGCTTTGTGTCTTCAACATTGCTTGTTTAATTTCTTCTTGGAAATTTTGAAATTCATCCATTATCAAAAAGGCATACAGAACCCCGAGATTAAGCTGTTGTAAGCCTTCACTTCGATTTAGCTTCTCCATAACAATTTCAAAATTTCCTTGTACCTTCAAAAACTGATCTTGTAAATGGTCATGTTGCCTCTTGATTATGTTTGAGGTGATATCTTGTATCGATGACATGTTATTAAGTAACTGCAAGTAATATGCTTCACTTTGGCTTGTCCTTTTAACTTTCTCCTCTAAGATTTCCGCATGTTCTTCATCCATTACTCCAAAAAGTGCATGCTGAATCGCTCCAATAAAGCTTAAGGGTGCTCTTTTTCGTCTTCCTCTACGATCGCCGACGATAAATTTGTGATTGCTGGTTATAATGACCATTTTTCTGCGTAACTGTTCTTGGATATTCTGGCTGCTGCTTGATTCTTTAAGATCTTCTCTAGTACATATCCATCGTATTTGTGTAACTGATTTGCTGACATCCTCATATCTGTTGATATATGTAGTGAGGTTGATGAAGGCTATAAGAGACCATGACGATTTTTGCAGTTTAACGACTCCTTGCTCTTCGAAGAATAATCCAGATTGGTCTGTCAAGGTCTTTAACTCAAAACTTAGAGCTTGAGGGAGAACTAATAATAAGCTTAAAATAGTCAATAGACAGTTTTTGTTCTTTATTCTTTTACAATTTTTATCATTCTTAAATTTAGGAACTACATTTAAAGTCTTAGCATTATGATTAACATTTTTGATTTCGTCTAAATTATTTTGTTTAAAGCAATTCTTCGGATTGATTTCTTCCTCATTTGGAAAAGGACAAACATTGTGAATTGACCTTTTTGAGACTCCATTGCTTGTCCTAACATCTACTATTCGACAAAGACCATCTTTACCAAGTGATGTATTTACTACCCTGCCCCTTCTCCAATTCATTGGTGGAACATTATCCTCTTTAAGAAGAACTAATGTACCTTCTTTAATGTTGTTAGAGGGATTTTGCCATTTATATCTTTTTTGTAGTTCTGATAGATATTCCTTGGACCACCTTTCCCAAAACTCTTGTGTGTTAAAGCACACTACCTTCCAGTGCTCTCGAATGTCTTTATAGCTTTTATTATCCTCAGAGTCTCTAAAAGTGGTGAAAGATTCACCAATAAGGAAGTGACCTGGGGTAAGAACTTGCAAGTCATTAGGATCATCTGAAAGTGGTGTTATGGGCCTTGAATTTAAAACAGCTTCAATTTGCACCATGAGAGTGCACAATTCTTCAAAGGTCATTGTGCCATCCGTAATACGATAGAAATGTTTTTTAACGGATTTAACGCAAGCCTCCCATAAACCCCCTATGTGTGGTGATCTAGCTGGTATGTTTATCCATTCGATTTCCCTTTCTCCACAAAAATTCTCCAGCAAGGGATTATCATCTCTTTATAGAACGTTTAGTTCGTTTAAACTGTTGGCCGCTCCAACAAAGTTTGTGCCATTGTCAGAATAAATTTTTAATGGACAACTTCGACGTCCAACGAATCTTTTTAGTGCACCAATAAATGAAGCTGATGTCATATCCGAAACTACTTCTAAGTGCACTGCTTTGGTTGAGAAACAAACAAAAACGCAAACGTAAGCCTTATCTGGCCTTTTGCCTCGGATTTTGTGATGAATAAGTAAAGGACCGAGAAAATCGATGCCAACATTCACAAACGGTCTAGTTCTTATAACTCTGTCTTCTGGCAAATTTCCCATAAATTGATGTATTGATCTTGGATTTGCTTTGAAGCATCTAAAGCATTTTTTTACCACCTTCCGCGTGAGCTCTTTACCTCGCAGAGGCCAAAATTGTTGTCTTACGATTGCTAACAGTCCTTGTGGACCCATATGTAAATGTTTTTTATGTAAATGCTCTATTAACAAAAACACCCACTCGTCTGCGCTTGGCAGCAATATTGGATGCTTGGCATCAAAGGCTAGATTTGACTTTTGAATTCTTCCTCCTACTCTTACTATACCATTCTCGTCTAAGAATGGTGAAAGCGTTTTAAGTTTTGACGAAGAAGTGACTGCAGATTTGGCTTGCAACAACCTTATCTCTGCGGAAAAGTGTCTTTTTTGGATTACCTTTATAAGGACAATTAATGACTCCTTTTTATAAAAGATCCATGATTTTTTCTCTCGTTTGGTTTTTAAATTTTTATATTTTAACATATATGCTACCACATTTTGAAGAAATTCAAAACTATTCCTATGATTAATAGTTTCGCAAATGGGTTTTAAAATTGAAGAAAGTACAATAATTTTGTGTTTTTTAATCTCCGGAATATTTTCCATTGGAAGGTATGATTTTGTATCTTCCAATTCTGAAGTATTTTCCTTTATAAAGGTAGGCCCTTCAAACCAAAAGGTGTTGTTAATAATATCAGAGGGATAAATTCCCCTTGAAACTACGTCTGCAGGGTTAATTGAAGTGGATATATATTTCCAATTCTGCAAACAACTGTTTGTTTGAATATAATTAATTCGGTTCGAAACAAAAACTTGCAGCGATGCAGGATCCATTTCCAGCCAACTAAGAACTATCCTTGAATCTGAAAAGTAGAAAATATTATTAAAATTTATTTTCAAACAATCAATAACCATTTTCATTAAGTCTACTAATGATACCGCTGCACAAAGTTCTAGACGGGGAATAGTTAAAATTTTTACTGGAGCGACTCGAGATTTCGAAGCTACTAGTTTTACCCTAATCTCTCCTGATCTACCTATAGATTTTATATAAATTGCAGCACCGTAGGCTTTCATGGATGCGTCACAAAATCCATATAGCTCAATAAGCTTAGGATGATCTGAAATCATGTGTCTAGGAATTTGAATTTTATTTAACTCGGTCATTTCAAATCGGAAACGTTTCCATGAATTTGCTATTTCATCTGGAACTGGAGAATCCCAATCAATTTTTAATTTCCAAAGTTCTTGCAGCAAAATTTTGGCCATTACTGTGACTGGGGCTAAAAGACCGAGGGGATCAAAGAGTTTAGCAATATCCGACAAAATATTTCGTTTCGATATTTTAAAATCTGAATCCCAGTTTGATTTGACAAAGATTGCATCCGATGATGGATTCCAAGCCATACCGAGCGCTTTAACGTTGTCTGAACTGTCTCTGTTTAAATCAACCGGAATTTGAAGATCTTTTTCATTGAAATTTTTCAGCAATTCTGAGTGATTGGCACACCATTTCCTCAGATGAAATCCGTGATCTTCCAAAACGTCATAGACCTGTAGCTGCAGTGCTTTCAACTCATCCAATGAATCACTTCCTGTCAATAAATCATCCATATAAAAATCGGACGTTATTATTGCAGCCGCCTTTGGATATTTAGTTTCTACTGATTTTGCCGCCATTTCCAAACATTTAGTAGCAAGATATGGAGCACAATTTGTTCCATATGTAACAGTTTTAAGCCTATATGTTTGCAAGGGTTGCGTGGGATTCCAGCGCCAAAATATCAATTGGTAGTTACAATGGTTTTCGTGCATCCATATCTGTCTAAACATTTTCTCTATATCACCAGAAATAACATATTTATATTTTCTAAACCTTAATAAAATGTCAAACAAGTTATCTTGTAATCGAGGTCCAGTGTGAAGTAAATCGTTCAGGGAAGTATTGGTATTTGTTTTACATGAAGCATCGAAAACTACTCTCAACTTTGTTGAAATACTTTCAGGTTTTAATACACAATGATGGGGAAGAAAATATCCTCTACCTGAAATATTGTTTGCCAACTCCATGTGTCCAAGCTCTAGATACTCTCGTAAAAAGGAGTGGTATTGAGATTTTACCTCAGGATTTTTTTCAAGTTTACGTTCAATGGCAAGAAACCGTCGCTTAGCAATAATTTCTGAGTTTCCCATATTGGGCTTCTCGATTTTGAATGGGAGTTGAACAACGAATTTGCCATCCTGCTTCCTACTTATATTTCTTTCAAACAATTCTTCACACTGAACATCATCTTTAGTTAATTTAAATTCCCTACCCATTTCTTCTACTTCCCAAAATCTCTGTAATTGCTGATCCAAACTATTTTCTACATACGATGCTACCTTACAGCATAAGGTGGGCTTTTCTATTAAAGCGGGACCACTTACAATCCAACCAAATGCTGTATTTTGTAAGAACATTTTGTGTTTTTCTACGTGAAAGTTTTCCGTGTATAGTATTTCGTAAAACAATTCCGCACCAATCAACATATCTATGCCACTTGGGGTAAAATAATTAGGGTCTGCTAGCTTAATATGGTCCGGCAACTTCCCGGGCACGACCTTTTTTGCGGGTAAATTCGATATAATTTGTGGGACTATTAAAACATCTAAAGTAGCTCTGTAATCTGAACGCTTGGATCTAATGCAGACGTTCAATCTCTCTTTAATTGTAGACACATTCATAGCGATTCCTTCAATGGAGGCATTAGCCTGAAGTCCTTTGAGCTTTAATTTTTTCTGTAACGACTTTCTGATCAAACAAACCTGAGAACCATTATCCAGTAGTGCCCTACAGTTGATCCAGTTTCCTTTTGCGTCGGCAACCTCTAAAACTACTGTTGAAAGCAAAACACATTTCTGTTCAGCTTCATTCAGTTTAGTATTAGCATTGTTTACAACAGCACTCTTTACTTCAGAGTCACCTTCCTTGTGAAGCAATGTATTATGGTTACCATTACAAATTTTGCAGTTAGTTTCACTACACGTTTTATTTGAATGTCCATTTTTAAAACATTTGATACATAATTTGCTAGCTATAACTTTATTCCATTTTTCCTTGATGTTTAATTTTTTAAATAAAAAACATTGATGTGTGAAATGAGTTGATTTACATCCCATAATACATTTTAGTTTAGAAGATTCAGATGTCTCTCTAATAGAATTTTTCAAGTTTTGACCATTAATCAAAGGCCCTTGAAAAGCCTCCAAGACATAGAATTCGTGTTCTAAAAATGAAAGCAAAGAGTCCACTTTTGGTAGCTCCTTGGAACTTTTTAATGAAGCTTCAAACTTCATTCTTAAGTTATCGTCCATTTTCCTTACTAACAAGAAACTAATAAAAGCTTGCAGCAACTGGTCGGCTGACAAATCTGCAGCCTGAAGCGCTTGCAAGCTTTCTTGAATATTATCTTTAAATTTTTTCACACTTTCCACTGTACTATCTACAAGTGGAGCGTCAACAAGGTTTTTAAAATAAATGGAAGTTATCGCTCGTTTATTCGTGTACTTTTCGTTCAGAAGTGTCCACGCTGTATCGTAGTTTGCTTCAGTAGGAGGCAAATTTGCAATTGTTAATGCAGCGTCACCTTTGACTACGGATTTTAAAACAACCATTTTCTGTGTTTTAGAAATTTTTTTCGCATCTATCAATTCAATGAACAATTCTTTGAATGTATTCCATTCGGTATAATCCCCCGTGAATTCTGGGAGTTCGATGCTGGGAATACTAAAAGGAAGCGTTTCTAAAGAAGCTTTCTCCTTTGCTGCACCACCGAAGAGTTTTTTGCATTTACTTTTAAGTAAGTAGTACGATTCCGTAAGTCCATCTTCATCAAACTGCTGAATGTATTCTTCACATATTTTTTGGGCATTATCTTTTGCCCTTCTAAGTGATTCAGCGGTTTCGCCACCTACTTTAAAGTCTTCGCAAGCGTCCTCAAACTCGCGAAGAGTGAATGCAAAACGTTTAACCAGGGCAGCATCAGATGTTGCCTTGGCTAGGTTTATTTGAGGATTTTTTATTGTTTTACTAAATACCTTTACAAATTTGTCTATAAGGCACTTACCAGAGTGCACGTGATTCCTTACCTTTTCTGCGTATTTCGTTTTGAAATACTCTACCTTTTTGTTGGCTTCAGCATATTCTTGCAGTGATATTTCATTAACTTGGAAAAGCTCGTCAAGTTGTTCAATTTTGGTTTTCCATCCCAAAATTGACGCCTTCTTCTCGTCGTATGTAGCCGCAACCATTGTGTTGTAAAGAACGACAACGTCCTGTCCAATGGTGTACTGCTCTTTAATTAAATCTTCCATTTTTTTTTATAAGTTAACACACTTGAAATTTTAAAAATACAATTTTCACTGAAGCTATGATATTTAAATAGTTTTAAAATACAATTTTCACTGAAGCTATAATATTTAACTAGGTAAGCTTTTTTTTTTTTTTTTTATTAATTTGTGCTCGTATTAAAACTTGGGGTCACCATGAAAAAACCGCTGAAACTAAGGTCGACACTCTGAATCAAGGAAAACACAACTTATCCCTTCGGTGGTACAACGTATTCTCTTTTATTCTAATGTAATTACCTCTACATTACAATTCTAAATATGTCTATCTTAACAACATACATTTATTTATTCTTATATCTATTTTGTCTTAGGCCTAATTACCAGCTATCTTAAAATAAATATGGAAGAAGATAAAACAAACAGCGAAACGAGCAGGCATTTATTGTCTACATCATAAAACATCACGGATGGTGGACGTGAGTAATAAATGCGTTTATTGTCTCACAAAAGGATCAACATGCGGCGGCTTCGCGTCGCTTTTTGCTTTATCTTAATCTATATTCTATACCGTTATAAACTATAGATATGTACCCAATATGGGAATACAGATTCTTAGAACTAACTTAACTAAACATATGAGAAATACAAATTCTTAGAACTAACTTAACTAAACAGGAGGGCCGTTAATCAATAGTCAAAAATATAGAGGCCCGTTTCTCGACCTTCAATATCTCAGGAACCTTTAGTTCTAGAAAGTTGAAATATTCCCCAAAACAAAATGAGGGCCTCTAGAAACCACCAAATTTGTTTCAATAAAATACCTATTTGAGGGGGGAGGGCTGTAGGTAAATCAAGTCACAAATCAATATTCCCGTTTCTCGGCCTTCACTATCTCAGCACCCTGCACTTCTAGAAAGTTGAAATGTTCACGAAAGTTGTATGGGTAACCAAGGACACCGCACAATTTTTTTCACTAAAATCATTGTAATAGGAGGGCCGTAAATCAATAGTCAAAAATATAGAGGCCCGTTTCTCGACCTTCAAAATCTCAGGAACCTTCAGTTCAAGAAAGTTGAAATATTCCCTAAAACTTAATGACGGCCGTAAGAAACCACCAAATTTTTTTCAATAAAATATTTAAGGGGGGAGGGCTGTAAATTAAAAGTCAGAAATCAATAGGCCCGTTTGAAATCAATAGGCCCATTTCTCGACCTTCAATATCTCAGCACCATGCACTTCTAGGAAGTTTAAATGTTCACGAGAGTTGTATGGGTAGCCTAGGAAAGCACCAAATTTTTTTCCACCAAAAATTTGCAATAGGGGGGCTGCGAATCAGTAGTCAAAAATAAATGGGCCCATTTTTCGGCCTTCAATATCTCAGCACCCTGAACTTCTAGAATGTGGAAGTGTTCACGAGAGTTGTATGGGTGACCAAGGAAACCGCACAATTTTTTTCACTAAAATATTTGTAATGGGAGGTGAAAAAACCGCTGAAACTAAGGTCGACACTCTGAATCAAGGAAAACACAACTTATCCCTTCGGTGGTACAACGTATTCTCTTTTATTCTAATGTAATTACCTCTACATTACAATTCTAAATATGTCTATCTTAACAACATACATTTATTTATTCTTATATCTATTTTGTCTTAGGCCTAATTACCAGCTATCTTAAAATAAATATGGAAGAAGATAAAACAAACAGCGAAACGAGCAGGCATTTATTGTCTACATCATAAAACATCACGGATGGTGGACGTGAGTAATAAATGCGTTTATTGTCTCACAAAAGGATCAACATGCGGCGGCTTCGCGTCGCTTTTTGCTTTATCTTAATCTATATTCTATACCGTTATAAACTATAGATATGTACCCAATATGGGAATACAGATTCTTAGAACTAACTTAACTAAACATATGAGAAATACAAATTCTTAGAACTAACTTAACTAAACAAGTTTGTTTAATTGGAATCTAGGTTGGTACCTAGGTATATCTAAGTGGGTCAGTAAGTTTATTTTGTGTGTGTTTATTATTATGTTGATGTGTAGAACTTCGTATTTTAGGTATATGTATGTCATTGGTATGTACATAGGTAGGTACTCGAATAAATGAGACGGGGGAGACATTGTTTTTGTTTGAGCGCGATATTTTTTTGTGAGATAATTTTTGTACAAACACAATATATATTTGTTCGTTGCTTAATCGTCCTTGTATGGATTTTGAACTCTAAAATGTGAATTCCTTTGGAAATTTTGTATGCGTACCTACCTACTACACTTTTTTTTCTCTTGATAGTTTTTCACGCAATATAAAAGAAAGGACTACGACTGCCTAACTTAGGTACCTACTATAAGGCAAGTTATGCATTGACAGATTTCGATGAAATGTTTAATGTAATAGCCTTTTTATAGACGAAATAATATAAATTCTTACCTAAATTTTTCCAAAAAAGTTGTTTTGAGTTAAATAAAAAATTAATTTTTTTTTTAATTTTTGTTTTTTTTTTTACTGATCTATTTTTTTCAATTTTATTTTTTTGATAGGTAATAACTACAAATTGGTAGAAGTTCGCATATTAAAAAAACAATTGGAATATTTTTTCGAAAAGAAAAAATTAGGGCCTGCGTTTCTTTCAACATAGGTTTCCAAGCTCCCCTTAGAAATTTTTCGTTGAAAAAAATGTTGTGGGCTTCTTGGTGCTTAATCTTATTTTCGACCAAATTTCAGTTTTCTAAAACATCATGACCTGAGATATTTATATGAGGCTGAATTTGGGCCTAGGTTTCTTTCAACTTAAGTTTCCAAACCCGCCTTGGAAATTTGTCGTTGAAAAAAATGTGGGCTTCTTGGTGCTCAATCTTATTTTCGACCAAATTTCAGTTTTCTAAAACATCAGGACCTGAGATATTTATATGAGGCTAAATTTGGGCCTAGGTTTCTTTCAACTTAAGTTTCCAAGCCCCCCCTTGGAAATTTTTCGTTGAAAAAAATGTTGTGGGATTCTTGGTGCTCAATCTTATTTTCGACCAAATTTCAGTTTTTTAAAACATGAGGACCTGAGGTATTTATATGAGCCTAAATTTGGGCCTAGGTTTCTTTCAACTTAAGTTTCCAAGCCCCCCCCCCTTGGAAATTTTTCGTTGAACAAAATGTGGGCTTCTTGGTGCTCAATCTTATTTTCGACCAAATTTCAGTTTTCTAAAACATCAGGACCTGAGATATTTATATGAGGCTGAGTTTGGGCCTAGGTTTCTTTCAACTTAACTTTCCAAGCTTCCCCCCTGGAAATTTTTCGTTGAAAATAATGTTGTGGGCTTCTTGGTGCTTAATCTTATTTTCGACCAAATTTCAGTTTTCTAAAACATCATGACCTGAGATATTTATATGAGGCTGAATTTGGGCCTAGGTTTCTTTCAACTTAAGTTTCCAAACCCCCCTTGGAAATTTTTCGTTGAAAAAAATGTTGTGGGCTTCTTGGTGCTCAACCTTATTTTCGACCAAATTTCAGTTTTCTAAAACATCAGGGTCCTGAGATATTCATATGAGGCCGAAAATAGGGCTTCAATTTTGCCGTTAAAAATTAAATTATGTTTGAATTTAAATTTATTTTTTCTTCACTATCTTGGCTGCGCTTGAAGAGAAAACAGCATTTCAAGTTTTTTTTTTCTGCAGACTAATATAGTAAATTTAAATGGCAAATTTTGTTAAATCGCAGCGTGGTGCTCCAAAACTACATTTTGAAGGGTTTATATATGTTAAATATAGGGAAACCACCACAAAATCATTTTGGAGATGCGAAAAATACCGATTGTCGAAGTGCCAGGGGAAAGCCACAATGGAAGATGGAATCGCGGTTTCCACGCAGGAACATAACCACGGTCCATCTCCCATAGTGTGCGAAAGCGCGGCGCTTTTGCAGAAAGTTAAGGCTGAAGCAACAACTTCAGCCTTAAGCCCTCGAGCTGTTGTTGCACGTGCAATGGAAGGTGTTTCTTCCGGGGCTATAATCCGCGGGCCAAACATCGTTTCAATGTAAAAGGCAGTCTCGAGGGAGCGAAAGCGTCGACAACAGACAATGCCGATCCCTCATTCCTGATCCGACATCAACATTCCCGCTGAACTGTTGGTAACAAAAACTTCAGTTCCTGAAAACTTTTTGCTTGCTGACACGGGCAGCGGGGATGTTGATCGAATTATCATCTTCGGTTCATTGTCGGATAGGGCTAGGCTGGCACAATGTGAAACCTGGCAGTTAGATGGGACGTTTAAGGTTTGTCCGGAAATGTTTTTCCAACTTTGGGTGATCCATGGGATGTTTGGGAATAGGGTCCTTCCGGGCATATACTGCTTGCTCCCTAACAAGTTGGAAGCGACCTACGTACGTGCTTTAAGCTTGGTACAACAAGCGGACGGGATG
Organism: Platycheirus albimanus; assembly: GCA_916050605.2. NCBI lineage: Eukaryota > Metazoa > Arthropoda > Insecta > Diptera > Syrphidae > Platycheirus > Platycheirus albimanus. The sequence continues at coordinate 263,125,584 of OU696696.1, read as the reverse complement.
GAAAACATGCGGGCACAACATGTCCCCATTGATTTTGAGAAGGGGGAGGAAAATGCTCTCCGTTCTCTTTTCCCTGAGGCAAATGTTCATGGCTGCTTTTTCCATTTCGCCCAAGCCGTACGTAGAAATATCCAAGAGTTGGGGATGCAAGCCAGATATGCATCGAATAGGGAATATTTCCAATGCATTCGGAAGTTTGTGGCGTTGTGCTTTTGTGAACCACAAGACATCCTGAATCGGTTTGACATTATGGCAGATGAGCTCTTCGAATCTTTTGGTGCTACTGAACAGCATCAAAGATTCCTCGAGTATTTTGAAAATACTTGGGTAGGGCGAAATCGTCGTAATCCCCGATTCAGGCATGTCATGTGGAATTGCAAGAGCACAACGACACTGAATCTCCTAAGGACCAACAACAGTGTCGAAGCGTGGCATAAGGCGTTTCAGGTATCTATCGGTTGCCAACATCCCAACATATTCAAGCTAGTCGAAGGCCTGCTGTCGGAGCATGTCCGAGTGAATGCAATTTTTCAAAGGCTCAATGCTGGCGAATCTTTGCCTCTTTACTCGAGGAGGGAAAACATGCAGGCCAACGAAAGGCTCTTGAATATAATAGCGCAATAAACCGAAAATACATAGGTGAGTAGATATCCTGTGCGCCAAGTGAGAGGCACGGGGAACTCACTGAAATAAAGCACCCCAAGAGTGAGAGGCACAGGGAACTCACTGAAATAAAGCACCCCAAGAGTGAGAGGCACGGGGAACTCACTGAAATAAAGCACCCCAAGAGTGGGAGGCACGGGGAACTAACTGAAATAAAGCACCCCAAGAGTGAGAGGCACAGGGAACTCACTGAAATAAAGCACCCCAAGAGTGAGACGCACGGGGAACTCACTGAAATAAAGCCCATCAAGAGTGAGAGGCACGGGGAACTCACTGAAATAAAGCACCCCAAGAGTGGGAGGCACGGTGAACTCACTTAAGTGAAGCACCCCAAAAATTTTAATTGTTGGTCGTGGATTAGACCTTTTGGGGATACCACGTTAAAAAAAATGCGCCAGGGACTCTACCTCAAGGTGGTGAAGAAATGAGTTGTAATGTTTGGTCACAGCCGATAAAAAGCAAATTGTATGCTTCAGCATTCAGATACGTTCAGTTTGATAACATTAAGTAATACTAAACACCAACAATTAAAATAGAATAATTCTTTTAAGGCGTTTTAAGAAGTTTTAAGCAAAAAAAACCTTAAGAACACACAAAAAATAGCTAAACTGCAATGTCCGATTTTCAAATTAAAGTTTTCTTAAAAATTTTGAAAAACACTCAAAAAAGTCTGCTCAGAACATGTCAAGATTTTACATTGAGAAAAAACATAAATCTTAATTTAATTAAATAAAATGTAATTCAAGAATATATTATATTATTTAAATATAATAATGTTCAAAACAGCCATTCCTTAAAAAAAAACTAACTTCAAAACAAAAAAGTAAAAAATCACAATTCAATCATAAAAAAAGAGTCCTGTGAAGTTAGCAAAACAATTGTTTAAAATTTAATAAAAAATTGGAGTTCCCGGTAGCAAACAAAGAGTTCTAGAGTTCCTGGTGGGTTTTAGAAAGAGTTCTCCGAAATTGGAAAAGTTAGGGCACATTGACTTTGAACCAAACATTTTCAAAATAAAAAAAAAACACAAACATGGAGTTCTGATTAGAGTTCCCTATAGCAAACGAAGAGTTCTAAACACTTTCCTAATAATTTTTACTTGCTCTATAGGGCAAGTATTGGTTTCGTGCAGAAAAAAAAAATCGAGGTTTTAATCAAACATGACATTACGATGATAGAGAAGCCCAAAAAAGTGGTTTTCGTCATACCGTCCGTCGGTCTGTGCGGATGTGCGCTTTTTCACGTCATGCTACAGCTTAAACGGCTTGACGGATTTTCTTCAAACTTGGTATATAGCAGTTTGAAGAAAAACCATTGTCGAGGTTTTTTACTTGCGATTATAGGTACTGTAAGGCAAGTTATGCATTCGTCGAAAAAAAAATTTGAGATAACAATCAAACATGACATTACGATGATAGCGAAGACGAAAAAAGATGGTCTAAAAATTCTGTCCGTCTGTATGTCTGTCTGTCTGTCTGTCTGTCTGTCTGTCTGTCTGTATGTATAGACACCTACAGCCCAAACGGGTGGGTCGAATTGCTTCAAACTTGGTATATAGACTTTTTTAGGTATTGTACAGAGGGGAAATTGAAATTTTGTTTTTTAGCTCAAAAAATAACGGTACCTGTCATACAACCGTTACGTTAAAGCTTATTTTGCTCAAAAACGGCTCTAACGATTTCGATTTAAAAAAATCAGTGTTGCTTTTTTAGGTACGACCAATCATATGGGTGGAAAAAAAGTTTTAAAAAATGGCTAAGAACGGTACTTTCCATAGGACCGTTTTTTTTGCTTTCGACTATCTCGAAAACGACTCAACCGATTCTTTCGAAATTTCACACGCATATACCTGTAGGTAGCTGAATTTGTATTGCATACCAATATTTTTGAAAAATATTTTTTTGTATTTTTAAAAGCATTTAAAAAAAAAATTAAAAAATTAATATTTTGAAAACTGCTTATTAAATTTTTTTCTAAAACCATCAACCATCTCTTGCATAATTCCCGAAGTTCTTGACGCTATCTACAAGGTTTTGGTTAATGATTTTATTAAGGTAGGAATTTGATTAGTTTTTAATAGAATACAATCATCGATAATTTATTAAATGTTCTCTTTTTGTGGATAGATTCCGAAGAATGAGGGAGAATGGGAAGCTGTAGCGAAAAGGTTCAACGAAGCGTGGCAATTCCCGAATTGTGTCGGTGCGGTGGATGGGAAGCACGTCGTGATGGTCGCACCACCTAATGCTGGAAGTATTTATTATAATCATAATGGTATGAGATAAATAAATGGACAGCAACTTGGATTTCCAAATGTTTTCCAATGAATTTTATACACAAATAACAATGTTTAAATATCTTGCTGTTTATAGGCACCCACAGTATCGTTTTGTTGGGAGTTGCCGACGCTGAGTACAAATTGTTGTATGTTGACGTCGGTTGCAATGGCAAATTTTCAGATGGCGGAGTATTTAACCGTTGCACGTTTGGGCAAGCACTGGACAGCAACCGGTTACATTTGCCTGCTCCAAAACCACTGCCTAGCAGAGACACAGCAGTCCCATTTGTGATCGTCGCAGACGATTCGTTTGCATTGCGTCCAACTGTTATGAAGCCGTACGCTCAACGCAATCTGACTTTGCCAGAGCGAGTTTTCAATTATCGACTGAGCCGCATGCGATGTATTATTGAAAACGTTTTTGGGATAATGTCAGCACGCTTTCGAGTGCTTCGAAAACCAATTCATCTGGTACCGGACAAAACAAAAAAAAGTGGTTCTTGCATGCTCGGTGCTGCACAATTTCCTGATCACGACAAATAAAGGAGTTTACACACCACCTAATTCGTTCGATCAAGTTGACGAACAAGGCAATGTGACGAGCCCAGGAGAGTGGCGTTCCGGAGCAATAACGTCGGGGCTGTATGCACTTGAGCCCACACGGTATCGATCGGATGATGCCAAGCAAATTCAGAAAGAGTTCATGTACTATTTTACCGGAGAAGGCGAACTTCCTTGGCAGTACGATTTTATTTAAAACTATGAAAGATGAAATAAAAAAAAGCAAAAACTTTCCGTCCAAATAAAAAATAAGTTATTTTTTTTAAATTTATTAAATTTCCTTTAAATGTACATATGTACATAGTATTTAAGAATTCTTATTATTATTAATTAAATTAATCTTCATCGTCTACATTTATTTCTACATCACAGCAGTGTGGTGTCGAGCAGCATTTCTGCATCTGCCTCATGCTCAACCAGTACTCCTGTTTCCAGCGAAACATTGCCTCGAGAACCTAAAAAGTTGTACATGTTTGTCATTAGAATTGTCTCGAGCTGCAATGCTTCGCTGGGGGGTAGCGAGCGAAGATGCCCCGCAATCAAGTCTGCACAGGACTGGAAACGTCCATCCACCTTGATGAAAGGTTAGACAGCACTTCCGCTGCCAAGTCCTTCATGCTTCCAGACTGTGATATAGACGGAGATGATGTTGGTGTTGAGGCTGGTGTTGGCGTCTTGCTTTTTTTTCTTCGTGGGGCAGTTGGAATGTCCACCGCTGAGCGGACTCGCGAAGTGGACTGCTCGCTCAAGTTCCTGAGAAATGATGCATCGGTGTAGGCGCCTTCCTGAAAATATGACAATCAATGTAAAAAATAAAATAATAATACAGATCAAATATCCTACCAATTCCATCGTTGATGTCGACATGGAGGATTGCGACACTTCGGCCGACTCCAAAAACATCATCTCAGGGAAATGAGCCCACGTCACTTTAATTAGGTCGGATGCAGCTTGGCCTGACTTTTTGGACCGCATTTTCCCAAGGTTGGTCTTAAACAGGCTGCGAAGAATGTTCCATTTAATTTTGGCTTCATTCGCGGAATGGCAAGTTCCCTCGCAACCTGCTGCCAACAGTCAGACTTGACATTAGTCAACCGATATTCGCTGCATCCGCCGTCCCACAGCGGTGGCCACTTCTGCACAGCAGCTATAAGTGCAGATGTCTGCTGGCTGCTCCACAAAAACTTGCCGCTGCCGTCTTTTGAGTGCAATTTCGGTTTCAGGAATACTTGCGCTATCGTCGTTTTCCCTAAATAATAATAAAAACAAAATAATTATTTGTTTGTATTTACAAAAAAAAACTAAAAACTTACATCTTTATTTATGATTTAATTTTATTGTTTCCTTTAAACTTTTAAACTTTCTTCTCGGAATATAAAGTACATTTGACGTTTCAATAGGCACGTTCCCATACTGTGATTTTCTGCAAAAAATGACCGTCTTCACAGAACATGGCGATGTTAAACTTCTCATCACAACTCTCATCTTACCATCCATGAACTATTTTTTATTGTAAAATTATGTCAAGTGAATCAAGATTTATTATAAGTACTACCAAAATCAACAAAATTACACGAAACAACAAAGCAGTAAGATAATGTAGGAAAAAATAACGTTAAACGCTTACTCCGCGAATCTCCCGCGATACTTTTGTCGTATGGAAAAGTTGAACATCCGGAGAATGTTTGTTGAAACTTTTCTATAAGGCGAGCTTACGCATGCATTAATACACTAGCGTCAGTAATCGTGTAAGTAAAAGTGTAGGTGAAAGTAAATGTTAAATTTCGGTTGATTGTTGCAATTTTGAAAACGTCTCGTGACGTCATCTGTGCACAGCAACGAGCAATTTTAGTGAAACTATTTCGGAATTCAATCAGCTGTTTGTTACCAGGACACCACATATACCAGCTACTGGCAAGACAGTTGTTATACACTCACATGTTCCACTCACACATACAAACTTCCAGCCAACTGGAATAGGTTTCTCACAATTTATCTAATGTAGTAACTTGCTTGCCAGAAGCTGTCATGTGTAGCGTCAGGGTTAATAAAACATTTTTTTTTCATCCGAACAAAATCAGATAATTGTGACATTACTAGCAACCTTAAATTTCTTTCACGACGTTTACAATGTTTCTGACAAAGCTTACTGCTCAAATTAGTGTCGGAACGTTTAGATACGATTTGTCGTAAAAGATTTTCCATACAAGTTTTGACAGGTTCCATTTCCAAGAATAAGCTTAATAAAAATAAAAATAATTTTTTTTCTGCACATTATTCGAAAAATACCATTTTAAACTACGAGTATATGTATCACTTAACAATATTTTTTGGTTATTCCTGTATTTATAAAATGGAATTTTGTTTCGTAATCACTATTAATTCACCCACGAAAAACAAATTCATTGTCAAAATAAATAATTTTCTTTGTTCTTCTCTGCTCTTTTTATTCTATCTTAGTTTCTTTACTAATGTTAAAATAAGTAGCGTATCACAGAAAGTTCAGAGTAGGAACAGAGCAAATGCACGCAAAGTTGTCAAAATCTGATGTCACTTTGGCAGCTCATTGAAATTTAACAACAACAAAACCACCCTGAAAAGTGGACATTCCAAGCAACAATGTCCCGGCAGAAATTCGTGCTGTTGCATTGTTGGGACATGGTCTTTGCAAGGACAAGATGTCAAAAAAATCTGTCCTTGTGTCCCATCAACAATGGAAGGACCATAACACGGTCCTTGTAATTTGTCTTTGCAAGGACACATCATGACATTGTGACATTGTGGTGGACATTGTGGTTGTCCTTGCAAGGACAGCATTTTACAATGTCCATTACACGACATGTCGTGTAAATACGTCATAATGACGTCAGACTGTCCTTGCAAGGACCATTACAAGGACCGTCTAATGGTAGCTTTACATTTCGCTTAATTTGAAGAACTCCTCATTCATTCCCCCTTTGAAATTCCTCTTTCTTAATTTGACTTTAAAAATATACACCTCTCTAACCTTGAATATTAATAATGACTTCTCAAGTGATTTGGCATACAGAATAATAATAATAATCAGCCATTAAAAGGTCAAGTTTATATTTCCAAACACACACACATGTAAAAAAGGGCGTCTCCAAGTTTTAACCAAAGAATGAAATTTTATGAGTTGGGATGTGGTGGGTTGTCTTGTGATGTGTTGCGAAATTATGAGTTGAGAAATGGTGAGTTGCGATTTTATAGGTTGGGTTGACGCCAGGAATAAAGTTAATTAATACAAACATGAATACGTTAGACCTACAAAGAAAGTTAATTTAAACTTGAACATGGTAAAGTAATTTCAACTATGAGTTAATACGTTCATATTAAAATTAAATAGAAACAAAGCTAATTGAATCAAACAGGAATCCGTTAGACTTAAATAAAAATAAAGTAAATTTAAACTAAATCATGTTCAAGTAATTTCAACTATGAGGTACCATGTTCATATTAAAACTAAATAGAAAGCAAAGTTAATTCAAACAAAATCATGTTCAAGTTATTGCAACAATGAGTTAATAGACTTCTATTAAAATTAAACCCAAACCACTTCCATGCCAAAACATATGTATTTGAGTTTGATTTAAACATAAATATGTTTAAAATTTTTCTCAGTGCAGAACCACTCTTTCTAACATATCGAATGTTGAGTTCCACCTGGTTGCAACATCAATTATCAATTTTTTTGGCTGTGTTATGTTTATTTGGAATTGGGATTTTATCAACTTTTCGGTTGCTGCTGTGCTTATCCTAAAATGGCTAACAAACCTCTTAATTTTCCGAGAAAATTGTCGACCTCGGGTATTGCTAAGGCATTTTTAGCAATTAGACTAATGGTGTGCGGGAAGCAACTGAAGTTTTAAAGTTGTAAATCTTTAATTGTGTTTTGGATGTTATAAGCATTGTCTCCAACAATTAATTGGACTTTACCTTTTGAATTCCACAGATCAATTATATTTTGAAGGGCTTGTCTTATATTGGCTGGCGTATGTGACCCCTCCAAAATCTGACACTGTAAGAGTACAGATGTGGTATCGAAATTCTCGTCAATATAATGAGCAGTTACTGGTAGGTAGCTTTCCTGTGCACGCGTTGTCCAGCAGTCTAATGTAAGACAAGTTCCCTTCAAATTACTAAAACGATCTTTAAGACTAGCTTCGCTAATTTGGAACTCCGCGTTAAGCATTCGGCTGGGCAGTTGATATCCAGAATTTACAAATGTTTTGAAGCTCATATCTTCAACTGTCAAAAAAGGCAAGAAGGTTTTATAAAACAAAGGCTATCAATGCGTTATCAATCTCTTTCCTTTGGGCTTTTTTTCTTGTTTGAGAATCTAGTCAAAGTTGTTTGTAACAAAGTTTTTGAAGCCGCTTGAAGGCCCACGGTTTCTACTGTTTGGGCTGTAGAACTAGATGCATCAGTGGTTATCACAACCAAGCAAGTCTCACTTGCTTCTTCATCACCTCAATCATTTCTAAATTATTAGCTGATTTCTTTTCTTGCCTGGCATCACTTGGCTGAAAATATATAAAATTTTTATTTTTTAAATGCTTTGTCAAATTCGATATTGTCCCCTTAAAGCTCAATATCGAGGGACATAATGCACATTTCGCCAATTTATTTCCCTCGGAATGAAATTCGAAGTAGTTCCAGGTATCGCTAATTCTTAAACGCTTCATTTTTATTCAATGTCTTGAGCCTGCAACACGTTATAAAATAGAATTATGTGCTAATAATCTATACCTACGCACAATTAAGTGTTTAACGTAGCGCCGGATCTATGATTTTTTTCAAGAGGGGCAACAGTCGAATTTTTTTTTTTTAAGACAAAACTTTAACTTGTATTGCAAACTTGTTTTTTATCTTAATGCTCTAAGGTATTGCTAAGGGTTGTCATGTTACTGATTACTCAAAATGCAACTTGGTGTATGTGCAAAATAAAACCTTGGTGTATGTACTAAAAGACAAGTTGATTTGATAATTTTTCTTTTTCAATAAACGATAGCGGAGAACTTGTTATTGTTGTTAAAAGGCTGTATGCTTATTTGTGATTTGCGATATTTTGATTGCACATTTAACTTTTACTCACCGATATACAAAATCATAACTAATCCATAGAGCAGCTGTAGTGAAATAGCTCAGCAGGAACCAACAAAAATTCTTTTCTTTTTTATAAACTTGCTCTTATGTGTGACAGTGGTCTTGGGGTTTGAGATTTTGGAAAAAAAGCATTGAAAAAATGATATGAAATTTTATTGATCAATTAAAAATCACTAGTTGAAACGTTTTTTGGAACAAATGAAGTCAGCCATCTCGTATTACACTGTGGGATAGTGTGGAACTACCTTAAACGAACAGTACGCCCGCAAGGTCATCAATTGGCTAGCCTGTCAAATTGCTACCAACGATGCCATCAATCGCTGGGCCTATCCCCTTGTCCCGATATGGGAGTTTGTGGCAGAACTCCGTTGAAGAAATTTATTGAGTGGCTGGATCAGTCGAGTGAAGGCAGCAGCAGCAGCAGCGAAGACGAGTAAGATATAGTAAATAAATACACATCTCATGTTTATAATTAGGCAATCTTTTTTAACATTTTTGTGCAATATATTTCAACGTTAATATAATAAACTAGATACAATTAATTATTTCATAATTAAAAATGTACTTCAATGCGTTTTTAATGTTTTGTTTTAAATGTTTTTTGATGATGACTCAAGAACATAAAGTTACTTTTTTCAGACCGAACCTACTTCTTCACAAAAACAAGAAAATCTAGCCTTACGGGATAGCACAAGTGATCTTTGGACAATTTTGTTCGTTTCCAAACAAAGAATCGACATCCTTTTGTTATACTAATGATGCTACTCAGTCAATGAAACTGACCTCAGAAACCAAAACCAACCCAACAATCCGATTTGTTGCTTAGTGTAGCCACAATTCACGTTTAAAGGTGTCATTTTTGTGGCCACTTTTTTTGATTTTTTTTTTATAATGCGATACATCAATTGAAAGGTGTTACTGCCTTAATCACGAATATGCATGTTTGAAGTCGCTAGGTTGCTTAGTTTACCCACAATTCACGTTTAAAGGTGTCATTTTTGTGGCAACTTTTTTTGATTTTTTTTTTATAATGCGTGTTGTTTTGCAGTAGAAGCAAACACCTTTCAGCACTCCAAACAATGATCCCTACATTGGATCCCGGCAACTAACATCTTCGGTCCTTAGTGCCTGCAAAGCATTTAGTAGATAGAGCCACCCTCAAATAAGCTGAAATTTGTCTTAGTGCAAAGAAACTAAAAGTGATTGTAAAAAATCGTAAGGAAGATGCCGATCGGAATAAAAGACATTATATTTTTGCATATGGGAAAAATCTTTCGATAAAAAACCCATCTTTATTTAGGAATATAAACCTGCCGATTTTAATCAATGAGGAAGTTATGAGCTATTCCTCTTAAATACTCGCCCATGGTCCTTCCGTGATCATCATCGAGCTCGGCAATAATACGTAGGATGCGTTCATCCGCCCTGATGTACTTTGTCCTTTTGGCGGGTGGGTCCTCTCCACGGACAAACTGCTCATAGTGCTTATCCCTGCCGTTTTGGATTTTTTTTTTAGGGTCTTAATAAATTTCCAAATTGTTGGATGGTCGTCGCCGAATTCGACCTGCATCCTCCGATGAGCAGCCTCGACAAAATTATTGGTTCGTGCAGCACCGTTAATGGTCCGTTCGAAGACGTTCCATATTTCCGATGGAAACAGGGCCCGTCTTCGACCACCTGTAAGGAATAAAGTAAGTAAGTAATTAATGTATTCATTTATTACATTTATATTTTTACAATTACACTCTAATTATGTATTTAAAAACTAAGGCTTAGCTAATATTACTAACTACAGTAATCCCCGCATAATTGCACCTCGCTTAATTGAACATCCCGGTTAATTGAACGAAAAAATTATGTTCGAAAATTTCCCGTATAAGTGGAACAGCTTTTTGTATGGTTAATTGAACCCCGCTTAATTGAATTACTCGCTTAATTGATCTTAAAAAAATAGCACCTGAAACACTTAAAACATGTAAATTTTTCGGTTAATTGAACGGCCCAAAAAAATCATTATGGAACAAACCTAAAAAGAAATTGTACTAACTTGGAAGCACTAAAATGGCAGCACTGTTTGCTGAATATCAAATGACAGCTACATGTCATTGTTCATTGTGTATTTCAATGTTTTCTGCTAGCGGCGGCGGTAATTTTATTGACATTCTTATACTAAACATAAAAATAAATAAAAATGAGTGCAAAAAAATACACTAGTTTAACGATTAAACAAAAACTTAACATTTTAACTGAATCAAGACAAAAAAATAAAAGTGAATTGTGTGCAAAATACAAATGTTCCCTCAGCACGCTCAATAGAGTTTTTCGCGATGCGAATAAAATTGAAAGCAAATCCAGAAGCTGTGCATTATCACGCAAGCGTGAAAGAATCGGGACTTGCAAAGAGGTCGAAGAAGCTCTTATAACCTGGTTCGGTCAAATGAGAGCTTCAGGAGCAGCTATTTCTGCCAGCATTGTCATGGAGAAAGCAAAGCAGTTTGCGGTGATGTTAAATATGGATTTTACTCCCACGGCAGGTAAGGTCATTTTATAATGTTCGTAAATTTATTTAAATGAGTTTACATTAAATCTTTAATAGGGTGGTTTTGGCGTTGGCAGAAAAGACACGGAATAATCCTGAAAAAAATGCATGGTGACCAGTCATCTGCAGATTTTGAAGGTGCTGAGGAGTTTCGGAATTCTGTTCTCCCTAACCTTACATCAAGTTATGCTCCCAATGATATTTTTAACGCCGATGAGTCGGGTCTCTTTTATAAAGCCTTGCCCACATCAACTCTAACAAAAAAAGGAGCCGATGTCCGTGGTTTCAAATCATCTAAGGAGCGACTTACATTACTTTTCATTTGTAACGCAACGGGGGATTACAAAAAAGTTATTGTGATTGGAAAAACCAGAACGCCAAGATGTTTTAAGAATAAAGTGGTACCTTTGCAATACTTCTCCAACAAAAAGGCATGGATGACCCAACATATATGGGCCCAAATTTTATATTTAATTGATGAAGAAATGATAAGGCAGAACCGAAATATAATTCTTTTTGTCGATAATGCTGCCTGTCATAAAAAGTTGGAAGATTTGAAAAATATCAATGTGCAATTTCTACCCCCAAATACAACGTCCATCATTCAGCCTCTCGATCAAGGCATTATTCATTGTTTTAAAGCGTATTATCGCCAAAATATAATAAGGAAACAAATCGCAGCTATCGAGCGTGGAAAAACTATCGAAGAATTTTCCAAGTCGATCACATCTTTGCAAGCAATGCATATAAGCAAACATTGTTTGTGGCTGATAACACCTTCTACAATAAGAAATTGTTTTAGAAAGGTAATTTTGAAATTATTTTATTACTTAACTTACGTCTGCACTGTGCAAATTGATTTTTCAAAGGCAGGTTTCATTCGAGGAGAAGAAGAGCAGTCGGTAAATGATGACGTGGTTATAGACAATGTACTTGAGGACAACGAAGATTTTAATGCTTATTTGGCATGTGATGACAATATATCATGTTATGGGGAACTAACAGACGCCGAAATTTTAGAAACTCTCGGCGATGACGCGGTATTAAATAATGAAGAATCGGTTGAAGAAGCAGAAGAAGTTGAAGCCATATTACCATCGACTTTTGAAATTCTTCAGTCCCTACAGATTCTTCGGTCGTATTTCTTACCGCAAAATAAATTTACAACTGAGCTGGAAATAATGGAAGAAGATATTCTTAAAAACAAAACAATGCAGACTAAAATAACAGACTTTTTCAAACCCATGTAAACATCATTATGCTCCTTTCGATGTATTACATATAATTTATGCGTTTTACCCTTCTCAAATTTGGAAGTGATATTTTTTTTGTTTTTGTTTTTTTTTAAAGGATAATTTATTTTTGTTTCATAGTCTTAAGTTTGTTAATTTTTCAATAAAATGTGTTGAAATACTTTTGTGTATGTATTTTTTTCGGTTTTTTTTTTAGTAATAATTCGTAAGTTGACAATTAAACATTTAAAGTGGACTTCTTAGATGAATATTTCATCTTTTAATTGCCTGACTCGTGCAATTATACGGGCTTCGTTTAATTGAACAGGTCGGTCAATAAAGCGGGATTTCGTTAATTGAACCACCCGGATAATTGACCGAAAAATCTGACAAAATGGTCAGTGCAATTAAGCGGGGAATACTGTATATAGTTTAACTAATTTAAAATGTTTACCTGTAAGGAGTGGCCGTCCCAGGTAGTAGTCTTCGAACCAATTCAAAATTGGCTCCAAACTGGGAGGAGTTTCATGAACAAGCTGAATAAAGGCTTCTTCCAACCGCAGCGGAGGCACGAATGCCATCGCCGCAACTTTCCTGCATGACAGTGCAAACTCCGCGTCATGCGAATATTGCGACATGAGGTTTTCGGCGGCCAGTTTTTTTCCATGTTCTTGACGAAGTGGAAGAAGCAACCTTAAATTACCACGTTGGGGAATGCTGACCGAACCGCATTAAACTCAGCCATTTCAAAGTCGCACGAAACGGTTTCTGGCTGCAGTGCGCTGGCCAAATCTCTTTTAATGCTTCAAAAAATGTGCAATAAGTCTGCTCAGTTCTGTTTGGCAAGAAACCATATGCCACGGGGAAGACATAGCCACTCCTCTCAGCCATAACCACAAACACTTGGTGGAATAGTGTGGGGGCGATACGGAATGATCCATCAACAAAGAGTTTCTTCATTCGATCTGACCAGTTACTATGGCTCTCCCTGCCAAATATCAGGATTCGGCTAGGGCTGTCGACTCCTGAATCGTAGAGGAAGTTTTCTACTTCAAACGGCCCACTTCATATTGGCATATAGTTTGCGGCAAAACTAGTTCACACAACCTATTGGGGTTAGGTGGGACACTACCAATCACAGTACGCTGCCTCTGTACCACCTTCCTCAAGGCGTCATGGTTGGGCAACTTTCCGCGAACGGTCAGTGGTTGTCCTTGGTAAGCTCCATTCAAAATAACGGCCGTTGACTCCAAGGTGGTTGCAGCCCTTTCCCTTATATTGCACAAGATCTGTAAATACATTTTTTTTTAATTTTACAAAAGGTATAATATTAAAGAAAAAAACATTAAAGTTTTAAGGAAATTAGAAAAATCGAAACAAAAATAGCTCAAACCTAGTGGATCGTTGTATGGGAGCTAGCATTTTCAAAAATGTAACTGAAAAAATTCAATGTCATCTAATAGGAAGCTGTAAGGAACATTACCAAACAAAGTTTGAGTAAAATCGATACAACCGTTGCCAACTTATAGCCATTTAAAAAAAAAACGTTAATACCAGATCTCCGTTATTTGGAAAAATTGTAGTTAATCCTATAGAAAAATATAAATAATTATGCCAAACAAAGTTTGAGTCAATTCAATCAAGCATTGTGAAGTTATGGCCAATTTAAAAAAAGCCGTTTAAACCTGATTTTCGATATGAGCCAAAAACGAAAAATGTGGTTTTGGTAGAAATGCTCTAAGTTAATTAAATTTTGAGTTTAATCAAAATCGTTAGACCCGTTTTCGAGCAAATCCAAAATGAAAAAGAATTTTTACTTCAAAGGTACCAGTTTGAGCCGGGCTAAAAAGAAATAAAATGCACTTCTGGGTCCCGTACGCCAAAAAATAAAAATTTCTTGGATAAATTTGAATTTATTAGAATAAATTTATAAAATCTCTTCAGCGGTTTTTGAGAAAAAAAAGTTTTTTTTGAAAAACTTTTTGAAAAAAAAATTAAAAATTGTAAAACGCCAGTTCATAGGTATTCAGCAAATTCATTTATTTACTAGCTGACCAGCGAACTTCGTTTCGCCAAAATTCATCAATGTATTGAAAATAATAATTCTTTCATATGTATTTAGTAAATAGCTGATATTTTATACTTTTTATTTATGTGTATAGATACTGTGTAATTTTAAGTTAATTCGGCTTATCAGCTACCTGCCTGTGAAAATCCCGTCAAAATCGGCCCATAAATAAGAATTTTTGAAAGTTGCAACCGCAGCGCCACCTACAGGAGTAATAAAAAAATAGCTATCCGCCAGTGAAAATCCCGTCAAAATCAGTTTAGCCGTTTCCGAGATTAGCCGGAACAAACAGACAGACAGACAGACAGGCAAAAATTTTAAAACTTGCGTTTTTGTTCTAAGTATGTATTTTCATACACATTTAGTAAAAAACTGATATTTTGAAATCAATTAATTAATAATTATTTATAATTTAAAACAAAAAATTCGAGCTACCTACAACTAATGTGTGAAATTTCGAAAGAATCGGTTGAGTCGTTTTCGAGATAATCCTATGGAAAGTACCGTTCTTAGACATTTTTTAAAACTTTTTTTTCAGCCATATGATTCGCACCTAAAAAGCAACACTGATTTTTTTAAATAGAAATCGTTAGAGCCGTTTTTGAGAAAAATAAGCTTTAACGTAACGGTTGTATGGCAGATACCGTTATTTTTTTATCTAAAAAAAAAATTAAATTTCCCCTCTGTACAATACCTAAAAAATTCTATATACCAATTTTGAAGCAATTCCTTGAGAACACTTTCTGGCACAGTTTTAGCTACTTTTCTTAACTCCTTAACTAGTGTTTCGGGGCATTGCATTTCGATCCAGCTCACTGACGAACACCTTTTTTTCTTTAAATTCCCCTGAATATGGACAAAAGATGATGCTTTTATTGAATTTAATATTTGCTGTGTCTAACCTTACCTATAGTTCCCTTCTAAAATATGATCTCCAATGCAGATTATGGAAAACTTCGCAAATCTTTGGTTTACCTGTTAAATTCGTGCTGTTATAACATTTCCATTAATTATAGTACGGTTTCCAACGCATTTTACTTTAACAAATTTATTTTCATCAGAGAGACACTCTGACGTCTGACCAGACCAGGCAGACAAATTAAATTAATTTTACCAGATAAACAAATTTTTAAAATAAGTTTAGAAGAAAACACGGTATGAAATGAACCAAAAATAAATTTATATTTGTAAATTATGTCAAACCAATCCAAACAAATGTCATTAAATAGATTTTTTTTATCATGTAGTGCTTATTTCACACTACCTGACCAGCTCTCGAGGCAAACCGGCGCGCGGTGGTGAACCGGCGCGGCGGTGGCGAACCGGCGGTGGTGAACCGGCGGTGGTGAACCGGCGGTGGTGAACTGGCGGTGGTGAACTGGCGGTGGTGAACCGGCGCCGGTGGTGAACAGTCCTGCTTCGGAGTGAGTCATACTGTCGGTGTGTGTGTCCGCTTTTTCATATTGAGCTAAAAAGTTTGAATTCTGGATTTGCTCAGAAGCAACTCTAAGAACTTCGATGAAATTAATAAATTAACATAGAAAGAGTGGTTTTGACAAAAATACATTTTAATTTGTTGGCTTCTTTGCTCATTTCACATAAAAATATGCCTAAAAGGACTTGAATAACAAACTTGAATTTGTTTAAAGTTTTTCAAAACAATTGATCGAACGATATTGAAATAATTTTTGCTTTAAACAAAAAACAGTTCCTCCTATTGTTATTGTATTATTGTTATAAGATGACTTACCTTTACTTTATTGTTTCCAAAAAACCATTGAATACTAATTTTTGAGTTTTATGTTCCTACAATAAAATGCCTATTTTTTCTTCTTTTTTTAATTAAATTTTTCCAAACCATGCACCGAGTCGGGCATTATACAGAGTGTTTGGTATAAGGTGTGCCAAAAAGCTGTGGTGGGAGGTTATGGTTTGAGGGGAAGGGCGGAGAAAAAAATTCAAAAATGGTGGGTCGTTGTGGTGGGGGGGGGGGGTTTGGTTGGTGTGGTGGGGTTGGTGGTTGGAGAGATACAACCTATACATGACCTGTTTTGTGAACTGGTTATCACGTAAAATTATCGTCCGCAAACCGACTTTACAGACAATAAAGTTTTTTTTTAACTTTTTTTTCAAAATTTTAAATTTGAAAGTACCTAGGTAAATATTTTGAAAACAGTTCATTGAAATAAAGTTATTTAAAAACAAAACAAAAGAAGAGATATTTGGCTTTACAAATAAGTATAGCATGGCATTGTAAGAGTTATCTATACCGTTATTTTTTTTATTTTTTCTGTAAAGTCAATTTTTGCCTAAGATTTTTTTCTTTGGTCTACCCAACCTACATGTTCTAGGTTTTTGGCACACCTTATACCAAACACCCTGTTTTTGCTAAATGTTGATAACAAACGTTCGTTTGGCTCCTGGACTATCCAAATTCTCTTAAATCTATTTTGTTTCAAACTTTAATTTTCAATGTTTTGAACATATCATTCTACTATTTATGGAATAACTTACCCTTTATAGCTTAAAATCTCAGAAAATCATCTTATAATGGCTATGCGAAGAAGAAAAAGAAGCATTCTTTGGGATCGCTTCACTGAATCGGAAACAGAATCCCATAAAGCCAAATTCAAATATTGTGGTAAGCTCATATCGTTTACCTTTGGGTGCTTGTCGAATCTCGGTCTGCAGCACATTAAAAGATGGCATATTGGAATATCATTGAGTCCTTTACAGCGCCAGGGAACAATAATGATAAATACGGAAGTGGAAGATACACCACCAACTGTTATTGAAGTCGTTAGCGCTGGTGCTTATGCTAACTTAGATGTCTCTTGTCTTGTGTCTCAGTCCACCAGATCACGTACAGTTCCATCGAAAATCCTTCGAATTATAGAGAGTACGAAGCCCTTTTCCCATCAAAAAAAATCAAAAATTGACGTTTGGTAAGCTTGTGTCTCTTTTATGCCCATCATATCAGTTGCCTACAAGAAAGACGCTGTTAGAAAAACTTTTGCCCCAACTTAGCCTAAAATTAGAGCAAAAAGTGCGAAGTTACATCGAACATGCTCCAGCAATATGCCTTACCACCGACGCATGGACGACTATCAACAATCAAAGCTTTATTGCTGTCACTGCGCACTACATCGACTCAAAAAACACCCGATTGTGCTCAAATTTGTTGGGTTGTATTGAGTAGAGTATGGTGATCGACATACAAGTGCAAATTTGAGAGATTTTTTAAAAGAAGAGGTGACCAAGTGGAAGATTGACAACAAAGTTGGGGCGATCGTTAGCGATAACGCTGACAATATTTTTTCGGCAGTGCATCTGGGCAATAATTGGCGATCTATAAGGTCCTTCGCTCATTTACTAAATTTGACGGTTCAGGCAGGAATTGAGCATATTTCTGGAACAGTGTTCAAGGTAAAAGCCGTAGTCGATTTTTTTAAGCGAAGCTCCCAGTCTTTACAAATTGCATGAATTGCAAAAAAAAATGGATCTGCCAATTTTAAAATTGAAGCAAGACGTGCCAACAAGATGGAACTCAACATATGTCATGCTAGCTCGCATATTGCAAATTAAGGATGCTGTAACTGCTACGCTAGCATTAGTAAAAAATGAATTGTCATTGTTAAGTGAGGATTGGGACGTCATTGAAAGAGTAATTCCAATTTTAAGTGTTTGTGGATGTTACCGTTGAGATATCTTCAGAAAAAAATGTTAGTCTTTCAAAAGTAATTGTGTTTAGTCGACTTTTGAGACATCGAATCACACAACATTATTTGTCTGAAGTTGAAAGAAACTCTTGCGAACATCCAATGAATGTGTCCACAAGTTGTTGAAGACACTCTTCGATGAAACTCAAAAGCGATTAAGTATTTTAGAGAAAAATACTTTGTATGCAGAATCAACAATACTTGACCCGAGATTCAAGAACAGAGGTTTTCGAGACGAATCCAACTTTAAAGCAGCATTTGAAGTCTTAAAGCTTAAAGTAGGATCTCAAGTCCAAAGAACCGATCGTCCAGAAAGTGCCTCTGTTTCTGTTCAGGAAGTGGTCCCTTCGACTTCTGCAGCAGCTCTTGGCAAGGCAAAAACATCGTTAATTTGGGATGATTTCGATTTAGAAATTTCGAGTCTTACTCCTGTTAACACTACAGCTGCTGGTATAGTTGAGCTGAACAAGTATTTAAACGAGCCCATCATCCGTAGAAGTGAAAATCCTTTACTCTGGTGGCACGAAAGAAAATGCGTTTTCCCAATTCTCTACAATTACATGCTAAAGAGGTTAAATTTATTAGCAACTTCAGTACCATGTGAACGAATATTTTCCAAAGCCGGGCTGATTCAAACGGATAGACGTAGTAGGTTGTCCTCAAAAATAGTGTCACAATCGCTCTTTATAACTAGCAATTTGTAATATTGTGAAACACATAAAACATAATTATGTAGAGCATGGAAATAACATTATATACAGGGTCATTCACTTAAGGTGTGCCAAAAAAAGAGAGCGAGTAGGATTGGTTAGGACAAGAAAACAATCGTGCAGTACGGGGGCCTATTCCCCTCCGTTTAGCCGAGAGGGGCTACAAAATGTACTTAATAATAAAATATAAAAAAATAACAGTAATTTCTACAATGTCATGCCAAACGTTTTTGTAAAGCCAAAAATCTCTTCTTCTATTGTGTTTTGAAATATAGTTATTTCTGTGAACGAGTTTCAAAATATTTACTTTTAAACTCAAAATTAAAAAAAAAAGTTAAAAAAATTGTCTAACTAATTTTTTTCTTCAAAATCTTACGTAACTAAGTATTGTTTTGTTTGTCAAAATTGAATGATCTTATTAGTTGTGAGTCCAACACTGAAAAAATATGACTGTAGGACATTTTGTTGCCAAGCTATTCAAAAATAACCGAACCTTCTTCGCAAAAAGCAAGAAAAACTAGCCTAACGAAATGGCACAGGTGATCATTTAGCCAATATTTTCGAGTTTTTGTGAAGAAATACTTTGGGTTATTAATGTACAGTTTGGCAACAAGAAGCCCTAGAGCCATACGATTTACAGTGTTGGACTTAAAACTAATAAGAGCATTGAATTTCAACAACAAAAATAGTACTTAGTAAAGTTAAATTTTGGAAAAAATTAGTTTGAATTTTTTTTTTAGATTTATTAAATATTTTGAAAACGGTTCACTAAATACACCCAATTTCAAAACACAATTAAAGAAGAGGTTTTGGATTTACAAAAAGGTATAGCATGGCCCTGTAGTTACTGTTATTTTTTTCCAATTTAACTCATTTTTTTAGACAATTTCCCCTCCTGGTTAAACGGAGGGGAATAGACCCCCCTACAATACATTTTGTTTTGTCTACCCAACCTACATGCTCTTACTTTTTGGAACACCTTAAATGAATCACCCTGTATACTTTTTTAAAGTCAGAAATGTGTTCTCTTTTTAATTAAGTTGTTGATGGAAAAAAATTAATTTTCAAACTTAAAAGTAATAAAAAATTATATGAAAATTAGTTTCAGTTTGAAAGTATATTTTCAGAAACCTTTGTTTAAAAAAGATAACTTAAGATAAGAAAAGATTTCTGGCTTTAAAAATATTTATAGCAAAGTATGGCATTGTGATTGTATCCCATTTATATCTTTTGTTCTAAATAGATTTTTGAAAATTATTCCCAGAAAATAACAATATTTTGTTTATTATTATATAAAACTTAACTGAATTTAGAAATTTTTATTTATTTTTTGAAGACTAAATAATTTTGTTAGCTATTTAAGGCAAATTATGCTTTTATTTATTTTAAATTAAAAACTTGTGTTACATACCCTTGGAGTGTATATATTTTTGTAATGTTTAAGTAACACTCAAAATGTGTTATTATTATGAATAAGTTCATAATACCTACCAAGCATTTAGTTATGACTAAAGGAGGATGGGCAAATTGGTCCAACCCACCAACAGAAACAATATATACGTCGTTGGAAAGGTCTTGTCGAGTACATCAATCTTTAGTATGGGCATCCAGCTCTAAACAATGGGAGAGCTGAGATAATGGTCAAACTATGATGCATTTTTCAAAGTTAGCTATGGTTTGGTATCAATAACTTAAAGCAACAATATGTATGTCATTGAAAAGGTGTGCACAAGGCGACGATTTTTTGATATGGGCACTCTGCTTTATGTCAAAAGGCATCTGACATAATGCACTTAATTCATTTCTATCTTCTGACTAACTTAACATTGTTTTGGTAATATTAACCAACAGATATAAAATATACGTCGTTGGAAAGGTGTTTTTGGGTACATCAAACTTTAGTATGGGCATCAAGCTCTAAACAATGGGAGAGCTGAGATAATCGACATTGAAAATTGCCCTTTTTCTACTGCACCGTTGCATTTTCTTATTCTACCATCAACAACCAAAAGAAAAATGACATTGGAAAGATCTGTTCAAGTCCAATATTTTTCGATATTGGCATCAAGTTGTAATCCATATGAGACCAGAGATACAAAATATTGTTAATCAGTTTTTTTTGGGTGCATCCTGGTACTTCCTCCATACCAACAGAAATGAGATGCATATCGTTAGAAAGGTCTTCTCGAGTACATCAAACTTTAGTATGGGCACCAAGCTCTAAACAATAGGAGAGCTGAGATAATGGACATTTTATTTCATTTTTTTAATTTCTTCTATTGGATTTAGTTTGTGCTCTCAAACAAATTGTCCCACAGTTCCAGTTATCATTCAAATGTTTTTAAATATACAACTACAACAAAAAGAGTGTAGCAGAGCAGAAATGGTGCAGCTGGTCCCAAAACGGTTAATAAATGGAGGTGGTGAAGACGAAGGTTGCAAATGTTATGATGCCGTTGAGGTGGTGAAGAGGTAGCCGTAGGAAAAGTTAGTGAATGTTGTGATTATGCAGTAATAGCTGGCAAAGCAGATAGAAGCTGAGCAGATTTATTTGCGTTAGAGGTAGAGGCGACATCCATAATTTCACACAGTATGGGGCTTTTCTGCATATTAATTGGGCTGAGCTGCTGATTAGCAATAACATCCATTTTGCAAGAAGCTGCCTTCATGTCATCTGAAAGTTGTACTATGCTCTTGCGAGTTTCCATTAGTTCACCAAAGATTACGTGTATTACACCCATGTACTCGTCAAGAAAGGCGGGAGTTTGGGGGGGAGCGCGCACAACCATGTTAGATTAACATTGAAAATGGCAATCGAGTTCAGAACGCAGAGTTTAAATTATTATTTATTGAATCCAACGAGTTGGGAACAATTTTGTCGGTATGTCATTTTTGAATTCATTCAACCTATTGAGAATTTCATCAATATTGTTAAACTGTTAACGCGGCAATTTTTTTTTTAATTATAATGCATTTGGAAGCACATCGATTACTTGCACTTTCAATAGCACAATTTATGTCTTCACTCTTCAAAGCACTTATCAGTCATTAATTAATTGAACTTGACTTGACACATATTTTTGAAAGTTTATTGTCAGTTATAATTGAGTTTGTCGATTCACTGACACATTTAATGGCAAGTAACACATGTGAGAGTGAGAATTCCTAACACTCATCACAGTTAAACACGAAATGATTCAGATATTCATTTACATACGCACTGGCTCGCCTGCTAAGGCCAATGCATTGGGAGTGGTAACATTTCCCACAAAGACCATTGCATTTAATCAACACGGCACTTTTTTCATCGTTGTTGCAATCGGCATGGCACTTATTCATTGTAATGAACAAACAAATAAACAAAAAAACAAACGAAAAAAAGTAAACAAGAACGATGGGCACAAAATAAGTTATTATGGATCGCGACTAAAAGTGCGGGAGTAAGCAAAAAATTGAATAATAAAATTCAAGCTTAAGGGCAAAGCGGAGCGAAAAAAGCACGTCTATACTTAACGATGGATATTAATCAAGTCACAAATCAATAGGCCTCGGCCTTCAATATCTCAGAACCCTGCACTTCTAGAAAGTTAAAATGTGCACGAAAGTTGTATGGGTAACCAATTAAACCGCACAATTTTTTCACTAAAATAATTGTAATAGGAGGGCCGTAAATTAATAGCCAAAAATATAGAGTCCCGTTTCTCGACCTTCAAAATCTCAGCACCCTACACTTCTGGGAAGTTGAAATGTTCATGAGAGTTGTATGGGTAGTCTAGGAAAGCACCAAATTTTTTTCAACCAAAAATTTGCAATAGGGGGGCTGCGAATCAGTAGTCAAAAATAAATGGGCCCATTTTTCGGCCTTCACTACCTCAGCACCCTGCACTTCTAGAAAGTTGAAATGTTCACGAAAGTTGTATGGGTAAACAAGGAAACCGCACAATTTTGTTCACTAAAATATTTGTAATGGGAGGGTCGTAAATCAATAGTCAAAAATATAGAAATATTCCTCAAAACTAAATGAGGGCCGATAGAAACCACCAAATATTTTTCAATAAAATATTTGAGGGTAGAAGGCTGTAAATGAAGTCAGAAATCAATAGGCCGTTTTCTCGGTCTTCAATATCTCAGAACCCTGTACTTCTAGAAAGTTAAAATGTTCACGAAAGTTGTATGGGTAACCAAGTAAACCGCACAATTTTTTTCACTAAAATAATTGTAATAGGAGGGCCGTAAATCAATAGTCAAAAATATAGAGGCCCGTTTCTCGACCTTCAATATCTCAGGAACCTTTAGTTCTAGAAAGTTGAAATATTCCCCAAAACAAAATGAGGGCCTCTAGAAACCACCAAATTTTTTTCAATAAAATATTTGAGGGGGAGGGCTGTAGGTAATTCAAGTCACAAATCAATAGGCCCGTTTCTCGGCCTTAACTATCTCAGCACCCTGCACTTCTAGAAAGTTAAAATGTTCACGAAAGTTGTATGGGTAACCAAGGAAAACGCAAAATTTTTTTCACTAAAATAATTGTAATAGGAGGGCCGTAATTCAATAGTCAAAAATATAGAGGCCCGTTTCTCGACCTTCAAAATCTCAGGAACCTTTAGTTCTAGAAAGTTGAAATATTCCCTAAATTTTAATGACGGCCGTAAGAAACCACCAAATTTTTTTCAATACCTAAAATATTTGAGGGGGGAGGGCTGTAAATCAAGTCACAAATCAATAGGCCCTTTTCTCGGCCTTCAATATCTCAGCACCCTGAACTTCTAGGAAGTTGAAATGTTGCCGAGAGTTGTATGGGTAACCTAGGAAAGCACCGAATTTTTTTCAACAAAATATTTGCACGGGGGGGGGCTGTGAATCAGTAGTCAAAAATAAATGGGCCCATTTTTCGGCCTTCAATATCTCAGCACCCTGAACTTCTACAAAATGGAAGTGTTCACGAGAGTTGTATGGGTGACCAAGGAAACCGCACAATTTTTTTTTCACTAAAATATTTGTAATGGGAGGGCCGTAAATCAACAGTCAAAAATATAGAGGCCCGTTTCTCGGCCTTCAATATCTCAGGAACCTTTAGTTCTAGAATGTTGAAATATTCCCCAAAACAAAATGAGGGCCTCTAGAAACCACCAAATTTTTTTCAATTAAATATTTGAGGGTGGAGGGCTGTAAATCAAAAGTCACAAATCAATAGGCCCGTTTCTCGGCCTTCAATATCTCAGAACCCTGCATTTCCAGAAAGTTGAAATGTTCACGAAAGTTGTATGGGTAACCAAGGAAAACGCACAATTTTTTTCACTAAAATAATTGTAATAGGAGGGCCGTTAATCAGTAGTCAAAAATATAGAGGCCCGTTTCTCAACCTTCAGTATCTCAGGAACCTTTAGTTCTAGAAAGTTTAAATATTCCCCAAAACAAAACGAGGGCCTCTAGAAACCACCAAATTTTTTTCAATTAAATATTTGAGGGTGGAGGGCTGTAAATCAAAAGTCACAAATCAATAGGCCCGTTTCTCGGCCTTCAATATCTCAGCACCCCGAACTTCTAGGAAGTTGAAATGTTCACGAGAGTTGTATGGGTAACCTAGGAAAGCACCAAATTTTTTTCAACCAAATATTTGCAATGGGGGGGCTGCGAATCATTAGTCAAAAATAAATGGGCCCATTTTTCGGCCTTCAATATTTCAGCACCCTGAACTTCTAGAAAATGGAAGTGGTCACGAGAGTTGTATGGGTGACCAAGGAAACTGCACAATTTTTTTCACTAAAATATTTGTAATGGGAGGGCCGTAAATCAATAGTCAAAAATATAGAGGCCCGTTTCGCGACCTTCAATATCTCAGCACCCTGCACTTCTAGGAAGTTTAAATGTTCACGAGAGTTGTATGGGTAGCCTAGGAAAGCACCAATTTTTTTTCAACCAAAAATTTGGAATAGGGGGCTGCGAATCAGTAGTCAAAAATAAATGGGCCCATTGTTCGGCCTTCAATCTCAGCAACCTGAAATTCTAGAAAGTGGAAGTGTTCACGAGAGTTGTATGGGTGACCAAGGAAACCTCACAATTTTTTTCACTAAAATATTTGTAATGGGAGGGCCGTTAATCAGTAATCAAAAATATAGAGGCCCGTTTCTCAACCTTCAGTATCTCAGGAACCTTTAGTTCTAGAAAGTTGAAATATTCCCCAAAACAAAACGAGGGCCTCTAGAAACCACCAAATTTTTTTCAATTAAATATTTGAGGGTGGAGGGCTGTAAATCAAAAGTCACAAATCAATAGGCCCGTTTCTCGGCCTTCAATATCTCAGCACCCCGAACTTCTAGGAAGTTGAAATGTTCACGAGAGTTGTATGGGTAACCTACGAAAGCACCAAATTTTTTCAACCAAATATTTGCAATGGGGGGCTGCGAATCAGTAGTCAAAAATAAATGGGCCCATTTTTCGGCCTTCAATATCTCAGCACCCTGAACTTCTAGAAAATGGAAGTGTTCACGAGAGTTGTATGGGTGACCAAGGAAACCGCCCAATTTTTTTTCCCACTAAAATATTTGTAATGGGAGGGCCGTAAATCAATAGTCAAAAATATAGAGGCCCGTTTCTCGGCCTTCAATATCTCAGGAACCTTTAGTTCTAGAAAGTTGAAATATTCCCCAAAACAAAATAAGGGCCTCTAGAAACCACCAAATTTTTTTCAATCAAATATTTGAGGGGGAGGGCTGTAGGTAAATCAAGTCACAAATCAATAGGCCCGTTTCTCGGCCTTCACTATCTCAGCACCCTGCACTTCTAGAAAGTTGAAATGTTCACGTAAGTTGTATGGGTAACCAAGGAAAACGCACAATTTTTTCACTTAAATAATTGTAATAGGAGGGCCGTAATTCAATAGTCAAAAATATAGAGGCCCGTTTCTCGACCTTCAAAATCTCAGGAACCTTTAGTTCTAGAAAGTTGAAATATTCCCCAAAACAAAATGAGGGCCTCTAAAAACCATACAAATTTGTTCAATAAAATATTTTAGGGGGAGGGCTGTAGGTAAATCAAGTCACAAATCAATAGGCCCGTTTCTCGGCCTTCAGTATCTCAGCACCCTGCACTTCTAGAAAGTTGAAATGTTCACGTAAGTTGTATGGGTAACCAAGGACACCGCACAATTTTTTTCACTAAAATTATTTTAATAGGAGGGCCGTAAATCAATAGTCAAAAATATAGGGGCCCGTTTCTCGACCTTCAAAATCTCAGGAACCTTTAGTTCTAGAAAGTTGAAATATTCCCTAAAATTTAATGACGGCCGCAAGAAACCACCAAATTTTTTTCAATAAAATATTTGAGGGGGGAGGGCTGTAAATCAGAAGTCACAAATCAATAGGGCCGTTTCTCGGCCTTCAATATCTCGGCACCCTGAACTTCTAGGAAGTTGAAATGTTCACGAGAGTTGTATGGGTAACCTAGGAAAGCACCAAATTTTTTTCAACCAAATATTTGCAATAGGGGGGCTGCGAATCAGTAGTCAAAAATAAATGGGCCCATTGTTCGGCCTTCAATATCTCAGCACCCTGAACTTCTAGAAAGTGGAAGTGTTCACGAGAGTTGTATGGGTGACCAAGGAAACCGCACAATTTTTTTCACTAAAATATTTGTAATGGGAGGGCCGTTAATCAGTAGTCAAAAGTATAGAGGCCCGTTTCTCGGCCTTCAATATCTCAGGAACCTTTAGTTCTAGAATGTTGAAATATTCCCCAAAACAAAATGAGGGCCTCTAGAAACCACCAAATTTTTTTCTATTAAATATTTGAGGGTGGAGGGCTGTAAATCAAAAGTCACAAATCAATAGGCCCGTTTCTCGGCCTTCAATATCTCAGAACCCTGCATTTCTAGAAAGTTGAAATGTTCACGAAAGTTGTATGGGTAACCAAGGAAAACGCACAATTTTTTTCACTAAAATAATTGTAATAGGAGGGCCGTTAATCAGTAGTCAAAAATATAGAGGCCCGTTTCTCAACCTCCAGTATCTCAGGAACCTTTAGTTCTAGAAAGTTGAAATATTCCCCAAAACAAAACGAAGGCCTCTAGAAACCACCAAATTTTTTTCAATTAAATATTTGAGGGTGGAGGGCTGTAAATCAAAAGTCACAAATCAATAGGCCCGTTTCTCGGCCTTCAATATCTCAGCACCCCGAACTTCTAGGAAGTTGAAATGTTCACGAGAGTTGTATGGGTAACCTAGGAAAGCACCAAATTTTTTTCAACCAAATATTTGCAATGGGGGGGGGGGCTGCGAATCATTAGTCAAAAATAAATGGGCCCATTTTTCGGCCTTCAATATTTCAGCACCCTGAACTTCTAGAAAATGGAAGTGGTCACGAGAGTTGTATGGGTGACCAAGGAAACTGCACAATTTTTTTCACTAAAATATTTGTAATGGGAGGGCCGTAAATCAATAGTCAAAAATATAGAGGCCCATTTCGCGACCTTCAATATCTCAGCACCCTGCACTTCTAGGAAGTTTAAATGTTCACGAGAGTTGTATGGGTAGCCTAGGAAAGCACAAAATTTTTTTCAACCAAAAATTTGCAATAGGGGGCTGCGAATCAGTAGTCAAAAATAAATGGGCCCATTGTTCGGCCTTCAATCTCAGCAACCTGAACTTCTAGAAAGTGGAAGTGTTCACGAGAGTTGTATGGGTGACCAAGGAAACCTCACAATTTTTTTCACTAAAATATTTGTAATGGGAGGGCCGTTAATCAGTAGTCAAAAATATAGAGGCCCGTTTCTCAACCTTCAGTATCTCAGGAACCTTTAGTTCTAGAAAGTTGAAATATTCCCCAAAACAAAACGAGGGCCTCTAGAAACCACCAAATTTTTTTCAATTAAATATTTGAGGGTGGAGGGCTGTAAATCAAAAGTCACAAATCAATAGGCCCGTTTCTCGGCCTTCAATATCTCAGCACCCCGAACTTCTAGGAAGTTGAAATGTTCACGAGAGTTGTATGGGTAACCTAGGAAAGCACCAAATTTTTTCAACCAAATATTTGCAATGGGGGGCTGCGAATCAGTAGTCAAAAATAAATGGGCCCATTTTTCGGCCTTCAATATCTCAGCACCCTGAACTTCTACAAAATGGAAGTGTTCACGAGAGTTGTATGGGTGACCAAAGAAACCGCCCAATTTTTTTTCCCACTAAAATATTTGTAATGGGAGGGCCGTAAATCAATAGTCAAAAATATAGAGGCCCGTTTCTCGGCCTTCAATATCTCAGGAACCTTTAGTTCTAGAAAGTTGAAATATTCCCCAAAACAAAATAAGGGCCTCTAGAAACCACCAAATTTTTTTCAATCAAATATTTGAGGGGGGAGGGCTGTAGGTAAATCAAGTCACAAATCAATAGGCCCGTTTCTCGGCCTTCAGTATCTCAGCACCCTGCACTTCTAGAAAGTTGAAATGTTAACGAAAGTTGTATGGGTAACCAAGGACACCGCACAATTTTTTTCACTAAAATTATTTTAATAGGAGGGCCGTAAATCAATAGTCAAAAATATAGGGGCCCGTTTCTCGACCTTCAAAATCTCAGGAACCTTTAGTTCTAGAAAGTTGAAATATTCCCTAAAATTTAATGACGGCCGCAAGAAACCACCAAATTTTTTTCAATAAAATATTTGAGGGGGGAGGGCTGTAAATCAGAAGTCACAAATCCATAGGGCCGTTTCTCGGCCTTCAATATCTCGGCACCCTGAACTTCTAGGAAGTTGAAATGTTCACGAGAGTTGTATGGGTAACCTAGGAAAGCACCAAATTTTTTTCAACCAAATATTTGCAATAACTTCTAGAAAATGGAAGTGTTCACGAGAGTTGTAAGGGTGACCTAGGAAACTGCACAATTTTTTTCACTAAAATATTTATAATGGGAGGGCCGTAAATCAATAGTCAAAAATATAGAGGCCCGTTTCTCGACCTTCAATATCTCAGGAACCTTTAGTTCTAGAAAGTTAAAATATTCCCCAAAACAAAACGAGGGCCTCTAGAAACCACCAAATTTTTTTCAATAAAATATTTGAGGGGGGAGGGCTGTAGGTAAATCAAGTCACAAATCAATAGGCCCGTTTCTCGGCCTTCAATATCTCAGCACTCTGCACTTCTAGAAAGTTGAAATGTTCACGAAAGTTGTATGGGTAACCAAGGACACCGCACATTTTTTTTTCACTAAAATAATTGTAATAGGAGGGCCGTAAATCAATAGTCAAAAATATAGAGGCCCGTTTCTCGACCTTCAAAATCTCAGGAACCTTCAGTTCAAGAAAGCTGAAATATTCCCTAAAACTTAATGACGGCCGTAAGAAACCACCAAATTTTTTTCAATAAAACATTTGAGGGGGGAGGGCTGTAAATTAAAAGTCAGATATCAATAGGCCCGTTTGAAATCGAGAGGACCGTTTCTCGACCTTCAATATCTCAGCACCCTGCACTTCTAGGAAGTTTAAATGTTCACGAGAGTTGTATGGGTAGCCTAGGAAAGCACCAAATTTTTTTCAACCAAAAATTTGCAATAGGGGGGCTGCGAATCAGTAGTCAAAAATAAATGGGCCCATTGTTCGGCCTTCAATATCTCAGCACCCTGAACTTCTAGAAAGTGGAAGTGTTCACGAGAGTTGTATGGGTGACCAAGGAAACCGCACAATTTTTTTCACTAAAATATTTGTAATGGGAGGGCCGTTAATCAGTAGTCAAAAGTATAGAGGCCCGTTTCTCGACCTTCAATATCTCAGGAACTATTAGTTCTAGAAAGTTGAAATATTCCCCAAAACAAAACGAGGGCCTCTAGAAACCACCAAATTTTTTTCAATAAAATATTTGAGGGTGGAGGGCTGTAAATCAAAAGTCACAAATCAATAGGCCCGTTTCTCGGCCTTCAATATCTCAGCACCCTGAACTTCTTAGAAGTTGAAATGTTCACGAGAGTTGTATGGGTAACCTAGGAAAGCACCAAATTTTTTCAACCAAATATTTGCAATAGGGGGCTGCGAATCAGTAGTCAAAAATAAATAGGCCCATTTTTCGGCCTTCAATATCTCAGCACCCTGAACTTCTAGAAAATGGGTGATGAGTGTATGGGTGACCAAGGAAACCGCACAATTTTTTTTGTCCACTAAAATATTTGTAATGGGAGGGCCGTAAATCAATAACCAAAAATATAGAGGCCCGTTTCTCGACTTTCAATATCTCAGGAACCTTTAGTTCTAGAAAGTTAAAATATTCCCCAAAACAAAATGAGGGCCCCTAAAAACCATAAAATTTTTTTCAATAAAATATTTGAGGGGGGAGGGCTGTAGGTAAATCAAGTCACAAATCAATAGGCCCGTTTCTCGGCCTTCAATATCTCAGCACCCTGCACTTCTAGGATGTTGAAATGTTCACGAGAGTTTTATGGGTAACCTAGGAAAGCACCAAATTTTTTTCAACCAAAAATTTGCAATAGGGGGCTGCGAATCAGTAGTCAAAAATAAATGGGCCCATTTTTCGGCCTTCAATATCTCAGCACCCTGAACTTCTAGAAAGTGGAAGTATTCACGAGAGTTGTATGGGTGACCAAGGAAACCGCACAATTGTTTTCACTAAAATATTTGTAATGGGAGGTCCGTAAATCAATAGTCAAAAATATAGAGGCCCGTTTCTCGACCTTCAATATGTCAGGAACCTTAGTTCTAGAAAGTTGAAATATTCCCAAAACAAAATGAGGGCCTCTAGAAACCACCAAATTTTTTTCAATAAAAAAATTTGAGGGGGGAGGGCTGTAGGTAAATCAAGTCACAAATCAATAGGCCCGTTTCTCGGCCTTCAATATCTCAGCACCCTTCATTTCTAGAAAGTTGAAATGTTCACGAAAGTTGTATGGGTAACCAAGGAAAACGCACAATTTTTTTCACTAAAATAATTGTAACAGGAGGGCCGTAATTCAATAGTCAAAAATATAGAGGCCCGTATCTCGACCTTCAAAATCTTAGGAACCTTTAGTTCTAGAAAGTTGAAATATTCCCTAAAATTTAATGACGGCCGTAAGAAACCACCAAATTTTTTTCAATAAAATATTTGAGGGGGGGAGGGCTGTAAATCAAAACTCACAAATCAATAGGCCCGTTTCTCGGCCTTCAATATCTCAGCACCCTGAACTTCAAGGAAGTTGAAATGTTCACGAGAGTTTTATGGGTAACCTAGGAAAGCACCAAATTTTTTTCAACACAAAATTTGCAATAGGGGGCTGCGAATCAGTAGTCAAAAATAAATGGGCCCATTTTTCGGCCTTCAATATCTCAGCACCCTGAACTTCTAGAAAGTGGAAGTGTTCACGAGAGTTGTATGGGTGACCAAGGAAACCGCAGAATTTTTTTTTCACTAAAATATTTGTAATGGGAGGGCCATAAATCAATAGTCAAAAATATAGAGGCCCGTTTCTCGACCTTCAATATCTCGGGAACCTTTAGTTCTAGAAAGTTGAATCATTCCCTAAAACTTAATGGAGGCCGTAAGAAACCACCAAAAATTTTTCAATAAAATATTTGAGGTGGGAGGGCTGTAAATCAAAAGTCACAAATCAATAGGCCCGTTTCTCGGCCTTCAATATCTCAGCACCCTGATTTTCTAGAAAGTGGAAGAGTGGAAGTGTTCACGAGAGTTGTATGGGTGACCAAGGAAACCGCACAATTGTTTTCACTAAAATATTTGTAATGGGAGGGCCGTTAATCAATAGTCAAAAATATAGAGGCCCGTTTCTCGACCTTCAATATCTCAGGAACCTTTAGTTCTAGAAAGTTGAAATATTCCCCAAAACAAAATGAGGGCCTCTAGAAACCACCAAATTTTTTTCAATAAAATTTTTGAGGGGGGAGGGCTGTAGGTAAATCAAGTCACAAATCCATAGGCCCGTTTCTCGGCCTTCAATATCTCAGCACCCTGCACTTCTAGGAAGTTGAAATGTTCACGAGAGTTGTATGGGTAACCTAGGAAAGCACCAATTTTTTTTCAACCAAATATATGCAATAGGGGGGCTGCGAATCAGTAGTCAAAAATAAATGGGCCCATATTTCGGCCTTCAATATCTCAGCACCCTGAACTTCTAGAAAGTGGCAGTGTTCACGAGAGTTGTATGGGTGACCAAGGAAACCGCACAATTTTTTTTTCCACTACAATATTTGTAATGGGAGGGCCGTAAATCAATAGTCAAAAATATAGAGGCCCGTTTCTCGACCTTCAATATCTCAGGAACCTTTAGTTCTAGAAAGTTGAAATATTCCCCAAAACAAAATGAGGGCCTCTAGAAACCACCAAATTTTTTTCAATAAAGTATTTGAGGGGGAGGGCTTTAGGTAAATCAAGTCACAAATCAATAGGCCCGTTTCTCGGCCTTCAATATCTCAGCACCCTGCATTTCTAGAAAGTTGAAATGATCACGAAAGTTGTATGGGTAACCAAGGAAAACGCACAATTTTTTTCACTAAAATATTTGAGGGGGGAGGGCTGTAAATCAAAAGTCACAAATCAATAGGCCCGTTTCTCGGCCTTCAATATCTCAGCACCCTGAACTTCTAGGAAGTTGAAATGTTCACGAGAGTTTTATGGGTAACCTAGGAAAGCACCAAATTTTTTTCAACCAAAAATTTGCAATAGGGGGCTGCGAATCAGTAGTCAAAAATAAATGGGCCCATTTTTCGGCCTTCAATATCTCAGCACCCTGAACTTCTAGAAAGTGGAAGTGTTCACGAGAGTTGTATGGGTGACCAAGGAAACCGCACAATTTTTTTCACTAAAATAATTGTAACAGGAGGGCCGTAATTCAATAGTCAAAAATATAGAGGCCCGTATCTCGACCTTCAAAATCTCAGGAACCTTTAGTTCTAGAAAGTTGAAATATTCCCTAAAATTTAATGACGGCCGTAAGAAACCACCAAATTTTTTTCAATAAAATATTTGAGGGGGGGAGGGCTGTAAATCAAAAGTCACAAATCAATAGGCCCGTTTCTCGGCCTTCATATCTCAGCACCCTGCACTTCTAGAAAGTTGAAATGTTCACGAGAGTTTTATGGGTAACCTAGGAAAGCACCAAATTTTTTTCAACCAAAAATTTGCAATAGGGGGCTGCGAATCAGTAGTCAAAAATAAATGGGCCCATTTTTCGGCCTTCAATATCTCAGCACCCTGAACTTCTAGAAAGTGGAAGTGTTCACGAGAGTTGTATGGGTGACCAAGGAAACCGCACAATTTTTTTCACTAAAATATTTGTAATGGGAGGGCCGTAAATCAATAGTCAAAAATATAGAGGCCCATTTCTCGACCTTCAATATCTCAGGAACCTTAGTTCTAGAAAGTTGAAATATTCCCCAAAACAAAATGAGGGCCTCTAGAAACCACCAAATTTTTTTCAATAAAAAAATTTGAGGGGGGAGGGCTGTAGGTAAATCAAGTCACAAATCAATAGGCCCGTTTCTCGGCCTTCAATATCTCAGCACCCTTCATTTCTAGAAAGTTGAAATGTTCACGAAAGTTGTATGGGTAACTAAGGAAAACGCACAATTTTTTTCACTAAAATAATTGTAACAGGAGGGCCGTAATTCAATAGTCAAAAATATAGAGGCCCGTATCTCGACCTTCAAAATCTTAGGAACCTTTAGTTCTAGAAAGTTGAAATATTCCCTAAAATTTAGTGACGGCCGTAGGAAACCACCAAATTTTTTTCAATAAAATATTTGAGGGGGGGAGGGCTGTAAATCAAAACTCACAAATCAATAGGCCCGTTTCTCGGCCTTCAATATCTCAGCACCCTGAACTTCTTGGAAGTTGAAATGTTCACGAGAGTTGTATGGGTAACCTAGGAAAGCACCAAATTTGTTCAACCAAATATTTGCAATGGGGGGCTGCGAATCAGTAGTCAAAAATAAATAGGCCCATTTTTCGGCCTTCAATATCTCAGCACCCTGAACTTCTAGAAAATGGGTGATGAGTGTATGGGTGACCAAGGAAACCGCACAATTTTTTTTTCCACTAAAAATTTGTAATGGGAGGGCCGTAAATCAATAACCAAAAATATAGAGGCCCGTTTCTCGACCTTCAATATCTCAGGAACCTTTAGTTCTAGAAAGTTGAAATATTCCCCAAAACAAAATGAGGGCCCCTAAAAACCATAAAATTTTTTTCAATAAAATATTTGAGGGGGGAGGGCTGTAGGTAAATCAAGTCACAAATCAATAGGCCCGTTTCTCGGCCTTCACTACCTCAGCACCCTGCACTTCTAGAAAGTTGAAATGTTCACGAAAGTTGTATGGGTAAACAAGGAAAACGCACAATTTTGTTCACTAAAATAATTTTAATAGGAGGGCCGTAAATCAATAGTCAAAAATATAGAGGCCCGTTTCTCGACCTTTAAAATCTCAGGAACCTTTAGTTCTAGAAAGTTGAAATATTCCCTAAATTTTCATGACGGCCGCAAGAAACCACCAAATTTATTTCAATAAAATATTTGAGGGGGGAGGGCTGTAATTCTATAGTCAAAAATATAGTGGCCCGTTTCTCGGCCTTCAATATCTCAGCACCCTGCACTTCTAGAAAGTTGAAATGTTCACGAAGGTTGTATGGGTAACCAAGGACACCGCACAATTTTTTTCACTAAAATAATTTTAATAGGAGGGCCGTAAATCAATAGTCAAAAATATAGAGGCCCGTTTCTCGACCTTTAAAATCTCAGGAACCTTTAGTTCTAGAAAGTTGAAATATTCCCTAAATTTTCATGACGGCCGCAAGAAACCACCAAATTTATTTCAATAAAATATTTGAGGGGGGAGGGCTGTAACTCAAAAGTCACAAATCAATAGGCCCGTTTCTCGGCCTTCAATATCTCAGCACCCTGAACTTCTAGGAAGTTGAAATGTTCACGAGAGTTTTATGGGTAACCTAGGAAAGCACCAAATTTTTTTCAACCAAAAATTTGCAATAGGGGGCTGCGAATCAGTAGTCAAAAATAAATGGGCCCATTTTTCGGCCTTCAATATCTCAGCACCATGAACTTCTAGAAAGTGGAAGTGTTCACGAGAGTTGTATGGGTGACCAAGGAAACCGCACAATTTTTTTCACTAAAATATTTGTAATGGGAGGGCCGCAAATCAATAGTCAAAAATATAGAGGCCCGTTTCTCGACCTTCAATATCTCAGGAACCTTTAGTTCTAGAAAGTTGAAATATTCCCCAAAACAAAATGAAGGCCTCTAGAAACCACCAAATTTTTTTCAATAAAATATTTGAGGGGGGAGGGCTGTAGGTAAATCAAGTCACAAATCAATAGGCCCGTTTCTCGGCCTTCAATATCTCAGCACCCTGTACTTCTAGGATGTTGAAATGTTCACGAGAGTTTTATGGGTAACCTAGGAAAGCACCAAATTTTTTTCAACCAAAAATTTGCAATAGGGGGCTGCGAATCAGTAGTCAAAAATAAATGGGCCCATTTTTCGGCCTTCATTATCTCAGCACCCTGAACTTCTAGAAAGTGGAAGTATTCACGAGAGTTGTATGGGTGACCAAGGAAACCGCACAATTGTTTTCACTAAAATATTTGTAATGGGAGGTCCGTAAATCAATAGTCAAAAATATAGAGGCCCGTTTCTCGACCTTCAATATGTCAGGAACCTTAGTTCTAGAAAGTTGAAATATTCCCCAAAACAAAATGAGGGCCTCTAGAAACCACCAAATTTTTTTCAATAAAAAAATTTGAGGGGGGAGGGCTGTAGGTAAATCAAGTCACAAATCAATAGGCCCGTTTCTCGGCCTTCAATATCTCAGCACCCTTCATTTCTAGAAAGTTGAAATGTTCACGAAAGTTGTATGGGTAACCAAGGAAAACGCACAATTTTTTTCACTAAAATAATTGTAACAGGAGGGCCGTAATTCAATAGTCAAAAATATAGAGGCCCGTATCTCGACCTTCAAAATCTTAGGAACCTTTAGTTCTAGAAAGTTGAAATATTCCCTAAAATTTAATGACGGCCGTAAGAAACCACCAAATTTTTTTCAATAAAATATTTGAGGGGGGAGGGCTGTAAATCAAAACTCACAAATCAATAGGCCCGTTTCTCGGCCTTCAATATCTCAGCACCCTCAAGGAAGTTGAAATGTTCACGAGAGTTTTATGGGTAACCTAGGAAAGCACCAAATTTTTTTCAACCAAAAATTTGCAATAGGGGGCTGCGAATCAGTAGTCAAAAATAAATGGGCCCATTTTTCGGCCTTCAATATCTCAGCACCCTGAACTTCTAGAAAGTGGAAGTGTTCACGAGAGTTGTATGGGTGACCAAGGAAACCGCAGAATTTTTTTTTCACTAAAATATTTGTAATGGGAGGGCCATAAATCAATAGTCAAAAATATAGAGGCCCGTTTCTCGACCTTCAATATCTCGGGAACTTTTAGTTCTAGAAAGTTGAATCATTCCCTAAAACTTAATGGAGACCGTAAGAAACCACCAAAAATTTTTCAATAAAATATTTGAGGTGGGAGGGCTGTAAATCAAAAGTCACAAATCAATAGTCCCGTTTCTCGGCCTTCATATCTCAGCACCCTGCACTTCTAGAAAGTTGAAATGTTCACGAAAGTTGTATCGGTAACCAAGGACACCGCACAATTTTTTTCACTTAAATAATAGTAATAGGAGGGCCGTAAATCAATAGTCAAAAACATAGAGGCACGTTTCTCGACATTCAAAATCTCAGGAACCTTTAGTTCTAGAAAGTTGAATCATTCCCTAAAACTTAATGAAGGCCGTAAGAAACCACCAAAAATTTTTCAATAAAATATTTGAGGTGGGAGGGCTGTAAATCAAAAGTCACAAATCAATAGGCCCGTTTCTCGGCCTTGAATATCTCAGCACCCTGATTTTCTAGAAACTTTAAGAGTGGAAGTGTTCACGAGAGTTGTATGGGTGACCAAGGAAACCGCACAATTGTTTTCACTAAAATATTTGTAATGGGAGGGCCGTTAATCAATAGTCAAAAATATAGAGGCCCTTTTCTCGACCTTCAATATCTCAGGAACCTTTAGTTCTAGAAAGTTGAAACCCCAAAACAAAATGAGGGCCTCTAGAAACCACCAAATTTTTTTCAATAAAATATTTGAGGGGGGAGGGCTGTAGGTAAATCAAGTCACAAATCCATAGGCCCGTTTCTCGGCCTTCAATATCTCAGCACCCTGCACTTCTAGGAAGTTGAAATGTTCACGAGAGTTGAATGGGTAACCTAGGAAAGCACCAATTTTTTTTTCAACCAAATATATGCAATAGGGGGACTGCGAATCAGTAGTCAAAAATAAATGGGCCCATATTTCGGCCTTCAATATCTCAGCACCCTGAACTTCTAGAAAGTGGAAGTGTTCACGAGAGTTGTATGGGTGACCAAGGAAACCGCACAATTTTTTTTTCCACTACAATATTTGTAATGGGAGGGCCATAAATCAATAGTCAAAAATATAGAGGCCCGTTTCTCGACCTTCAATATCTCAGGAACCTTTAGTTCTAGAAAGTTGAAATATTCCCCAAAACAAAATGAGGGCCTCTAGAAACCACCAAATTTTTTTCAATAAAGTATTTGAGGGGGAGGGCTTTAGGTAAATCAAGTCACAAATCAATAGGCCCGTTTCTCGGCCTTCAATATCTCAGCACCCTGCATTTCTAGAAAGTTGAAATGTTCACGAAAGTTGTATGGGTAACCAAGGAAAACGCACAATTTTTTTCACTAAAATAATTGTAATAGGCGGGCCGTAATTCAATAGTCAAAAATATAGAGGCCCGCTTCTCGACCTTCAAAATCTCAGGAACCTTTAGTTCTGGAAAGTTGAAATATTCCCTAAAATTTAATGACGGCCGTAAGAAACCACCAATTTTTTTTCAATAAAATATTTGAGGGGGGAGGGCTGTAAATCAAAAGTCACAAATCAATAGGCCCGTTTCTCGGCCTTCAATATCTCAGCACCCTGAACTTCTAGGAAGTTGAAATGTTCTCGAGAGTTGTATGGGTAACCTAGGAAAGCACCAAATTTTTTTCAACCAAATATTTGCAATAGGGGTACTACGAATCAGTAGTCAAAAATAAATTGGCCCATTTTTCGGCCTTCAATTCAATATCTCAGCACCCTGAACTTCTAGAAAGTGGAAGTGTTCACGAGAGTTGTATGGGTGACCAAGGAAACCGCACAATTTTCTTCACTAAAATAATTGTAATAGGCGGGCCGTAATTCAATAGTCAAAAATATAGAGGCCCGCTTCTCGACCTTCAATATCTCAGGAACCTTTAGTTCTAGAAAGTTGAAATATTCCCCAAAACAAAATGAGGGCCTCTAGAAACCACCAATTTTTTTTCAGTAAAGTATTTGAGGGGGAGGGCTTTAGGTAAATCAAGTCACAAATCAATAGGCCCGTTTCTCGGCCTTCAATATCTCAGCACCCTGCATTTCTAGAAAGTTGAAATGTTCACAAAAGTTGTATGGGTAACCAAGGAAAACGCACAATTTTTTTCACTAAAATAATTGTAATAGGCGGGCCGTAATTCAATAGTCAAAAATATAGAGGCCCGCTTCTCGACCTTCAAAATCTCAGGAACCTTTAGTTCTGGAAAGTTGAAATATTCCCTAAAATGTAATGACGGCCGTAAGAAACCACCAATTTTTTTTCAATAAAATATTTGAGGGGGGAGGGCTGTAAATCAAAAGTCACAAATCAATAGGCCCGTTTCTCGGCCTTCAATATCTCAGCACCCTGAACTGCTAGGAAGTTGAAATGTTCACGAGAGTTGTATGGGTAACCTAGGAAAGCACCAAATTTTTTTCAACCAAATATTTGCAATAGGGGTACTGCGAATCAGTAGTCAAAAATAAATTGGCCCATTTTTCGGCCTTCAATTCAATATCTCAGCACCCTGAACTTCTAGAAAGTGGAAGTGTTCACGAGAGTTGTATGGGTGACCAAGGAAACCGCACATTTTTTTTTCACTAAAATATTTGTAATGGGAGGGCCGTTAATCAATAGTCAAAAATATAGAAGCCCGTTTCTCGACATTCAATATCTCAGGAACCTTTAGTTCTAGAAAGTTGAAATATTCCCCAAAACAAAATGAGGGCCTCTAGAAACCACCAAATTTTTTTCAATAAAATATTTGAGGGGGGAGGGCTGTAGGTAAATCAAGTCACAAATCCATAGGCCCCTTTCTCGGCCTTCAATATCTCAGCACCCTGCACTTCTAGGAAGTTGAAATGTTCACGAGAGTTGTATGGGTAACCTAGGAAAGCACCAATTTTTTTTCAACCAAATATATGCAATAGGGGGGCTGCGAATCAGTAGTCAAAAATAAATGGGCCCATATTTCGGCCTTCAATATCTCAGCACCCTGAACTTCTAGAAAGTGGAAGTGTTCACGAGAGTTGTATGGGTGACCAAGGAAACCGCACAATTTTTTTTTCCACTACAATATTTGTAATGGGAGGGCCGTAAATCAATAGTCAAAAATATAGAGGCCCGTTTCTCGACCTTCAATATCGCAGGAACCTTTAGTTCTAGAAAGTTGAAATATTCCCCAAAACAAAATGAGGGCCTCTAGAAACCACCAAATTTTTTTCAATAAAGTATTTGAGGGGGAGGGCTTTAGGTAAATCAAGTCACAAATCAATAGGCCCGTTTCTCGGCCTTCAATATCTCAGCACCCTGCATTTCTAGAAAGTTGAAATGTTCACGAAAGTTGTATGGGTAACCAAGGAAATCGCACAATTTTTTTCACTAAAATAATTGTAATAGGCGGGCCGTAATTCAATAGTCAAAAATATAGAGGCCCGCTTCTCGACCTTCAAAATCTCAGGAACCTTTAGTTCTGGAAAGTTGAAATATTCCCTAAAATGTAATGACGGCCGTAAGAAACCACCAATTTTTTTTCAATAAAATATTTGAGGGGGGAGGGCTGTAAATCAAAAGTCACAAATCAATAGGCCCGTTTCTCGGCCTTCAATATCTCAGCACCCTGAACTTCTAGGAAGTTGAAATGTTCACGAGAGTTGTATGGGTAACCTAGGAAAGCACCAAATTTTTTTCAACCAAATATTTGCAATAGGGGTACTGCGAATCAGTAGTCAAAAATAAATTGGCCCATTTTTCGGCCTTCAATTCAATATCTCAGCACCCTGAACTTCTAGAAAG
The DNA here is from genome assembly GCA_916050605.2 of Platycheirus albimanus. NCBI lineage: Eukaryota > Metazoa > Arthropoda > Insecta > Diptera > Syrphidae > Platycheirus > Platycheirus albimanus. Next base: position 263,085,488 of record OU696696.1, on the reverse strand, counting down.
TGGAAGTGTTCACGAGAGTTGTATGGGTGACCAAGGAAACCGCACATTTTTTTTTCACTAAAATATTTGTAATGGGAGGGCCGTTAATCAATAGTCAAAAATATAGAGGCCCGTTTCTCGACATTCAATATCTCAGGAACCTTTAGTTCTAGAAAGTTGAAATATTCCCCAAAACAAAATGAGGGCCTCTAGAAACCACCAAATTTTTTTCAATAAAATATTTGAGGGGGGAGGGCTGTAGGTAAATCAAGTCACAAATCCATAGGCCCCTTTCTCGGCCTTCAATATCTCAGCACCCTGCACTTCTAGGAAGTTGAAATGTTCACGAGAGTTGTATGGGTAACCTAGGAAAGCACCAATTTTTTTTCAACCAAATATATGCAATAGGGGGGCTGCGAATCAGTAGTCAAAAATAAATGGGCCCATATTTCGGCCTTCAATATCTCAGCACCCTGAACTTCTAGAAAGTGGAAGTGTTCACGAGAGTTGTATGGGTGACCAAGGAAACCGCACAATTTTTTTTTCCACTACAATATTTGTAATGGGAGGGCCGTAAATCAATAGTCAAAAATATAGAGGCCCGTTTCTCGACCTTCAATATCTCAGGAACCTTTAGTTCTAGAAAGTTGAAATATTCCCCAAAACAAAATGAGGGCCTCTAGAAACCACCAAATTTTTTTCAATAAAGTATTTGAGGGGGAGGGCTTTAGGTAAATCAAGTCACAAATCAATAGGCCCGTTTCTCGGCCTTCAATATCTCAGCACCCTGCATTTCTAGAAAGTTGAAATGTTCACGAAAGTTGTATGGGTAACCAAGGAAATCGCACAATTTTTTTCACTAAAATAATTGTAATAGGCGGGCCGTAATTCAATAGTCAAAAATATAGAGGCCCGCTTCTCGACCTTCAAAATCTCAGGAACCTTTAGTTCTGGAAAGTTGAAATATTCCCTAAAATGTAATGACGGCCGTAAGAAACCACCAATTTTTTTTTCAATAAAATATTTGAGGGGGGAGGGCTGTAAATCAAAAGTCACAAATCAATAGGCCCGTTTCTCGGCCTTCAATATCTCAGCACCCTGCATTTCTAGAAAGTTGAAATGTTCACAAAAGTTGTATGGGTAACCAAGGAAAACGCACAATTTTTTTCACTAAAATAATTGTAATAGGCGGGCCGTAATTCAATAGTCAAAAATATAGAGGCCCGCTTCTCGACCTTCAAAATCTCAGGAACCTTTAGTTCTGGAAAGTTGAAATATTCCCTAAAATGTAATGACGGCCTTAAGAAACCACCAATTTTTTTTCAATAAAATATTTGAGGGGGGAGGGCTGTAAATCAAAAGTCACAAATCAATAGGCCCGTTTCTCGGCCTTCAATATCTCAGCACCCTGAACTTCTAGGAAGTTGAAATGTTCACGAGAGTTGTATGGGTAACCTAGGAAAGCACCAAATTTTTTTCAACCAAATATTTGCAATAGGGGTACTGCGAATCAGTAGTCAAAAATAAATTGGCCCATTTTTCGGCCTTCAATTCAATATCTCAGCACCCTGAACTTCTAGAAAGTGGAAGTGTTCACGAGAGTTGTATGGGTGACCAAGGAAACCGCACATTTTTTTTTCACTAAAATATTTGTAATGGGAGGGCCGTAAATCAATAGTCAAAAATATAGAGGCCCGTTTCTCGACATTCAATATCTCAGGAACCTTTAGTTCTAGAAAGTTGAAATATTCCCTGAAATTTAAGCACAAATGTATATAGATTAAAAAAAAAAGAAAATGAAGTGTGTTTTTTAATTTGAAAATATTTAAGGCATGAGCGAATTATTATTTTATTATATTGATGAATTTGAAAGTAATTGCATTATCTTTTACCTATATTAGGTTTTAATTTCTTAATTGTTAACTGAATTAACTATAAATATATTTTGTTTTTTTTCTGCTTTTGATTGCTTTATTTCCTTGGTAAATATTAGATCTTTGTTGATTCTCCTATTTGTGAGGGTGATCAGTCCTATAAGCACAAACTTTGCAATGGCTTGAAGGTGTTCGCTTTTACAATTGATGTTTAGTAGCTATATCCGGATATTCTGTCATTATTTCCAACAACCACGTTTGCACTATATTTCTTATGGACTGGTGTTCCGTGAAATCTTCTTCAAAAATTGATTGGAAAATCCTAACAGCTCTTTCGAAAAGTATCGAAGGAACTTTTAGTTTTCCAAATTCCGAATCTGTGGACGTTGTCGGGTAGGCTCTCAGTTCTATTAACAAAGTTTCTTGCCTAACTTTGTTAATTTCGTCGATCATAAACTCAGAGCAGGTTGCGCATTTTAGATTTTCTGCTGCAAATCCGGCATAATATGCAGCAGCTGCCTTTTGCAATGATTGTCCTGGGCAATTATCCTTTGCAGCGAACAGTATCAGCTTTTTTTCTTCTTGGCAATCTGGTTGCTTATCTGAAATATTTTCGTCGTACTCATCTTCATCGAGGGTGTTTTCCTTACCCTCGACATATTCCACATTCTCTGTCATTATTCTGTCCTCGATAGGTAATTTAAATTTATATTCCTCATCTTCCTTTTCTTTCTCTTTGAGTTAGTCATCAATTTCTTTGATATCACATTCCTGCAATAAAGCTGCTGCACAAGCATCCTGGTAGCCAGAATGTTGAGCTGAACTCAAATGCTGAAATATGATTTGTTTAAGATTGCGGACAAATCTCAAAGCCGAAGGATTTTTGTCGTACGATCCTCTATTATTCCGTAGTATGGAAAACAGATTTTCAGCGACATCTGTATTGAGATGTCCTGTTAGCAGATACTTTTGCTCATCGCTTTTCAAGTATTCCCACATCTGCTGTATTGCCAAGAGTGTTTGTCTTAATCCATTAAAACAAGGTGGGGTTCTCACTTTACTTGCTGATACCCACGTTGATATCCAGTTCCTTGCGCTGATTAAGGAATCCATAGTTCCTGATGTATGCGTTATTGGTTGTTTGTTTGCGTTCCTTGAAAAAAGTTGGAAGCTGTTTAAATTGTCAAACAAATCGTTCATACGCTTTATAAATGCTGCTGTTGAAGCAGCATTTTGTTTTTCCTCTTCCGTTTTAAACAAACCAATATCCAATGCATACCTGATCCCCGAGTACACATTTGCGCTAAACACCTGAGTAGCCAACTTGACGGAATATTTTTCAAAGTTGTCTGGATCAACGTGGGCTTTTGTTAATTTAAAACAAACTTGGAAATTAATTCCTTTTGCGTCTGCTGCATAGAGTGTCCTTATAGTGTTCCAATCCACGACACTATTCCCAACGAAAATTTTATGCTTCACCAATATGTTTCGTACACTTTTAAACATATGTGGATAGTCATGAAGTAAAAAAACTCTATGACCTCCAATATCCACATATGGTTTTTCTTTTATGAGAGGTTGTAGGGTCCTGTATGCCAAAATGTTGCTTGTTCCTTGGTCACAGCTTGCTGCCACGACTTTCAATCCACACTTTAGCACTTCAACGATAATTGTATTCAACATCTTTGATAGAATGACTCCATGTGGTGAGCCGATGTAGTAAACTATCGTCTGCTTCCAGTTTGTGTTCAATCCTCTCAGGGTGAATACAATTACCTTGTTAGCTATAGTGGGTATCCTTCTTAGCTCTCCGAAATCCATGTATCCATAATTGATGTCATCTTTAATATTATATTCCAGTTCCAGTTCTCTTTTTATGCCCATTTCATCGAAGACGAGGACACACTTTTGATCCATAGCCGTCATGGCTTTCGCTTTTTCTTTGAGCAAATATTTTGTTCTTTCGTCGAAGCTTGTTGGTAGGCGTATCGCTGAATGCCATCGGTAAATGGTACTTAGCGATGGTAATTTAAATCCTGCACCCAGCATGTAACTGTAACATGCTGGGGACTTAAAATATAATTTTAAAAAAATATCCTTTTGCTTGGGCTTATATTTGGCGTTGGGCTTGTGGAAGAGTTGCGCTAAAGTGAAAGTGCGCAACTCTTCTGAAAACACATCTGCCTCAATTTTTTCCTCTAGAAGGTATTTAAGCAAGTCGTTCATGTCTCTCGGGACCTGCGGGGTGTCAGGACGGGGAATAGGAACCGGAATCCTGCTTTGACTTTGCCCTTTTAACAGCTCTTTGTAGGGAGTTGAAGGTGGACCCGGTGAAGATACATTTTTTGTGCCATAAGTGCTTTTGCTTGTGGATGCAATATTTGGCAATATTGCTGGAGAGGGTGGTGGTGGTGGTGGCGTTGGCGTTGGCGTTGGCGGGACATGTCTACTTTTGGTCGTGGATGCTATGTTTGGCGATATTGCTGGAGAGGGTGGTGGTGGTGGTGACGTTGGCGTTGGCGGGACATGTCTACTTTTGGTCGTGGATGCTATGTTTGGCGATATTGCTGGAGAGGGTGGTGGTGGTGGTGGTGGTGGTGGTGGTGGTGGTGGTGGCGTTGGCTGCACATTTCTACTTGTGCTCGTGGGTGCAATATTTATCAGTATTGCGTGAGAAGGTGGTAGTGGTGGCGTTGGTGTTGGAAGATGTCGTTTTAACAACTTTGATGGCTTCCGTTGTATTGGAGTGCCAACAATTTACTTGGGCCTGGTGTAACGGTGATGGCGGCTTGAATCTTGTTCTGCATATCCAGATGACATAAGTGGTCAACAACACTGTCAGTGCAACTGCATATGGAGCTATCAGCAACCGTAGGCAGTGCATTAGGTTCAAGACATTTCCTCGTGGATTGAAAAATAATGTCTTTGACATAGAAATGCCTCTCACACATGTAGAACGCACCCGGACCAGGTAGATCGTTTATGTGTGAAGCACTTCCATGTTTGATCCAAATTGCTCTCCTCTCGTCCGTTGGCAATTTGAAAAACGACACAGTACCCAATATTACTCGTGCCTCTCCACAGTCCTTATAGCAGCAAATAACCATTTTATATTAGTTAAATATAAAATTTTACCTAAAACCTAAAAAATATTAAATTCTCCAAACAAAAAAGAAATGCGAATTGAAATTTAAAAATAGCAAGATATATTTTTTATTAGATTATAGGTATACAAGATGTGTATACCTATTTATTATTATAATGACAAAAACTCACGCCAGTTGTATACTTATGCTATTAGCTGTTATATCTATCTTTACCTATTAGGTATCCCCGTCGTTTTGAAACACTAACTCTTTTTTTCAAAATTAAATTCTTTTTTTGAACACCTTTTGAAACACAATCTTTTTTTTTTTCAATATTTGGTATATTTAAACTTTACTTTTAAATATACCAATTGTTGCATCACTACACAACTTACTTGAATTCACTTATAAGGGCGGACGCGCGCGACCAGAAAATTAATGTTTAAAACAGATAGGTATACCTAACTAAAAAGTTTATTAGTTATAGGTGTAAAAGAAGGAAGGATAGACGAATAACGCCATTTAAAAAGTTTAAACACAAGCAGACAATTGATTTCAACAATGACTATATAAAGTTAAGTTTGAAATAAAATTAAATACAAATAATAAAGGGTCTAAATATCTAAAATCTATATAGCTTTAGGAAAAACTTTAATTGTTGCAGCAGAATTTTCCACTAATTTGCAAAACAGAAAAATGCACAGCCGAACAGTTAAAAAATCGCAAAGCAATTTTCAAATGAACAATGCAGCAGTTCTATCTTTTGTCAGTTAAAATACCGTACCATTTCTCCACCCTCATCTTATATAGGTAGTCAAAAACGATGGCTGAAACTATAATAAATGTACAATGGATGTTATATCTATCTGTGGGTTTTCAGCTAAAATACCTACCATTTCCCATCCCCATGTTATATAGCCAAAAATGATGGCTACTTCATAAGCGGCATAATATACATATAGAGTGGTCAAAATTTCATAAGGCATGTCAGAGATCAGAGTGTGTATGAGATTGAATCATTTTTACTTGCGATTATAGGTACTATAAGGCAAGTTATGCATTCGTCGAAAAAAAAAGTTTTGAGATAACAATCAAACATGACATTACGATGATAGCGAAGATGAAAAAAGATGGTCTAAAAATTCTGTTCTTCTGTATGTCTGTCTGTCTGTCTGTCTGTCTGTCTGTCTGTCTGTATGTAGACCGAAGCCCAAACGGGTGGGCCGAATTGCTTCAAACTTGGTATATAGACTTTTTTAGGTATTGTACAGAAAGGAAATTGAAATTTTTTTTTAGCTCAAAAAATAACGGTACCTGCCATACAACCGTTATTTTAAAGCTTATTTTTCTCAAAAACGGCTCTAACGATTTTTATTTAAAAAAATCAGTGTTGCTTTTTAGGTACGACCAATCATATGGCTGAAAAAAAGTTTTAAAAAATGGCTAAGAGCGGTACTTTCCATAGGACCGTTTTTTTTGCTTTCGACTATCTCGAAAACGACTCAACCGATTCTTTCGAAATTTCACACACATATAGCTGTAGGTAGCTCAATTAGTATTGCATACCAATATTTTTGAAAAATATTTTTTTGTATTTTTAAAAGCATTTAAAAAAAAAAAACTTAAAAAATTAATATTTTGAAAACTGCTTATTAAATTTTTTTTTAAAAATTTTAAATACATGTATTTGCTGAATACCTATAAACTGGCGTTTTTGAATTTTTTTTAAATTTTTTGTTCAAAAAGTTTTTTCAAAAAAAACTTTTTTTCTCAAAAACCGCTCCACAGATTTTTATAAATTTATCCTCATATATTCAAGTTTATTTAAGAAATAAAATGGCGTACTTTTTTTCCAGCTTATTTTAGTTTAAGTATTTATTTCAGAATTTTAAATTATTTTTTCTTTGATAAAACCTATTTAATCAGAGAAAATAATTGCAAATTCAGGAAAAATATCAATTTAATCTGGCCTGAGCTAAAATACATATTTGATTTTGTTTTTGCTGTCTTAAATCTTTTCATTGTATTTTTGACCTATGAAAACTTTGTCTAATCACCACCAACCACCCACCACACCTACAAGCCCCATTGCATATATAAACTATAGTATTCCCACTTGAGGTGCGCCATCTATCGACGAAAAACTAAGCTCTAGAATACCATGGGAAGCAACAACAACAATTTCCACCATTTTAATTGTTGCTGTTGCTTCCCGTGGTATTCTAGAGCTTAGATGGCGCACCTCAAGTGGTAGTACTATAGTTTGTATACCTACCTATACAATGTAAGTACAAACCAACGACCAACCTTTAGTGCCATTTTCGCATTTTGCACCTGCACCCGCCAACCAACCAGCATTTGTGAAAATCGCCCCAACCTCTCAAAATTCAACCCAATTCTGAAAGCATAAGCCAGATAATTTAAAAGACTAATCATACTAACCTAATAAATATATGTGTAGATCTACATTTATGTATGTGTGTTCGTTCCTATTCTTACCTACCTCAACATCAATTGTATTACCTACAAGAAAAGAAAAATATAAATATAAAACGTAGCTGACCTATTGACCACCTGCCTAACACGGTTATACACACATACAATGTAAATATTCAATTTGTTAAAATGAACCTTATGCACCTACATATACCTATATACTATTATATTTTTATTTGTTAGGTATTCATCTTTAAAAGATATTATATAGGAATAGGAAACCCTAACCGCTGAAATGCATATGTATTTGCTATGTTTGTATCTAAAATCTACGCCTACTGCGATCCTGCAATAGTTAATTTTGATTCCTATAAAAATAAGAAAAAAGCAGTTTGCAAGCTTTTATGTTTCAGTGAACAACAAATTCGGATTCTGTTTCGTAAAAGTTTATATACTTTGATTTTTGTGAATAAAATTTGACTGCTTACATACCTACTGCATTTTTTAATGCAATCCCAATTTTTGATACCTAGTTTGATTTGTGAATTTAACTGTGAAGTGCAAAAATTGGAACAAAAAATATCAATTTTACGCCGACTTGGAGTGTGTGATAGATAAGTATCTAGTGATTATATATGACAAATACCTATTATTTTATAATAGGTATATAGATATGGCTTTTCAACTCTAAGTACCTATCATTTTATTATTAATTTTAGTAACGCTTTTTTTCTAAAAAGAACAACTGGAAAGTTCTTTAACTGCAAAATATATTTCCTTTTACCCGCTACGTACTACATAGTACATACCTACCTACTTAGTATCTTTACTTTACATTTCATAGGGTACGTGCCCCAACTATAGACACAGAATCTTTAAATTTAAACTGTTTTTACTTTCGATTATTTTTTTTTTTCCTTTACTAATTCAAATTATTTTAAAACTTTAAATATTAGCTTTTCGTGTCTTCTATAAAGTTAACTGCTTATGTCTTCCGGATAAGATTGCTTTAAGAAATACCTTTGCTTTATTGTATGTATGTATACCTATTCTAAATCTATTTCTGTAGCCCTTCAGTATCGTTTAATTGTTGCCTCAGTTGGGCATTCTGCTTGTGTGTGTGTCTTTCCTTTTTAAGAGAGGAATATTATATGTGTGTACATATTTATTTATTCATTTTTATTTCGTTCTGACTTCCCATACAGAAATCATAGGTACAGTGTGTGAACAAAGAAACGGTACCATAGTTTTAACCCGTATTTATTTTATTTCATATTTTCTTCTATATTTTAATAATATATTGTATTTAATTATATACATATCATACATGTATGTATAATTAAATAAAAACCATATATTTCAATACATTACACGACTCTCATATCCAACACTACAAAATGGGAAAATTTCAAAAGAAAAAAACAAATTTAGCGGTTTTAAAATTTACAAAACCGAAGAGTTTTTAATTTTTCAAAAAACAAGATTTTTAATTCAAAAATAATTCTTGGTTCTATAAGCCAAGATAATGAAATTTTTGGAGATCTTAGAAACAAACAGTGCACAAGCAACTGTGTGACCGCATTGTGTCTGTTACAAATTGTTTCCGTAGATTTTTGGAACAAAGACTTCATAGACAAAATTCTTCATCTAGGGAATATATTACATAGGCAGTCAATAGATAGCTATAAACAGCGGTTTAATCGGGATCCACCAGCAACACAATATCTTGCTGCTGATGAAGTGCTAAACGAAGCACTTATAGACACAACTCTTTTTACCATTGAATACTCACTTGATCCATTTCAAGGAGTTTTAGATGGCACATCATGTCTGTTCGAAGAAATGCTTAGGTTTTTTGATGAACAAAAATTTGGAGTTCTAACTTTTGCCAACGTTTCTGTTGCAGTTTTTAAAGTAAATCAGTCATTTTGGCTTTTCGACCCACATAGCAGGGATGAAGATTTTAACTGCGTGCCAAATGGATTTGCTGTAGTACGGAGTTTTTTAGAACTCGAGCAGTTAGTTACAAAAATTGATTCTACCATTTCTCGAGATTTAAATAATTTTTTTAGTATAACTCCATTACGGATTACTAGTAGTTCGTTAACTTTGAATTCGCAAAATTCTGATAGAAACCAACAACATTTCCCATCCCAACAGAAAAATGATTTCAATCAAAAACTGCAATTGAATTCAAGTATTTTTAGAAAAATAACACAATTCAAAATTAAAGAAACCGAACAAAATAAACTAATGATAAAACTTAAACGCAAAAATAAAGATTTTCGAGAAAAAGAGAAGGAAAAGGATATACTGTTTAAACGAAATCTTCGGAGCAACCAATCATTTAGGGATTCCGAAAAAGAAAAAGATGCAGAATATAAACAGCGTCTTAGAGCTGAAGAAGAATTTCGACAGAGAGAGAAAGAAAGGGATTTGAAAGCCAAAAAACGTCTTAGAAGTCAAAAAGAATATCGACAAAAAGAAAAAACACAAGACTTGGAAAACAAAAAACGTCTTAGAACTCAAAAAGAATTTCGACAAAAAGAAAAAAAAAAAAGATTTGGAAAATAAAAAAACGGCTTAGAGCTCAGAAAAGTTTCAGAGAAAAAGAAAACGAAAATAACTTAGCAGCAATAAGAAAACTAAGAACAAACAAAGAATATTGTGAAAAAATGAAGGAAAAAGACGCTTTGAGAAGAAATGCACTAAGAAAAACTATGGAAATAAATCCTGGAGAAAGAATTGTTAATGCCCAGCTTCGTAAAGAAAAAAGACATAATCAGATCTACAAGTTTAGAGAACAATACCGCGACTATTTAGCGAAGCTAGGCACAAAGGAAGCAGCGGCTAAATTAAAGTTTATTAAAGAAAAAGCAAACTGTCCAAATTATATTTGCTGTTATTGTGAAGGAATATTTTTCCAGCATTCTGTTACTACTTTCTCTACAAAAAAACTTATTGACCAGTTTACAAAAGACGTAATACATACAATAGTAACAGCGAAAAGCCATACATCTTCTTGGATTTGCAACACCTGCAATAAATATATTCAGAAAGGTTTGGTTCCCAAATTAGCAGTTTGCAATGGCCTTAAATTTGTCAAAATTCCAGAGTGTATTAAAATATTATCTCCATTAGAAGAGAGAATGGTTTGTCCGTTTATAAACTTTATGCAAATACGCGCTCTTAAGCCATTTGCACTTAACCCCCAATTGTCTATGAAAGGAAGTGTAGTCAATATACAAGTAGAGGTCAATGAAATGTTAGAAGTTCTTCCTCGGAAATTTGATGACATGAATACCATTCAAATTAAGCTTAAGCGACATATTGACCACAAAACAGACTACATGTTCGAAACGATTCGTCCTGCTGCTATTTGCGATGCTTTAAAACATCTTTTAACAACACCACTGTACCAAAAGTACAAAATACAAGTTGATCAAAAATATTTAGATCAATACGAAATGCACTATAACAAAGAAGTCGAATTCGTTGTTGATGAAAGAGATGCGGAAGAAAATGCAACAGACACCTTAGACATTCAAACGCTTTTAAATAAAGATTTAGATCTGTTTGAATGCTTTTTTACCGCCGAAGAGCTGCAAACGGATATGAACGACGAAGTATTGATAGTAAATCGTAACACAGAAGCAGCATAGCTCCAGGACAAGGTAAGACTCCAGTTCCATGGCACTTACATCCAGACATGGAGGAACTGTGTTTTCCCCAAATATATTGTGGCCATGCTATGGAAACAAGCAGCAGAATTTCCTATACAGAAAGAGCTAAGTCGATAGCAAGACGCTATCCAGAAGAGGTTGTACGCCAACTAATATTCTTTACATGGCAAAAAAAAAAACTAGAAAAGCTTTGCCTCTCTAATATAAATATTTGTTTAAGAAAAAGTAAAGTTTCTTCTGACATCACAGTCGGTAACGTTTTAAACAAAACTTCCGTTGACAAATTTGTGCACCAAGACGACGGTTATCGCGTTCTTAACCGAATCCCATCATCTCCGTCATACTGGGAGCTAAAGAAGAAGCAGTTAATGGCTATGATACGATAACTTGGAAAGCCAACGTTATTTTTGACCTTGTCAGCAGCTGAAAGCAACTGGCCAGAACTAATACAACTGCTGTCTAAAATTATTCACAACAAAAACTTAACATTGGAAGAAGCCATTTCCTTAGACCAGCATGATAAAACTGAACTGATAAGGAAGGACCCAGTAACATGTGGCAGATACTTTGATCAGAAATGCAGCAAATTCATGAAGTATCTTAAGGATGAGAACGGGCCGTTCAACAAATACCGCCTCGAAGATAGCTATGAGCGAGTTGAGTTCCAGCTCAGGGGATCGCCTCACGAACACATATTTTTATGGCTGAAAAATGCCCCAACTTATACTGCTGAAAGTACAAGTTCCCAAGTTGAGGAGTGCATTAAATTTATAGACGATTTCATCACTTGTGCATTTGATGCTAAAAATCCATACGTTTTGTATTTGCGACACAAACATTCACATACATGCACTAAAGGGAAGAAAAATAAACTAAGGTGCCGATTTCATTTTCCATTGCCAGTTATGCCACGGACAATGATTCTGAAACCACTGGACGATGCAGAGTTGATAAAACAGCATTCAAAGAATTTAAACAATATACAAAACTTAATGGGAACTTTTTTTAAAAAGCCTGAATTACTTCCATTTCAAGACATACTTGCAACTCTTAAAATAGACCAAGAAACTTACATTGAAGCAATAAGATCATCAATATGAAGGACTCAAGTTTTTCTTAAACGAAGTAGTGAAGAAGTTGCTATTAACTCTTATAACAAGGATATCCTTAACCTATTTGAAGCCAACATTGACGTCCAGTTTATTCTAGAAGAATATGGAATAGCCAATTACATTGTTAATTATATCGGAAAGTTGGATTCTGGCTTATCAAAACTGTTAAGAGAAGCAGCTTCGGACATAAATAATGGATATAAATGTGTTCGTGATAAGCTAAGAAATGTAGCAAATGTTTTCTTAAACAGCAATCTCATGTCTGCACAAGAGGCTGGCTACCATGTTTTATCCCTGCCTTTATCAAAAAGCAGCAGAGGAGGTATATACATAAACACTAGCCCAAGCAACCAAAGAGTAATGATGCTCAAGACAAACACTCAATTGAAATCAATGCATAAGGATTCCAGTGAAATTTTTATGGAAGACGTATTCCTCAAATATAGTATTAGGCCAAGCACAATGGAAAATATCTGCTTAGCTGATTTTGCCGCGAACTTTACAAAAGTAACTAAATATAATTTGGATAGTAATGAAGATGAAGAATCAGCAGGGCAAGACCACTATAAGGAACGTAGTAAACCGAAAATAATTCGTTACAGAAAATATAAGCTTCTCCAGGACGAAACAAACTATTATAGAGAACAAATTCTTCTTTTCAACCCGTGGAGAAATGAATCCAATGAGGTAGAAAATGTAAACGCCAAAGAAGTATATCAACTAAATCTTCAAAAGATTGAAGAAACAAAAGCAAAATATTCTATTGTAAAGGACGAAGAACTTGATGAGATCTTAGAAGAAATAAATAACGACGAGGACTCAGAAGAAGAAGAAGTTTTAAACGGAACTACACTTTCCCAAACCAACAGATAGATATTTTACAACAAGGTGGTGTAGAGCACCCAAAAGATCTGACAACTAGCCGATTTACTATCCCACCAAGAATATCAAAAGATGAAATTATCAAGCTCATTAACAAACTGAACGTTGCACAGAAAGAATTTGTTATGCACATTTATAAGTGTTTCAAAACAAAATCTTGTTTGCCAATAAACGTGTGTTTGTGTGGCTCAGCTGGGGTTGGAAAGTCCACAGTAATTACTGCAATATTTCAGCTAATCACCTATTATTTCGACAACAAGCCTGGAACCATTGACGAATCAATGAAGGTTTTACTTGCAGCCCCATCTGGTAAAGCAGCATTTCTCATTCATGGTGTAACACTTCATACAGCCTTTGCTTTGCCCGTTTCTCAGTATGGCGGACAAATGCCTGAACTGTCAAGTGAGCTTGCAAATACGATAAGATAGAAACTTATCAACTTAAAACTGCTTATAATTGACGAAATATCAATGGTAGGAAGTAGATTATTCAGCAGGGTGGATACAAGACTTCGCCAAGTTATGGGGCGAAATGAACCTTTCGGGGGCGTTTCTGTGATTGCTGTGGGTGACATGCACCAGTTGTGTCCTGTGTTTGATTCATTTATTTTTAAAGCTCCAAAAATTAATGAGCTTGCAGTGTTCGCAGACGTAAATGTTTTATGGGAAACATTTCAGATTTTCGAATTGACTGAAATTATGCATCAGATAAATGATACTCTCTTTATAAATGCTCTCAACCACCTTGCCACTGGAACCCTTACAAATGCTGATATGCATCTAATAAGCTCACGAGAAATTGATGAATCTGCAGTACCGCATGATGTCTTACGATTGTATGCCACAAATGCTGACGTAGATTCTTATAATGATGAGAAGTTTATACGTTTCCCTGGAGAGGAGTATACCGCAATTGCTTCAGATTCTGTCCTCGGAAAAGTGAGCGAAGGAATAAAGTTACGAGCGTTAGAAACTTTACAAAAAAAAAAAGTTATCAGATCTAGGTGGTCTTCCCAGTACAGTAAAATTTAAAGTAAACTTGAAGTACATGATAACGAGCAATATAGACGTTGAAGACGGCCTTGTCAATGGATCTAATGGTATTCTGAGGTTAGTGACAATGAAAGAAAACAGCAAAGAACTTGACAAAGTATGGATTCAGTTTCCTGGAGAACAATCTGTTGGGTTAAAAGCGAAACTGTCAATGGCTAAATATATTACAAAAAACAATATTGACAAGAGCTTGGTACCTATATCAAGAAAAGTGCACCCAATTAATGTCAACACTACCAATCACTATCAGATCATAAGAACACAATTTCCACTTGTTTTAGCAGAAGCCATTACGATACACAAGAGTCAAGGACAAACGTAAACTAGTATTTGTATAGATCTGAGAAAATCAAGGACGATATGAAGATCTATGATGTACGTCGCCTTAAGCCGAGTAACATCTTTGTCAGGACTTTTTATTTTGGGAAAATTTGTATCTCCAAGCGCATCAAAAGAGGAAGATTCTATTATAAAGGAACTTGATCGAATGAGAACCACCAAAAGTATGAATTTAGCATTCAATAATTTCCTTAACAAAAAAGATTTGACTGTAGCCTATCACAATGCTCAGTCACTTAAAAAACATATTGAATGCGTAGTATCCGATAAATGGTATTCACATTGTGATATATTAATATTCTCAGAGACCAACACGATTTCGGATGACATAGTGAACATACCAGGCTATAGTTGCTTCTATCGTTCTGATGACGGTTACACCGAACGCAAGACAAGAGGAATTATGTGTTTTAAGAAGAATGATAAGAATATAAAGAATTTAAGGGCAACCAGGTTGGGAGAACAGACAGGACGGAAAGAGCACATTGATTAAGTTTCATTTGAATTGCAGAATGTTATTGTTATTTCAGGATATAAATCGCCTCAAACTTCTTTTAATAATTTTAAAGAGCACTTGACAACATTTTTAAAAACATTAAACAATTCATCAAACACAAACTTGATTTTAATGGGAGATTTTAATATCAATATAAGAAATGAATCAAATTGTTTACTACACGATCTTCTTAAAAATTGGAAAATGGTATCGGCTTTGAAAATGGATGAATCGACAACTGATAACAATACACAAATTGATGTTATTTATTCCAATATAAATGATTTAGTTTGTGGAGTTTAGGAAAGTTGTTTTTCCTACCACAAGCCTATTTTTTTTTCAACATTAGCAAAAAAACGCTAAAATAATTTAACAGTGGGCCAAAGTATCAAATTTTAAAACTGAAATTTGCCAGCAAACACTAAATATTACACAAAATTAAAATGACACAACCAGCGCCGGATCTAGGGGGGGGCAAAGAGGGGCACTTGCCCCGGGCGCCTGGCCTTGGGGGGCGCCAAATCGAAGTTGAAGAAATATAGGAGAGCAAAAAAAAAGGTATTCAACATTTGAACAGGGCGCCAAAGTAATGCAATATTTATTTATTTCTTTTTCCAAATATGAAAGAAATATGTAATGAACCACTTTCGTCGCCTCTCATGGGGGTGCAAAATTGGAAGATGAAGAGAGAAAAGAGATTAAAAAAAAATAAAGGTCTTTAACTTTTGAAAATGATAAACAAGTTCGTTGCCCTTCAGCAGGGCGCAAAATTAAAAGATGAACAAGGAAAGGAGAGTAAAAAAAATATTTGGAAATGATGCTATGTTTATTTATTTCTTGTTCCAAATATAAATAAATTAATTGTTGGCACAACAGCTCCAAGCGGGGCCGGGGCCTGTGACTTACACTCTCAACCATTCCTGTGTGTGCGTTGATATTCTGCAGGAATGGATGAAATATAAAATATGTAATAAACCACTTTCGTCGCCCTTTAAACAAATTCGTCGCCCCTCATGGGGGCGCAAAATTTGAAAGATGAAGAAAGAAACGAAAGTTAAAAAAAAGGTCTTCAATTATATACTTTACAAGTAAGATTCCATTTCCAAAATCTTATTTGCTGAAACAAGTTTCAAATATGAGGAAGCTTTCTTAAAATCATAATTTATTTCTGCATTACTTACTAAATGCTATTAAAGCATTGAATAATGGATAAATCATTTCAGTTTGAGTTGATGATTGATATTTTTGACTCGTTTCAGCAACTGGATCTATAAAAGTTTTTTTTTTTTTTTTTTTTTTTGATGTTCTGAAATAAGAGCGTTATTAAAAAAAATAAGAATTTAATAACAAACGATGTCAACGGATTCAGAAATTGCAAGTTTTTATGTTTCGTTTGGGAAAAGTGCGATTCTAGTGCTTTCGGGAGTCAGTTAAAACTAAATACTATATTCACGTCAAAATATAGTTTGTCCCCCGTCTATCAAGCTACAAAAAAGTCAAATTTAATCGAAGGATGGCTACGATGTTGATGGATTAAAAAACATCTAAAAAACTTTTTTATTGTTCCATCAGTTTTTTTTTTTGAAGGTTTGGTTAAAGTTGATCATGTAAGTTTAGCCACACGGTGACGAAAGGTTCGACGCGCCGAGTCCTTGAAAATCTTCTATATTATTTGTTTGTTTACTAAGACTTAACTCAGAAACCACAAAGATTGAAAGGTGATAAAAATCTTTGGCAAGACTAAGCTGTTAATAGGGTGAAATGGGCTAAAAGCAAAAAAGGGATATAAGACTTAGGGGCCAAGTTATAGCGATCAGAAAAACCAAACTGAAATATTTTCAAATGCAAATTATCTTGTGTTATGATTTGATTTAAAACTGCTGTTGATTTTGTATGAAAAAAGTTAACTAGAGAATGGATTGAACTTAAAAGAAAAATTTTTTGCAATTGCCCATTTCTCAACCTAAAAACAACACTAAAACAGTATTGTACACTCGGGCGTATACGTACTTTTCTGAGTTTATTTAATTTAAAAAAAAATCATCCATGTTCTAATATCTTAGACAAATTAAATGGACGGTATAAATATAATTAAGAAGTCAAACTTATCCCTGAATGTTCAACATTTTTGTATCTATCATGGTTTGTATCATCGCGATATCTGATGCTCATTAGGGCAGCACAACGTCTGTCGGAATAGCTAGTGAACTATAAAATTTCTAATGTACGAGTTTTTCAAAAGAAGTCCTAATTTTTTTTATCTAAAGATAATAGTTGAATGTTTGAAATAAATAAAATGCACGACTGGGTCGTACGTACCTGCTCTGTGGGTGCAATAGTATGATGAACTTATGGCCATTTAAAAAAGCCGTTTAAATCCGATTTTCGTTACGACCATTTAAGCCAAAAACGAAAAACGTTAGTTTGTTAGAAATATCTTAGATAAGTTAAATTCTGAGTTTAATCAAAATCGTTAGAGCCGTTTTCGAGCAAATTCAAAATGAAAAAAACCGTTACATGAAAGGTACCAGTTTGAGCCGGGCTTAGACAAAACAAAAAACAAACCTCGACAACCATTTTTCTTCAAACTGCTATATACCAAGTTTGAACAAAATCTGTCAATCCGTTTAGGCTGTAGCATGACGTGAAAAAGCATACATCAACACAACCGCACAGACGCACAGACAGACCGACGGACGGTATGGCGAAAACCACTTTTTTGGGCTTCTCTATCATCGTAATGTCATGTTTGATTAAAACCTCGATTTTTTTTTCTGCACGAAAATAATACTTGCCCTTAGAGCAAGTAAAAATGAAAAAGAATTTTTGTTGTGTACTACTAAGCTATTTCACTAAAGCTGTTCTATGGATTAGTTATGATTTTGTATATAGGTGAGTAAAAGTTAAATGTGCAATCAAAATATCGGACAGAATCACAAATAAGCATACAGCCTTTTAACTTTTTATGAACAACATTAGCAGATTCTCCGCTGTCGTTTATTGAAATAGAAAAATTATCAAATCAATCTGGATTATGGCACATACCCCAAACTTTTTATTTTGCACATACGCCAAGATTGCATTTTGAGTAATCAGTAACATGAGAACCCTTAGCAATACCTTATTTTCTTAGGTTGGGCCACACAGATTTTTATGACATGTATCGTATATAAGCTATTGTCAACAGCATCAAGCATTAGAGCATAAAGATAAAAACAGGTTAACGATACGAGTTCAAGTTTTGTACGTAAACTTAAAAAAGAAAAAAAATTGCTGGGGGGGGCGCCAAATTCAACTTTTGCCCCCCCTTGAACAAATCCTAGATCCGGCGCTGGACACAACACACATTTGTGTGTATTTTGATA
This sequence comes from Platycheirus albimanus, assembly GCA_916050605.2. NCBI lineage: Eukaryota > Metazoa > Arthropoda > Insecta > Diptera > Syrphidae > Platycheirus > Platycheirus albimanus. The sequence goes on along the minus strand of OU696696.1, from coordinate 263,067,184 downwards.
CGTACAATTTTTAAAATTTTTATAAATTTTACATTTTACTACTTTTCTCTATTTTTAAAATAAACATTCGATTATTTCTGACAATTCGACAGAAAAGTTATAATCTATGAGGATTAGGCCTAAAGGGGATACCTCGTAAAAAAAACGCGTATAAGAGTCTACCTCAAGGGTCACGTGGAAACGACTCATCCGAGTATGTTTAAACTTTATGCAGGTATTATCTGATATATCTAGCTAAACAAAGTTACTCATTATTACTTTTAAAATATACACAATCTGATCAGAACACGTGTAAGTAGTATCAACGTGCGACCCAGTCATATTATTTATTTGATTTGATTTTAATTAAGTTCTTGTGATAAAATAGGTATTTGCCAGTGGATAAGTTCGTTGCATCTATATTTATACCCTGTTCTTATTTTTAATGGCCATAAGGTCGCAGCGGCTTCATTGAATTTGACTCAAAATTTGTTTGTAGGTCTTCATAGTTTTCTGAAGAATGGTTTTGTAAATTTTTCAGTGAAGCCTTTCTAAACGGTGGCTCCCATACAACGAAACGTTGAGTTTTAGCCAATTTTTTTTGGTTTTTTCTAAATTGCTCGAAAATTGCTCTAACGATTTTGTAAAACTTTGTGTGTTATATTCTTTTAATGTTTTTAAAAGAATTGGCGTTTTCAGTTTTTGGCTAAAATAGCAAATAACGGAAATCTGGTCTTACGGCTTTTTTCAAATGTCCATAATTTGGCAACGGTAAGTGGACATTTATATCATTTATAGGACCCAAAAGATAGCATTTAATTTAAAATTTAAATATTTCTCAACGTTAACTCCAGTATGTCGGGTTTTCCAGTTTTAGCCAAAATATATTAAGTTTTTACCAAATTTTTCAAAAATTAGTTGTTTGCATCATACTATTGCACCCACAGAGCAAGTACGTGCGACCCAGTCGTGCATTTTTTTTGTTTTTAGCTTAATGTCATAACGAAGATTATTTTTAAACGGCTTTTTGTTAAAATTGCAAGTTGGCAATGGCTTAATTGATTTGATTTAAACTATGTTTGGCATAGTTCCTTACAGTTTACAGTATGGCGTTGCAATTTTTTGAAAGAACTCTTTAAAGAGTGGCTCCCATACAACAAAGTGTTCAGTTTAAGCCATTTTTGTTTGTTTGTTCTTAAATGAAAAACATTCAATAATAATGACTCACATTCCCATTATAATGTCGCTGATTTATTATGAAAAAATTAAACTAATGAAGGAATTTAACTTAAATAAAATGCACGACTGGATCGCACGAACTTGCTCTTATGATAAGCAATTGCGTAGTGGCTGCATATATGGATATTTAAAAAAAAATTAAATAATTTCGAAAATTCTTTTATTTTTTAAATTAGTTTTAGAGTTTTCTCGGAAAAACTAAGTATGCAATAAAATTTCAAAGCTATACGTCAATCTAGGAAAAAAAAATATTGAAAATCGTTGGACCAGTCTTTTTTTAAAAGGTTATTTTTGAAAAACTTTTTCAAAAAATATTTTGAAATTTATTTGAGTATGCAAATATATGGCAATCTATAGTTTACATTTGAAAAATAATTTAAGAAAAAATCAATACACCCGTTTCCAACATATTTCGAAAACCAAAATTTTTTTTGAAAAAATTATAAAAAATCAAAAAAAAAAGTTTTTGAAAATTTTGAAATGCCATATTAATAAAATTATGAATGACTTCCTGTGGCCAAAATTTTATTGAAATCGAATGTATAGTGTACGAGAAAATTTGATTTGAAAATACCGGTTCTATGAGAGGTACCGTTATTAGACAAATTTTGAAAACAAAATTTCGAACCAAAAGATAGATTTTCTTGCAAAAATAGCATTCTGAAAGTTTTATCAAAATCGTTAGAGCCGTTTTTGAGAAAATCAATTGTTGTCTTCAAGATGGTATGGCAGGTGCCGTTATTTTTGGGCCTAGAGCAAAAATAAATAAAATGTACGACTGGGTCGCACGAACTTGCTCTAATGAGTGATAGTGGTTTAGGGGCTTGAAATTTTGATAAATATAAAATTTTCAAAATTCTTAAATAAATACTTAAACTAATTTGAGCTGAAAAAAAAGTACGCCATTTTATTTCTTGGATAAATCTGAATTTGTGAGGATAAATTTATAAAAATCTGTAGAGCTGTTTTTGAGAAAAAAAGTTTTTTTTGAAAAACTTTTTGAAAAAAATTTTCAAAAAAAATTCAAAAATGCCACTTCATAAGCTGTTTTCAAAATATTAATTTTTTAAATTTTTTTTAAGAAATGCTTTTAAAAATACAAAAAAATATATTGCAAAAATATTGGTATACAATACAAATTGAGCTACCTACAGCTATATGAGTGTGAAATTTCTAAAGAATCGATTGAGTCGTTTTCAAGATAGTCGATAGCAAAAAAAACGGTCCTATGGAAAGTACCGTTCTTAGCCATTTTTTAAAACTTTTTTTTCAGCCATATGATTGGTCGTACCTAAAAAGCAACACTGATTTTTTTAAATCGAAATCGTTTGAGCCGTTTTTGAGAAAAATAAGCTTTAACTTAACGGTTGTATGGCAGGTACCGTTATTTTTTGAGCTAAAAAAAAATTCAATTTCCCCTCTGTACAATACCTAAAAAAGTCTATATACCAAGTTTGAAGCAATTCGGCCCACCCGTTTGGGCTGTAGGTCTCTATACATACAGACAGACATACAGACATACAGACGGACAGAATTTTTAGACCATCTTTTTTCGTCTTCCCTATCGTAATGTCATGTTTGATTGTTATCTCAAAACTTTTTTTCGACGAATGCATAACTTGCCTTATAGTACCTATAATCGCAAGTAACAAATTATTGACACACTTGCCCATTTTTCTTCCTAAAAACATCGATAAAACAATCTATTACAATCTGGCGTATGCGTACTTTTCTGAGTTTATTTAATTTCATTTAAAATAAAATAATCCGAGTGATGGAATTATCGGTAAAGCTTATGATGAGTTGGTTGGATATAATTGGATCGAGGATGATCTCGTATTTAGTAAATTTTATTGGACGGTGTACAAATGATTGAAGTCAAACTTATCCCTTAATGTTCAAAATGTTTTAAACTATCATCTTTTACCTATGTACATACATATGTATGTATATCGTCGCGCTATCTGCTCGGAAGGGCAGAACATCGTCTGCCGGGACAGTACCATACAAATCTCATCTACATATACACACATAAAAAAAAAAATGAAGTGTAAAATATCAGCTATGTATTTACTAAATGCATAATGAAAGAATTATTATTTTCAATACATTGATGAATTTTGGCGGAACGAAGTTCGAGGGTCAGCTAGTCTACTATAACTTACAAAAAAATCTGCATCGTTTTCTTTTTTACTTGCGATTATAGGTACCTACTATAAGGCAAGTTATGGATTCGTGCAGAAAAAGAAATTTGAGATAACAATCACACATAACATTACGATGATGGAGAAGTCGAAAAAAGTGGGTCTGGGAATTCCGTCCGTCTGTCTGTCTGTCTGTCTGTCTGTATGTCTGTTCGCGCCTATGGAGGCTGAACGGGTGGGCCGATTTGCTTCAAATTTGGTATTTAGGATTTATTTGGCCGTCCCTCGGAACATATTTTTTATTTTTGCTCTAGGTCCAAAAATAACGGCACCTGCCATACAATCTTGAAGACAAAAATTGATTTTCTCAAAAACGGCTCTAACGATTTTGATAAAACTTTCAGAATGCTATTTTTGCAAGAAAATCTATCTTTTGGTTTGAAATTTTTTTTCAAAATTTGTCTAATAACGGTACCTCTCATAGAACCAGTATTTTCAAATCAAATTTTTTCGTAAACTATACATTCGATTTCAATAAAATTTTGACCACAGGAAGTCATTTATAATTTTCTTAATATGGCATTTCAAAAACTTTTTTTTTTGATTTTTTATAATTTTTTCAAAAAAAAATTTGGTTTTCGAAATATGTTGGAAACGGGTGTATTGATTTTTTCTTAAATTATTTTTCAAATGTAAACTATAGATTGCCATATATTTGCATACTCAAATAAATTTCAAAATATTTTTTGAAAAAGTTTTTCAAAAATAACCTTTTAAAAAAAACTGGTCCAACGATTTTCAATATTTTTTTTTCCTAGATTGACGTATAGCTATGAAATTTTATTGCATACTTAGTTTTTCCGAGAAAAATCTAAAAACAAATTTAAAAAATAAAAGAATTTTCGAAATTATTTAATTTTTTTTTAATATCCATATATGCAGCCACTACGCAATTGCTTATCATAAGAGCAAGTTCGTGCGACCCAGTCGTGCATTTTATTTTTTATTCTCCTAGCCTTCTATAAGCGCCTGCATTATTACTACTTCAAACATTTTATTCACAGCATGTCGCGATCGCGAAGGCAAACGACTGATATTTGGTTGCATTTCGTTCAAAAACCAGACAAGATGGCAAGCTGTAATATATGCAAAAGTAATTTGTCATACAAAACATCATTAACCAACTTAAAGCGACATCTTAATGTGAAACATCCAACGGTCACGATGCGGTCATCAGAGGAAAATCAATTTACTAGTCCCAGTGCAATAGCTTCTTCCTCAAATGCACAGGAACAGGAGCAAAGTATGGTAACACAAACACAAAACGATAATATTATTTTAATAGAAGAAGCACCAAGAAACACCCCTCCACCTCCAACTCCAGCTCAGGCTTCTACTTCTAGACAACAAAGCTTCGGGCTTTTATACCGAAAAAAATGACCTTTACACAAAAGGAAACATTTGATAAGGCACTAATGGGCCTTTTTGTTTATGACTATCAGCCATTTTCTGTTGTCCAAGACAAAGGGTTCAAAAATTTTGTAAAATTGTGCGCACCTAATTATCAACTACCCGATAGGATAGGAAATATGTGTCTACTAGTTCTCTGTTAAACAGCATGTACGCTGGATGTCGCGAAGAAGTTATGACCAAATTAAACTTGGTTAAGAGTGTGTGCATTACAACAGACCATTGGACTTCAATAAAAAATCAGAGTTACTTAGGAATTACGGCGCACTTTATTGATGATGATTTTAAAATGCATCACATGGTTTTGGAGTGCGCACAATACGAGGGGGCGCACACTTCAACCGCTATTTCCGAAGCACTTCGAAAAGTATTGACGAAAATGAAAATTCTTGTTAAAGTTTTAATAATATGTAGTAACTGATAACGCCAGCAACATGTCCAAAGCTGTACTTACTAATATGACAAAACGACACTATGGCTGCCTTGCACACACCCTGAACTTATGCGTCCAAAATTGCTTAAACGCAAATGTTATAGACGATGATGCTCAAAGTCATCTATATAATGATTTGGAGTCTGACGAAGATGTAGGTGACTTTTCAGTTGATACAAATGTCAAAGTAAGTTTAACGCTAAAGAAAATTAAGAAAATTGTTAATCACATATGTAAAAAGAAGCCCTCAAGCTAATGAAAAACTTATGCAGTCAGGTAATGCTAGGGAAACAAAATCAACTTTCCCTGATTAACGATGTTAAGACTCGGTGGAACTCCACGTTTTTAATGGTGGAGCGTTCTGTGACATTAAAAGAAGCATTACGAATAACGTTTGCCAATTTGAATGCTCAACACTTGAAAAGTCCACACGGGAAATGTCAGGAGACAATTATTTTACAGCCAGTAAAATAATACCTGTTTCAATTGGTCTTATTAATAGAACCCAAAAAACGATTAACGAAGGAAAGGTCCTACATATACAAATAAAATGCACGACTGGGTCGCACGAACTTGCTCTTATGATAAGCAATTATTGCTTAGTGGCTGCATATATGGATTTAAAAAAAAATTTAAATAATTTCGAAAATTCTTTTATTTTTTAAATTAGTTTAAGAGTTTTCTCGGAAAAACAAAGTATGCAATAAAATTTCGAAGCTATACGTAAATCTAGGAAAAAAAAATATTGAAAATCGTTCGACCAGTTTTTTTTTAAAAAGGTTATTTTTCAAAAACTTTTCCAAAAAATATTTTGAAATTTATTTGGGTATGCAAATATATGGCAATCTGTAGTTTACATTTGAAAAAATAATTTTAAAAAAAATCAATATACCCGTTTATAACATATTTCGAAAACCAAAAAAATTTTTGAAAAAATTATAAAAAATCAAAAAAAAAAGTTTTTGAAAAATTTGAAATGCCATATTAATAAAATTATAAATGACTTCCTGTGGCCAAAATTTTATTGAAATCGAATGTATAAATTACGAGAAAATTTGATTTGAAAATACTGGTTCTATGAGAGGTACCGTTATAAGACAAATTTTGAAAAATATTTTCCAACCAAAAGATAGATTGTTTTACAAAAATAGCATCCTGAAAGTTTTATCAAAATCGTTAGAGCCGTTTTTGAGAAAATCAATTTTTTTCTTCACGATTGTATGGCAGGTGCCGTTATTTTTGGGCCTGGAGCAAAAATAAAAAATACGTTCCGAGGGACGGCCAAATCAATCCTAGATACCAAATTTGAAGCAAATCGGCCCATCCGTTCAGGCTCTAGAAGCGCGAACAGACAGACAGACAGACAGACAGACAGACAGACAGACAGACAGACAGACAGACGGACGGAATTCCCAGACCCACTTTTTTCGACTTCTCCATCATCGTAATGTCATGTGTGATTGTTATCTCGAAATTTTTTTTCTGCACGAATCCATAACTTGCCTTATAGTACCTATAATCGCAAGTAAAAATGGCTGAAAACTTATTAGAAAATCTAAAAACAAGGTTCGCTAATGTAGAATCTAGCAATACAATAGCTTCAAATTCGTATTTGGATCCGCGATTTGAGCACCATGTTTTTTCTAATAAAACAGCCTTCCCTTAAGTGCTGTGCAAAGAGACATTACAAACTGGGTAACGCACAACATACAATCTACAATTACAAACCAAATTCCACGAGACGAACCCCAAGAGGCGGAGCCGGGTGAGGAGTTGTCTTATTGGACTGAATTTGACAGCAGAATTAGAAGAATGCAGCCAGTAACAAACGCTTCCACATCAGCAGTGGTTGAAATACAGAAATACCTCACCGAATTTAACTCGGACAGGAAAATTGACGACCCCTAACCTATTGGAGAGAAAACAAAAAAAATTACCCAAATTTAAGTGAGCTGGTCAAATTGAGGTGTTGTATGGTCGCAACAAGTGTCCCATGTGAACGCCTTTGTCAAAGGCAGGAATTATCGTTACAGAACGTCGTGCGAATTTATAACCAACAAAAGTGAATAAATTATTGTTTCTAAATCAAAATTTATAAATATGGCTTTTGAGGTTAAGCATTGGAGTCTTCAAAGATTTTTTTTTTATAAATTAATTTAACACATTCACATGCATTCAAGATTCACTTTAAGAAAAAGACACTCCAACTATATATTTATCCGTTTTTTTTTTAAATTATAATATCGAATTGAATTACTTTTACGTTTAACTTCCATCTTTATCATTTACTAGCAAAATTCCTAAGTGATAGTACTATAGGTTTTATACACATTGAGTGTCACGACTTAAGGGAAGTACGCAGCTCGAGCTAAATTTTAGTTCACGTTCTCTCCAAACCTTAGCTAAAATCTTTCTAAATTTTGACATAGGAAAGTTGTGCAGAATATGTGATTAAAATGGGGACTTAATGTAGAAAATGTCAAACAAAATTTTGTTTGACGAATTTCAAGTGCCGTTTTTGAAAGTTTTGGAAAAAACTTCCCAGGATGTTTACCTGAGTTTACTTGAGAGGCGGTTTTGTTTTCCGTATCGCTATAACTGGCCCAATATGACGTCATAACAGCGTTGCTAAACTCACGTTAAAGTACCAAATAGTTACGAATTGTTATTATTTCCAAATCACATCCATGATATGAGTTAATATTGTTCATCTTTCAAAATTTGAAGTTTTGCATTAAACAATTAGAAGCCTTTATTGAATTATTAAAAATTAAAAAACGATTTGGGCAGCAAGAACGTCTTTATTTTCTTTGAGTGATTTACAACATAAAAAAAATGGATATTTCGCCAATTTTGAACGATAAAGGAGAATAATTTCCTTTGTTCCTCCATATACAAAATGTTTAAAGTGGTCGTTTGACACTTCAAAAATGAATCCTAAATATTTTGTAAGGAACCACACAAATTCCAACAGGACACTTCAACGAATTTTTTGACATAAAAACATAAATGGTAAGAAACAAAACGCACCACTTGCCTCAAACACAAAAAAGAAGGTACAAAGACACTGCAACTCTTTTCTCTCGTGCCTAAATCACTCCTAGGTGGACCTATGTGCCTCCTATGAAAAATCTTCTTCTCAAAAATTAATAAGATTGTATATACACTCTTATCTAGGTAGGTTTTTATTTTATTCTTTTTGATCAAAACATAACTTGAAAGTTGAAACTTTGATTAACTTCATTTTTCGTTGGGTTTGCAACAAAAATAATCAAAAATTAAACAGGTTCATATGTAGGGGGCATAAGGGACCACCTTATTCCTCTGTGCCCCAACAAGAATGCCTTTAAAAAATAAATCGACGTGTTTAAATCGCAAAACTAAAATTGCACAAAGCACCACTAAACTCACTGTTTTCGATATATAAACTTTAAATTATTATTACATAGCCTTAACATTGTAAACACACAAACTTTAATAGACTGTTTTTGTAAACTTACCTTAAAAAACAATTAATTTTAATTTATTCAATCTCAAAGCACTTGTACACACAAAAGACAATAACCAACTGAGGAGATAGATGGGCGTTTTTATTATTTCCTATAACTTTTTGGCTAAGTCACTTACTTATCGTTTTAAACAGAAAGTCCTCTGTGCCCCGTTCTCCCCTACTCATAATAAAATATACATCAGCTGATTTTAAAGTGGCTTTACATGGACAATAATCATAGCGCAGGGAAGATGAACACGTTCATCTTCACTATAATTTTCAAGCTGCATCCATCAATACGTCTGCATTTTGGCTTTCCCTACTACAACTAATAAAGATATGGCATTGCGCATGATGCCATACAAAACGCCAAACTATTGTCAAACTCCGTCTGTTCTTCAAACGTAGAGCGCACAAATCCATAGACATACTATATACATGTAAATTATGTCAATATGTAGAATGTATAGGGAGTAAAACGACACAAAAGTTAAACTGGAAGCAAAGAGGATATATATAAAGAGTCCCATCTTGTGTCTTGTTTTGATTTTGCCTACAAGCTACAGCTGTCAAATGTTTCTTTTTGTTAAACATGTGTGCGTAAAAAACGCACACAAAAACAAAAACCCGAACCACACCTCGTACCAAACCAATTTCCCCACCAAGATTGTACACACTGGAATTATTAAGTTGAGATAACACTTCGAAGTATTGCATTACATTATTTCGAGATAATAATTTTTTTGTTTTTTTTTTTTTTAATCACGTATTATATTTTTGGTCACACACTATAATTAACAAGAGAAATCAAATAATTGTTTTTGAGACTACTGAACATTTATCAGAAAAACCTAACAACGGACTGTAGACAAACAAAACTAAGACTGTGAGAAATAAAAGAGATTATGTAAATTAAAACTTAAATCAATTTAAGATTTATTTATTACAATTTATATTATATTTTATGTGCTAAGCGTTTCGGAAATTAAATTCCCATCTTCTGGAACTAATTAACCAAAATTAATCAAGAATCTATTAAACTTTCGCGCTATTATGTTGTACGTTTTTTTCTTATCGATAGATTCTTGATTAATTTTAAGTAATTAGTAGTGCCAGAAGATGGAAATTTAATTTCCGAAACGCTTAGCACGTAAAATATAATATAAGTTGTGATATAAGATTTATAATAAATACAAAATAAATTGATTTAAGTTTTAATTAACATAACCTCTTTTATTTCTCACATTAACCACGCAACTTGGAGACTCCCACCACAAAATGAAAATAAATCTGCCTTACTACTTATAAACTATAACCTGTTGCCGGTTTGCTTGTAAGCGTAAACTAACTCTTGAAGTAGCATACACGAATGTAGCACTGTACTCAAACAAAAATGGTTTATGCCATTTCGTTTGTTGTTGTTTTGCAGCGCAGCACGTTCATGAAGTTGGAATCGGGTCGACTTGTACTTCAGCTACTTTCTGTGCTGCAGCTGCAACTTCAAACTGTAAGTGCAACGGCGTGCGGTCTATTCATAACAACCCGCCATTTTAAATTTCGAGAATAAGTTTTATTCATTCAATTTTAAAAATTCATCCTTAATTTTGAAACAGATGAGCTGTGAAATAGTAATCTAAAAAACAAAACATCGATCACTTTTCCATTGAGATTAATCGCCCCTTACCAACTCACTGTATGGTCTCTCTTTTTGCCTACAAGCTAAAAGATCAGCTGATATGCCATTTATTTTGAGAGTGTGACGCTCTCCCTTGCTTTTAAAACCCATTTAGCACATACACCTAAAAAATAAATGGCATACGCAGGTATAGTTGCCATTACAAAATGTACAGAGGGAGATGTACACGTATTCACAGATTGGAAAAAATATTTCGAGGGTGTTTCAGGCAAGAGGAGTACGAGTTGGCGGTCTGTATATTGGTCTGTGGTGCAGCCCTTCTTTAAAAAATGTCAAGTGTGTCGTCTCCATTAAAAAGCCTCTTCAAACACGATTTCTGAATTTTTGTTTTTGTTTCCCCTTCATTTTCAGAAGATGTGGATGGAGAAATCCGACTGGGAACCACTCGGAAAAGAAAATGAATTACAATGAATACAATACAAAAGAGACCGCGAAAATTGAAGCAGTGGAGGATGGAACGTAGGAAAAATTGGACTCTATATATATATCCTCTTTGACTGGAAGGCAAAAACGAGAAGGCGCAAATTCAGGTGTTCTTATGCCGTAGATGCGCAGACCAAATCAAAAATGAAAATTAGAAGGTGTTATCTCTAGTAATTATATCATGGGCTGAAAGCACAAAAGTGTTTATTCTAGTACAATTTTCATTCCTTTGCAAGATAACGGGTTTTTATTTTACCCTGTATCCCTCAAACTGTTTAAATAAAAATAAATTATAAACTATAAACTAATAAAAATAAATTATTATTATCATCAGCAAAATTGTTAATTTTTCATGAATAAAGTCTTCTATTTGGAATATATCTTCTAAAAATCTAATAGCTTTTTACTCAAGCAGTGATTCAATGTTGAAAATATCTTTAAATAAGCACATATGTACACATTTAGTATTGGAGTAAGGGCCCCAGCAAGGCAAACCAAAATACTGCACGTCTTATTTTGAAACGTTTTTAACTTCAATACGGGAACCGAGATATCTCTTGGAAACTCCCCGCAAGAACATTTGGTATCTAAACCCACAACATTCGACATATATCTGTAAACGTGCGCAGAAAGGCAATCTATAAACACATTGTATTTTCAGAACTCAATGCTACAGCAAAAAGCAAGATGCTCAACTGCTTCTCCAAGAGCCCTTTGATGGCAATCAAAGTGATTTGTAAAACTACAGGAAACTTCATCAACCACAGTCGCCGCGTTAAAACTTGCACCCGGTCGTACCAATCGAAGTCAAAGTCAAACAAGCGGGCCTCAAACGTTCCAACAATAACCCATCGATTAGATGGCAAGCGAGTATTAAGAAATATATATAATTAATTTTTATTGTTGCAAACGAAAAGATACAAAATAATACATTAAGAAGTTAAACTTAAAATGAAGTGTTCATGCTCAGTCCTCCTCTTCGGATTCTTGACTTTCCACGTCGTCGCCATTACTCTGTGCCATGAAGTCATAAATTGCGTCAAAGGCAGCTGCGTCCTAAGCGGGAATATAAAGTTAAATAAATTAATATGGTTATACTTTGAGCCAAGACTATAGATATTTTTTTACAAAAAATACGATTGACTACGTTTTGTATAAAGCAATTTTTTCTAGTGTTCTAGTGTTTATTTTGAAAATCTGGATCTTATGATTATATAGGTATATGTATGTCTACGTTAGACATTTTACTGGAGAATAAAATTTTAAGCCTTGAAATATGAAACATCAAGCCACATTGGTTTCAAACTGAACCAAGGATATCCGATCGAATATTTTCTTACTTTCTTCACATTTCGACGAGATTATCACGAAACTTTTAACGCTAACCTAAATAACTACCTTGTCCGCTGGCCGGGCGGAGCAATTCAAAAGGATGAGGTATTAAAAATGCTATTGGATGTACAACCCAAAGCTGTAAAGCTTATAGAACGCACGACCATGTGATTGTAAGATCGATCATAATTACATCATACATCGTGCGTCGTGCCGTTTGGCACACAGGACAATTTGTGGTCCTAAGCATGTAGCATTTGGGATGGGAAAAACACGCCCTGCGTGGAGATAGTACCTACTTAAGAACAATGAATCAAAACAAAAGGTATCAAGAATACCAAAGAATTTGTTTATTCGAAGATCTTATAATGTTGAATTCTTTTTGTGTTCCAAGCACATGTGTTTTTAAGATATATTATGCTCTTACCTCCTCCTGAATGGGAATGACTCTATGTGCCAGGCCCCAAAAGGCTGCTACATCTGGGGATACAACTGGAGTCAGAACCAAAATTGTCCTACCCCAATATAACGAAACGTGAAGGCTACATGCTACATCGATAAGCGTTGATGAGTCCATTGTTTTTAGTTATTTTCAAGCTAGCTCAAAATTTAGGAATATTGACAACACGGCGCGGCGTAGAAGCGTAACGTTAACAATAATGCCTGATTCACAACCTCTGAAAAATCAGAACGAGAAAAAGTGACAGCGATAATCGCGACGCTCTCGTCTCGTCGTGACGCGAGGTTGTGACTTGTGAATCAGGTATAACTATATAGATACTAGCGGTACCCGGCGCGCGTTGCTACGCCCAAAAAAACATTTATGTGTATTTAATGTGATTTTAAATTTATTTATATATTTTATCTCAATGCTAGCGGATAAGCAATATTTTTCGTAGTTTTGGTTGGTGTATAAATATACTAATTTTTTGGCATACACACAAAGTGCAGTTAATTTGATTGTTAAACTGAACATGATAACATTGATTTAATTGTGGCTTGAATATTTTGCTGCATTTGACAACAATTTGGGAAAGTAAAATGTCATTTGTTGTGCGATTCAATTCCTTTTCCGATGTTCAAAAGTTGTTTGGAAAATGTTTGGATGGACGATTCTTGCACCAAATGGACACGCACGTTCGTTGAGAGTTTGATTTTCCATAAAACAGTTCCATAAATATGATGCTTTTATTCAACGAAAGGAAAACATTTTTATAAAAAAGTTGAAAAAAAAAACTTTGCCAAAAGCCCGCATTTTGCTGTCTTCCACCTAGGCATTCCGCTTAAAAATTTATGAAAAAAACCAAAAAAGAATTTAAAAAAAGAACTGAACCAAAATTGTTTGGCTTTGATTAATTGAAGGAAAGAAAAATTCTTCAACAAGGAACTGTGAATAAATCTTCATGAAATAAAGTGGCGGTAGCTGTTTCCAAATCAGAATAAAGTGCACCATTTGTTCGCACGAACTTGTTCTAATGTGTGATACTGGTCGGTGCCGTGAAATAAGGCTGTACGAAATAAGGCCATATTTCAAAAATTGGCCTTATTTCACTTTGTAATTGTGAAAGAGGGCCATAATCCAACATATGGCCTCATTTCACTTTGACGAAGTGAAATAAAGCCAAAATGCCCTTATTGCGCTTTAAGTTTAGTTGGCCTTATTTCACTTTCAGTAAGTGAAACAAAGTCTAATGTGCGGGTGGATTTTGCTGATATTTCCAATTAAAATATAACTAAAACGAAATTTCTCCCATTACACCTTATAGTTTTGATAACCTGATTACACAATTCTTCATTATTATAGTCCTGTTGAGAAAACAACCTTCATTTTAAGTGACAGTTAAATGAAACAAGAAATTTAATGAGCAATATTTTATTTGTATTTGATTTAAATAAGTAAATAAAGTATTTTGAATTGAAGTCAGTTTAAATTTTAGAAAGTTGTTGAAAGTGATAGCCTAAAATTGTCGCAAATTATAATATTAAAAACCGAAATGTTTCAGTTTTAAATTTGGAGAGTTTTTGAAAAGAATAGGTAGCTATAATATGAAAAGAAATAGTTTTGTTTTTGTTTTGGAGAGTTTTTGAAAATAATAGCCCAAAATTCGCGCGAATTTTGGGCTATTATTTTCAAAAACTCTCCAAAACAAAAACAACTATTTCTTTTCATATTATAGCTAACTATTCTTTTCAAAAACTGTCCAAATTAAAAACAGAAATAATATTAATATTATAATTTGCGACAATTTTTGGCTATCACTTTCAACAACTCTCCAAAATTAGGACTGAAACATTTTAAAAGCTTCGGTTTTAATTTTGGATAGCCTAAGCTGGCAGTGTTAATTTTGGAGATTTTGTCAAAAATAATAGATAGTCGCACATCGCCCAAATTTTCTTAAAAAAAAAACTGCAGCTTTTAAAATATTTAATTTATTGATGTACAGCTTTTAAAGTTTTTTCAATATTACATTAAAATATATGCGCAAATATACTGAAAGTTTGTGTAATCCAAAACAAAAACAACTATTTCTTTTCATATTATAGCTAACTATTCTTTTCAAAAACTGTCCAAATTAAAAACAGAAATAATATTAATATTATAATTTGCGACAATTTTTGGCTATCACTTTCAACAACTCTCCAAAATTAGGATTGAAACATTTTAAAAGCTTCGGTTTTAATTTTGGATAGCCTAAGCTGGCAGTGTTAAGTTTGGAGATTTTGTCAAAAATAATAGATAGTCGCACATCGCCCAAATTTTCTTAAAAAAAACTGCAGCTTTTAAAATATTTCATTTATTGATGTACAGCTTTTAAAGTTTTTTCAATATTACATTAAAATATATGCGCAAATATACTGAAAGTTTGTGTAATGAAAAAACGCTCCATATGGCCTTGCTACACTTTCGAAAAGCGAAATAAGGCCATATTTGGCCTTGTTTCACAAATAAGTTTGGCTTTATTTCACTTCGTCAAAGTGAAAGGAGGCCATATGTTGAAATATGGCCCTCTTTCACAATTACAAAGTGAAATAAGGCCAAATTTTGAAATATGGCCTTATTTCGTACGGCCTTATTTCACGGCACCATACTGGTCTTGGGACTTGGGATTTTGGGAAAAAATTATAAGTTAAACAATCATATGCACATTTATTAATCACTTAAAAATCTGTAGTCAAAACTTCTTTTGCAGTTTTGAATTTTAAGGAAAAACATTTTCAAAATTGTTCGAATAGTTTTTTTTTTTCAAAAAACATATTTCAACTTTTTTTTTAGTATACCTACCTATGCCAAAATCTGGCAGCTGGTAGTTCTTATCAGAAAACAAAGAATTTCAAAAATTTTAACAAATAGTTTTTGAATAAACCAAAAATTGAAAAAAAGTTCACTAAAAATAAACTCAAAAATTGATTTTTTTTCAAAATTTAAAAATTAATATTTTGTTTATAAAAGATCTTTCACATAAAATTTTTTATCGAAATCCGTCAAGTGGCTTACGAGAAAATCAGATTAAAAAAAACCGGTCCTAAGGGAGGTACTGTTATAAGACTTTTCCGGAAAAATATGTTTTAACAGAAACGTAGTTAACACAAAAAACTCAGAAAAGTTTATCAAAATTGTAAGAGCTGTTTTTGAGAAAAGTAAGTTTTTTGTTAAGATTCATGTGGCAGGTACCGTTAGTTTTAGAGCTGGAAAGCTAATTCCAAAACCACTTTTAAGGACGTCATAATAATACAGCCGTTTAGGCTGTAGGCAACTATACAGACAGACAGACAAACAGAATTGTCCGACCCACTTTTTTCGACTTCCTTATCATCGTAATGGTATAATTTGATCGTTAGAAATTTTTTTTTAAGAATGCATAACTTGCCTTATAGTACCTATATTCACAAGTAAAAAAATCTAAATAACATTCTTCGACGTTAGGCGCCGGCCGGTTAAAACTATTGTTAAAAACCATCATATTAACAATCAATGTTGAGGTATTTAGAAAGTGAAATCATTAAATTATTTTGTTGCCAGAAAAAGGTTGACTTTATTATCAACCCTCTCCAAAAAATTTCAATTTCATTTTTTTTTAGTACCTACTACCTACATTCATTGACGATAACTGCTATCTCTTTTTCTATACTGCTCTCTGCGATCGCTGCTCATTGAAAATAGCTCTTTAGCACACCCCTAGAAAGCGGAAGTGTTCATGAGAGTTGTATTTGTGACCAAGGAAACCGCACAATTTTTTTCACTAAAATATTTGTAATAGGAGGGCCGTAAATCAATAGTCAAAAATATAGAGGCTCTTTGCTCGACCTTCAATATCTCAGGAACCTTTAGTTCTAGAAAGTTGAAATATTCCCCAAAACAAAATGAGGGCCTCTAGAAACCACCAATTTTTTTTCAATAAAATATTTGAGGGGGGAGGGCTGTAAGTAAATCAAGTCACAAACCAATAGGCCCGTTTCTCGGCTTTCAATATCTCAGCAACTTGCACTTCTAGAAAGTTGAAATGTTCACGAAAGTTGTATGGGAAACCAAGGAAAACGCAAATTTTTTTCACTGCAATAATTGTAATAGTAGGGCCGTAATTCAATAGTCAAAAATATAGAGGCCCGTTTCTCGACCTTCAATATCTCAGGAACCTTTAGTTCTAGAAAGTTGAAATAGTCCCCAAAACAAAATGAGGGCCTCTAGAAACCACCAAATTTTTTCAATAAAATATTTGAGGGGGGAGGGCTGTAGGTAAATCAAGTCACAAATCAATAGGCACGTTTCTCGGCCTTCAATATCTCAGCACCATGCACCTCTAGGAAGTTGAAATGTTCACGAGAGTTGTATGGGTAACCTAGGAAAGCACCAAATTTTTTTCAACCAAATATTTGTAATGGGGGGGCTGCGAATCAGTAGTCACAAATAAATGGGCCCATTTTTGGGCCTTCAATATCTCAGCACCCTGAACTTCTAGAAAGTGGAAGTGTTCACGAGAGTTGTATGGTTGACCAAGGAAACCGCACAATTTTCTTCACTAAATTATTTGTAATAGGAGGGCCGTAAATCAATAGTCAAAAATATAGAGGCCCGTTTCTCGACCTTCAATATCTCAGGAATCTTTAGTTCTAGAAAGTTGAAATATTCCCCAAAACAAAATGAGGGCCTCTAGAAACCACAAAATTTTTTTTCAATGAAATATTTGAGGGGGGAGGGCTGTAGGTAATTCAAGTCACAAATCAAAAGGCCCGTTTCTCGGCCTTCAATATCTCAGCACCCTGCACTTCTAGGAAGTTGAAATGTTCACGAGAGTTGCATGGGTAACCTAGGAAAGCACCAAATTTTTTTCAACCAAATATTTGTAATGGGGGGGGGGGGGCTGCGAATGTCAAAAATAAATGGCCACATTTTTCGGCCTTCAATATCTCAGCACCCTGAACTTCTAGAAAGTGGAAGTGTTCACGAGTTGTATGGTTGACCAAGGAAACCGCACAATTTTTTTCACTAAATTATTTGTAAAAGGTTTAAATAATGTGCACGACTGGGTCGCACGAACTTTTAATAATTTATTATTGTTTCGTTAATAAAATCAATATATTTGTCTTATTATTTCCCTATAATAACAAAATTATTACAGATTATATTCATTTATAAATAGCATAGGAACAACATTTTCCTCAACCCAACCATGAAATCCCCCACCACCGTCATACACCCAGCCCACCCACATTTCCCAACAACCCATCCACTATTTTTGACAACTTTTTCCTCACTACCAACCGTCAACCCCAACTGCCAACCAGCTACAAACCATGTTTGTAAATTTTGTCTCACCCACCACCAACACCCTCCTCTTAATCCATTCCTCCCGCACCAACATAACCTACAACCACCAAACAACATCCCGCACAAGGCACTAACCCTCAAGCATTTTTCAAAACTGCACCGACAAATTTTTTTTCTGATTGGTAAAAAAAAATGATACATTTATTTCACCCAAACCCACTCCCCATCAACCCTCAACTCCCACCCCCAACTCCTAACCAACCACCCACCATGTTTGACAATCTTTTCCTCATCCCGCCACACTAACTCCCCCACCCGTAACTACCCACTCTACCTACAACTACCAACCAAATCCCCCACCAGTAACCACCCACCGCACCTATAACTACCAACCAACCACACAGAATGTTTGTCAATTCACCTCCCCCCCCCAAGATCAAATCAAATCCCCCACAAGTAAACACCTACCCCACCTACAACACACCACCCACCATTTTAGTCAATTTTTCCGTCCAACCAACTATCCACCATTTTTGACAATTTTTTCCACAACCCCACCCCCTCGGCAACCACCCAGCCTACCTACAACCACCAACCAAGCACCCGCAATTTTTGACAATTGTTCACCTTCCCCCATAGCCCCCCATATACCCCTCCACCACTACAACCCCACCCACACCAACGACCACCCAATCTACAACCACCAACCACCCAACACTTTCCACTTTGAAAAATGTTATCAAGCGTCATGCTTTCTATTCTTTTTTGCAAAGTTAGAAACCTCTTCTTTTATTTTGTGTTTAGACCAAAAACTTTTAGTGAACCGTTTTTGAAAAACAAATTTTTCCAACTAAAAATTTCGAAAAAAACGAAAACTAAATTTCAATTTAAATTTTTTTTTAAATTTTACGTTATTAAGTACTATTTTTGTTTTCAAAATTGCTTAATGCTCTTGTTAAATTCAAGTCAAACACTGGAAACCGTTTAGTTCTAGGACTTTTTGTTGCAAAGTTATTCAATAATTCATATTTTAAATTCCTAATTACTGATAGAAACTAAAAAGGATACATAAACACCTGCAAGTTTTAAACCTCTGGTCCAACTTAAATGATTTATACCTTTTCCAATTCAAATTTGTCTTAACAACTAAAGCTATTCTTATCATTACTTATAAACAGCAATTCTTACTTAATATGATTCGAAATTATTCTGTTACGATTTCTGCACGTCCAAAACATCAAAGCGAGGGCTAAAGGAACGATGGAAACCCCGGCTGTCATTCTAAATAATGCATTTTTACGCCAGCCTGACGCGGTTCAAGGCAGGTTGCCGAACCAAGGCACACTGAAAAAAGTTATACAGAGGCGAAGGATGGTGGTCGACGCTGTGCCAGCGCAACCGTTAGTGTTGAGCGACCTTCGCATACCCGACCCAATTTCCCGGTTTGAAGCAAGCCCAGGAGTGTTTGAGAACTTCCTACTTTTTGATTCGGGCGTAGGAAGCTCAAACCGGATCTTGCTTTTTGGGCGTGAAAGCCACAGAAGTTGGGTTGGGGGTATGAAGAAGGTGATGTAATTTCATATAATATTCATTTTTCAATAGGTGAACGTCGTTATGGCAGAGAGAGGCGGATTTGTCTTTCCGGTAATATACGGCCTGCTTCCAAATAAATTGGAAGCCACATACCGGCAAGTGTTTGCAGCCATAAAAAACATTTGGCCGACGTTTATGCCGGAAAGCATCTCGTGCGATTACGAGCTAGCCGAGATCAATGCCATAAGGACGGAGTTTCCTTACATTGAAGTCCATGGTTGCTTCTTCCACCTGGTTAGGAATTTGAGGAAGCAGCTATCGGCAAATAATTTGCTTCAGCGCTACAATACAGATGCAGATTTTGCACACTCTGCAAAAAAAATAGTTGCGCTGGCGTTTGCACCTCTTGGGCGGCTAAACGAAGCGTTCGATGTCCTCGTTACCGAATTGCCGTTGGAACTTGTTCCAATATTATGTTGGTTCGAAGA
The DNA here is from genome assembly GCA_916050605.2 of Platycheirus albimanus. NCBI lineage: Eukaryota > Metazoa > Arthropoda > Insecta > Diptera > Syrphidae > Platycheirus > Platycheirus albimanus. The sequence continues at coordinate 263,047,190 of OU696696.1, read as the reverse complement.
TAATTACATGGGCCGACTAAATATTGGAGGCGACAGAAGGCCCGCGCGCTTTCCGGCCAATATATGGAACGTCCATGAAAGGACCTTGGCCGGTAGCGATAGGACCAACAACTTTGTTGAGGCCGCCCACAGGAGGATGCAGATAGAACTGGGCGTCGACCACCCCACAATATGGCGCTTCATAACCTCCCTGAAGAAAATTCAAAGTGAGGGAGATAAAGTTTATGCGGAATTTATACGGGGGAAGAACCCCCCACAAAACGCGCAGCGCAAAATATGTTAGGGCCGATGAGAGAATAAAATCACTCGTAGTTCAGCTGAACAACAGCCAGCGAACTATGAGTGAGTTCCTGAGAGGACTTGCTTTCAATTTTAATATGGATTGAGAATTTGAACAAGAGTCCTAAATTGAAGGTATGCATTATACTTTTTTTATAATTTCATGGATTCATGTGTACCTTTTCAAGCGAAGCGAAACCACCTGATGCCGTTTTCATCATACAAAACAAACGGTTCTCAAATTGATCTCGAGCACTTTTTGCTTTCCATGGAGTGAAAAAAAGCAATCTAATTAGTAAGTAAGTAAGTAACTAAGTTAGTAAGTAAGTTAGTACATAAGTAAGTTAGTAAGTAAGTTAGTGAGTAGGTTAGTTAGTAAGTTAGTATAATAGGTACATTATATATGTACATATTTAAATTATATTGTAAGATTGTGTATATAAATAGTTATAGTAGTTAATATTATTTATAAAAATAAAATACTGATTCATGTAATATAACCAATTTTTTATTAAAAAAACTTGGTTGTCTGTAAAGTCGGTTTGCGGACAATAATTTTACGTGATAACCTTGCCTTTGTCACCTTTCGGACATCATGCCATTAAGAGGTTTGTATATGCTTCGAGCTTGGACGAATTCTTTTAGCTCCATTTCTCGGTCCCATTCTAAGATGAACTGGTCTTTTTTTGCAGGTTTGCTTCTAAAAACTTTTCATAGCGATCTTGTTTTGTTTCGTTACTGGCAAAAGTTTTAAAAATCTCAGATGAATTTCCTGGGAGGAAGAAGAAAAAAAGAATAAGAAAATAAACCTTTTTGTGTACAAAAAAAAACTTACCAATCGATTTTATTTTTTAAGCTTCAGACAGACTGTATTTTCTGGTTCTTTATATTTTGCGCTTAGTTGGCACTTACTCGTATGTAATCCGACAAGACCTCTGTGCCCTGTGACAGTACAACTATGCTATGATCATAGCACAGGACGTCTGTGTAGCGATTTTGTGTCAGGTTATTTCGCATCCTAAAAAAAACAATAATAAATAAATTATCCAGGTAAAAAAAAACTTGGTTGTCTGTAAAGGCGGTTTGAAGACGATAATTTTACGTGATAACCAGTTAACAAAACAGTTTATGTGTAGGTTGTATCTCCACACTTACAACCACCCACCATTTTTGAATTTTTTGTTCTCACCCCTTCCCCCCAAACATAAACCCTTTACCCCAACATACAACCAATAGCCTACCATTTTTTACAATTGTTTCCTCCCCCACACAGTAAATACCCCCTTCTTTGCCACCAACAACCACCAACACCACCTACAACCACCACCAACCATCCACACCGCCTATAACCATCAACCAACCACCCACTATTTCTGACAATTCCTTCCCAAACACCAAATCCAACCACCAACCCACCTACAACCGCCAACCAACCACCCGCCATACTTGACTATTCCCCCACCAAACCATACCAAATGCCCCACCCCAATCCCATCTTTTTAAGATTATGTTAATATAATACAATTGTTATTTTCAGAGGTGCGCCAAGGTTTCGAAAGTCCAAAAAAACCTTATGGTGGAGTTTATGTTGGACCATAAGAAGTTTTCTAGGGGCCAGTTCACTGGCTTGAACAGCCGGGAGGACCAAGCCAGCACTTGGGAGCTGCTGACCTCAAGGCTTAACTCCGAAGGTCCAGCTATTAAAACTGTGGACCAGTGGAAAAAGGTGGACACTTCGACCCAAGACACTTCGCCCCGCATGATGCGACCCAAAGACACTTCGATCCAAGTCACTTCATCCCGGAAGTCAAATTCGTCCCAAGCAAATCGTACCGGAAATTAAAAAACACACCAAAATTTAATGGTTGGTGTATTTGCTTCGTTATTTTTAAAAATGGTTCGTGAATTTGATTTTTAAAAACAGATTTCGCGACCCTCTTTTGCTTTTGCGAGGAAATCTTCTACGATCCGTGTGCCTTTCGCTAATTGGGTGGAAAAAACATTTGTGCAAGGAATTTTTTTTGCAAAGGCTGTTGCAGACATCAACTCAAGAAGATTCGCTCGTCTTATAAATTGATCTTAGTTAAGAAGATGTAGATCTTGCATTGCTGTTGGAGGCAAACAATTTGAACATTTGTTATAGTTATAACTAATCGAAATAAACTTTAATGTAATTTTGGTTGAAAAATTGAATTTTATTTCAAACTTAAACCAAAAAATAGAAATGAATCACTATCTGATAGCCCTTGGAAGTCTGGGCCTGATGCTGCTAGTAGTTACTTATAAATAATAACGGTCACTAGCCTCGAACTTAAACTTAGACGAGAAAGCCTGGAGTACATTAAAAATTTTTTTTTAATGAATTAAAAAGAATTATCTTAAAACCTGTTTATTTGAGAAAAACATTTTTTTTCCGTTATTAATGGAATATTCTCAAAAATCTTATACCGTTTTGGAAGGAGAATTGAACACGCCAACTTTTAAGGTAACTTGCCAAAATTTCGTAGTACATTTTTTTTACACTACAACCCATTGAATTAGGGTCATGTAAAAATGCTGCGTATTTAGTTGGGCGAAAAAGTGATATTTTCTTCAAAACTGATGCAGGTGTTTAAATTTTTTAATGCAATTGTTAGCGGGGTTATTCGAGGTTCCATAACAGAAAAAAAATTGAGAAAAATTAAGATTTGTAATCACGGCACTTGAAAGGCCGTCAGAGGGTGAGCATTTTTTCGATTTTTGTTTCGAATGCCTCTAACTTACAAAATACATGGCAACGATTTTTTTATTATTTTTCTGATAACTGTCACCATCTACCCTATCACCCGTTTTCGTTTTGACGTTGACTTTTGGGATACCCTGTATAACCCAGGTAGGTCGTATGCAAATAGCTGACATGATTGAAATGTGGGTAGGTTAGTGGATGGTAGAGTAAAATTTAATTTTTATATTGATAGGCTCATTATGTAAGTAGATACATATATACCTACATAGGTGTATGGTATGTTTTGGCTTTTTCATCTCGTTTTTTTATTATTTCGTTTTATTCGTTTCACATTTCGTTGTTTCCGCATTTTAATTAAAGTGTTTTTTGTTTATTTGGTTTATATATGCAACGTGAACTAAATTATTAGTCTTTTACCTAGGTACTTCGTTTAAAATTCATTTCGCCTTCTAGTACTAAGTTTTTCGATCATTTCGGTTTTAGGTTATTTCGATTTCAATTACTTCGCCATCATTTGTTTCGCTACGGGTTGTTTTTTATGCAAAGAGATCAAAAGCATTAAAATTCGAGCGAATTTTAATGCTTTTGATCTCTTTGCATAAAAAACAACCCGTAACGAAACAAACGATGGCGAAGAAGTTATTAAAGAAATTGATTCTTTTTAATTCTACAGATTGCTAAAAAAAATTTACTTCATAAAGAAAAAATATTTTATTCAACTAAATCATTTGACAAAATAGATATTAAAATTAAAAAAATATAAAAAAAGTTACATTGCCTGTTTCCGTTTAATAAAGTTTAATATTTGAAGCTAATGCTTTAAGAATGCCAATATCGGAATATTCATCTCGTTTTTTAAGAATATTCTTAATTCTAGTATCTTTATTTACATAATTTCTTTTTTTTTGTGGAATTAAATCACCTCTTAAAATCTTTTCGATGGCAGTTTCAACATTTTTGATTTCTAATAAGCTCGAATACCCCAATGTTTGAAGCACCTATGAAGAAATACGATTTGGAGGCAAAAAAGAAAGTGCGCCTATCTGTCGAATTTTCAGGGAAAATTCCGGTTCAGAGCCATACTTTTTTTGTAAGCCACATTTTTGAATTTGGCGGTAGATCGATTGAAAAAGGTGGAAACTACACCCTTTAGGAACACAATCTACAAAACAATTTCTAAGACTATTAATTGCAGCCTTTTCGAAATCCATCACACAAAGTCTTGGATTCAAATTAATTAATTAAAGACTTTGAAACAACAGGTCATACAATGGCTTACTTTTTCCAGTCATAAGTGCATAGACCATTGGGTAAACTTTGAAACTGTCATCAACACTACAATTAATTGTATACAATTGATAAAACAATGTTGGTACGACTTTAAACGTCCCATCCATCATCCACATATCACTCTTTTCCAAACGCTTTACATTTTCTTTATTTGTCATTAAGATAATCCTGTCTTTACCTTTCAAAATGTCTTCTACTATAAAAAGCTCTTCATCTAAATACTTTATATCATCGGGAAAAACAAAGTCTATTGAACTTAGAGATTAGCGCTTACTTCAAGACTGCAACTAGGTATATTGTCTTGTATGATTTTACTACTTCCATTTGCACTTCTTTTAGCACATATTTTTATTTTTTCCAAAACATCCGCGACCGGCTTTCGCAAAGCATTTGGTTCGTGGTTATGTTCTCCAGTCCACGAGTTTATTAAATGATTTTCTTCCACTTTTATTGTATTTAAACTCACTTTACAATTAGAGCTTTTATATTTTTTTTAATTCACAACACCATTTATATTTTTTTTCTTTAATTTCCACAAAATCGCATGAGAAGCCTCTTATCGATTTAAAAACGTTGCAAATAGCTTTTTTATTCATTTCAAAATTGTTTTGTTAAGTCGTTTGGAACGCGGTTATAATCACACTAAAGACAAAAGAAAAAGAAACCCACGCCTATGTAATAAATTCTAATAAAGACGAAATGTGAAATAAACCGTTAGCGAGATAACCTTAACCTTAATACCTCATTGCACTTTTAACGAAAATGCAAAACCAGTAAATAGAGAGAGAAAGAAATGCGAAGCGATCGTAGGGCGAAGTGATTTAAGAACGAAGTAAAACAAAAACAAAGTCAAAATAAATGAATTAAACAGTTATAATTATAAGAAAATCGAAACAACCAAAAATCGAAGTAAAAAAATCAAAACAATAGGCACCCCTACATAGGTATGTACCTATAGGTTATTTATTGTTAGGAAGGTAGGAAGATACCCATACATATTTTATTGTGATAGGATGTTACATTTAGATATACATAGCTAAATGCACAAACTATTATGATTTAAAGGTGCGTTTTATTTTTTATGTAATTTATGTAAAAAAAAAATGTTTTTCAAATAATTTCAAGTGCCGTAATGAATGCATTACAATGTTCTTTTAACAATTGTTTTCAAAGTTTTGGAAAAAAAAATGTTTACCAATTTTTTTTTTTTTTTTTTTTTGATTTTTTAGAAATGACTTTCTAGATCACGAATATATGCATTTTTGAAGTCGCTAGGTCGCTTAGTTTAGCCGCAAATCAAGTTTAAAGGTGTCGACATTGATAGCTCTAGCACGTCTGTTTAGCCGCAAATCGCCTTTAAAGATAAAAGTCGATTTTTAATATATACATTAATTGAAAGGTGACTCCTCCTCCCCCTCCTCCTACCGACCAATTGCACTTACGTCCCTTCTTCCCAAGGTCATGGAAACGCTGATAAATCGTCAGCTGAATATCTCGAAGATCGGGAGCTTTTAAATGACCGGCAATACGGCTTTCGCAGCAATCGTTCCACTGGTGATCTGATGGCATATCTCACCGAACAGTGGAACAAATCTGTGCATCGCTTTGGCGAAAGCAAGATTATTGCGCTTGATATTTCAAAGTCATTTGATAGAGTTTGGCATGAAGCTCTTTTATCGAAAATGCGTGCATTTGGTATCGGTGATATTCTTATTCGTTGGATTAGAAGCTATCTTCTGGACCGATCAATACAAGTTGTATTAGACGGTTTCAAGTCTGATCTCCGCAAAATAAATGCTGGTGTACCCCAGGGCTCCGTTCTGTCTCCGACTCTCTTTTTCATTTTTATAAATGATCTCTTGTCTGTGACTTCTAATCCATTAAATTGTTTTGCTGACGACTCAACCCTCAGAAATCGTGTGGAGTTTAATGCGTCGAAAACTCAATGCTGTCTTTTGTCGTTGAAGCTAAACATACCCCCTATGCCATTATCCATGAATGGTACTTGCATCGAGGAGGCCGAAAAGCTATCAGTACTCGGTATGTGTATCAGTGACAATCTTCGTTGGAATGATCCTATACTTGAGATTGCCAAGAATGCTGCAAGATGCTTAGGCTTTCTTAATAGATGCAAGAAGTTTTTCACCCCTTCTGATCTGGCTGCAATTTACAAAGCGTTTATACGCCCTAAACTCGAGTATAACTCCCATCTCTGGGCAGGTGCTTCTCAAACTTTTCTCCACCTACTCGACAGAGTTCAGAAAAAAACGTTAAAATTGATAGGAGAGAGAAACATTATGGAAACATTTCCGTCACTCGAACATCGACGAAATGTCTCATGTCTTTCCTTATTTTACAGATTCTTTTACAAAAAATGCTCACTCGAAGTAGCCAGCTGCGTTCCACCCCTTAAACATTTCCCCCGTAATACTCGTCTTGCTAGGAACGCTCATCAGTTTACACTTGAGCCCAATTTCGGACGTACCGTGAAATATAGAGATTCTTTCTTTAGCCGTACAACACGAATGTGGAATGGATTGCCTGGCACAATTTTTCCTTGCCATTTTGATCTTCAAACATTCAAGATCAATGTTCATCGACACCTCCTTTCCCTTCCTTCCTAACTTCCTATCGCTCGCGCTGTGACTTATCATTAAAAGGGCTATAACAAACCCCTTGAGCGCGTGTGCATTATAAAAAAAAAAAAAAAAAGGTGGCACTTCCTAAGTTTAGACGCAAAAATTTTTGTTATTAAGGCTTTAATATATATATACTCATGTATATGTACTTATCTATTTTATAGAGTTCTGAAAAGAACAAAATATCAAACTATACACGGTCACCGCCAAACGTGGTGGCCGTTGATATTTTTGGTGCGAGCCTTATTATCTGTAAAAGCCATTTTTCGTACAAGCCGATTATTGCTCAGCACCGGCAGCCGATTGAGTCCACACATAAACATAATTGCTTTCTGTGGAACAAATAAAACAGCATCAAAATATATACTGAAACAGACACATAATTTTAAAAGGTTTGGAAGGAGAGTGTCCGGAAGCAGCGAGAAGGACGTTGGTTCGAATCCGACAAAGAAAAAATTTTTTTCAATTTTGATCTTTTCTTTTTTTTAAGTTGTTCTATTCTTTTTTTTATTTCAAACTTGTAGTTGTTAGTTAAATTACCTTTAGCAGTTTTTTTTTTGTGGGGGGGGGGGGTGATTAACAGGGGGCAAAAAATTTCAACTTCCTAAGTATTATGGTTGCTCAGGAATTTGAAAAGGAATGTTTGGGCCGCCTTTTTCAAAACAAGCCCCCTGTTAATCGCACATCCCCAAAAAAAATTAAGCAGGGTTTCTAAGCCTATATATGGCTTGGCGAAATATTTCAACTTTCTAAGTATGATGGCTGCTCAGGCATTTGAAAAAGAATATTTGGGCCGGCTCTTTTAAAATAAATATTAATTAAATTAGAAATAATTTCCATTTTTCTTCACTCTTACCAACCTTTGTGAAGTAAGGAGTACCTACCTATACATACTGTTTGTAAAAAATATGGCATCTTTCATTTAAGGTGCCTTTACATGGAGCTGCAAGCTCTGATATGCAAAAAAAGAAGATGCAAAATCAATAAATCATACTTGTGTCATAGAAAGGGAAGGCAAAAATGCAGACGTCTTCATGGATGCAGATTATAGGAAAATTATAGATGCAGCTTGAAAATTATAGTGAAGACGAACATGTTCATCTTCATTGTCTGCACTATGATTGTTGTTGTTGCGTTTTCGTCTGCATTTGCAGCTTCATGTAAAGCCACCTTAATTCAACTCGTGGATAGCCTAAGCTCCATTACGAAGGGCTTATTTATAATAAGCACCGAACTACGCATATAAAGTCAACATGAAGGTGCGAGAAATACGGGAGTCTAGGGTGGCGTGGAAGGGCAGTTGTAATGGGTTCAGAGACCATTATGACTGCCGAGCAATCATGGTCCTTCCCCGGTCGAGTGCGAAATAGCCACAGTGATGCAGACGCTGAAGACCCAAGCCACTGCTTCTCAAGAGACTAAGGACAGTAAGTATACGGGCTATGGAAGGTGTTTCTGCACCTTCTTTGGCCCGTCTTCCGGACTTTGACTCTTTGCGAAAAGCAAGCAGTGTCGAGGGAAAGAAACCGCCGGCATCAGACATTGGCTATTCCGCACACCCGGTCCGATATTGATATCTCCGCTAACCTGTTAGTCACCAAGATGGCAGTGCCAGAAAATGTTTTGCTGGCTGACACAGGCAGAGGGGATGAGAACCGAATAATTATATTCGGTCCTGTATCGGATCGGGAAAGGTTATCCCGTTGTAGGACCTGGTTGCTAGATGGGACATTCAAGTTGTGCCCAGAAATGTTTTACCAGTCATTCATGGCTCATTTGACAACCAGGTCCTACCCTGCATTTATTGTTTGCTTCCAAACAAATTGGAAGCAACCTATCTTCGAGCCTTGACTCTTATTCGCGATGCGCAAGGTATGGACAAAATGCAGCCGGAAAGCTTTGTAATTGATTTCGAGAAGGGAGAATAGAATGCTCCTCGTTCTCTGTTCCCGGAATCTAGGCTTCACGGCTGCTTTTTCCACTTTGCGCAGGCAATAAGAAGGAAGGTTCAGGAGACCGATCGGGAGTACTATGCGGCCATAAGAAAATTTGTTGCCTTGTGCTTTTGCGCCACAGAGCACGTATTGGCCAGATACGAAACACTTGCAGATGCCTTTCTATAAAACTTTGGTGATACAGAGCAACACCAAAGCTTTCTTATATTTCTTGAGAATACTTGGGCGGGACGGACTCTCCGAAATCCATGATTTGGGCATGATAATTATGTGGAACTTCATGGCCACGACTCTAGAGAACCTACCACGAACAAACAACAGCGTAGAGTCGTGGCACAGAGCGTTTCAGGTATCAATAGGCTGTCATCACCCAAATATTTTCAAGTTATTGAATGCCCTCCTATTAGAGCACGTCAGAGCAACTGCTCTTTACGAGGAAATTAACTTTGGGGTAGTTATACCCCATTACTCTAGAGTTGAGTATAGGAGCAGGAGGGCAAATGAAAGGCTCCTAAATGTAACTGGCCAATACGACCAAAGGACACCCGAAGATTACCTTACCGCATGCTCCAACTATGTTGGTGAGTAGTAGTAGGTGTAGTTCGGTGAAGTGAGAGGCACGGGGAACTCACTATAATCAAGCACCCTAAGAGTGAGAGGCAGGGGGAACTCACTATAATCAAGCACCCTAAGAGTGAGAGGCACGGGTAACTCACTATAATCAAGCACTCCAACCCCCCCATATGGTAAGCCTTGACGAGGCGGGAGGGCTAACGGCAACAACTACAATGAAACCTAGAGCTATGCGATCGCTGGTTTTCGCAGAAGGGCCACCCATGGGCGACAGGTCGAGGTTGTGTAGATTGTTGTTACTAATTACCCTGAAAAAAATTTCAAAATTAATTGAAAACTGCTGATTAAATGCTTTAAATTAAATGCTCATTTTATAATTAAATTAGTATTGCATTTAAAAATTTTCCAAAACTTTTTTTTTGGATTTTTAATAATTTAAAAAAATAAATTTTTGGACTTCGAAATATTTCGAAAACGGGTCGATGGATTTTTAAAAATAATTTTCCCATATGGAAACTACGTATTGTTTTATAATGAAATACTCAAGAAAAAATTTAAAATATTTTTTCCAAAAGTTTAAAAAAAAAACCTTTAAAAAAACAACTGGTCGAACGATTAAAAAAAATTTTTTTTCCTGGATAACCATTTAGTAATAAAAAGTTATTGTTGTATATAGACACTAGATTTTATATACAAAGATATGTATTAAGCTTTTAGAAGAAAACCCGTTATCTCTTTAAAAAAATCTATATCACTTTATCGTTTCACTAGGTTAATTGGTATAACAGATCACAGTAGGTAGGTATATGTATAAAAAAAAGGAATTTTAATTATTGTTGCCCTCAGTGCTTATAAAAAAGGAAATTACTATTTACATGGGTGCTTATACAGTACACACATAAAATCGAAGCCTGCCTGCGATACTTATTTAAGCTACTAAAAACAATTTAACTAACAACTAAAAGATTGAAATAAAAAAAAGAATAGAAAAAATTAAAAAAAAGAAAAGATCAAAATAAAAATGAAGAAAAAAGTTCCTTTGCCGGATTCGAACAGGTCACAAATCAATAGGCCCGTTTCTCGGCCTTCAATATATCAGCACCCTGAACTTCTAGAAAGTTGAAATGTTCATGAGAGTTGTATGGGTGACCAAGGAAACCGCTCAATTTTTTTCACTAAAATATTTGTAATGGGAGGGCCGTAAATCAATAGTCAAAAATATAGAGGCCCGTTTCTCGGTCTTCAATATCTCAGGAACATTTAGTTCTAGAAAGTTGAAATATTCCCTAAAATTTAATGACGGCCGTAAGAAACCACCAAATTTTTTTCAATAAAATATTTGTAATGGGAGGGCCGTATATCAATAGTCAAAAATATAGAGGCCCGTTTCTCGGTTTTCAATATCTCAGCACCCTGAACTTCTAGAAAGTTGAAATGTTCATGAGAGTTGTATGGGTGTTCAAGGAAACCGCAAAATTTTTTTCACTAAAATATTTGTAATGGAAGGGCCGTAAATCAAAAAGGGCCCGTTTCTCGACCTTCAATATCTCAGGAACCTTTAGTTCTAGAAAGTTGAAATGTTCCCAAAAATGTAATCACGGCCGTAAGAAACCACCAAATTTTTTTCAATAAAATATTTGTATGGGAGGGCCGTAAATCAATAGTCAAAAATATAGAGGCCCGTTTCTCGACCTTAAATATCTCAAGAAGCTTTAGCTCTATAAAGTTGAAATATTCCCAAAACTTTAATCACGGCCATAAGAAACCACCAAATTTTTTTCAATACAATATTTGTAATGGGAGGGCCGTAAATCAATAGTCAAAAATATAGAGGCCCGTTTCTCGGTTTTCAATATCTCAGAACCCTGAACTTCTAGAAAGTTGAAATGTTCATGAGAGTTGTATGGGTGTTCAAGGAAACCGCACAATTTTTTTCACTAAAATATTTGTAATGGAAGGGCCGTAAATCAAAAAGTCAAAAATAGAGAGGCCCGTTTCTCGACCTTATATATCTCAAGAACCTTTAGTTCTAGAAAGTTGAAATATTCCCAAAAATTTAATCACGGCCGTAAGAAACCACCAAATTTTTTTCAATAAAATATTTGTAATGGAAGGGCCGTAAATCAATAGTCAAAAATATAGAGGCCCGTTTCTCGGTTTTCAATATCTCAGCACCCTGAACTTCTAGAAAGTTGAAATGTTCATGAGAGTTGTATGGGCGACCAAGGAAACGGCACGATTTTTTTCACTGAAATATTTGTAATGGGAGGGCCGTAAATCAATAGTCAAAAATATAGAGGCCCGTTTCTCGACCTTAAATATCTCAAGAACCTTAAGTTCTAGAAAGTTGAAATGTTCCCAAAAATGTAATCACGGCCGTAAGAAACCACCAAATTTCTTTCAATAAAATATTTGTAATGGGAGGGCCGTATATCAATAGTCAAAAATATAGAGGCCCGTTGTTTCTCGGTTTTCAATATCTCAGCACCCTGAACTTCTAGAAAGTTGAAATGTTCATGAGAGTTGTATGGGTGTTCAAGGAAACCGCACAAATTTTTTCACTAAAATATTTGTAATGGAAGGGCCGTAAATCAAAAAGTCAAAAATAGAGAGGCCCGTTTCTCGACCTTCAATATCTCAGGAACCTTTAGTTCTGTTGAAATATTCCCAAAAATTTAATCACGGCCGTAAGAAACCACCAAATTTTTTTCAATAAAATATTTGTAATGGGAGGGCCGTATATCAATAGTCAAAAATATAGAGGCCCGTTTCTCGGTTTTCAATATCTCAGCACCCTGAACTTCTAGAAAGTTGAAATGTTCATGAGAGTTGTATGGGTGACTAAGGAAACCGCACAATTTTTTTCACTAAAATATTTGTATGGGAGGGCCGTAAATCAATAGTCAAAAATATAGAGGCCCGTTTCTCGACCTTAAATATCTCAAGAAGCTTTAGCTCTATAAAGTTGAAATATTCCCAAAACTTTAATCACGGCTATAAAAAACCACCAAATTTTTTTTAATAAAATATTTGTAATGGGATAGTAAATCAATAGTCAAAAATATAGAGGCCCGTTTCTCGACCTTCAATATCTCAGGAACCTTTATTTCTAGAATGTTGAAATGTTCCCAAAAATGTAATCACGGCCGTAAGAAACCACCAAATTTTTTTCAATAAAATATTTGTAATGGGAGGGCCGTCAAAAATATAGAGGACCGTTTCGTGATCTTCAATATCTCAGGAACCTTTAGTTCTAGAAAGTTGAAATATTCCCCAAAACTAAATGAGGGCTGCTAGAAACCACAACATTTTTTTCAATAAAATATTTGAAGGGGAAGGGCTGCAAATCAAAAGTCACAATCAATAGGCCCGTTTCTCGGTCTTCAATATCTCAGCACCCTGAACTTCTAGAAAGTTGAAATGTTCATGAGAGTTGTATGGGCGACCAAGGAAACGGCACGATTTTTTTCACTGAAATATTTGTAATGTGAGGGCCGTAAATCAATAGTCAAAAATATAGAGGCCCGTTTCTCGGTTTTCAATATCTCAGCAACCTGAACTTCTAGAAAGTTGAAATGTTCATGAGAGTTGTATGGGCGACCAAGGAAACGGCACTATTTTTTTCACTGAAATATTTGTAATGAAAGGGCCGTAAATCGGGCTGCAAATAAAAAGTCACAAATCAATAGGCCCGTTTCTCGGTCTTCAATATCTCAGCACCCTGAACTTCTAGAAAGTTGAAATGTTCATGAGAGTTGTATGGGCGACCAAGGAAACGGCACGATTTTTTTCACTGAAATATTTGTAATGGGAGGGCCGTAAATCAATAGTCAAAAATATAGAGGCCCGTTTCTCGGTCTTCAATATCTCAGCACCCTGAACTTCTAGAAAGTTGAAATATTCCCAAAAATTTAATCACGGCCATAAGAAACCACCAAATTTTTTTCAATACAATATTTGTAATGGGAGGGCCGTAGATCAATAGTCAAAAATATAGAGGCCCGTTTCTCGGTTTTCAATATCTCAGCACCCTGAACTTCTAAAAAGTTGAAATGTTCATGAGAGGTGTATGGGCGACCAAGGAAACGGCACGATTTTTTTCACTGAAATATTTGTAATGGGAGGGCCGTAAATCAATAGTCAAAAATATAGAGGCCCGTTTCTCGACCTTAAATATCTCAAGAACCTTAAGTTCTAGAAAGTTGAAATGTTCCCAAAAATGTAATCACGGCCGTAAGAAACCACCAAATTTGTTTCAATAAAATATTTTTAATGGGAGGGCCGTATATCAATAGTCAAAAATATAGAGGCCCGTTTCTCGGTTTTCAATATCTCAGCACCCTGAACTTCTAGAAAGTTGAAATGTTCATGAGAGTTGTATGGGTGTTCAAGCAAACCGCACAATTTTTTTCACTAAAATATTTGTAATGGGAGGGCCGTAAATCAATAGTCAAAAATATAGAGGCCCGTTTCTCGGTTTTCAATATCTCAGCACCCTGAACTTCTAGAAAGTTGAAATGTTCATGAGAGTTGTATGGGTGTTCAAGGAAACCGCACAATTTTGTTCACTAAAATATTTGTAATGGAAGGGCCGTAAATCAAAAAGTCAAAAATAGAGAGGCCCGTTTCTTGACCTTCAATATCTCAGGAACCTTTAGTTCTAGAAAGTTGAAATGTTCCCAAAAATGTAATCACGGCCGTAAGAAACCACCAAATTTTTTTCAATACAATATTTGTAATGGGAGGGCCGTAAATCAATAGTCAAAAATATAGAGGCCCGTTTCTCGGTTTTCAATATCTCAGCACCCTGAACTTCTAGAAAGTTGAAATGTTCATGAGAGTTGTATGGGTGTTCAAGGAAACCGCACAATTTTTTTCACTAAAATATTTGTAATGGAAGGGCCGTAAATCAAAAATAGAGAGGCCCGTTTCTCGACCTTATATATCTCAAGAATCTTTAGTTCTAGAAAGTTGAAATATTCCCAAAAATTTAATCACGGCCGTAAGAAACGACCAAATTTTTTTCAATAAAATATTTGTAATGGGAGGGCCGTAACATAGTCAAAAATATAGAGGCCCGTTTCTCGGTTTTCAATATCTCAGCACCCTGAACTTCTAGAAAGTTGAAATGTTCATGAGAGTTGTATGGGCGACCAAGGAAACTGCACGATTTTTTTCACTGAAACATTTGTAATGGGAGGGCCGTAAATCAATAGTCAAAAATATAGAACCCGTTTCTCGACCTTAAATATCTCAAGAACCTTTAGTTCTAGAAAGTTGAAATGTTCCCAAAAATGTAATCACGGCCGTAAGAAACCACCAAATTTTTTTCAATAAAATATTTGTAATGGGAGGGCCGTATATCAATAGTCAAAAATATAGAGGCCCGTTTCTCGGTTTTCAATATCTCAGCACCCTGAACTTCTAGAAAGTTGAAATGTTCATGAGAGTTGTATGGGTGTTCAAGGAAACCGCACAATTTTTGTCTCTAAAATATTTGTAATGGAAGGGCCGTAAATCAAAAAGTCAAAAATAGAGGCCCGTTTCTCGACCTTCAATATCTTAGGAACCTTTAGTTCTAGAAAGTTGAAATGTTCATGAGAGTTGTATGGGTGTTCAAGGAAACCGCACAATTTTTTTCACTAAAATATTTGTAATGGAAGGGCCGTAAATCAAAAAGTCAAAAATAGAGAGGCCCGTTTCTCGACCTTCAATATCTCAGGAACCTTTAGTTCTAGAAAGTTGAAATATTCCCCAAAACTAAATGAGGGCTGCTAGAAACCACAAAATTTTTTTCAATAAAATATTTGAAGGGGAAGGGCTGCAAATCAAAAGTCACAAATCAATAGGCCCGTTTCTCGGTCTTCAATATCTCAGCACCCTGAACTTTTAGAAAATTGAAATGTTCATGAGAGTTGTATGGGCGACCAAGGAAACGGCACGATTTTTTTCACTGAAATATTTGTAATGGGAGGGCCGTAAATCCATAGTCAAAAATATAGAGGCCCGTTTCTCGGTCTTCAATATCTCAGCACCCTGAACATCTAGAAAGTTGAAATGTTCATGAGAGTTGTATGGGTGACCAAGGAAACCGCACAATTTTTTTCACTAAAATATTTGTAATGGAAGGGCCGTAAATCAAAAATTCAAAAATAGAGAGGCCCGTTTCTCGACCTTATATATCTCCAGAACCTTTAGTTCTAGAAAGTTGAAATATTCCCAAAAATTTAATCACGGCCGTAAGAAACCACCAAATTTTTTTCAATAAAATATTTGTAATGGAAGGGCCGTAAATCAATAGTCAAAAATATAGAGGCCCGTTTCTCGGTTTTCAATATCTCAGCAACCTGAACTTCTAGAAAGTTGAAATGTTCATGAGAGTTGTATGGGTGACCAAGGAAACCGCACAATTTTTTTCACTAAAATATTTGTATGGGAGGGCCGTAAATCAATAGTCAAAAATATAGAGGCCCGTTTCTCGACCTTAAATATCTCAAGAAGCTTTAGCTCTATAAAGTTGAAATATTCCCAAAACTTTAATCACGGCTATAAAAACCACCAAATTTTTTTCAATAAAATATTTGTAATGGGAGGGCCGTAAATCAATAGTCAAAAATATAGAGGCCCGTTTCTCGGTTTTCAATATCTCAGCACCTTGAACTTCTAGAAAGTTGAAATGTTCATGAGAGTTGTATGGGCGACCAAGGAAACGGCACGATTTTTTTCACTGAAATATTTGTAATAAAGGGGCGTAAATCAATAGTCAAAAATATAGCGGCCCGTTTCTCGACCTTAAATATCTCAAGAACCTTTAGTTCTAGGAAGTTGAAATGTTCCCAAAAATGTAATCACGGCCGTAAGAAACCACCAAATTTTTTTCAATAAAATATTTGTAATGGGAGGGCCGTATATCAATAGTCAAAAATAGAGAGGCCCGTTTCTCGACCTTCAATATCTCAGGAACCTTTAGTTCTAGAAAGTTGAAATATTCCCAAAAATTTAATCACGGCCGTAAGAAAATACCAAATTTTTTTCAATAAAATATTTGTAATGGGAGGGCCGTAAATCAATAGTCAAAAATATAGAGGACTGTTTCTCGATCTTCAATATCTCAGGAACCTTTAGTTCTAGAAAGTTGAAATATTCCCCAAAACTAAATGAGGGCTGCTAGAAACCACAAAATTTTTTTCAATAAAATATTTGAAGGGGAAGGGCTGCAAATCAAAAGTCACAAATCAATAGGCCCGTTTCTCGGTCTTCAATATCTCAGCACCCTGAACTTTTAGAAAATTGAAATGTTCATGAGAGTTGTATGGGCGACCAAGGAAACGGCACGATTTTTTTCACTGAAATATTTGTAATGGGAGGGCCGTAAATCCATAGTCAAAATTATAGAGGCCCGTTTCTCGGTCTTCAATATCTCAGCACCCTGAACTTCTAGAAAGTTGAAATGTTCATGAGAGTTGTATGGGTGACCAAGGAAACCGCACAATTTTTTTCACTAAAATATTTGTAATGGAAGGGCCGTAAATCAAAAATTCAAAAATAGAGGCCCGTTTCTCGACCTTATATATCTCAAGAACCTTTAGTTCTAGAAAGTTGAAATATTCCCAAAAATTTAATCACGGCCGTAAGAAACCACCAAATTTTTTTCAATAAAATATTTGTAATGGAAGGGCCGTAAATCAATAGTCAAAAATATAGAGGCCCGTTTCTCGGTTTTCAATATCTCAGCACCCTGAACTTCTAGAAAGTTGAAATGTTCATGAGAGTTGTATGGGTGTTCAAGGAAACCGCACAATTTTTTTCACTAAAATATTTGTAATGGAAGGGCCGTAAATCAAAAAGTCAAAAATAGAGAGGCCCGTTTCTCGACCTTCAATATCTCAGGAACCTTTAGTTCTAGAAAGTTGAAATATTCCCAAAAATTTAATCACGGCCGTAAGAAACCACCAAATTTTTTTCAATAAAATATTTGTAATGGGAGGGCCGTAAATCAATAGTCAAAAATATAGAGGACTGTTTCTCGATCTTCAATATCTCAGGAACCTTTAGTTCTAGAAAGTTTAAATATTCCCCAAAACTAAATGAGGGCTGCTAGAAACCACAAAATTTTTTTCAATAAAATATTTGAAGGGGAAGGGCTGCAAATCAAAAGTCACAAATCAATAGGCCCGTTTCTCGGTCTTCAATATCTCAGCACCCTGAACTTTTAGAAAATTGAAATGTTCATGAGAGTTGTATGGGCGACCAAGGAAACGGCACGATTTTTTTCACTGAAATATTTGTAATGGGAGGGCCGTAAATCCATAGTCAAAAATATAGAGGCCCGTTTCTCGGTCTTCAATATCTCAGCACCCTGAACTTCTAGAAAGTTGAAATGTTCATGAGAGTTGTATGGGTGACCAAGGAAACCGCAAAATTTTTTTCACT
Organism: Platycheirus albimanus; assembly: GCA_916050605.2. Taxonomy (NCBI): domain Eukaryota; kingdom Metazoa; phylum Arthropoda; class Insecta; order Diptera; family Syrphidae; genus Platycheirus; species Platycheirus albimanus. Next base: position 263,029,296 of record OU696696.1, on the reverse strand, counting down.
AAAATATTTGTAATGGAAGGGCCGTAAATCAAAAATTCAAAAATATAGCGGCCCGTTTCTCGACCTTAAATATCTCAGGAACCTTTAGTTCTAGAAAGTTGAAATATTCCCAAAAATTTAATCACGGCCGTAAGAAACCACCAAATTTTTTTCAATAAAATATTTGTAATGGAAGGGCCGTAAATCAATAGTCAAAAATATAGAGGCCCGTTTCTCGGTTTTCAATATCTCAGCAACCTGAACTTCTAGAAAGTTGAAATGTTCATGAGAGTTGTATGGGTGACCAAGGAAACCGCACAATTTTTTTCACTAAAATATTTGTATGGGAGGGCCGTAAATCAATAGTCAAAAATATAGAGGCCCGTTTCTCGACCTTAAATATCTCAAGAAGCTTTAGCTCTATAAAGTTGAAATATTCCCAAAACTTTAATCACGGCTATAAAAACCACCAAATTTTTTTCAATAAAATATTTGTAATGGGAGGGCCGTAAATCAATAGTCAAAAATATAGAGGCCCGTTTCTCGGTTTTCAATATCTCAGCACCCTGAACTTCTAGAAAGTTGAAATGTTTATGAGAGTTGTATGGGCGACCAAGGAAACGGCACGATTTTTTTCACTGAAATATTTGTAATGGGAGGGCCGTAAATCAATAGTCAAAAATATAGCGGCCCGTTTCTCGACCTTATCTCAAGAACCTTTAGTTCTAGGAAGTTGAAATGTTCCCAAAAATGTAATCACGGCCGTAAGAAACCACCAAATTTTTTTCAATAAAATATTTGTAATGGGAGGGCCGTAAATCGATAGTCAAAAATATAGAGGACCGTTTCTCGATCTTCAATATCTCAGGAACCTTTAGTTCTAGAAAGTTGAAATATTCCCCAAAACTAAATGAGGGCTGCTAAAAACCACAACATTTTTTTCAATAAAATATTTGAAGGGGACGGGCTGCAAATCAAAAGTCACAAATCAATAGGCCCGTTTCTCGGTCTTCAATATCTCAGCACCCTGAACTTCTAGAAAGTTGAAATGTTCATGAGAGTTGTATGGGCGACCAAGGAAACGGCACGATTTTTTTCACTGAAATATTTCTAATGGGAGGGCCGTAAATCAATAGTCAAAAATATAGAGGCCCGTTTCTCGGTCTTCAATATCTCAGCACCCTGAACTTCTAGAAAGTTGAAATATTCCCAAAAATTTAATCACGGCCATAAGAAACCACCAAATTTTTTTCAATACAATATTTGTAATGGGAGGGCCGTAAATCAATAGTCAAAAATATAGAGGCCCGTTTCTCGGTCTTCAATATCTCAGCACCCTGAACTTCTAGAAAGTTGAAATGTTCATGAGAGTTGTATGGGTGTTCAAGGAAACCGCACAATTTTTGTCTCTAAAATATTTGTAATGGAAGGGCCGTAAATCAAAAAGTCAAAAATAGAGGCCCGTTTCTCGACCTTCAATATCTTAGGAACCTTTAGTTCTAGAAAGTTGAAATATTCCCAAAAATTTAATCACGGCCGTAAGAAACCACCAAATTTTTTTCAATAAAATATTTGTAATGGGAGGGCCGTATATCAATAGTCAAAAATATAGAGGCCCGTTTCTCGGTCTTCAATATCTCAGCACCCTGAACTTCTAGAAAGTTGAAATATTCCCAAAAATTTAATCACGGCCATAAGAAACCACCAAATTTTTTTCAATACAATATTTGTAATGGGAGGGCCGTAAATCAATAGTCAAAAATATAGAGGCCCGTTTCTCGGTTTTCAATATCTCAGCACCCTGAACTTCTAGAAAGTTGAAATGTTCATGATAGTTGTATGGGTGTTCAAGGAAACCTCACAATTTTTTTCACTAAAATATTTGTTATGGAAGGGCCGTAAATCAAAAAGTCAAAAATAGAGAGGCCCGTTTCTCGACCTTATATATCTCAAGAACCTTTAGTTCTAGAAAGTTGAAATATTCCCAAAACTTTAATCACGGATATAAAAAACCACCAAATTTTTTTCAATAAAATATTTGTAATGGGAGGGCCGTAAATCAAAAGTCAAAAATATAGAGGCCCGTTTCTCGGTTTTCAATATCTCAGCACCCTGAACTTTTAGAAAGTTGAAATGTTCATGAGAGTTGTATGGGCGACCAAGGAAACGGCACGATTTTTTCACTGAAATATTTGTAATGGGAGGGCCGTAAATCAATAGTCAAAAATATACAGCCCCGTTTCTCGACCTTAAATATCTCAAGAACCTTTAGTTCTAGAAAGTTGAAATGTTCCCAAAAATGTAATCACGGCCGTAAGAAACCACCAAATTTTTTTCAATAAAATATTTGTAATGGGAGGGCCGTATATCAATAGTCAAAAATATAGAGGCCCGTTTCTCGATCTTCAATATCTCAGGAACCTTTAGTTCTAGAAAGTTGAAATATTCCCCAAAACTAAATGAGGGCTGCTAGAAACCACAAAATTTTTTTCAATAAAATATTTGAAGGGGAAGGGCTGCAAATCAAAAGTCACAAATCAATAGGCCCGTTTCTCGGTCTTCAATATCTCAGCACCCTGAACTTTTAGAAAATTGAAATGTTCATGAGAGTTGTATGGGTGACCAAGGAAACCGCACAATTTTTTTCACTAAAATATTTGTAATGGAAGGGCCGTAAATCAAAAATTCAAAAATAGAGAGGCCCGTTTCTCGACCTTATATATCTCAAGAACCTTTAGTTCTAGAAAGTTGAAATATTCCCAAAAATTTAATCACGGCCGTAAGAAACCACCAAATTTTTTTCAATAAAATATTTGTAATGGGAGGGCCGTAAATCAATAGTCAAAAATATAGAGGACTGTTTCTCGATCTTCAATATCTCAGGAACCTTTAGTTCTAGAAAGTTGAAATATTCCCCAAAACTAAATGAGGGCTGCTAGAAACCACAAAATTTTTTTCAATAAAATATTTGAAGGGGAAGGGCTGCAAATCAAAAGTCACAAATCAATAGGCCCGTTTATCGGTCTTCAATATCTCAGCACCCTGAACTTTTAGAAAATTGAAATGTTCATGAGAGTTGTATGGGTGACCAAGGAAACCGCACAATTTTTTTCACTAAAATATTTGTAATGGAAGGGCCGTAAATCAAAAATTCAAAAATAGAGAGGCCCGTTTCTCGACCTTATATATCTCAAGAACCTTTAGTTCTAGAAAGTTGAAATATTCCCAAAAATTTAATCACGGCCGTAAGAAACCACCAAATTTTTTTCAATAAAATATTTGTAATGGAAGGGCCGTAAATCAATAGTCAAAAATATAGAGGCCCGTTTCTCGACCTTAAATATCTCAAGAAGCTTTAGCTCTATAAAGTTGAAATATTCCCAAAACTTTAATCACGGCTATAAAAACCACCAAATTTTTTTCAATAAAATATTTGTAATGGGAGGGCCGTAAATCAATAGTCAAAAATATAGAGGCCCGTTTCTCGGTTTTCAATATCTCAGCACCCTGAACTTCTAGAAAGTTGAAATGTTCATGAGAGTTGTATGGGCGACCAAGGAAACGGCACGATTTTTTTCACTGAAATATTTGTAATGGGAGGGCCGTAAATCAATAGTCAAAAATATAGCGGCCCGTTTCTCGACCTTAAATATCTCAAGAACCTTTAGTTCTAGAAAGTTGAAATGTTCCCAAAAATGTAATCACGGCCGTAAGAAACCACCAAATTTTTTTCAATAAAATATTTGTAATGGGAGGGCCGTATATCAATAGTCAAAAATATAGAGGCCCGTTTCTCGGTTTTCAATATCTCAGCACCCTGAACTTCTAGAAAGTTGAAATGTTCATGAGAGTTGTATGGGTGTTCAAGGAAACCGCACAATTTTTTTCACTTAAATATTTGTAATGGAAGGGCCGTAAATCAAAAAGTCAAAAATAGAGAGGCCCGTTTCTCGACCTTCAATATCTCAGGAACCTTTAGTTCTGGAAAGTTGAAATATTCCCAAAAATTTAATCACGTCCGTAAGAAACCACCAAATTTTTTTCAATAAAATATTTGTAATGGGAGGGCCGTATATCAATAGTCAAAAATAGAGAGGCCCGTTTCTCGACCTTCAATATCTCAGGAACCTTTAGTTCTAGAAAGTTGAAATATTCCCAAAAATTTAATCACGGCCGTAAGAAACCACCAAATTTTTTTCAATAAAATATTTGTAATGGGAGGGCCGTAAATCAATAGTCAAAATATAGAGGACCGTTTCTCGATCTTCAATATCTCAGGAACCTTTAGTTCTAGAAAGTTGAAATATTCCCCAAAACTAAATGAGGGCTGCTAGAAACCACAACATTTTTTTCAATAAAATATTTGAAGGGGAAGGGCTGCAAATCAAAAGTCACAAATCAATAGGCCCGTTTATCGGTTTTCAATATCTCAGCACCCTGAACTTCTAGAAAGTTGAAATGTTCATGATAGTTGTATGGGTGTTCAAGGAAACCTCACAATTTTTTTCACTAAAATATTTGTTATGGAAGGGCCGTAAATCAAAAAGTCAAAAATAGAGAGGCCCGTTTCTCGACCTTATATATCTCAAGAACCTTTAGTTCTAGAAAGTTGAAATATTCCCAAAACTTTAATCACGGATATAAAAAACCACCAAATTTTTTTCAATAAAATATTTGTAATGGGAGGGCCGTAAATCAAAAGTCAAAAATATAGAGGCCCGTTTCTCGGTTTTCAATATCTCAGCACCCTGAACTTCTAGAAAGTTGAAATGTTCATGAGAGTTGTATGGGCGACCAAGGAAACGGCACGATTTTTTCACTGAAATATTTGTAATGGGAGGGCCGTAAATCAATAGTCAAAAATATACAGCCCCGTTTCTCGACCTTAAATATCTCAAGAACCTTTAGTTCTAGAAAGTTGAAATGTTCCCAAAAATGTAATCACGGCCGTAAGAAACCACCAAATTTTTTTCAATAAAATATTTGTAATGGGAGGGCCGTATATCAATAGTCAAAAATATAGAGGCCCGTTTCTCGATCTTCAATATCTCAGGAACCTTTAGTTCTAGAAAGTTGAAATATTCCCCAAAACTAAATGAGGGCTGCTAGAAACCACAAAATTTTTTTCAATAAAATATTTGAAGGGGAAGGGCTGCAAATCAAAAGTCACAAATCAATAGGCCCGTTTCTCGGTCTTCAATATCTCAGCACCCTGAACTTTTAGAAAATTGAAATGTTCATGAGAGTTGTATGGGTGACCAAGGAAACCGCACAATTTTTTTCACTAAAATATTTGTAATGGAAGGGCCGTAAATCAAAAATTCAAAAATAGAGAGGCCCGTTTCTCGACCTTATATATCTCAAGAACCTTTAGTTCTAGAAAGTTGAAATATTCCCAAAAATTTAATCACGGCCGTAAGAAACCACCAAATTTTTTTCAATAAAATATTTGTAATGGGAGGGCCGTAAATCAATAGTCAAAAATATAGAGGACTGTTTCTCGATCTTCAATATCTCAGGAACCTTTAGTTCTAGAAAGTTGAAATATTCCCCAAAACTAAATGAGGGCTGCTAGAAACCACAAAATTTTTTTCAATAAAATATTTGAAGGGGAAGGGCTGCAAATCAAAAGTCACAAATCAATAGGCCCGTTTATCGGTCTTCAATATCTCAGCACCCTGAACTTTTAGAAAATTGAAATGTTCATGAGAGTTGTATGGGTGACCAAGGAAACCGCACAATTTTTTTCACTAAAATATTTGTAATGGAAGGGCCGTAAATCAAAAATTCAAAAATAGAGAGGCCCGTTTCTCGACCTTATATATCTCAAGAACCTTTAGTTCTAGAAAGTTGAAATATTCCCAAAAATTTAATCACGGCCGTAAGAAACCACCAAATTTTTTTCAATAAAATATTTGTAATGGAAGGGCCGTAAATCAATAGTCAAAAATATAGAGGCCCGTTTCTCGACCTTAAATATCTCAAGAAGCTTTAGCTCTATAAAGTTGAAATATTCCCAAAACTTTAATCACGGCTATAAAAACCACCAAATTTTTTTCAATAAAATATTTGTAATGGGAGGGCCGTAAATCAATAGTCAAAAATATAGAGGCCCGTTTCTCGGTTTTCAATATCTCAGCACCCTGAACTTCTAGAAAGTTGAAATGTTCATGAGAGTTGTATGGGCGACCAAGGAAACGGCACGATTTTTTTCACTGAAATATTTGTAATGGGAGGGCCGTAAATCAATAGTCAAAAATATAGCGGCCCGTTTCTCGACCTTAAATATCTCAAGAACCTTTAGTTCTAGAAAGTTGAAATGTTCCCAAAAATGTAATCACGGCCGTAAGAAACCACCAAATTTTTTTCAATAAAATATTTGTAATGGGAGGGCCGTATATCAATAGTCAAAAATATAGAGGCCCGTTTCTCGGTTTTCAATATCTCAGCACCCTGAACTTCTAGAAAGTTGAAATGTTCATGAGAGTTGTATGGGTGTTCAAGGAAACCGCACAATTTTTTTCACTTAAATATTTGTAATGGAAGGGCCGTAAATCAAAAAGTCAAAAATAGAGAGGCCCGTTTCTCGACCTTCAATATCTCAGGAACCTTTAGTTCTGGAAAGTTGAAATATTCCCAAAAATTTAATCACGTCCGTAAGAAACCACCAAATTTTTTTCAATAAAATATTTGTAATGGGAGGGCCGTATATCAATAGTCAAAAATAGAGAGGCCCGTTTCTCGACCTTCAATATCTCAGGAACCTTTAGTTCTAGAAAGTTGAAATATTCCCAAAAATTTAATCACGGCCGTAAGAAACCACCAAATTTTTTTCAATAAAATATTTGTAATGGGAGGGCCGTAAATCAATAGTCAAAATATAGAGGACCGTTTCTCGATCTTCAATATCTCAGGAACCTTTAGTTCTAGAAAGTTGAAATATTCCCCAAAACTAAATGAGGGCTGCTAGAAACCACAACATTTTTTTCAATAAAATATTTGAAGGGGAAGGGCTGCAAATCAAAAGTCACAAATCAATAGGCCCGTTTCTCGGTCTTCAATATCTCAGCACCCTGAACTTCTAGAAAGTTGAAATGTTCATGAGAGTTGTATGGGCGACCAAGGAAACGGCACGATTTTTTTCACTGAAATATTTGTAATGGGAGGGCCGTAAATCAATAGTCAAAAATATAGAGGCCCGTTTCTCGGTCTTCAATATCTCAGCACCCTGAACTTCTAGAAAGTTGAAATATTCCCAAAAATTTAATCACGGCCATAAGAAACCACCAAATTTTTTTCAATACAATATTTGTAATGGGAGGGCCGTAAATCAATAGTCAAAAATATAGAGGCCCGTTTCTCGGTTTTCAATATCTCAGCACCCTGAACTTCTAAAAAGTTGAAATGTTCATGAGAGTTGTATGGGCGACCAAGGAAACGGCACGATATAGAGGCCCGTTTCTCGACCTTAAATATCTCAAGAACCTTAAGTTCTAGAAAGTTGAAATGTTCCCAAAAATGTAATCACGGCCGTAAGAAACCACCAAATTTTTTTCAATAAAATATTTGTAATGGGAGGGCCGTATATCAATAGTCAAAAATATAGAGGCCCGTTTCTCGGTTTTCAATATCTCAGCACCCTAAACTTCTAGAAAGTTGAAATGTTCATGAGAGTTGTATGGGTGTTCAAGCAAACCGCACAATTTTTTTCACTAAAATATTTGTAATGGGAGGGCCGTAAATCAATAGTCAAAAATATAGAGGCCCATTTCTCGGTTTTCAATATCTCAGCACCCTGAACTTCTAGAAAGTTGAAATGTTCATGAGAGTTGTATGGGTGTTCAAGGAAACCGCACAATTTTGTTCACTAAAATATTTGTAATGGAAGGGCCGTAAATCAAAAAGTCAAAAATAGAGAGGCCCGTTTCTCGACCTTCAATATCTCAGGAACCTTTAGTTCTGGAAAGTTGAAATATTCCCAAAAATTTAATCACGTCCGTAAGAAACCACCAAATTTTTTTCAATAAAATATTTGTAATGGGAGGGCCGTATATCAATAGTCAAAAATATAGAGGCCCGTTTCTCGGTTTTCAATATCTCAGCACCCTAAACTTCTAGAAAGTTGAAATGTTCATGAGAGTTGTATGGGTGTTCAAGCAAACCGCACAATTTTTTTCACTAAAATATTTGTAATGGGAGGGCCGTAAATCAATAGTCAAAAATATAGAGGCCCATTTCTCGGTTTTCAATATCTCAGCACCCTGAACTTCTAGAAAGTTGAAATGTTCATGAGAGTTGTATGGGTGTTCAAGGAAACCGCACAATTTTGTTCACTAAAATATTTGTAATGGAAGGGCCGTAAATCAAAAAGTCAAAAATAGAGAGGCCCGTTTCTCGACCTTCAATATCTCAGGAACCTTTAGTTCTAGAAAGTTGAAATATTCCCAAAAATTTAATCACGGCCGTAAGAAACCACCAAATTTTTTTCAATAAAATATTTGTAATGGGAGGGCCGTAAATCAATAGTCAAAAATATAGAGGACTGTTTCTCGATCTTCAATATCTCAGGAACCTTTAGTTCTAGAAAGTTGAAATATTCCCCAAAACTAAATGAGGGCTGCTAGAAACCACAAAATTTTTTTCAATAAAATATTTGAAGGGGAAGGGCTTCAAATCAAAAGTCACAAATCAATAGGCCCGTTTCTCGGTCTTCAATATCTCAGCACCCTGAACTTTTAGAAAATTGAAATGTTCATGAGAGTTGTATGGGCGACCAAGGAAACGGCACGATTTTTTTCACTGAAATATTTGTAATGGGAGGGCCGTAAATCCATAGTCAAAAATATAGAGGCCCGTTTCTCGGTCTTCAATATCTCAGCACCCTGAACTTCTAGAAAGTTGAAATGTTCATGAGAGTTGTATGGGTGACCAAGGAAACCGCACAATTTTTTTCACTAAAATATTTGTAATGGAAGGGCCGTAAATCAAAAATTCAAAAATATAGCGGCCCGTTTCTCGACCTTAAATATCTCAGGAACCTTTAGTTCTAGAAAGTTGAAATATTCCCAAAAATTTAATCACGGCCGTAAGAAACCACCAAATTTTTTTCAATAAAATATTTGTAATGGAAGGGCCGTAAATCAATAGTCAAAAATATAGAGGCCCGTTTCTCGGTTTTCAATATCTCAGCAACCTGAACTTCTAGAAAGTTGAAATGTTCATGAGAGTTGTATGGGTGACCAAGGAAACCGCACAATTTTTTTCACTAAAATATTTGTATGGGAGGGCCGTAAATCAATAGTCAAAAATATAGAGGCCCGTTTCTCGACCTTAAATATCTCAAGAAGCTTTAGCTCTATAAAGTTGAAATATTCCCAAAACTTTAATCACGGCTATAAAAACCACCAAATTTTTTTCAATAAAATATTTGTAATGGGAGGGCCGTAAATCAATAGTCAAAAATATAGAGGCCCGTTTCTCGGTTTTCAATATCTCAGCACCCTGAACTTCTAGAAAGTTGAAATGTTTATGAGAGTTGTATGGGCGACCAAGGAAACGGCACGATTTTTTTCACTGAAATATTTGTAATGGGAGGGCCGTAAATCAATAGTCAAAAATATAGCGGCCCGTTTCTCGACCTTAAATATCTCAAGAACCTTTAGTTCTAGGAAGTTGAAATGTTCCCAAAAATGTAATCACGGCCGTAAGAAACCACCAAATTTTTTTCAATAAAATATTTGTAATGGGAGGGCCGTAAATCGATAGTCAAAAATATAGAGGACCGTTTCTCGATCTTCAATATCTCAGGAACCTTTAGTTCTAGAAAGTTGAAATATTCCCCAAAACTAAATGAGGGCTGCTAAAAACCACAACATTTTTTTCAATAAAATATTTGAAGGGGACGGGCTGCAAATCAAAAGTCACAAATCAATAGGCCCGTTTCTCGGTCTTCAATATCTCAGCACCCTGAACTTCTAGAAAGTTGAAATGTTCATGAGAGTTGTATGGGCGACCAAGGAAACGGCACGATTTTTTTCACTGAAATATTTCTAATGGGAGGGCCGTAAATCAATAGTCAAAAATATAGAGGCCCGTTTCTCGACCTTAAATATCTCAAGAAGCTTTAGCTCTATAAAGTTGAAATATTGCCAAAACTTTAATCACGGCCATAAGAAACCACCAAATTTTTTTCAATACAATATTTGTAATGGGAGGGCCGTAAATCAATAGTCAAAAATATAGAGGCCCGTTTCTCGGTTTTCAATATCTCAGCACCCTGAACTTCCAGAAAGTTGAAATGTTCATGATAGTTGTATGGGTGTTCAAGGAAACCTCACAATTTTTTTCACTAAAATATTTGTTATGGAAGGGCCGTAAATCAAAAAGTCAAAAATAGAGAGGCCCGTTTCTCGACCTTATATATCTCAAGAACCTTTAGTTCTAGAAAGTTGAAATATTCCCAAAACTTTAATCACGGATATAAAAAACCACCAAATTTTTTTCAATAAAATATTTGTAATGGGAGGGCCGTAAATCAAAAGTCAAAAATATAGAGGCCCGTTTCTCGGTTTTCAATATCTCAGCACCCTGAACTTCTAGAAAGTTGAAATGTTCATGAGAGTTGTATGGGCGACCAAGGAAACGGCACGATTTTTTCACTGAAATATTTGTAATGGGAGGGCCGTAAATCAATAGTCAAAAATATACAGCCCCGTTTCTCGACCTTAAATATCTCAAGAACCTTTAGTTCTAGAAAGTTGAAATATTCCCCAAAACTAAATGAGGGCTGCTAGAAACCACAAAATTTTTTTCAATAAAATATTTGAAGGGGAAGGGCTGCAAATCAAAAGTCACAAATCAAAAGGCCCGTTTCTCGGTCTTCAATATCTCAGCACCCTGAACTTTTAGAAAATTGAAATGTTCATGAGAGTTGTATGGGTGACCAAGGAAACCGCACAATTTTTTTCACTAAAATATTTGTAATGGAAGGGCCGTAAATCAAAAATTCAAAAATAGAGAGGCCCGTTTCTCGACCTTATATATCTCAAGAACCTTTAGTTCTAGAAAGTTGAAATATTCCCAAAAATTTAATCACGGCCGTAAGAAACCACCAAATTTTTTTCAATAAAATATTTGTAATGGGAGGGCCGTAAATCAATAGTCAAAAATATAGAGGACTGTTTCTCGATCTTCAATATCTCAGGAACCTTTAGTTCTAGAAAGTTGAAATATTCCCCAAAACTAAATGAGGGCTGCTAGAAACCACAAAATTTTTTTCAATAAAATATTTGAAGGGGAAGGGCTGCAAATCAAAAGTCACAAATCAATAGGCCCGTTTCTCGGTCTTCAATATCTCAGCACCCTGAACTTTTAGAAAATTGAAATGTTCATGAGAGTTGTATGGGTGACCAAGGAAACCGCACAATTTTTTTCACTAAAATATTTGTAATGGAAGGGCCGTAAATCAAAAATTCAAAAATAGAGAGGCCCGTTTCTCGACCTTCAATATCTCAGGAACCTTTAGTTCTGGAAAGTTGAAATATTCCCAAAAATTTAATCACGGCCGTAAGAAACCACCAAATTTTTTTCAATAAAATATTTGTAATGGAAGGGCCGTAAATCAATAGTCAAAAATATAGAGGCCCGTTTCTCGACCTTAAATATCTCAAGAAGCTTTAGCTCTATAAAGTTGAAATATTCCCAAAACTTTAATCACGGCTATAAAAACCACCAAATTTTTTTCAATAAAATATTTGTAATGGGAGGGCCGTAAATCAATAGTCAAAAATATAGAGGCCCGTTTCTCGGTTTTCAATATCTCAGCACCCTGAACTTCTAGAAAGTTGAAATGTTCATGAGAGTTGTATGGGCGACCAAGGAAACGGCACGATTTTTTTCACTGAAATATTTGTAATGGGAGGGCCGTAAATCAATAGTCAAAAATATAGCGGCCCGTTTCTCGACCTTAAATATCTCAAGAACCTTTAGTTCTAGGAAGTTGAAATGTTCCCAAAAATGTAATCACGAACGTAAGAAACCACCAAATTTTTTTCAATAAAATATTTGTAATGGGAGGGCCGTATATCAATAGTCAAAAATAGAGAGGCCCGTTTCTCGACCTTCAATATCTCAGGAACCTTTAGTTCTAGAAAGTTGAAATATTCCCAAAAATTTAATCACGGCCGTAAGAAACCACCAAATTTTTTTCAATAAAATATTTGTAATGGGAGGGCCGTAAATCAATAGTCAAAATATAGAGGACCGTTTCTCGATCTTCAATATCTCAGGAACCTTTAGTTCTAGAAAGTTGAAATATTCCCCAAAACTAAATGAGGGCTGCTAGAAACCACAACATTTTTTTCAATAAAATATTTGAAGGGGAAGGGCTGCAAATCAAAAGTCACAAATCAATAGGCCCGTTTCTCGGTCTTCAATATCTCAGCACCCTGAACTTCTAGAAAGTTGAAATGTTCATGAGAGTTGTATGGGCGACCAAGGAAACGGCACGATTTTTTTCACTGAAATATTTGTAATGGGAGGGCCGTAAATCAATAGTCAAAAATATAGAGGCCCGTTTCTCGGTTTTCAATATCTCAGCACCCTGAACTTCTAAAAAGTTGAAATGTTCATGAGAGTTGTATGGGCGACCAAGGAAACGGCACGATATAGAGGCCCGTTTCTCGACCTTAAATATCTCAAGAACCTTAAGTTCTAGAAAGTTGAAATGTTCCCAAAAATGTAATCACGGCCGTAAGAAACCACCAAATTTTTTTCAATAAAATATTTGTAATGGGAGGGCCGTATATCAATAGTCAAAAATATAGAGGCCCGTTTCTCGGTTTTCAATATCTCAGCACCCTAAACTTCTAGAAAGTTGAAATGTTCATGAGAGTTGTATGGGTGTTCAAGCAAACCGCACAATTTTTTTCACTAAAATATTTGTAATGGGAGGGCCGTAAATCAATAGTCAAAAATATAGAGGCCCATTTCTCGGTTTTCAATATCTCAGCACCCTGAACTTCTAGAAAGTTGAAATGTTCATGAGAGTTGTATGGGTGTTCAAGGAAACCGCACAATTTTGTTCACTAAAATATTTGTAATGGAAGGGCCGTAAATCAAAAAGTCAAAAATAGAGAGGCCCGTTTCTCGACCTTCAATATCTCAGGAACCTTTAGTTCTAGAAAGTTGAAATGTTCCCAAAAATGTAATCACGGCCGTAAGAAACCACCAAATTTTTTTCAATAAAATATTTGTAATGGGAGGGCCGTATATCAATAGTCAAAAATATAGAGGCCCGTTTCTCGGTTTTCAATATCTCAGCACCCTGAACTTCTAGAAAGTTGAAATGTTCATGAGAGTTGTATGGGTGTTCAAGGAAACCGCACAATTTTTTTCACTTAAATATTTGTAATCGAAGGGCCGTAAATCAAAAAGTCAAAAATAGAGAGGCCCGTTTCTCGACCTTCAATATCTCAGGAACCTTTAGTTCTGGAAAGTTGAAATATTCCCAAAAATTTAATCACGTCCGTAAGAAACCACCAAATTTTTTTCAATAAAATATTTGTAATGGGAGGGCCGTATATCAATAGTCAAAAATAGAGAGGCCCGTTTCTCGACCTTCAATATCTCAGGAACCTTTAGTTCTAGAAAGTTGAAATATTCCCAAAAATTTAATCACGGCCGTAAGAAACCACCAAATTTTTTTCAATAAAATATTTGTAATGGGAGGGCCGTAAATCAATAGTCAAAATATAGAGGACCGTTTCTCGATCTTCAATATCTCAGGAACCTTTAGTTCTAGAAAGTTGAAATATTCCCCAAAACTAAATGAGGGCTGCTAGAAACCACAACATTTTTTTCAATAAAATATTTGAAGGGGAAGGGCTGCAAATCAAAAGTCACAAATCAATAGGCCCGTTTCTCGGTCTTCAATATCTCAGCACCCTGAACTTCTAGAAAGTTGAAATGTTCATGAGAGTTGTATGGGCGACCAAGGAAACGGCACGATTTTTTTCACTGAAATATTTGTAATGGGAGGGCCGTAAATCAATAGTCAAAAATATAGAGGCCCGTTTCTCGGTCTTCAATATCTCAGCACCCTGAACTTCTAGAAAGTTGAAATATTCCCAAAAATTTAATCACGGCCATAAGAAACCACCAAATTTTTTTCAATACAATATTTGTAATGGGAGGGCCGTAAATCAATAGTCAAAAATATAGAGGCCCGTTTCTCGGTTTTCAATATCTCAGCACCCTGAACTTCTAAAAAGTTGAAATGTTCATGAGAGTTGTATGGGCGACCAAGGAAACGGCACGATATAGAGGCCCGTTTCTCGACCTTAAATATCTCAAGAACCTTAAGTTCTAGAAAGTTGAAATGTTCCCAAAAATGTAATCACGGCCGTAAGAAACCACCAAATTTTTTTCAATAAAATATTTGTAATGGGAGGGCCGTATATCAATAGTCAAAAATATAGAGGCCCGTTTCTCGGTTTTCAATATCTCAGCACCCTAAACTTCTAGAAAGTTGAAATGTTCATGAGAGTTGTATGGGTGTTCAAGCAAACCGCACAATTTTTTTCACTAAAATATTTGTAATGGGAGGGCCGTAAATCAATAGTCAAAAATATAGAGGCCCATTTCTCGGTTTTCAATATCTCAGCACCCTGAACTTCTAGAAAGTTGAAATGTTCATGAGAGTTGTATGGGTGTTCAAGGAAACCGCACAATTTTGTTCACTAAAATATTTGTAATGGAAGGGCCGTAAATCAAAAAGTCAAAAATAGAGAGGCCCGTTTCTCGACCTTCAATATCTCAGGAACCTTTAGTTCTAGAAAGTTGAAATGTTCCCAAAAATGTTATCACGGCCGTAAGAAACCACCAAATTTTTTTCAATAAAATATTTGTAATGGGAGGGCCGTATATCAATAGTCAAAAATATAGAGGCCCGTTTCTCGGTTTTCAATATCTCAGCACCCTGAACTTCTAGAAAGTTGAAATGTTCATGAGAGTTGTATGGGTGTTCAAGGAAACCGCACAATTTTTTTCACTTAAATATTTGTAATGGAAGGGCCGTAAATCAAAAAGTCAAAAATAGAGAGGCCCGTTTCTCGACCTTCAATATCTCAGGAACCTTTAGTTCTGGAAAGTTGAAATATTCCCAAAAATTTAATCACGTCCGTAAGAAACCACCAAATTTTTTTCAATAAAATATTTGTAATCGGAGGGCCGTATATCAATAGTCAAAAATATAGAGGACCGTTTCTCGATCTTCAATATCTCAGGAACCTTTAGTTCTAGAAAGTTGAAATATTCCCCAAAACTAAATGAGGGCTGCTAGAAACCACAACATTTTTTCAATAAAATATTTGAAGAGGAAGGGCTGCAAATCAAAAGTCACAAATCAATAGGCCCGTTTCTCGGTCTTCAATATCTCAGCACCCTGAACTTCTAGAAAGTTGAAATGTTCATGAGAGTTGTATGGGCGACCAAGGAAACGGCACGATTTTTTTCACTGAAATATTTGTAATGAAAGGGCCGTAAATCGGGCTGCAAATCAAAAGTCACAAATCAATAGGCCCGTTTCTCGGTCTTCAATATCTCAGCACCCCGAACTTCTAGAAAGTTGAAATGTTCATGAGAGTTGTATGGGCGACCAAGGAAACGGCACGATTTTTTTCACTGAAATATTTGTAATTGGAGGGCCGTAAATCAATAGTCAAAAATATAGAGGCCCGTTTCTCGGTCTTCAATATCTCAGCACCCTGAACTTCTAGACAGTTGAAATATTCCCAAAAATTTAATCACGGCCATAAGAAACCACCAAATTTTTTTCAATACAATATTTGTAATGGGAGGGCCGTAAATCAATAGTCAAAAATATAGAGGCCCGTTTCTCGGTCTTCAATATCTCAGCACCCTGAACTTCTAGAAAGTTGAAATGTTCATGAGAGTTGTATGGGTGTTCAAGGAAACCGCACAATTTTTGTCTCTAAAATATTTGTAATGGAAGGGTCGTAAATCAAAAAGTCAAAAATAGAGGCCCGTTTCTCGACCTTCAATATCTTAGGAACCTTTAGTTCTAGAAAGTTGAAATATTCCCAAAAATTTAATCACGGCCGTAAGAAACCACCAAATTTTTTTCAATAAAATATTTGTAATGGGAGGGCCGTATATGGGAGCGTATCGGAATCCCGCTTTTTAAAATCCCGCTTTTAAAAAATCCCGAAAAAAAAGTATTAAAATCCCGTCTGCTAAAATACTGCTTTTTTAAAATCCCGTCTTCTAAAATCCCGCTTGTTCAAAATCCCGATCTATTATAATCCCGCTTTTTAAAATCCCGACAAATCCCGCTAATCCCGTTTTTTTATAAAATAAACTAATGTTATAAAGTCACGCGCCGTAAAAAAAATGCGAAATAGAAAAAAATATGAGTAAAACAGGTTTTTTGCGTCGCATTGCTTATAATATACAAAACTAATAAAATAAAAAAATTTGTTAATGGTTTAAAGTTTTTTTTCCCCTTTTGAATAATATCGCATTACTTTATACTTTTTTCTTGTAATTTATTGAAGATTGTCATATTCATTGTTAAAATAAAATGCATTTAAAAAAATTACTCATTGCTTAATTTATTTAAATTTTCTTATTATCCCGCTTTTGCAATCAAAAGCAGTTGTTTTATTTTAAAAAATCGCGCGATTTTTTAAAATAAAACAACTACTTTTGATTGCAAAAGCGGGATAATAAGAAACGGGATAGTAAAAAACGGGATTATAACAGATGGGATTTTAAAAAGCGGGATTTTAAAAAAGCGGGATAGTAAAAAGCGGGATTATAAAAAGCGGGATTTCAAGATCGGGATTTTAAGAAACGGGATTATAAAAAGCGGGATATCGAACCCAACCCCCGTATATCAATAGTCAAAAATATAGAGGCCCGTTTCTCGGTTTTCAATATCTCAGCACCCTGAACTTCTAGAAAGTTGAAATGTTCATGAGAGTTGTATGGGTGACCAAGGAAACCGCACAATTTTTTTCACTAAAATATTTGTATGGGAGGGCCGTAAATCAATAGTAAAAAATATAGAGGCCCGTTTCTCGACCTTAAATATCTCAAGAAGCTTTAGCTCTATAAAGTTGAAATATTCCAAAAACTTTAATCACGGCCATAAGAAACCACCAAATTTTTTTCAATACAATATTTGTAATGGGAGGGCCGTAAATCAATAGTCAAAAATATAGAGGCCCGTTTCTCGGTTTTCAATATCTCAGCACCCTGAACTTCTAGAAAGTTGAAATGTTCATGATAGTTGTATGGGTGTTCAAGGAAACCTCACAATTTTTTTCACTAAAATATTTGTTATGGAAGGGCCGTAAATCAAAAAGTCAAAAATAGAGAGGCCCGTTTCTCGATCTCAAGAACCTTTAGTTCTAGAAAGTTGAAATATTCCCAAAACTTTAATCACGGATATAAAAAACCACCAAATTTTTTTCAATAAAATATTTGTAATGGGAGGGCCGTATATCAATAGTCAAAAATAGAGAGGCCCGTTTCTCGACCTTCAATATCTCAGGAACCTTTAGTTCTAGAAAGTTGAAATATTCCCAAAAATTTAATCACGGCCGTAAGAAACCACCAAATTTTTTTCAATAAAATATTTGTAATGGGAGGGCCGTAAATCAATAGTCAAAATATAGAGGACCGTTTCTCGATCTTCAATATCTCAGGAACCTTTAGTTCTAGAAAGTTGAAATATTCCCCAAAACTAAATGAGGGCTGCTAGAAACCACAACATTTTTTTCAATAAAATATTTGAAGGGGAAGGGCTGCAAATCAAAAGTCACAAATCAATAGGCCCGTTTCTCGGTCTTCAATATCTCAGCACCCTGAACTTCTAGAAAGTTGAAATGTTCATGAGAGTTGTATGGGCGACCAAGGAAACGGCACGATATAGAGGCCCGTTTCTCGACCTTAAATATCTCAAGAACCTTAAGTTCTAGAAAGTTGAAATGTTCCCAAAAATGTAATCACGGCCGTAAGAAACCACCAAATTTTTTTCAATAAAATATTTGTAATGGGAGGGCCGTATATCAATAGTCAAAAATATAGAGGCCCGTTTCTCGGTTTTCAATATCTCAGCACCCTAAACTTCTAGAAAGTTAAAATGTTCATGAGAGTTGTACGGGTGTTCAAGCAAACCGCACAATTTTTTTCACTAAAATATTTGTAATGGGAGGGCCGTAAATCAATAGTCAAAAATATAGAGGCCCATTTCTCGGTTTTCAATATCTCAGCACCCTGAACTTCTAGAAAGTTGAAATGTTCATGAGAGTTGTATGGGTGCTCAAGGAAACCGCACAATTTTTTTCACTAAAATATTTGTAATGGAAGGGCCGTAAATCAAAAAGTCAAAAATAGAGAGGCCCATTTCTCGACCTTCAATATCTCAGGAACCTTTAGTTCTGGAAAGTTGAAATATTCCCAAAAATTTAATCACGTCCGTAAGAAACCACCAAATTTTTTTCAATAAAATATTTGCAATCGGAGGGCCGTATATCAATAGTCAAAAATATAGAGGACCGTTTCTCGATCTTCAATATCTCAGGAACCTTTAGTTCTAGAAAGTTGAAATATTCCCCAAAACTAAATGAGGGCTGCTAGAAACCACAACATTTTTTCAATAAAATATTTGAAGGGGAAGGGCTGCAAATCAAAAGTCACAAATCAATAGGCCCGTTTCTCGGTCTTCAATATCTCAGCACCCTGAACTTCTAGAAAGTTGAAATGTTCATGAGAGTTGTATGGGCGACCAAGGAAACGGCACGATTTTTTTCACTGAAATATTTGTAATGAAAGGGCCGTAAATCGGGCTGCAAATCAAAAGTCACAAATCAATAGGCCCGTTTCTCGGTCTTCAATATCTCAGCACCCTGAACTTCTAGAAAGTTGAAATGTTCATGAGAGTTGTATGGGCGACCAAGGAAACGGCACGATTTTTTTCACTGAAATATTTGTAATTGGAGGGCCGTAAATCAATAGTCAAAAATATAGAGGCCCGTTTCTCGGTCTTCAATATCTCAGCACCCTGAACTTCTAGACAGTTGAAATATTCCCAAAAATTTAATCACGGCCATAAGAAACCACCAAATTTTTTTCAATACAATATTTGTAATGGGAGGGCCGTAAATCAATAGTCAAAAATATAGAGGCCCGTTTCTCGGTCTTCAATATCTCAGCACCCTGAACTTCTAGAAAGTTGAAATGTTCATGAGAGTTGTATGGGTGTTCAAGGAAACCGCACAATTTTTGTCTCTAAAATATTTGTAATGGAAGGGTCGTAAATCAAAAAGTCAAAAATAGAGGCCCGTTTCTCGACCTTCAATATCTTAGGAACCTTTAGTTCTAGAAAGTTGAAATATTCCCAAAAATTTAATCACGGCCGTAAGAAACCACCAAATTTTTTTCAATAAAATATTTGTAATGGGAGGGCCGTATATCAATAGTCAAAAATATAGAGGCCCGTTTCTCGGTTTTCAATATCTCAGCACCCTGAACTTCTAGAAAGTTGAAATGTTCATGAGAGTTGTATGGGTGACCAAGGAAACCGCACAATTTTTTTCACTAAAATATTTGTATGGGAGGGCCGTAAATCAATAGTCAAAAATATAGAGGCCCGTTTCTCGACCTTAAATATCTCAAGAAGCTTTAGCTCTATAAAGTTGAAATATTCCCAAAACTTTAATCACGGCCATAAGAAACCACCAAATTTTTTTCAATACAATATTTGTAATGGGAGGGCCGTAAATCAATAGTCAAAAATATAGAGGCCCGTTTCTCGGTTTTCAATATCTCAGCACCCTGAACTTCTAGAAAGTTGAAATGTTCATGATAGTTGTATGGGTGTTCAAGGAAACCTCACAATTTTTTTCACTAAAATATTTGTTATGGAAGGGCCGTAAATCAAAAAGTCAAAAATAGAGAGGCCCGTTTCTCGACCTTATATACCTCAAGAACCTTTAGTTCTAGAAAGTTGAAATATTCCCAAAACTTTGATCACGGATATAAAAAACCACCAAATTTTTTTCAATAAAATATTTGTAATGGGAGGGCCGTAAATCAAAAGTCAAAAATATAGAGGCCCGTTTCTCGGTTTTCAATATCTCAGCACCCTGAACTTCTAGAAAGTTGAAATGTTCATGAGAGTTGTATGGGCGACCAAGGAAACGGCACGATTTTTTCACTGAAATATTTGTAATGGGAGGGCCGTAAATCAATAGTCAAAAATATACAGCCCCGTTTCTCGACCTTAAATATCTCAAGAACCTTTTTCACTAAAATATTTGTTATGGAAGGGCCGTAAATCAAAAAGTCAAAAATAGAGAGGCCCGTTTCTCGACCTTCAATATCTCAAGAACCTTTAGTTCTAGAAAGTTGAAATATTCCCAAAAATTTAATCACGGCCGTAAGAAACCACCAAATTTTTTTCAATAAAATATTTGTAATGGAAGGGCCGTAAATCAATAGTCAAAAATATAGAGGCCCGTTTCTCGGTTTTCAATATCTCAGCAACAAGTTGAAATGTTCATGAGAGTTGTATGGGTGACCAAGGAAACCGCACAATTTTTTTCACTAAAATATTTGTATGGGAGGGCCGTAAATCAATAGTCAAAAATATACAGCCCCGTTTCTCGACCTTAAATATCTCAAGAACCTTTTTCACTAAAATATTTGTTATGGAAGGGCCGTAAATCAAAAAGTCAAAAATAGAGAGGCCCGTTTCTCGACCTTCAATATCTCAAGAACCTTTAGTTCTAGAAAGTTGAAATATTCCCAAAAATTTAATCACGGCCGTAAGAAACCACCAAATTTTTTTCAATAAAATATTTGTAATGGGAGGGCCGTATATCAATAGTCAAAAATATAGAGGCCCGTTTCTCGGTTTTCAATATCTCAGCACCCTGAACTTCTAGAAAGTTGAAATGTTCATGAGAGTTGTATGGGTGACCAAGGAAACCGCACAATTTTTTTCACTAAAATATTTGTATGGGAGGGCCGTAAATCAATAGTCAAAAATATAGAGGCCCGTTTCTCGACCTTAAATATCTCAAGAAGCTTTAGCTCTATAAAGTTGAAATATTCCCAAAACTTTAATCACGGCCATAAGAAACCACCAAATTTTTTTCAATACAATATTTGTAATGGGAGGGCCGTAAATCAATAGTCAAAAATATAGAGGCCCGTTTCTCGGTTTTCAATATCTCAGCACCCTGAACTTCTAGAAAGTTGAAATGTTCATGATAGTTGTATGGGTGTTCAAGGAAACCTCACAATTTTTTTCACTAAAATATTTGTTATGGAAGGGCCGTAAATCAAAAAGTCAAAAATAGAGAGGCCCGTTTCTCGACCTTATATATCTCAAGAACCTTTAGTTCTAGAAAGTTGAAATATTCCCAAAACTTTAATCACGGATATAAAAAACCACCAAATTTTTTTCAATAAAATATTTGTAATGGGAGGGCCGTAAATCAAAAGTCAAAAATATAGAGGCCCGTTTCTCGGTTTTCAATATCTCAGCACCCTGAACTTCTAGAAAGTTGAAATGTTCATGAGAGTTGTATGGGCGACCAAGGAAACGGCACGATTTTTTCACTGAAATATTTGTAATGGGAGGGCCGTAAATCAATAGTCAAAAATATACAGCCCCGTTTCTCGACCTTAAATATCTCAAGAACCTTTTTCACTAAAATATTTGTTATGGAAGGGCCGTAAATCAAAAAGTCAAAAATAGAGAGGCCCGTTTCTCGACCTTCAATATCTCAAGAACCTTTAGTTCTAGAAAGTTGAAATATTCCCAAAAATTTAATCACGGCCGTAAGAAACCACCAAATTTTTTTCAATAAAATATTTGTAATGGAAGGGCCGTAAATCAATAGTCAAAAATATAGAGGCCCGTTTCTCGACCTTAAATATCTCAAGAAGCCTTAGCTCTATAAAGTTGAAATATTCCCAAAACTTTAATCACGGCTATAAAAACCACCAAATTTTTTTCAATAAAATATTTGTAATGGGAGGACCGTAAATCAATAGTCAAAAATATAGAGGCCCGTTTCTCGGTTTTCAATATCTCAGCACCCTGAACTTCTAAAAAGTTGAAATGTTCATGAGAGTTGTATGGGCGACCAAGGAAACGGCACGATTTTTTTCACTGAAATATTTGTAATGGGAGGGCCGTAAATCAATAGTCAAAAATATAGCGGCCCGTTTCTCGACCTTAAATATCTCAAGAACCTTTAGTTCTAGGAAGTTGAAATGTTCCCAAAAATGTAATCACGGCCGTAAGAAACCACCAAATTTTTTTCAATAAAATATTTGTAATGGGAGGGCCGTATATCAATAGTCAAAAATAGAGAGGCCCGTTTCTCCACCTTCAATATCTCAGGAACCTTTAGTTCTAGAAAGTTGAAATATTCCCAAAAATTTAATCACGGCCGTAAGAAACCACCAAATTTTTTTCAATAAAATATTTGTAATGGGAGGGCCGTAAATCAATAGTCAAAAATATAGAGGACTGTTTCTCGATCTTCAATATCTCAGGAACCTTTAGTTCTAGAAAGTTGAAATATTCCCCAAAACTAAATGAGGGCTGCTAGAAACCACAAAATTTTTTTCAATAAAATATTTGAAGGGGAAGGGCTGCAAATCAAAAGTCACAAATCAATAGGCCCGTTTCTCGGTCTTCAATATCTCAGCACCCTGAACTTTTAGAAAATTGAAATGTTCATGAGAGTTGTATGGGCGACCAAGGAAACGGCACGATTTTTTTCAATGAAATATTTGTAATGGGAGGGCCGTAAATCCATAGTCAAAAATATAGAGGCCCGTTTCTCGGTCTTCAATATCTCAGCACCCTGAACTTCTAGAAAGTTGAAATGTTCATGAGAGTTGTATGGGTGACCAAGGAAACCGCACAATTTTTTTCACTAAAATATTTGTAATGGAAGGGCCGTAAATCAAAAATTCAAAAATATAGCGGCCCGTTTCTCGACCTTAAATATCTCAGGAACCTTTAGTTCTAGAAAGTTGAAATATTCCCAAAAATTTAATCACGGCCGTAAGAAACCACCAAATTTTTTTCAATAAAATATTTGTAATGGGAGGGCCGTAAATCAATAGTCAAAAATATAGAGGACTGTTTCTCGATCTTCAATATCTCAGGAACCTTTAGTTCTAGAAAGTTGAAATATTCCAAAAAACTAAATGAGGGCTGCTAGAAACCACAAAATTTTTTTCAATAAAATATTTGAAGGGGAAGGGCTGCAAATCAAAAGTCACAAATCAATAGGCCCGTTTCTCGGTCTTCAATATCTCAGCACCCTGAACTTTTAGAAAATTGAAATGTTCATGAGAGTTGTATGGGCGACCAAGGAAACGGCACGATTTTTTTCACTGAAATATTTGTAATGGGAGGGCCGTAAATCCATAGTCAAAATTATAGAGGCCCGTTTCTCGGTCTTCAATATCTCAGCACCCTGAACTTCTAGAAAGTTGAAATGTTCATGAGAGTTGTATGGGTGACCAAGGAAACCGCACAATTTTTTTCACTAAAATATTTGTAATGGAAGGGCCGTAAATCAAAAATTCAAAAATAGAGAGGCCCGTTTCTCGACCTTATATATCTCAAGAACCTTTAGTTCTAGAAAGTTGAAATATTCCCAAAAATTTAATCACGGCCGTAAGAAACCACCAAATTTTTTTCAATAAAATATTTGTAATGGAAGGGCCGTAAATCAATAGTCAAAAATATAGAGGCCCGTTTCTCGGTTTTCAATATCTCAGCAACCTGAACTTCTAGAAAGTTGAAATGTTCATGAGAGTTGTATGGGTGACCAAGGAAACCGCACAATTTTTTTCACTAAAATATTTGTATGGGAGGGCCGTAAATCAATAGTCAAAAATATAGAGGCCCGTTTCTCGACCTTAAATATCTCAAGAAGCTTTAGCTCTATAAAGTTGAAATATTCCCAAAACTTTAATCACGGCTATAAAAACCACCAAATTTTTTTCAATAAAATATTTGTAATGGGAGGGCCGTAAATCCATAGTCAAAAATATAGAGGCCCGTTTCTCGGTCTTCAATATCTCAGCACCCTGAACTTCTAGAAAGTTGAAATGTTCATGAGAGTTGTATGGGTGACCAAGGAAACCGCACAATTTTTTTCACTAAAATATTTGTAATGGAAGGGCCGTAAATCAAAAATTCAAAAATATAGCGGCCCGTTTCTCGACCTTAAATATCTCAGGAACCTTTAGTTCTAGAAAGTTGAAATATTCCCAAAAATTTAATCACGGCCGTAAGAAACCACCAAATTTTTTTCAATAAAATATTTGTAATGGGAGGGCCGTAAATCAATAGTCAAAAATATAGAGGACTGTTTCTCGATCTTCAATATCTCAGGAACCTTTAGTTCTAGAAAGTTGAAATATTCCAAAAAACTAAATGAGGGCTGCTAGAAACCACAAAATTTTTTTCAATAAAATATTTGAAGGGGAAGGGCTGCAAATCAAAAGTCACAAATCAATAGGCCCGTTTCTCGGTCTTCAATATCTCAGCACCCTGAACTTTTAGAAAATTGAAATGTTCATGAGAGTTGTATGGGCGACCAAGGAAACGGCACGCTTTTTTTCACTGAAATATTTGTAATGGGAGGGCCGTAAATCCATAGTCAAAATTATAGAGGCCCGTTTCTCGGTCTTCAATATCTCAGCACCCTGAACTTCTAGAAAGTTGAAATGTTCATGAGAGTTGTATGGGTGACCAAGGAAACCGCACAATTTTTTTCACTAAAATATTTGTAATGGAAGGGCCGTAAATCAAAAATTCAAAAATAGAGAGGCCCGTTTCTCGACCTTATATATCTCAAGAACCTTTAGTTCTAGAAAGTTGAAATATTCCCAAAAATTTAATCACGGCCGTAAGAAACCACCAAATTTTTTTCAATAAAATATTTGTAATGGAAGGGCCGTAAATCAATAGTCAAAAATATAGAGGCCCGTTTCTCGGTTTTCAATATCTCAGCAACCTGAACTTCTAGAAAGTTGAAATGTTCATGAGAGTTGTATGGGTGACCAAGGAAACCGCACAATTTTTTTCACTAAAATATTTGTATGGGAGGGCCGTAAATCAATAGTCAAAAATATAGAGGCCCGTTTCTCGACCTTAAATATCTCAAGAAGCTTTAGCTCTATAAAGTTGAAATATTCCCAAAACTTTAATCACGGCTATAAAAACCACCAAATTTTTTTCAATAAAATATTTGTAATGGGAGGGCCGTAAATCAATAGTCAAAAATATAGAGGCCCGTTTCTCGGTTTTCAATATCTCAGCACCCTGAACTTCTAGAAAGTTGAAATGTTTATGAGAGTTGTATGGGCGACCAAGGAAACGGCACGATTTTTTTCACTGAAATATTTGTAATGGGAGGGCCGTAAATCAATAGTCAAAAATATAGCGGCCCGTTTCTCGACCTTAAATATCTCAAGAACCTTTAGTTCTAGGAAGTTGAAATGTTCCCAAAAATGTAATCACGGCCGTAAGAAACCACCAAATTTTTTTCAATAAAATATTTGTAATGGGAGGGCCGTAAATCAATAGTCAAAAATATAGAGGACCGTTTCTCGATCTTCAATATCTCAGGAACCTTTAGTTCTAGAAAGTTGAAATATTCCCCAAAACTAAATGAGGGCTGCTAAAAACCACAACATTTTTTTCAATAAAATATTTGAAGGGGACGGGCTGCAAATCAAAAGTCACAAATCAATAGGCCCGTTTCTCGGTCTTCAATATCTCAGCACCCTGAACTTCTAGAAAGTTGAAATGTTCATGAGAGTTGTATGGGCGACCAAGGAAACGGCACGATTTTTTTCACTGAAATACTTGTAATGGGAGGGCCGTAAATCAATAGTCAAAAATATAGAGGCCCGTTTCTCGGTCTTCAATATCTCAGCACCCTGAACTTCTAGAAAGTTGAAATATTCCCAAAAATTTAATCACGGCCATAAGAAACCACCAAATTTTTTTCAATACAATATTTGTAATGGGAGGGCCGTAAATCAATAGTCAAAAATATAGAGGCCCGTTTCTCGGTCTTCAATATCTCAGCACCCTGAACTTCTAGAAAGTTGAAATGTTCATGAGAGTTGTATGGGTGTTCAAGGAAACCGCACAATTTTTGTCTCTAAAATATTTGTAATGGAAGGGCCGTAAATCAAAAAGTCAAAAATAGAGGCCCGTTTCTCGACCTTCAATATCTTAGGAACCTTTAGTTCTAGAAAGTTGAAATATTCCCAAAAATTTAATCACGGCCGTAAGAAACCACCAAATTTTTTTCAATAAAATATTTGTAATGGGAGGGCCGTATATCAATAGTCAAAAATATAGAGGCCCGTTTCTCGGTTTTCAATATCTCAGCACCCTGAACTTCTAGAAAGTTGAAATGTTCATGAGAGTTGTATGGGTGACCAAGGAAACCGCACAATTTTTTTCACTAAAATATTTGTATGGGAGGGCCGTAAATCAATAGTCAAAAATATAGAGGCCCGTTTCTCGACCTTAAATATCTCAAGAAGCTTTAGCTCTATAAAGTTGAAATATTGCCAAAACTTTAATCACGGCCATAAGAAACCACCAAATTTTTTACAATACAATATTTGTAATGAGAGGGCCGTAAATCAATAGTCAAAAATATAGAGGCCCGTTTCTCGGTTTTCAATATCTCAGCACCCTGAACTTCTAGAAAGTTGAAATGTTCATGATAGTTGTATGGGTGTTCAAGGAAACCTCACAATTTTTTTCACTAAAATATTTGTTATGGAAGGGCCGTAAATCAAAAAGTCAAAAATAGAGGCCCGTTTCTCGACCTTATATATCTCAAGAACCTTTAGTTCTAGAAAGTTGAAATATTCCCAAAACTTTAATCACGGATATAAAAAACCACCAAATTTTTTTCAATAAAATATTTGTAATGGGAGGGCCGTAAATCAAAAGTCAAAAATATAGAGGCCCGTTTCTCGGTTTTCAATATCTCAGCACCCTGAACTTCTAGAAAGTTGAAATGTTCATGAGAGTTGTATGGGCGACCAAGGAAACGGCACGATTTTTTCACTGAAATATTTGTAATGGGAGGGCCTTAAATCAATAGTCAAAAATATACAGCCCCGTTTCTCGACCTTAAATATCTCAAGAACCTTTAGTTCTAGAAAGTTGAAATGTTCCCAAAAATGTAATCACGGCCGTAAGAAACCACCAAATTTTTTTCAATAAAATATTTGTAATGAGAGGGCCGTAAATCAAAAGTCAAAAATATAGAGGCCCGTTTCTCGATCTTCAATATCTCAGGAACCTTTAGTTCTAGAAAGTTGAAATATTCCCCAAAACTAAATGAGGGCTGCTAGAAACCACAAAATTTTTTTCAATAAAATATTTGAAGGGGAAGGGCTGCAAATCAAAAGTCACAAATCAATAGGCCCGTTTCTCGGTGTTCAATATCTCAGCACCCTGAACTTTTAGAAAATTGAAATGTTCATGAGAGTTGTATGGGCGACCAAGGAAACGGCACGATTTTTTTCACTGAAATATTTGTAATGGGAGGGCCGTAAATCCATAGTCAAAAATATAGAGGCCCGTTTCTCGGTCTTCAATATCTCAGCACCCTGAACTTCTAGAAAGTTGAAATGTTCATGAGAGTTGTATGGGTGACCAAGGAAACCGCACAATTTTTTTCACTAAAATATTTGTAATGGAAGGGCCGTAAATCAAAAATTCAAAAATATAGCGGCCCGTTTCTCGACCTTAAATATCTCAGGAACCTTTAGTTCTAGAAAGTTGAAATATTCCCAAAAATTTAATCACGGCCGTAAGAAACCACCAAATTTTTTTCAATAAAATATTTGTAATGGGAGGGCCGTAAATCAATAGTCAAAAATATAGAGGACTGTTTCTCGATCTTCAATATCTCAGGAACCTTTAGTTCTAGAAAGTTGAAATATTCCAAAAAACTAAATGAGGGCTGCTAGAAACCACAAAATTTTTTTCAATAAAATATTTGAAGGGGAAGGGCTGCAAATCAAAAGTCACAAATCAATAGGCCCGTTTCTCGGTCTTCAATATCTCAGCACCCTGAACTTTTAGAAAATTGAAATGTTCATGAGAGTTGTATGGGCGACCAAGGAAACGGCACGATTTTTTTCACTGAAATATTTGTAATGGGAGGGCCGTAAATCCATAGTCAAAATTATAGAGGCCCGTTTCTCGGTCTTCAATATCTCAGCACCCTGAACTTCTAGAAAGTTGAAATGTTCATGAGAGTTGTATGGGTGACCAAGGAAACCGCACAATTTTTTTCACTAAAATATTTGTAATGGAAGGGCCGTAAATCAAAAATTCAAAAATAGAGAGGCCCGTTTCTCGACCTTATATATCTCAAGAACCTTTAGTTCTAGAAAGTTGAAATATTCCCAAAAATTTAATCACGGCCGTAAGAAACCACCAAATTTTTTTCAATAAAATATTTGTAATGGAAGGGCCGTAAATCAATAGTCAAAAATATAGAGGCCCGTTTCTCGGTTTTCAATATCTCAGCAACCTGAACTTCTAGAAAGTTGAAATGTTCATGAGAGTTGTATGGGTGACCAAGGAAACCGCACAATTTTTTTCACTAAAATATTTGTATGGGAGGGCCGTAAATCAATAGTCAAAAATATAGAGGCCCGTTTCTCGACCTTAAATATCTCAAGAAGCTTTAGCTCTATAAAGTTGAAATATTCCCAAAACTTTAATCACGGCTATAAAAACCACCAAATTTTTTTCAATAAAATATTTGTAATGGGAGGGCCGTAAATCAATAGTCAAAAATATAGAGGCCCGTTTCTCGGTTTTCAATATCTCAGCACCCTGAACTTCTAGAAAGTTGAAATGTTTATGATAGTTGTATGGGTGTTCAAGGAAACCTCACAATTTTTTTCACTAAAATATTTGTTATGGAAGGGCCGTAAATCAAAAAGTCAAAAATAGAGAGGCCCGTTTCTCGACCTTATATATCTCAAGAACCTTTAGTTCTAGAAAGTTGAAATATTCCCAAAACTTTAATCACGGATATAAAAAACCACCAAATTTTTTTCAATAAAATATTTGTAATGGGAGGGCCGTAAATCAAAAGTCAAAAATATAGAGGCCCGTTTCTCGGTTTTCAATATCTCAGCACCCTGAACTTCTAGAAAGTTGAAATGTTCATGAGAGTTGTATGGGCGACCAAGGAAACGGCACGATTTTTTCACTGAAATATTTGTAATGGGAGGGCCTTAAATCAATAGTCAAAAATATACAGCCCCGTTTCTCGACCTTAAATATCTCAAGAACCTTTAGTTCTAGAAAGTTGAAATGTTCCCAAAAATGTAATCACGGCCGTAAGAAACCACCAAATTTTTTTCAATAAAATATTTGTAATGGGAGGGCCGTATATCAATAGTCAAAAATATAGAGGCCCGTTTCTCGATCTTCAATATCTCAGGAACCTTTAGTTCTAGAAAGTTGAAATATTCCCCAAAACTAAATGAGGGCTGCTAGAAACCACAAAATTTTTTTCAATAAAATATTTGAAGGGGAAGGGCTGCAAATCAAAAGTCACAAATCAATAGGCCCGTTTCTCGGTCTTCAATATCTCAGCACCCTGAACTTTTAGAAAATTGAAATGTTCATGAGAGTTGTATGGGTGACCAAGGAAACCGCACAATTTTTTTCACTAAAATATTTGTAATGGAAGGGCCGTAAATCAAAAATTCAAAAATAGAGAGGCCCGTTTCTCGACCTTATATATCTCAAGAACCTTTAGTTCTAGAAAGTTGAAATATTCCCAAAAATTTAATCACGGCCGTAAGAAACCACCAAATTTTTTTCAATAAAATATTTGTAATGGGAGGGCCGTAAATCAATAGTCAAAAATATAGAGGACTGTTTCTCGATCTTCAATATCTCAGGAACCTTTAGTTCTAGAAAGTTGAAATATTCCCCAAAACTAAATGAGGGCTGCTAGAAACCACAAAATTTTTTTCAATAAAATATTTGAAGGGGAAGGGCTGCAAATCAAAAGTCACAAATCAATAGGCCCGTTTCTCGGTGTTCAATATCTCAGCACCCTGAACTTTTAGAAAATTGAAATGTTCATGAGAGTTGTATGGGTGACCAAGGAAACCGCACAATTTTTTTCACTAAAATATTTGTAATGGAAGGGCCGTAAATCAAAAATTCAAAAATAGAGAGGCCCGTTTCTCGACCTTATATATCTCAAGAACCTTTAGTTCTAGAAAGTTGAAATATTCCCAAAAATTTAATCACGGCCGTAAGAAACCACCAAATTTTTTTCAATAAAATATTTGTAATGGAAGGGCCGTAAATCAATAGTCAAAAATATAGAGGCCCGTTTCTCGGTTTTCAATATCTCAGCACCCTGAACTTCTAAAAAGTTGAAATGTTCATGAGAGTTGTATGGGCGACCAAGGAAACGGCACGATTTTTTTCACTGAAATATTTGTAATGGGAGGGCCGTAAATCAATAGTCAAAAATATAGCGGCCCGTTTCTCGACCTTAAATATCTCAAGAACCTTTAGTTCTAGGAAGTTGAAATGTTCCCAAAAATGTAATCACGAACGTAAGAAACCACCAAATTTTTTTCAATAAAATATTTGTAATGGGAGGGCCGTATATCAATAGTCAAAAATAGAGAGGCCCGTTTCTCGACCTTCAATATCTCAGGAACCTTTAGTTCTAGAAAGTTGAAATATTCCCAAAAATTTAATCACGGCCGTAAGAAACCACCAAATTTTTTTCAATAAAATATTTGTAATGGGAGGGCCGTAAATCAATAGTCAAAATATAGAGGACCGTTTCTCGATCTTCAATATCTCAGGAACCTTTAGTTCTAGAAAGTTGAAATATTCCCCAAAACTAAATGAGGGCTGCTAGAAACCACAACATTTTTTTCAATAAAATATTTGAAGGGGAAGGGCTGCAAATCAAAAGTCACAAATCAATAGGCCCGTTTCTCGGTCTTCAATATCTCAGCACCCTGAACTTCTAGAAAGTTGAAATGTTCATGAGAGTTGTATGGGCGACCAAGGAAACGGCACGATTTTTTTCACTGAAATATTTGTAATGAAAGGGCCGTAAATCGGGCTGCAAATCAAAAGTCACAAATCAATAGGCCCGTTTCTCGGTCTTCAATATCTCAGCACCCTGAACTTCTAGAAAGTTGAAATGTTCATGAGAGTTGTATGGGCGACCAAGGAAACGGCACGATTTTTTTCACTGAAATATTTGTAATTGGAGGGCCGTAAATCAATAGTCAAAAATATAGAGGCCCGTTTCTCGGTCTTCAATATCTCAGCACCCTGAACTTCTAGACAGTTGAAATATTCCCAAAAATTTAATCACGGCCATAAGAAACCATCAAATTTTTTTCAATACAATATTTGTAATGGGAGGGCCGTAAATCAATAGTCAAAAATATAGAGGCCCGTTTCTCGGTCTTCAATATCTCAGCACCCTGAACTTCTAGAAAGTTGAAATGTTCATGAGAGTTGTATGGGTGTTCAAGGAAACCGCACAATTTTTGTCTCTAAAATATTTGTAATGGAAGGGTCGTAAATCAAAAAGTCAAAAATAGAGGCCCGTTTCTCGACCTTCAATATCTTAGGAACCTTTAGTTCTAGAAAGTTGAAATATTCCCAAAAATTTAATCACGGCCGTAAGAAACCACCAAATTTTTTTCAATAAAATATTTGTAATGGGAGGGCCGTATATAGGGTGTCCATCATATCTCTTTAAAAGAGAACATGTTCTCTTTTTTTGTTCAGATCTTTTTTACACTTTCTTTTTCGTTAAGGATCTATTTTTGTCCTCTTTTTTCGTGAATGTCTTTTTTTTGTTCCGATAATTTTTGAATGGATTTTATCAATAATACAAGAGTAATCTTTTTTATTATAACCCATGTAACCACTGTGTTATGATTTTATCTTCGATTTAATACAACATTTAAAAGACTACTACTGTTTACTTGTCAGCTGGGGTGGCTGTCAAATGAC
This sequence comes from Platycheirus albimanus, assembly GCA_916050605.2. Taxonomy (NCBI): domain Eukaryota; kingdom Metazoa; phylum Arthropoda; class Insecta; order Diptera; family Syrphidae; genus Platycheirus; species Platycheirus albimanus. The sequence continues at coordinate 262,997,180 of OU696696.1, read as the reverse complement.
AGATTCAATTTAAATGTTTTGAATATTTTTTCGTTGCGCCATCGAATAAGGGAGATTTAAGCACAAATCATTACTGTTTTTTGAAAAAATGTGAGTTAAATGAATTCAATTCAAATTAAGGTATTTATAAGTATGAAATTTTAAATTTTTCTTTTCGCGGACATTAGTCATTGTAATATTATAAGATTTTCGGAAGCTTACCGCGTCCGCGTAATTATTAGAAATATTTATTTATTTCTTCTTCCCGACGTTTCGAAGAAATTTCACTCTTCGTATCTTGTAAAACGCTGAAATTTTTTACTTAAAAGATTTCATTTTATTTATGTAAATATAATCTGTTATTGTTAATTTTGTATGTGATTTATATTAATTTAAATGGACTAAAACTAAAACAGACTGAATAAAGCTTTTATTTTTTTTGTTAACTATTGTTTTTTGAAATTTTTTGTTAATTTTTGTATGTATTTAGGTATTTTATAAAAAACGTTATGTAAAATTGTTCCTAAAACAAATATTTTTATATTCAATAAAAAACAAAAAAATCAACATTGCTTTTCTTTTTTTATTGTCTCTTTTTTTGTCTCTATTTTTTTTGTGATGTTCTCTTTTTTAAAAGCTTTTGGACGAAAATGTTCTCTTTTTAAGAAATCCCATATGGACACCCTAGCCGTATATCAATAGTCAAAAATATAGAGGCCCGTTTCTCGGTTTTCAATATCTCAGCACCCTGAACTTCTAGAAAGTTGAAATGTTCATGAGAGTTGTATGGGTGACCAAGGAAACCGCACAATTTTTTTCACTAAAATATTTGTATGGGAGGGCCGTAAATCAATAGTCAAAAATATAGAGGCCCGTTTCTCGACCTTAAATATCTCAAGAAGCTTTAGCTCTATAAAGTTGAAATATTCCCAAAACTTTAATCACGGCCATAAGAAACCACCAAATTTTTTTCAATACAATATTTGTAATGGGAGGGCCGTAAATCAATAGTCAAAAATATAGAGGCCCGTTTCTCGGTTTTCAATATCTCAGCACCCTGAACTTCTAGAAAGTTGAAATGTTCATGATAGTTGTATGGGTGTTCAAGGAAACCTCACAATTTTTTTCACTAAAATATTTGTTATGGAAGGGCCGTAAATCAAAAAGTCAAAAATAGAGAGGCCCGTTTCTCGACCTTATATATCTCAAGAACCTTTAGTTCTAGAAAGTTGAAATATTCCCAAAACTTTAATCACGGATATAAAAAACCACCAAATTTTTTTCAATAAAATATTTGTAATGGGAGGGCCGTAAATCAAAAGTCAAAAATATAGAGGCCCGTTTCTCGGTTTTCAATATCTCAGCACCCTGAACTTCTAGAAAGTTGAAATGTTCATGAGAGTTGTATGGGCGACCAAGGAAACGGCACGATTTTTTCACTGAAATATTTGTAATGGGAGGGCCGTAAATCAATAGTCAAAAATATACAGCCCCGTTTCTCGACCTTAAATATCTCAAGAACCTTTTTCACTAAAATATTTGTTATGGAACAAATTTTTTTCAATAAAATATTTGTAATGGGAGGGCCGTATATCAATAGTCAAAAATAGAGAGGCCCGTTTCTCGACCTTCAATATCTCAGGAACCTTTAGTTCTAGAAAGTTGAAATATTCCCAAAAATTTAATCACGGCCGTAAGAAACCACCAAATTTTTTTCAATAAAATATTTGTAATGGGAGGGCCGTAAATCAATAGTCAAAATATAGAGGACCGTTTCTCGATCTTCAATATCTCAGGAACCTTTAGTTCTAGAAAGTTGAAATATTCCCCAAAACTAAATGAGGGCAGCTAGAAACCACAACATTTTTTTCAATAAAATATTTGAACGGGAAGGGCTGCAAATCAAAAGTCACAAATCAATAGGCCCGTTTCTCGGTCTTCAATATCTCAGCACCCTGAACTTCTAGAAAGTTGAAATGTTCATGAGAGTTGTATGGGCGACCAAGGAAACGGCACGATTTTTTTCACTGAAATATTTGTAATGGGAGGGCCGTAAATCAATAGTCAAAAATATAGAGGCCCGTTTCTCGGTCTTCAATATCTCAGCACCCTGAACTTCTAGAAAGTTGAAATATTCCCAAAAATTTAATCACGGCCATAAGAAACCACCAAATTTTTTTCAATACAATATTTGTAATGGGAGGGCCGTAAATCAATAGTCAAAAATATAGAGGACTGTTTCTCGATCTTCAATATCTCAGGAACCTTTAGTTCTAGAAAGTTGAAATATTCCCCAAAACTAAATGAGGGCTGCTAGAAACCACAAAATTTTTTTCAATAAAATATTTGAAGGGGAAGGGCTGCAAATCAAAAGTCACAAATCAATAGGCCCGTTTCTCGGTGTTCAATATCTCAGCACCCTGAACTTTTAGAAAATTGAAATGTTCATGAGAGTTGTATGGGTGACCAAGGAAACCGCACAATTTTTTTCACTAAAATATTTGTAATGGAAGGGCCGTAAATCAAAAATTCAAAAATAGAGAGGCCCGTTTCTCGACCTTATATATCTCAAGAACCTTTAGTTCTAGAAAGTTGAAATATTCCCAAAAATTTAATCACGGCCGTAAGAAACCACCAAATTTTTTTCAATAAAATATTTGTAATGGAAGGGCCGTAAATCAATAGTCAAAAATATAGAGGCCCGTTTCTCGACCTTAAATATCTCAAGAACCTTTAGTTCTAGAAAGTTGAAATATTCCCAAAACTTTAATCACGGCTATAAAAACCACCAAATTTTTTTCAATAAAATATTTGTAATGGGAGGGCCGTAAATCAATAGTCAAAAATATAGAGGCCCGTTTCTCGGTTTTCAATATCTCAGCACCCTGAACTTCTAGAAAGTTGAAATGTTCATGAGAGTTGTATGGGCGACCAAGGAAACGGCACGATTTTTTTCACTGAAATATTTGTAATGGGAGGGCCGTAAATCAATAGTCAAAAATATAGCGGCCCGTTTCTCGACCTTAAATATCTCAAGAACCTTTAGTTCTAGGAAGTTGAAATGTTCCCAAAAATGTAATCACGAACGTAAGAAACCACCAAATTTTTTTCAATAAAATATTTGTAATGGGAGGGCCGTATATCAATAGTCAAAAATAGAGAGGCCCGTTTCTCGACCTTCAATATCTCAGGAACCTTTAGTTCTAGAAAGTTGAAATATTCCCAAAAATTTAATCACGGCCGTAAGAAACCACCAAATTTTTTTCAATAAAATATTTGTAATGGGAGGGCCGTAAATCAATAGTCAAAATATAGAGGACCGTTTCTCGATCTTCAATATCTCAGGAACCTTTAGTTCTAGAAAGTTGAAATATTCCCCAAAACTAAATGAGGGCTGCTAGAAACCACAACATTTTTTTCAATAAAATATTTGAAGGGGAAGGGCTGCAAATCAAAAGTCACAAATCAATAGGCCCGTTTCTCGGTCTTCAATATCTCAGCACCCTGAACTTCTAGAAAGTTGAAATGTTCATGAGAGTTGTATGGGCGACCAAGGAAACGGCACGATTTTTTTCACTGAAATATTTGTAATGAAAGGGCCGTAAATCGGGCTGCAAATCAAAAGTCACAAATCAATAGGCCCGTTTCTCGGTCTTCAATATCTCAGCACCCTGAACTTCTAGAAAGTTGAAATGTTCATGAGAGTTGTATGGGCGACCAAGGAAACGGCACGATTTTTTTCACTGAAATATTTGTAATTGGAGGGCCGTAAATCAATAGTCAAAAATATAGAGGCCCGTTTCTCGGTCTTCAATATCTCAGCACCCTGAACTTCTAGACAGTTGAAATATTCCCAAAAATTTAATCACGGCCATAAGAAACCATCAAATTTTTTTCAATACAATATTTGTAATGGGAGGGCCGTAAATCAATAGTCAAAAATATAGAGGCCCGTTTCTCGGTCTTCAATATCTCAGCACCCTGAACTTCTAGAAAGTTGAAATGTTCATGAGAGTTGTATGGGTGTTCAAGGAAACCGCACAATTTTTGTCTCTAAAATATTTGTAATGGAAGGGTCGTAAATCAAAAAGTCAAAAATAGAGGCCCGTTTCTCGACCTTCAATATCTTAGGAACCTTTAGTTCTAGAAAGTTGAAATATTCCCAAAAATTTAATCACGGCCGTAAGAAACCACCAAATTTTTTTCAATAAAATATTTGTAATGGGAGGGCCGTATATCAATAGTCAAAAATATAGAGGCCCGTTTCTCGGTTTTCAATATCTCAGCACCCTGAACTTCTAGAAAGTTGAAATGTTCATGAGAGTTGTATGGGTGACCAAGGAAACCGCACAATTTTTTTCACTAAAATATTTGTATGGGAGGGCCGTAAATCAATAGTCAAAAATATAGAGGCCCGTTTCTCGACCTTAAATATCTCAAGAAGCTTTAGCTCTATAAAGTTGAAATATTCCCAAAACTTTAATCACGGCCATAAGAAACCACCAAATTTTTTTCAATACAATATTTGTAATGGGAGGGCCGTAAATCAATAGTCAAAAATATAGAGGCCCGTTTCTCGGTTTTCAATATCTCAGCACCCTGAACTTCTAGAAAGTTGAAATGTTCATGATAGTTGTATGGGTGTTCAAGGAAACCTCACAATTTTTTTCACTAAAATATTTGTTATGGAAGGGCCGTAAATCAAAAAGTCAAAAATAGAGAGGCCCGTTTCTCGACATTATATATCTCAAGAACCTTTAGTTCTAGAAAGTTGAAATATTCCCAAAACTTTAATCACGGATATAAAAAACCACCAAATTTTTTTCAATAAAATATTTGTAATGGGAGGGCCGTAAATCAAAAGTCAAAAATATAGAGGCCCGTTTCTCGGTTTTCAATATCTCAGCACCCTGAACTTCTAGAAAGTTGAAATGTTCATGAGAGTTGTATGGGCGACCAAGGAAACGGCACGATTTTTTCACTGAAATATTTGTAATGGGAGGGCCGTAAATCAATAGTCAAAAATATACAGCCCCGTTTCTCGACCTTAAATATCTCAAGAACCTTTTTCACTAAAATATTTGTTATGGAACAAATTTTTTTCAATAAAATATTTGTAATGGGAGGGCCGTATATCAATAGTCAAAAATAGAGAGGCCCGTTTCTCGACCTTCAATATCTCAGGAACCTTTAGTTCTAGAAAGTTGAAATATTCCCAAAAATTTAATCACGGCCGCAAGAAACCACCAAATTTTTTTCAATAAAATATTTGTAATGGGAGGGCCGTAAATCAATAGTCAAAATATAGAGGACCGTTTCTCGATCTTCAATATCTCAGGAACCTTTAGTTCTAGAAAGTTGAAATATTCCCCAAAACTAAATGAGGGCTGCTAGAAACCACAACATTTTTTTCAATAAAATATTTGAACGGGAAGGGCTGCAAATCAAAAGTCACAAATCAATAGGCCCGTTTCTCGGTCTTCAATATCTCAGCACCCTGAACTTCTAGAAAGTTGAAATGTTCATGAGAGTTGTATGGGCGACCAAGGAAACGGCACGATTTTTTTCACTGAAATATTTGTAATGGGAGGGCCGTAAATCAATAGTCAAAAATATAGAGGCCCGTTTCTCGGTCTTCAATATCTCAGCACCCTGAACTTCTAGAAAGTTGAAATATTCCCAAAAATTTAATCACGGCCATAAGAAACCACCAAATTTTTTTCAATACAATATTTGTAATGGGAGGGCCGTAAATCAATAGTCAAAAATATAGAGGCCCGTTTCTCGGTTTTCAATATCTCAGCACCCTGAACTTCTAAAAAGTTGAAATGTTCATGAGAGTTGTATGGGCGACCAAGGAAACGGCACGATATAGAGGCCCGTTTCTCGACCTTAAATATCTCAAGAACCTTAAGTTCTAGAAAGTTGAAATGTTCCCAAAAATGTAATCACGGCCGTAAGAAACCACCAAATTTTTTTCAATAAAATATTTGTAATGGGAGGGCCGTAAATCAATAGTCAAAAATATAGAGGCCCATTTCTCGGTTTTCAATATCTCAGCACCCTGAACTTCTAGAAAGTTGAAATGTTCATGAGAGTTGTATGGGTGTTCAAGGAAACCGCACAATTTTTGTCTCTAAAATATTTGTAATGGAAGGGTCGTAAATCAAAAAGTCAAAAATAGAGGCCCGTTTCTCGGCCTTCAATATCTTAGGAACCTTTAGTTCTAGAAAGTTGAAATATTCCCAAAAATTTAATCACGGCCGTAAGAAACCACCAAATTTTTTTCAATAAAATATTTGTAATGGGAGGGCCGTATATCAATAGTCAAAAATATAGAGGCCCGTTTCTCGGTTTTCAATATCTCAGCACCCTAAACTTCTAGAAAGTTGAAATGTTCATGAGAGTTGTATGGGTGTTCAAGCAAACCGCACAATTTTTTTCACTAAAATATTTGTAATGGGAGGGCCGTAAATCAATAGTCAAAAATATAGAGGCCCATTTCTCGGTTTTCAATATCTCAGCACCCTGAACTTCTAGAAAGTTGAAATGTTCATGAGAGTTGTATGGGTGTTCAAGGAAACCGCACAATTTTGTTCACTAAAATATTTGTAATGGAAGGGCCGTAAATCAAAAAGTCAAAAATAGAGAGGCCCGTTTCTCGACCTTCAATATCTCAGGAACCTTTAGTTCTAGAAAGTTGAAATGTTCCCAAAAATGTAATCACGGCCGTAAGAAACCACCAAATTTTTTTCAATAAAATATTTGTAATGGGAGGGCCGTATATCAATAGTCAAAAATATAGAGGCCCGTTTCTCGGTTTTCAATATCTCAGCACCCTGAACTTCTAGAAAGTTGAAATGTTCATGAGAGTTGTATGGGTGTTCAAGGAAACCGCACAATTTTTTTCACTAAAATATTTGTAATGGAAGGGCCGTAAATCAAAAAGTCAAAAATAGAGAGGCCCGTTTCTCGACCTTCAATATATCAGGAACCTTTAGTTCTAGAAAGTTGAAATATTCCCAAAAATTTAATCACGTCCGTAAGAAACCACCAAATTTTTTTCAATAAAATATTTGTAATCGGAGGGCCGTATATCAATAGTCAAAAATATAGAGGACCGTTTCTCGATCTTCAATATCTCAGGAACCTTTAGTTCTAGAAAGTTGAAATATTCCCCAAAACTAAATGAGGGCTGCTAGAAACCACAACATTTTTTTCAATAAAATATTTGAAGGGGAAGGGCTGCAAATCAAAAGTCACAAATCAATAGGCCCGTTTCTCGGTCTTCAATATCTCAGCACCCTGAACTTCTAGAAAGTTGAAATGTTCATGAGAGTTGTATGGGCGACCAAGGAAACGGCACGATTTTTTTCACTGAAATATTTGTAATGAAAGGGCCGTAAATCGGGCTGCAAATCAAAAGTCACAAATCAATAGGCCCGTTTCTCGGTCTTCAATATCTCAGCACCCTGAACTTCTAGAAAGTTGAAATGTTCATGAGAGTTGTATGGGCGACCAAGGAAACGGCACGATTTTTTTCACTGAAATATTTGTAATTGGAGGGCCGTAAATCAATAGTCAAAAATATAGAGGCCCGTTTCTCGGTCTTCAATATCTTAGCACCCTGAACTTCTCGACAGTTGAAATATTCCCAAAAATTTAATCACGGCCATAAGAAACCACCAAATTTTTTTCAATACAATATTTGTAATGGGAGGGCCGTAAATCAATAGTCAAAAATATAGAGGCCCGTTTCTCGGTCTTCAATATCTCAGCACCCTGAACTTCTAGAAAGTTGAAATGTTCATGAGAGTTGTATGGGTGTTCAAGGAAACCGCACAATTTTTGTCTTTAAATTATTTGTAATGGATTGGTCGTAAACTAAAAAATTCAAAAATAGAGGCCCGTTTCTCGACCTTCAATATCTTAGGAACCTTTAGTTCTAGAAAGTTGAAATATTCCCAAAAATTTAATCACGGCCGTAAGAAACCACCAAATTTTTTTCAATAAAATATTTGTAATGGGAGGGCCGTATATCAATAGTCAAAAATATAGAGGCCCGTTTCTCGGTTTTCAATATCTCAGCACCCTGAACTTCTAGAAAGTTGAAATGTTCATGAGAGTTGTATGGGTGACCAAGGAAACCGCACAATTTTTTTCACTAAAATATTTGTATGGGAGGGCCGTAAATCAATAGTCAAAAATATAGAGGCCCGTTTCTCGACCTTAAATATCTCAAGAAGCTTTAGCTCTATAAAGTTGAAATATTCCCAAAACTTTAAAGAAACCACCAAATTTTTTTCAATACAATAGTTGTAATGGGAGGGCCGTAAATCAATAGTCAAAAATATAGAGGCCCGTTTCTCGGTTTTCAATATCTCAGCACCCTGAGCTTCTAGAAAGTTGAAATGTTCATGATAGTTGTATGGGTGTTCAAGGAAACCTCACAATTTTTTTCACTAAAATATTTGTTATGGAAGGGCCGTAAATCAAAAAGTCAAAAATAGAGAGGCCCGTTTCTCGACCTTATATATCTCAAGAACCTTTAGTTCTAGAAAGTTGAAATATTCCCAAAACTTTAATCACGGATATAAAAAACCACCAAATTTTTTTCAATAAAATATTTGTAATGGGAGGGCCGTAAATCAAAAGTCAAAAATATAGAGGCCCGTTTCTCGGTTTTCAATATCTCAGCACCCTGAACTTCTAGAAAGTTGAAATGTTCATGAGTTGTATGGGCGACCAAGGAAACGGCACGATTTTTTCACTGAAATATTTGTAATGGGAGGGCCGTAAATCAATAGTCAAAAATATACAGCCCCGTTTCTCGACCTTAAATATCTCAAGAACCTTTTTCACTAAAATATTTGTTATGGAACAAATTTTTTTCAATAAAATATTTGTAATGGGAGGGCCGTATATCAATAGTCAAAAATAGAGAGGCCCGTTTCTCGACCTTCAATATCTCAGGAACCTTTAGTTCTAGAAAGTTGAAATATTCCCAAAAATTTAATCACGGCCGTAAGAAACCACCAAATTTTTTTCAATAAAATATTTGTAATGGGAGGGCCGTAAATCAATAGTCAAAATATAGAGGACCGTTTCTCGATCTTCAATATCTCAGGAACCTTTAGTTCTAGAAAGTTGAAATATTCCCCAAAACTAAATGAGGGCTGCTAGAAACCACAACATTTTTTTCAATAAAATATTTGAAGGGGAAGGGCTGCAAATCAAAAGTCACAAATCAATAGGCCCGTTTCTCGGTCTTCAATATCTCAGCACCCTGAACTTCTAGAAAGTTGAAATGTTCATGAGAGTTGTATGGGCGACCAAGGAAACGGCACGATTTTTTTCACTGAAATATTTGTAATGGGAGGGCCGTAAATCAATAGTCAAAAATATAGAGGCCCGTTTCTCGGTCTTCAATATCTCAGCACCCTGAACTTCTAGAAAGTTGAAATATTCCCAAAAATTTAATCACGGCCATAAGAAACCACCAAATTTTTTTCAATACAATATTTGTAATGGGAGGGCCGTAAATCAATAGTCAAAAATATAGAGGCCCGTTTCTCGGTTTTCAATATCTCAGCACCCTGAACTTCTAAAAAGTTGAAATGTTCATGAGAGTTGTATGGGCGACCAAGGAAACGGCACGATATAGAGGCCCGTTTCTCGACCTTAAATATCTCAAGAACCTTAAGTTCTAGAAAGTTGAAATGTTCCCAAAAATGTAATCACGGCCGTAAGAAACCACCAAATTTTTTTCAATAAAATATTTGTAATGGGAGGGCCGTATATCAATAGTCAAAAATATAGAGGCCCGTTTCTCGGTTTTCAATATCTCAGCACCCTAAACTTCTAGAAAGTTGAAATGTTCATGAGAGTTGTATGGGTGTTCAAGCAAACCGCACAATTTTTTTCACTAAAATATTTGTAATGGGAGGGCCGTAAATCAATAGTCAAAAATATAGAGGCCCATTTCTCGGTTTTCAATATCTCAGCACCCTGAACTTCTAGAAAGTTGAAATGTTCATGAGAGTTGTATGGGTGTTCAAGGAAACCGCACAATTTTGTTCACTAAAATATTTGTAATGGAAGGGCCGTAAATCAAAAAGTCAAAAATAGAGAGGCCCGTTTCTCGACCTTCAAATTCTCAGGAACCTTTAGTTCTAGAAAGTTGAAATGTTCCCAAAAATGTAATCACGGCCGTAAGAAACCACCAAATTTTTTTCAATAAAATATTTGTAATGGGAGGGCCGTATATCAATAGTCAAAAATATAGAGGCCCGTTTCTCGGTTTTCAATATCTCAGCACCCTGAACTTCTAGAAAGTTGAAATGTTCATGAGAGTTGTATGGGTGTTCAAGGAAACCGCACAATTTTTTTCACTAAAATATTTGTAATGGAAGGGCCGTAAATCAAAAAGTCAAAAATAGAGAGGCCCGTTTCTCGACCTTCAATATCTCAGGAACCTTTAGTTCTAGAAAGTTGAAATATTCCCAAAAATTTAATCACGTCCGTAAGAAACCACCAAATTTTTTTCAATAAAATATTTGTAATCGGAGGGCCGTATATCAATAGTCAAAAATATAGAGGACCGTTTCTCGATCTTCAATATCTCAGGAACCTTTAGTTCTAGAAAGTTGAAATATTCCCCAAAACTAAATGAGGGCTGCTAGAAACCACAACATTTTTTTCAATAAAATATTTGAAGGGGAAGGGCTGCAAATCAAAAGTCACAAATCAATAGGCCCGTTTCTCGGTCTTCAATATCTCAGCACCCTGAACTTCTAGAAAGTTGAAATGTTCATGAGAGTTGTATGGGCGACCAAGGAAACGGCACGATTTTTTTCACTGAAATATTTGTAATGAAAGGGCCGTAAATCGGGCTGCAAATCAAAAGTCACAAATCAATAGGCCCGTTTCTCGGTCTTCAATATCTCAGCACCCTGAACTTCTAGAAAGTTGAAATGTTCATGAGAGTTGTATGGGCGACCAAGGAAACGGCACGATTTTTTTCACTGAAATATTTGTAATTGGAGGGCCGTAAATCAATAGTCAAAAATATAGAGGCCCGTTTCTCGGTCTTCAATATCTTAGCACCCTGAACTTCTCGACAGTTGAAATATTCCCAAAAATTTAATCACGGCCATAAGAAACCACCAAATTTTTTTCAATACAATATTTGTAATGGGAGGGCCGTAAATCAATAGTCAAAAATATAGAGGCCCGTTTCTCGGTTTTCAATATCTCAGCACCCTGAACTTCTAGAAAGTTGAAATGTTCATGAGTTGTATGGGCGACCAAGGAAACGGCACGATTTTTTCACTGAAATATTTGTAATGGGAGGGCCGTAAATCAATAGTCAAAAATATACAGCCCCGTTTCTCGACCTTAAATATCTCAAGAACCTTTTTCACTAAAATATTTGTTATGGAACAAATTTTTTTCAATAAAATATTTGTAATGGGAGGGCCGTATATCAATAGTCAAAAATAGAGAGGCCCGTTTCTCGACCTTCAATATCTCAGGAACCTTTAGTTCTAGAAAGTTGAAATATTCCCAAAAATTTAATCACGGCCGTAAGAAACCACCAAATTTTTTTCAATAAAATATTTGTAATGGGAGGGCCGTAAATCAATAGTCAAAATATAGAGGACCGTTTCTCGATCTTCAATATCTCAGGAACCTTTAGTTCTAGAAAGTTGAAATATTCCCCAAAACTAAATGAGGGCTGCTAGAAACCACAACATTTTTTTCAATAAAATATTTGAAGGGGAAGGGCTGCAAATCAAAAGTCACAAATCAATAGGCCCGTTTCTCGGTCTTCAATATCTCAGCACCCTGAACTTCTAGAAAGTTGAAATGTTCATGAGAGTTGTATGGGCGACCAAGGAAACGGCACGATTTTTTTCACTGAAATATTTGTAATGGGAGGGCCGTAAATCAATAGTCAAAAATATAGAGGCCCGTTTCTCGGTTTTCAATATCTCAGCACCCTGAGCTTCTAGAAAGTTGAAATGTTCATGATAGTTGTATGGGTGTTCAAGGAAACCTCACAATTTTTTTCACTAAAATATTTGTTATGGAAGGGCCGTAAATCAAAAAGTCAAAAATAGAGAGGCCCGTTTCTCGACCTTATATATCTCAAGAACCTTTAGTTCTAGAAAGTTGAAATATTCCCAAAACTTTAATCACGGATATAAAAAACCACCAAATTTTTTTCAATAAAATATTTGTAATGGGAGGGCCGTAAATCAAAAGTCAAAAATATAGAGGCCCGTTTCTCGGTTTTCAATATCTCAGCACCCTGAACTTCTAGAAAGTTGAAATGTTCATGAGAGTTGTATGGGCGACCAAGGAAACGGCACGATTTTTTCACTGAAATATTTGTAATGGGAGGGCCGTAAATCAATAGTCAAAAATATACAGCCCCGTTTCTCGACCTTAAATATCTCAAGAACCTTTTTCACTAAAATATTTGTTATGGAACAAATTTTTTTCAATAAAATATTTGTAATGGGAGGGCCGTATATCAATAGTCAAAAATAGAGAGGCCCGTTTCTCGACCTTCAATATCTTAGGAACCTTTAGTTCTAGAAAGTTGAAATATTCCCAAAAATTTAATCACGGCCGTAAGAAACCACCAAATTTTTGTCTCTAAAATATTTGTAATGGAAGGGTCGTAAATCAAAAAGTCAAAATATAGAGGCCCGTTTCTCGACCTTCAATATCTCAGGAACCTTTAGTTCTAGAAAGTTGAAATATTCCCCAAAACTAAATGAGGGCTGCTAGAAACCACAACATTTTTTTCAATAAAATATTTGAAGGGGAAGGGCTGCAAATCAAAAGTCACAAATCAATAGGCCCGTTTCTCGGTCTTCAATATCTCAGCACCCTGAACTTCTAGAAAGTTGAAATGTTCATGAGAGTTGTATGGGCGACCAAGGAAACGGCACGATTTTTTTCACTGAAATATTTGTAATGGGAGGGCCGTAAATCAATAGTCAAAAATATAGAGGCCCGTTTCTCGGTCTTCAATATCTCAGCACCCTGAACTTCTAGAAAGTTGAAATATTCCCAAAAATTTAATCACGGCCATAAGAAACCACCAAATTTTTTTCAATACAATATTTGTAATGAGAGGGCCGTAAATCAATAGTCAAAAATATAGAGGCCCGTTTCTCGGTTTTCAATATCTCAGCACCCTGAACTTCTAGAAAGTTGAAATGTTCATGAGAGTTGTATGGGCGACCAAGGAAACGGCACGATTTTTTTCACTGAAATATTTGTAATGGGAGGGCCGTAAATCAATAGTCAAAAATATAGAGGCCCGTTTCTCGGTTTTCAATATCTCAGCACCCTGAGCTTCTAGAAAGTTGAAATGTTCATGATAGTTGTATGGGTGTTCAAGGAAACCTCACAATTTTTTTCACTAAAATATTTGTTATGGAAGGGCCGTAAATCAAAAAGTCAAAAATAGAGAGGCCCGTTTCTCGACCTTATATATCTCAAGAACCTTTAGTTCTAGAAAGTTGAAATATTCCCAAAACTTTAATCACGGATATAAAAAACCACCAAATTTTTTTCAATAAAATATTTGTAATGGGAGGGCCGTAAATCAAAAGTCAAAAATATAGAGGCCCGTTTCTCGGTTTTCAATATCTCAGCACCCTGAACTTCTAGAAAGTTGAAATGTTCATGAGAGTTGTATGGGCGACCAAGGAAACGGCACGATTTTTTCACTGAAATATTTGTAATGGGAGGGCCGTAAATCAATAGTCAAAAATATACAGCCCCGTTTCTCGACCTTAAATATCTCAAGAACCTTTTTCACTAAAATATTTGTTATGGAACAAATTTTTTTCAATAAAATATTTGTAATGGGAGGGCCGTATATCAATAGTCAAAAATAGAGAGGCCCGTTTCTCGACCTTCAATATCTCAGGAACCTTTAGTTCTAGAAAGTTGAAATATTCCCAAAAATTTAATCACGGCCGTAAGAAACCACCAAATTTTTTTCAATAAAATATTTGTAATGGGAGGGCCGTAAATCAATAGTCAAAATATAGAGGACCGTTTCTCGATCTTCAATATCTCAGGAACCTTTAGTTCTAGAAAGTTGAAATATTCCCCAAAACTAAATGAGGGCTGCTAGAAACCACAACATTTTTTTCAATAAAATATTTGAAGGGGAAGGGCTGCAAATCAAAAGTCACAAATCAATAGGCCCGTTTCTCGGTCTTCAATATCTCAGCACCGTGAACTTCTAGAAAGTTGAAATATTCCCAAAAATTTAATCACGGCCATAAGAAACCACCAAATTTTTTTCAATACAATATTTGTAATGGGAGGGCCGTAAATCAATAGTCAAAAATGTAGAGGCCCGTTTCTCGGTTTTCAATATCTTAGCACCCTGAACTTCTAAAAAGTTGAAATGTTCATGAGAGTTGTATGGGCGACCAAGGAAACGGCACGATATAGAGGCCCGTTTCTCGACCTTAAATATCTCAAGAACCTTAAGTTCTAGAAAGTTGAAATGTTCCCAAAAATGTAATCACGGCCGTAAGAAACTACCAAATTTTTTTCAATAAAATATTTGTAATGGGAGGGCCGTATATCAATAGTCAAAAATATAGAGGCCCGTTTCTCGGTTTTCAATATCTCAGCACCCTAAACTTCTAGAAAGTTGAAATGTTCATGAGAGTTGTATGGGTGTTCAAGCAAACCGCACAATTTTTTTCACTAAAATATTTGTAATGGGAGGGCCGTAAATCAATAGTCAAAAATATAGAGGCCCATTTCTCGGTTTTCAATATCTCAGCACCCTGAACTTCTAGAAAGTTGAAATGTTCATGAGAGTTGTATGGGTGTTCAAGGAAACCGCACAATTTTTTTCACTAAAATATTTGTAATGGAAGGGCCGTAAATCAAAAAGTCAAAAATAGAGAGGCCCGTTTCTCGACCTTCAATATCTCAGGAACCTTTAGTTCTGGAAAGTTGAAATATTCCCAAAAATTTAATCACGTCCGTAAGAAACCACCAAATTTTTTTCAATAAAATATTTGTAATCGGAGGGCCGTATATCAATAGTCAAAAATATAGAGGACCGTTTCTCGATCTTCAATATCTCAGGAACCTTTAGTTCTAGAAAGTTGAAATATTCCCCAAAACTAAATGAGGGCTGCTAGAAACCACAACATTTTTTTCAATAAAATATTTGAAGGGGAAGGCTGCAAATCAAAAGTCACAAATCAATAGGCCCGTTTCTCGGTCTTCAATATCTCAGCACCCTGAACTTCTAGAAAGTTGAAATGTTCATGAGAGTTGTATGGGCGACCAAGGAAACGGCACGATTTTTTTCACTGAAATATTTGTAATTGGAGGGCCGTAAATCAATAGTCAAAAATATAGAGGCCCGTTTCTCGGTCTTCAATATCTCAGCACCCTGAACTTCTAGACAGTTGAAATATTCCCAAAAATTTAATCACGGCCATAAGAAACCACCAAATTTTTTTCAATACAATATTTGTAATGGGAGGGCCGTAAATCAATAGTCAAAAATATAGAGGCCCGTTTCTCGGTTTTCAATATCTCAGCACCCTGAACTTCTAGAAAGTTGAAATGTTCATGATAGTTGTATGGGTGTTCAAGGAAACCTCACAATTTTTTTCACTAAAATATTTGTTATGGAAGGGCCGTAAATCAAAAAGTCAAAAATAGAGAGGCCCGTTTCTCGACCTTATATATCTCAAGAACCTTTAGTTCTAGAAAGTTGAAATATTCCCAAAACTTTAATCACGGATATAAAAAACCACCAAATTTTTTTCAATAAAATATTTGTAATGGGAGGGCCGTAAATCAAAAGTCAAAAATATAGAGGCCCGTTTCTCGGTTTTCAATATCTCAGCACCCTGAACTTCTAGAAAGTTGAAATGTTCATGAGAGTTGTATGGGCGACCAAGGAAACGGCACGATTTTTTCACTGAAATATTTGTAATGGGAGGGCCGTAAATCAATAGTCAAAAATATACAGCCCCGTTTCTCGACCTTAAATATCTCAAGAACCTTTTTCACTAAAATATTTGTTATGGAAGGGCCGTAAATCAAAAAGTCAAAAATAGAGAGGCCCGTTTCTCGGTTTTCAATATCTCAGCAACAAGTTGAAATGTTCATGAGAGTTGTATGGGTGACCAAGGAAACCGCACATTTTTTTTCACTAAAATATTTGTATGGGAGGGCCGTAAATCAATAGTCAAAAATATAGAGGCCCGTTTCTCGACCTTAAATATCTCAAGAAGCTTTAGCTCTATAAAGTTGAAATATTCCCAAAACTTTAATCACGGCCATAAGAAACCACCAAATTTTTTTCAATACAATATTTGTAATGGGAGGGCCGTAAATCATTAGTCAAAAATATAGAGGACCGTTTCTCGATCTTCAATATCTCAGGAACCTTTAGTTCTAGAAAGTTGAAATATTCCCCAAAACTAAATGAGGGCTGCTAGAAACCACAACATTTTTTTCAATAAAATATTTGAAGGGGAAGGGCTGCAAATCAAAAGTCACAAATCAATAGGATCGTTTCTCGGTCTTCAATATCTCAGCACCCTGAACTTCTAGAAAGTTGAAATGTTCATGAGAGTTGTATGGGCGACCAAGGAAACGGCACGATTTTTTTCACCGAAATATTTGTAATGGGAGGGTCGTAAAACAATAGTCAAAAATATAGAGGCCCGTTTCTCGTTCTTCAATATTTCAGCACCCTGAACTTCTAGAAAGTTGAAATATTCCCAAAAATTTAATCACGGCCGTAAGAAACCACCAAATTTTTTTCAATAAAATATTTGTAATGGAAGGGCCGTAAATCAATAGTCAAAAATATAGAGGCCCGTTTCTCGGTTTTCAATATCTCAGCAACCTGAACTTCTAGAAAGTTGAAATGTTCATGAGAGTTGTATGGGTGACCAAGGAAACCGCACAATTTTTTTCACTAAAATATTTGTATGGGAGGGCCGGAAATCAATAGTCAAAAATATAGAGGCCCGTTTCTCGACCTTAAATATCTCAAGAACCTTTAGTTCTAGAAAGTTGAAATGTTCCCAAAAATGTAATCACGGCCGTAAGAAACCACCAAACTTTTTTCAATAAAATATTTGTAATGGGAGGGCCGTATATCAATAGTCAAAAATATAGAGGCCCGTTTCTCGGTTTTCAATATCTCAGCACCCTGAACTTCTAGAAAGTTGAAATGTTCATGAGAGTTGTATGGGTGTTCAAGGAAACCGCACAATTTGTTTCACTAAAATATTTGTAATGGAAGGGCCGTAAATCAAAAAGTCAAAAATAGAGAGGCCCGTTTCTCGACCTTCAATATCTCAGGAACCTTTAGTTCTAGAAAGTTGAAATATTCCCAAAAATTTAATCACGGCCGTAAGAAACCACCAAATTTTTTTCAATAAAATATTTGTAATGGGAGGTCCGTAAATCAATAGTCAAAAATATAGAGGACCGTTTCTCGATCTTCAATATCTCAGGAACCTTTAGTTCTAGAAAGTTGAAATATTCCCCAAAACTAAATGAGGGCTGCTAGAAACCACAACATTTTTTTCAATAAAATATTTGAAGGGGAAGGGCTGCAAATCAAAAGTCACAAATCAATAGGCCCGTTTCTCGGTCTTCAATATCTCAGCACCCTGAACTTCTAGAAAGTTGAAATATTCCCAAAAATTTAATCACGGCCATAAGAAACCACCAAATTTTTTTCAATACAATATTTGTAATGGGAGGGCCGTAAATCAATAGTCAAAAATATAGAGGCCCGTTTCTCGGTTTTCAATATCTCAGCACCCTGAACTTCTAAAAAGTTGAAATGTTCATGAGAGTTGTATGGGCGACCAAGGAAACGGCACGATTTTTTTCACTGAAATATTTGTAATGGGAGGGCCGTAAATCAATAGTCAAAAATATAGAGGCCCGTTTCTCGACCTTAAATATCTCAAGAACCTTAAGTTCTAGAAAGTTGAAATGTTCCCAAAAATGTAATCACGGCCGTAAGAAACCACCAAATTTTTTTCAATAAAATATTTATAATGGGAGGGCCGTATATCAATAGTCAAAAATATAGAGGCCCGTTTCTCGGTTTTCAATATCTCAGCACCCTAAACTTCTAGAAAGTTGAAATGTTCATGAGAGTTGTATGGGTGTTCAAGCAAACCGCACAATTTTTTTCACTAAAATATTTGTAATGGGAGGGCCGTAAATCAATAGTCAAAAATATAGAGGCCCGTTTCTCGGTTTTCAATATCTCAGCACCCTGAACTTCTAGAAAGTTGAAATGTTCATGAGAGTTGTATGGGTGTTCAAGGAAACCGCACAATTTTGTTCACTAAAATATTTGTAATGGAAGGGCCGTAAATCAAAAAGTCAAAAATAGAGAGGCCCGTTTCTCGACCTTCAATATCTCAGGAACCTTTAGTTCTAGAAAGTTGAAATGTTCCCAAAAATGTAATCACGGCCGTAAGAAACCACCAAATTTTTTTCAATAAAATATTTGTAATGGGAGGGCCGTATATCAATAGTCAAAAATATAGAGGCCCGTTTCTCGGTTTTCAATATCTCAGCACCCTGAACTTCTAGAAAGTTGAAATGTTCATGAGAGTTGTATGGGTGTTCAAGGAAACCGCACAATTTTGTTCACTAAAATATTTGTAATGGAAGGGCCGTAAATCAAAAAGTCAAAAATAGAGAGGCCCGTTTCTCGATCTTCAATATCTCAGGAACCTTTAGTTCTAGAAAGTTGAAATATTCCCCAAAACTAAATGAGGGCTGCTAGAAACCACAACATTTTTTTCAATAAAATATTTGAAGGGGAAGGGCTGCAAATCAAAAGTCACAAATCAATAGGCCCGTTTCTCGGTCTTCAATATCTCAGCACCCTGAACTTCTAGAAAGTTGAAATGTTCATGAGAGTTGTATGGGCGACCAAGGAAACGGCATGATTTTTTTTACTGAAATATTTGTAATGAAAGGGCCGTAAATCGGGCTGCAAATCAAAAGTCACAAATCAATAGGCCCGTTTCTCGGTCTTCAATATCTCAGCACCCTGAACTTCTAGAAAGTTGAAATGTTCATGAGAGTTGTATGGGCGACCAAGGAAACGGCACGATTTTTTTCACTGAAATATTTGTAATGGGAGGGCCGTAAATCCATAGTCAAAAATATAGAGGCCCGTTTCTCGGTCTTCAATATCTCAGCACCCTGAACTTCTAGAAAGTTGAAATGTTCATGAGAGTTGTACGGGTGACCAAGGAAACCGCACAATTTTTTTCACTAAAATATTTGTAATGGAAGGGCCGTAAATCAAAAAGTCAAAAATAGAGAAGCCCGTTTCTCGACCTTATATATATCTCAAGAACCTTTAGTTCTAGAAAGTTGAAATCTTCCCAAAAATTTAATCACGGCCGTAAGAAACCACCAAATTTTTTTCAATAAAATATTTGTAATGGAAGGGCCGTAAATCAATAGTCAAAAATATAGAGGCCCGTTTCTCGGTTTTCAATATCTCAGCAACCTGAACTTCTAGAAAGTTGAAATGTTCATGAGAGTTGTATGGGTGACCAAGGAAACCGCACAATTTTTTTCACTAAAATATTTGTATGGGAGGGCCGTAAATCAATAGTCAAAAATATAGAGGCCCGTTTCTCGACCTTAAATATCTCAAGAAGCTTTAGCTCTATAAAGTTGAAATATTCCCAAAACTTTAATCACGGCTATAAAAACCACCAAATTTTTTTCAATAAAATATTTGTAATGGGAGGGCCGTATATCAATAGTCAAAAATATAGAGGCCCGTTTCTCGGTTTTCAATATCTCAGCACCCTGAACTTCTAGAAAGTTGAAATGTTCATGAGAGTTGTATGGGCGACCAAGGAAACGGCACGATTTTTTTCACTGAAATATTTGTAATGGGAGGGCCGTAAATCAAAAAGTCAAAAATAGAGAGGCCCGTTTCTCGACCTTCAATATCTCAGGAACCTTTAGTTCTAGAAAGTTGAAATATTCCCAAAAATTTAATCACGTACGTAAGAAACCACCAAATTTTTTTCAATAAAATATTTGTAATCGGAGGGCCGTAAATCAATAGTCAAAAATATAGAGGACCGTTTCTCGATCTTCAATATCAGGAACCTTTAGTTCTAGAAAGTTGAAATGTTCCCCAAAACTAAATGAGGGCTGCTAGAAACCACAACATTTTTTTCAATAAAATATTTGAAGGGGAAGGGCTGCAAATCAAAAGTCACAAATCAATAGGCCCGTTTCTCGGTCTTCAATATCTCAGCACCCTGAACTTCTAGAAAGTTGAAATGTTCATGAGAGTTGTATGGGCGACCAAGGAAACGGCACGATTTTTTCACTGAAATATTTGTAATGGGAGGGCCGTAAATCAATAGTCAAAAATATACAGCCCCGTTTCTCGACCTTAAATATCTCAAGAACCTTTTTCACTAAAATATTTGTTATGGAAGGGCCGTAAATCAAAAAGTCAAAAATAGAGAGGCCCGTTTCTCGGTTTTCAATATCTCAGCAACAAGTTGAAATGTTCATGAGAGTTGTATGGGTGACCAAGGAAACCGCACATTTTTTTTCACTAAAATATTTGTATGGGAGGGCCGTAAATCAATAGTCAAAAATATAGAGGCCCGTTTCTCGACCTTAAATATCTCAAGAAGCTTTAGCTCTATAAAGTTGAAATATTCCCAAAACTTTAATCACGGCCATAAGAAACCACCAAATTTTTTTCAATACAATATTTGTAATGGGAGGGCCGTAAATCATTAGTCAAAAATATAGAGGACCGTTTCTCGATCTTCAATATCTCAGGAACCTTTAGTTCTAGAAAGTTGAAATATTCCCCAAAACTAAATGAGGGCTGCTAGAAACCACAACATTTTTTTCAATAAAATATTTGAAGGGGAAGGGCTGCAAATCAAAAGTCACAAATCAATAGGATCGTTTCTCGGTCTTCAATATCTCAGCACCCTGAACTTCTAGAAAGTTGAAATGTTCATGAGAGTTGTATGGGCGACCAAGGAAACGGCACGATTTTTTTCACCGAAATATTTGTAATGGGAGGGCCGTAAAACAATAGTCAAAAATATAGAGGCCCGTTTCTCGTTCTTCAATATCTCAGCACCCTGAACTTCTAGAAAGTTGAAATATTCCCAAAAATTTAATCACGGCCGTAAGAAACCACCAAATTTTTTTCAATAAAATATTTGTAATGGAAGGGCCGTAAATCAATAGTCAAAAATATAGAGGCCCGTTTCTCGGTTTTCAATATCTCAGCAACCTGAACTTCTAGAAAGTTGAAATGTTCATGAGAGTTGTATGGGTGACCAAGGAAACCGCACAATTTTTTTCACTAAAATATTTGTATGGGAGGGCCGTAAATCAATAGTCAAAAATATAGAGGCCCGTTTCTCGACCTTAAATATCTCAAGAACCTTTAGTTCTAGAAAGTTGAAATGTTCCCAAAAATGTAATCACGGCCGTAAGAAACCACCAAACTTTTTTCAATAAAATATTTGTAATGGGAGGGCCGTATATCAATAGTCAAAAATATAGAGGCCCGTTTCTCGGTTTTCAATATCTCAGCACCCTGAACTTCTAGAAAGTTGAAATGTTCATGAGAGTTGTATGGGTGTTCAAGGAAACCGCACAATTTTTTTCACTAAAATATTTGTAATGGAAGGGCCGTAAATCAAAAAGTCAAAAATAGAGAGGCCCGTTTCTCGACCTTCAATATCTCAGGAACCTTTAGTTCTAGAAAGTTGAAATATTCCCAAAAATTTAATCACGGCCGTAAGAAACCACCAAATTTTTTTCAATAAAATATTTGTAATGGGAGGTCCGTAAATCAATAGTCAAAAATATAGAGGACCGTTTCTCGATCTTCAATATCTCAGGAACCTTTAGTTCTAGAAAGTTGAAATATTCCCCAAAACTAAATGAGGGCTGCTAGAAACCACAACATTTTTTTCAATAAAATATTTGAAGGGGAAGGGCTGCAAATCAAAAGTCACAAATCAATAGGCCCGTTTCTCGGTCTTCAATATCTCAGCACCCTGAACTTCTAGAAAGTTGAAATGTTCATGAGAGTTGTATGGGCGACCAAGGAAACGGCACGATTTTTTTCACTGAAATATTTGTAATGGGAGGGCCGTAAATCAAAAAGTCAAAAATAGAGAGGCCCGTTTCTCGACCTTCAATATCTCAGGAACCTTTAGTTCTAGAAAGTTGAAATATTCCCAAAAATTTAATCACGTACGTAAGAAACCACCAAATTTTTTTCAATAAAATATTTGTAATCGGAGGGCCGTAAATCAATAGTCAAAAATATAGAGGACCGTTTCTCGATCTTCAATATCAGGAACCTTTAGTTCTAGAAAGTTGAAATGTTCCCCAAAACTAAATGAGGGCTGCTAGAAACCACAACATTTTTTTCAATAAAATATTTGAAGGGGAAGGGCTGCAAATCAAAAGTCACAAATCAATAGGCCCGTTTCTCGGTCTTCAATATCTCAGCACCCTGAACTTCTAGAAAGTTGAAATGTTCATGAGAGTTGTATGGGCGACCAAGGAAACGGCACGATTTTTTCACTGAAATATTTGTAATGGGAGGGCCGTAAATCAATAGTCAAAAATATACAGCCCCGTTTCTCGACCTTAAATATCTCAAGAACCTTTTTCACTAAAATATTTGTTATGGAAGGGCCGTAAATCAAAAAGTCAAAAATAGAGAGGCCCGTTTCTCGGTTTTCAATATCTCAGCAACAAGTTGAAATGTTCATGAGAGTTGTATGGGTGACCAAGGAAACCGCACATTTTTTTTCACTAAAATATTTGTATGGGAGGGCCGTAAATCAATAGTCAAAAATATAGAGGCCCGTTTCTCGACCTTAAATATCTCAAGAAGCTTTAGCTCTATAAAGTTGAAATATTCCCAAAACTTTAATCACGGCCATAAGAAACCACCAAATTTTTTTCAATACAATATTTGTAATGGGAGGGCCGTAAATCATTAGTCAAAAATATAGAGGACCGTTTCTCGATCTTCAATATCTCAGGAACCTTTAGTTCTAGAAAGTTGAAATATTCCCCAAAACTAAATGAGGGCTGCTAGAAACCACAACATTTTTTTCAATAAAATATTTGAAGGGGAAGGGCTGCAAATCAAAAGTCACAAATCAATAGGATCGTTTCTCGGTCTTCAATATCTCAGCACCCTGAACTTCTAGAAAGTTGAAATGTTCATGAGAGTTGTATGGGCGACCAAGGAAACGGCACGATTTTTTTCACCGAAATATTTGTAATGGGAGGGCCGTAAAACAATAGTCAAAAATATAGAGGCCCGTTTCTCGTTCTTCAATATCTCAGCACCCTGAACTTCTAGAAAGTTGAAATATTCCCAAAAATTTAATCACGGCCGTAAGAAACCACCAAATTTTTTTCAATAAAATATTTGTAATGGAAGGGCCGTAAATCAATAGTCAAAAATATAGAGGCCCGTTTCTCGGTTTTCAATATCTCAGCAACCTGAACTTCTAGAAAGTTGAAATGTTCATGAGAGTTGTATGGGTGACCAAGGAAACCGCACAATTTTTTTCACTAAAATATTTGTATGGGAGGGCCGTAAATCAATAGTCAAAAATATAGAGGCCCGTTTCTCGACCTTAAATATCTCAAGAACCTTTAGTTCTAGAAAGTTGAAATGTTCCCAAAAATGTAATCACGGCCGTAAGAAACCACCAAACTTTTTTCAATAAAATATTTGTAATGGGAGGGCCGTATATCAATAGTCAAAAATATAGAGGCCCGTTTCTCGGTTTTCAATATCTCAGCACCCTGAACTTCTAGAAAGTTGAAATGTTCATGAGAGTTGTATGGGTGTTCAAGGAAACCGCACAATTTTTTTCACTAAAATATTTGTAATGGAAGGGCCGTAAATCAAAAAGTCAAAAATAGAGAGGCCCGTTTCTCGACCTTCAATATCTCAGGAACCTTTAGTTCTAGAAAGTTGAAATATTCCCAAAAATTTAATCACGGCCGTAAGAAACCACCAAATTTTTTTCAATAAAATATTTGTAATGGGAGGTCCGTAAATCAATAGTCAAAAATATAGAGGACCGTTTCTCGATCTTCAATATCTCAGGAACCTTTAGTTCTAGAAAGTTGAAATATTCCCCAAAACTAAATGAGGGCTGCTAGAAACCACAACATTTTTTTCAATAAAATATTTGAAGGGGAAGGGCTGCAAATCAAAAGTCACAAATCAATAGGCCCGTTTCTCGGTCTTCAATATCTCAGCACCCTGAACTTCTAGAAAGTTGAAATATTCCCAAAAATTTAATCACGGCCATAAGAAACCACCAAATTTTTTTCAATACAATATTTGTAATGGGAGGGCCGTAAATCAATAGTCAAAAATATAGAGGCCCGTTTCTCGGTTTTCAATATCTCAGCACCCTGAACTTCTAGAAAGTTGAAATGTTCATGAGAGTTGTACGGGTGACCAAGGAAACCGCACAATTTTTTTCACTAAAATATTTGTAATGGAAGGGCCGTAAATCAAAAAGTCAAAAATAGAGAAGCCCGTTTCTCGACCTTATATATATCTCAAGAACCTTTAGTTCTAGAAAGTTGAAATATTCCCAAAAATTTAATCACGGCCGTAAGAAACCACCAAATTTTTTTCAATAAAATATTTGTAATGGAAGGGCCGTAAATCAATAGTCAAAAATATAGAGGCCCGTTTCTCGGTTTTCAATATCTCAGCAACCTGAACTTCTAGAAAGTTGAAATGTTCATGAGAGTTGTATGGGTGACCAAGGAAACCGCACAATTTTTTTCACTAAAATATTTGTATGGGAGGGCCGTAAATCAATAGTCAAAAATATAGAGGCCCGTTTCTCGATCTTCAATATCTCAGGAACCTTTAGTTCTAGAAAGTTGAAATGTTCCCAAAAATGTAATCACGGCCGTAAGAAACCACCAAACTTTTTTCAATACAATATTTGTAATGGGAGGGCCGTAAATCAATAGTCAAAAATATAGAGGCCCGTTTCTCGGTTTTAAATATCTCAGCACCCTGAACTTCTAGAAAGTTGAAATGTTCATGAGAGTTGTATGGGTGACCAAGGAAACCGCACAATTTTTTTCACTAAAATATTTGTATGGGAGGGCCGTAAATCAATAGTCAAAAATATAGAGGCCCGTTTCTCGACCTTAAATATCTCAAGAACCTTTAGTTCTAGAAAGTTGAAATGTTCCCAAAAATGTAATCACGGCCGTAAGAAACCACCAAACTTTTTTCAATAAAATATTTGTAATGGGAGGGCCGTATATCAATAGTCAAAAATATAGAGGCCCGTTTCTCGGTTTTCAATATCTCAGCACCCTGAACTTCTAGAAAGTTGAAATGTTCATGAGAGTTGTATGGGTGTTCAAGGAAACCGCACAATTTTTTTCACTAAAATATTTGTAATGGAAGGGCCGTAAATCAAAAAGTCAAAAATAGAGAGGCCCGTTTCTCGACCTTCAATATCTCAGGAACCTTTAGTTCTAGAAAGTTGAAATATTCCCAAAAATTTAATCACGGCCGTAAGAAACCACCAAATTTTTTTCAATAAAATATTTGTAATGGGAGGTCCGTAAATCAATAGTCAAAAATATAGAGGACCGTTTCTCGATCTTCAATATCTCAGGAACCTTTAGTTCTAGAAAGTTGAAATATTCCCCAAAACTAAATGAGGGCTGCTAGAAACCACAACATTTTTTTCAATAAAATATTTGAAGGGGAAGGGCTGCAAATCAAAAGTCACAAATCAATAGGCCCGTTTCTCGGTCTTCAATATCTCAGCACCCTGAACTTCTAGAAAGTTGAAATATTCCCAAAAATTTAATCACGGCCATAAGAAACCACCAAATTTTTTTCAATACAATATTTGTAATGGGAGGGCCGTAAATCAATAGTCAAAAATATAGAGGCCCGTTTCTCGGTTTTCAATATCTCAGCACCCTGAACTTCTAGAAAGTTGAAATGTTCATGAGAGTTGTACGGGTGACCAAGGAAACCGCACAATTTTTTTCACTAAAATATTTGTAATGGAAGGGCCGTAAATCAAAAAGTCAAAAATAGAGAAGCCCGTTTCTCGACCTTATATATATCTCAAGAACCTTTAGTTCTAGAAAGTTGAAATATTCCCAAAAATTTAATCACGGCCGTAAGAAACCACCAAATTTTTTTCAATAAAATATTTGTAATGGAAGGGCCGTAAATCAATAGTCAAAAATATAGAGGCCCGTTTCTCGGTTTTCAATATCTCAGCAACCTGAACTTCTAGAAAGTTGAAATGTTCATGAGAGTTGTATGGGTGACCAAGGAAACCGCACAATTTTTTTCACTAAAATATTTGTATGGGAGGGCCGTAAATCAATAGTCAAAAATATAGAGGCCCGTTTCTCGACCTTAAATATCTCAAGAACCTTTAGTTCTAGAAAGTTGAAATGTTCCCAAAAATGTAATCACGGCCGTAAGAAACCACCAAACTTTTTTCAATACAATATTTGTAATGGGAGGGCCGTAAATCAATAGTCAAAAATATAGAGGCCCGTTTCTCGGTTTTAAATATCTCAGCACCCTGAACTTCTAGAAAGTTGAAATGTTCATGAGAGTTGTATGGGTGACCAAGGAAACCGCACAATTTTTTTCACTAAAATATTTGTATGGGAGGGCCGTAAATCAATAGTCAAAAATATAGAGGCCCGTTTCTCGGTTTTCAATATCTCAGCACCCTGAACTTCTAGAAAGTTGAAATGTTCATGAGAGTTGTATGGGCGACCAAGGAAACGGCACGATTTTTTTCACTGAAATATTTGTAATGGGAGGGCCGTAAATCAAAAAGTCAAAAATAGAGAGGCCCGTTTCTCGACCTTCAATATCTCAGGAACCTTTAGTTCTAGAAAGTTGAAATATTCCCAAAAATTTAATCACGTCCGTAAGAAACCACCAAATTTTTTTCAATAAAATATTTGTAATCGGAGGGCCGTAAATCAATAGTCAAAAATATAGAGGACCGTTTCTCGATCTTCAATATCAGGAACCTTTAGTTCTAGAAAGTTGAAATATTCCCCAAAACTAAATGAGGGCTGCTAGAAACCACAACATTTTTTTCAATAAAATATTTGAAGGGGAAGGGCTGCAAATCAAAAGTCACAAATCAATAGGCCCGTTTCTCGGTCTTCAATATCTCAGCACCCTGAACTTCTAGAAAGTTGAAATGTTCATGAGAGTTGTATGGGCGACCAAGGAAACGGCACGATTTTTTCACTGAAATATTTGTAATGGGAGGGCCGTAAATCAATAGTCAAAAATATACAGCCCCGTTTCTCGACCTTAAATATCTCAAGAACCTTTTTCACTAAAATATTTGTTATGGAAGGGCCGTAAATCAAAAAGTCAAAAATAGAGAGGCCCGTTTCTCGGTTTTCAATATCTCAGCAACAAGTTGAAATGTTCATGAGAGTTGTATGGGTGACCAAGGAAACCGCACATTTTTTTTCACTAAAATATTTGTATGGGAGGGCCGTAAATCAATAGTCAAAAATATAGAGGCCCGTTTCTCGACCTTAAATATCTCAAGAAGCTTTAGCTCTATAAAGTTGAAATATTCCCAAAACTTTAATCACGGCCATAAGAAACCACCAAATTTTTTTCAATAAAATATTTGTAATGGGAGGGCCGTATATCAATAGTCAAAAATATAGAGGCCCGTTTCTCGGTTTTCAATATCTCAGCACCCTGAACTTCTAGAAAGTTGAAATGTTCATGAGAGTTGTATGGGTGTTCAAGCAAACCGCACAATTTTTTTCACTAAAATATTTGTAATGGGAGGGCCGTAAATCAATAGTCAAAAATATAGAGGCCCGTTTCTCGGTTTTCAATATCTCAGCACCCTGAACTTCTAGAAAGTTGAAATGTTCATGAGAGTTGTATGGGTGTTCAAGGAAACCGCACAATTTTGTTCACTAAAATATTTGTAATGGAAGGGCCGTAAATCAAAAAGTCAAAAATAGAGAGGCCCGTTTCTCGACCTTCAATATCTCAGGAACCTTTAGTTCTAGAAAGTTGAAATGTTCCCAAAAATGTAATCACGGCCGTAAGAAACCACCAAATTTTTTTCAATAAAATATTTGTAATGGGAGGGCCGTATATCAATAGTCAAAAATATAGAGGCCCGTTTCTCGGTTTTCAATATCTCAGCACCCTGAACTTCTAGAAAGTTGAAATGTTCATGAGAGTTGTATGGGTGTTCAAGGAAACCGCACAATTTTGTTCACTAAAATATTTGTAATGGAAGGGCCGTAAATCAAAAAGTCAAAAATAGAGAGGCCCGTTTCTCGATCTTCAATATCTCAGGAACCTTTAGTTCTAGAAAGTTGAAATATTCCCCAAAACTAAATGAGGGCTGCTAGAAACCACAACATTTTTTTCAATAAAATATTTGAAGGGGAAGGGCTGCAAATCAAAAGTCACAAATCAATAGGCCCGTTTCTCGGTCTTCAATATCTCAGCACCCTGAACTTCTAGAAAGTTGAAATGTTCATGAGAGTTGTATGGGCGACCAAGGAAACGGCATGATTTTTTTTACTGAAATATTTGTAATGAAAGGGCCGTAAATCGGGCTGCAAATCAAAAGTCACAAATCAATAGGCCCGTTTCTCGGTCTTCAATATCTCAGCACCCTGAACTTCTAGAAAGTTGAAATGTTCATGAGAGTTGTATGGGCGACCAAGGAAACGGCACGATTTTTTTCACTGAAATATTTGTAATGGGAGGGCCGTAAATCCATAGTCAAAAATATAGAGGCCCGTTTCTCGGTCTTCAATATCTCAGCACCCTGAACTTCTAGAAAGTTGAAATGTTCATGAGAGTTGTATGGGCGACCAAGGAAACGGCACGATTTTTTTCACTGAAATATTTGTAATGGGAGGGCCGTAAATCAAAAAGTCAAAAATAGAGAGGCCCGTTTCTCGACCTTCAATATCTCAGGAACCTTTAGTTCTAGAAAGTTGAAATATTCCCAAAAATTTAATCACGTCCGTAAGAAACCACCAAATTTTTTTCAATAAAATATTTGTAATCGGAGGGCCGTAAATCAATAGTCAAAAATATAGAGGACCGTTTCTCGATCTTCAATATCAGGAACCTTTAGTTCTAGAAAGTTGAAATATTCCCCAAAACTAAATGAGGGCTGCTAGAAACCACAACATTTTTTTCAATAAAATATTTGAAGGGGAAGGGCTGCAAATCAAAAGTCACAAATCAATAGGCCCGTTTCTCGGTCTTCAATATCTCAGCACCCTGAACTTCTAGAAAGTTGAAATGTTCATGAGAGTTGTATGGGCGACCAAGGAAACGGCACGATTTTTTCACTGAAATATTTGTAATGGGAGGGCCGTAAATCAATAGTCAAAAATATACAGCCCCGTTTCTCGACCTTAAATATCTCAAGAACCTTTTTCACTAAAATATTTGTTATGGAAGGGCCGTAAATCAAAAAGTCAAAAATAGAGAGGCCCGTTTCTCGGTTTTCAATATCTCAGCAACAAGTTGAAATGTTCATGAGAGTTGTATGGGTGACCAAGGAAACCGCACATTTTTTTTCACTAAAATATTTGTATGGGAGGGCCGTAAATCAATAGTCAAAAATATAGAGGCCCGTTTCTCGACCTTAAATATCTCAAGAAGCTTTAGCTCTATAAAGTTGAAATATTCCCAAAACTTTAATCACGGCCATAAGAAACCACCAAATTTTTTTCAATAAAATATTTGTAATGGGAGGGCCGTATATCAATAGTCAAAAATATAGAGGCCCGTTTCTCGGTTTTCAATATCTCAGCACCCTGAACTTCTAGAAAGTTGAAATGTTCATGAGAGTTGTATGGGTGTTCAAGCAAACCGCACAATTTTTTTCACTAAAATATTTGTAATGGGAGGGCCGTAAATCAATAGTCAAAAATATAGAGGCCCGTTTCTCGGTTTTCAATATCTCAGCACCCTGAACTTCTAGAAAGTTGAAATGTTCATGAGAGTTGTATGGGTGTTCAAGGAAACCGCACAATTTTGTTCACTAAAATATTTGTAATGGAAGGGCCGTAAATCAAAAAGTCAAAAATAGAGAGGCCCGTTTCTCGACCTTCAATATCTCAGGAACCTTTAGTTCTAGAAAGTTGAAATGTTCCCAAAAATGTAATCACGGCCGTAAGAAACCACCAAATTTTTTTCAATAAAATATTTGTAATGGGAGGGCCGTATATCAATAGTCAAAAATATAGAGGCCCGTTTCTCGGTTTTCAATATCTCAGCACCCTGAACTTCTAGAAAGTTGAAATGTTCATGAGAGTTGTATGGGTGTTCAAGGAAACCGCACAATTTTGTTCACTAAAATATTTGTAATGGAAGGGCCGTAAATCAAAAAGTCAAAAATAGAGAGGCCCGTTTCTCGATCTTCAATATCAGGAACCTTTAGTTCTAGAAAGTTGAAATATTCCCCAAAACTAAATGAGGGCTGCTAGAAACCACAACATTTTTTTCAATAAAATATTTGAAGGGGAAGGGCTGCAAATCAAAAGTCACAAATCAATAGGCCCGTTTCTCGGTCTTCAATATCTCAGCACCCTGAACTTCTAGAAAGTTGAAATGTTCATGAGAGTTGTATGGGCGACCAAGGAAACGGCATGATTTTTTTCACTGAAATATTTGTAATGAAAGGGCCGTAAATCGGGCTGCAAATCAAAAGTCACAAATCAATAGGCCCGTTTCTCGGTCTTCAATATCTCAGCACCCTGAACTTCTAGAAAGTTGAAATGTTCATGAGAGTTGTATGGGCGACCAAGGAAACGTCACGATTTTTTTCACTGAAATATTTGTAATGGGAGGGCCGTAAATCCATAGTCAAAAATATAGAGGCCCGTTTCTCGGTCTTCAATATCTCAGCACCCTGAACTTCTAGAAAGTTGAAATGTTCATGAGAGTTGTACGGGTGACCAAGGAAACCGCACAATTTTTTTCACTAAAATATTTGTAATGGAAGGGCCGTAAATCAAAAAGTCAAAAATAGAGAGGCCCGTTTCTCGACCTTATATATATCTCAAGAACCTTTAGTTCTAGAAAGTTGAAATATTCCCAAAAATTTAATCGCGGCCGTAAGAAACCACCAAATTTTTTTCAATAAAATATTTGTAATGGAAGGGCCGTAAATCAATAGTCAAAAATATAGAGGCCCGTTTCTCGGTTTTCAATATCTCAGCAACCTGAACTTCTAGAAAGTTGAAATGTTCATGAGAGTTGTATGGGTGACCAAGGAAACCGCACAATTTTTTTCACTAAAATATTTGTATGGGAGGGCCGTAAATCAATAGTCAAAAATATAGAGGCCCGTTTCTCGACCTTAAATATCTCAAGAAGCTATAGCTCTATAAAGTTGAAATATTCCCAAAACTTTAATCACGGCTATAAAAACCACCAAATTTTTTTCAATAAAATATTTGTAATGGGAGGGCCGTATATCAATAGTCAAAAATAAAGAGGCCCGTTTCTCGGTTTTCAATATCTCAGCACCCTGAACTTCTAGAAAGTTGAAATGTTCATGAGAGTTGTATGGGCGACCAAGGAAACGGCACGATTTTTTTCACTGAAATATTTGTAATGGGAGGGCCGTAAATCAAAAAGTCAAAAATAGAGAGGCCCGTTTCTCGACCTTCAATATCTCAGGAACCTTTAGTTCTAGAAAGTTGAAATATTCCCAAAAATTTAATCACGTCCGTAAGAAACCACCAAATTTTTTTCAATAAAATATTTGTAATCGGAGGGCCGTAAATCAATAGTCAAAAATATAGAGGCCCGTTTCTCGGTCTTCAATATCTCAGCACCCTGAACTTCTAGAAAGTTGAAATATTCCCAAAAATTTAATCACGGCCATAAGAAACCACCAAATTTTTTTCAATACAATATTTGTAATGGGAGGGCCGTAGATCAATAGTCAAAAATATAGAGGCCCGTTTCTCGGTTTTCAATATCTCAGCACCCTGAACTTCTAAAAAGTTGAAATGTTCATGAGAGTTGTATGGGCGACCAAGGAAACGGCACGATTTTTTTCACTGAAATATTTGTAATGGGAGGGCCGTAAATCAATAGTCAAAAATATAGAGGCCCGTTTCTCGACCTTAAATATCTCAAGAACCTTAAGTTCTAGAAAGTTGAAATGTTCCCAAAAATGTAATCACGGCCGTAAGAAACCACCAAATTTTTTTCAATAAAATATTTGTAATGGGAGGGCCGTATATCAATAGTCAAAAATATAGAGGCCCGTTTCTCGGTTTTCAATATCTCAGCACCCTGAACTTCTAGAAAGTTGAAATGTTCATGAGAGTTGTATGGGTGTTCAAGCAAACCGCACAATTTTTTTCACTAAAATATTTGTAATGGGAGGGCCGTAAATCAATAGTCAAAAATATAGAGGCCCGTTTCTCGGTTTTCAATATGTCAGCACCCTGAACTTCTAGAAAGTTGAAATGTTCATGAGAGTTGTATGGGTGTTCAAGGAAACCGCACAATTTTGGTCACTAAAATATTTGTAATGGAAGGGCCGTAAATCAAAAAGTCAAAAATAGAGAGGCCCGTTTCTCGACCTTCAATATCTCAGGAACCTTTAGTTCTAGAAAGTTGAAATGTTCCCAAAAATGTAATCACGGCCGTAAGAAACCACCAAATTTTTTTCAATAAAATATTTGTAATCGGAGGGCCGTAAATCAATAGTCAAAAATATAGAGGCCCGTTTCTCGGTCTTCAATATCTCAGCACCCTGAACTTCTAGAAAGTTGAAATATTCCCAAAAATTTAATCACGGCCATAAGAAACCACCAAATTTTTTTCAATACAATATTTGTAATGGGAGGGCCGTAGATCAATAGTCAAAAATATAGAGGCCCGTTTCTCGGTTTTCAATATCTCAGCACCCTGAACTTCTAAAAAGTTGAAATGTTCATGAGAGTTGTATGGGCGACCAAGGAAACGGCACGATTTTTTTCACTGAAATATTTGTAATGGGAGGGCCGTAAATCAATAGTCAAAAATATAGAGGCCCGTTTCTCGACCTTAAATATCTCAAGAACCTTTAGTTCTAGAAAGTTGAAATGTTCCCAAAAATGTAATCACGGCCGTAAGAAACCACTAAATTTTTTTCAATAAAATATTTGTAATGGGAGGGCCGTATATCAATAGTCAAAAATAGAGAGGCCCGTTTCTCGACCTTCAATATCTCAGGAACCTTTAGTTCTAGAAAGTTGAAATGTTCATGAGAGTTGTATGGGCGACCAAGGAAACGGCACGATTTTGTTCACTGAAATATTTGTAATGGGAGGGCCGTAAATCAAAAAGTCAAAAATAGAGAGGCCCGTTTCTCGACCTTCAATATCTCAGGAACCTTTAGTTCTAGAAAGTTGAAATATTCCCTAAAATTTAATCACGTCCGTAAGAAACCACCAAATTTTTTTCAATAAAATATTTGTAATCGGAGGGCCGTAAATCAATAGTCAAAAATATAGAGGACCGTTTCTCGATCTTCAATATCTCAGGAACCTTTAGTTCTAGAAAGTTGAAATATTCCCCAAAACTAAATGAGGGCTGCTAGAAACCACAACATTTTTTTCAATAAAATATTTGAAGGGGAAGGACTGCAAATCAAAAGTCACAAATCAATAGGCCCGTTTCTCGGTCTTCAATATCTCAGCACCCTGAACTTCTAGAAAGTTGAAATGTTCATGAGAGTTGTATGGGCGACCAAGGAAACGGCACGATTTTTTTCACTGAAATATTTGTAATGAAAGGGCCGTAAATCGGGCTGCAAATCAAAAGTCACAAATCAATAGGCCCGTTTCTCGGTCTTCAATATCTCAGCACCCTGAACTTCTAGAAAGTTGAAATGTTCATGAGAGTTGTATGGGCGACCAAGGAAACGGCACGATTTTTTTCACTGAAATATTTGTAATGGGAGGGCCGTAAATCAATAGTCAAAAATATAGAGGCCCGTTTCTCGACCTTAAATATCTCAAGAACCTTAAGTTCTAGAAAGTTGAAATGTTCCCAAAAATGTAATCACGGCCGTAAGAAACCACCAAATTTTTTTCAATAAAATATTTGTAATGGGAGGGCCGTATATCAATAGTCAAAAATATAGAGGCCCGTTTCTCGGTTTTCAATATCTCAGCACCCTGAACTTCTAGAAAGTTGAAATGTTCATGAGAGTTGTATGGGTGTTCAAGGAAACCGCACAATTTTTTTCACTAAAATATTTGTAATGGAAGGGCCGTAAATTAAAAAGTCAAAAATAGAGAGGCCCGTTTCTCGACCTTCAATATCTCAGGAACCTTTAGTTCTAGAAAGTTGAAATATTCCCAAAAATTTAATTACGTCCGTAAGAAACCACCAAATTTTTTTCAATAAAATATTTGTAATGGGAGGGCCGTAAATCAATAGTCAAAAATATAGAGGACCGTTTCTCGATCTTCAATATCTCAGGAACCTTTAGTTCTAGAAAGTTGAAATATTCCCCAAAACTACATGAGGGCTGCTAGAAACCACAACATTTTTTTCAATAAAATATTTGAAATGGAAGGGCTGCAAATCAAAAGTCACAAATCAATAGGCCCGTTTCTCGGTCTTCAATATCTCAGCACCCTGAACTTCTAGAAAGTTGAAATGTTCATGAGAGTTGTATGGGCGACCAAGGAAACGGCACGATTTTGTTCACTGAAATATTTGTAATGGGAGGGCCGTAAATCCATAGTCAAAAATATAGAGGCCCGTTTCTCGGTCTTCAATATCTCAGCACCCTGAACTTCTAGAAAGTTGAAATGTTCATGAGAGTTGTACGGGTGACCAAGGAAACCGCACAATTTTTTTCACTAAAATATTTGTAATGGAAGGGCCGTAAATCAAAAAGTCAAAAATAGAGAGGCCCGTTTCTCGACCTTATATATATCTCAAGAACCTTTAGTTCTAGAAAGTTGAAATATTCCCAAAAATTTAATCACGGCCGTAAGAAACCACCAAATTTTTTTCAATAAAATATTTGTAATGGAAGGGCCGTAAATCAATAGTCAAAAATATAGAGGCCCGTTTCTCGGTTTTCAATATCTCAGCAACCTGAACTTCTAGAAAGTTGAAATGTTCATGAGAGTTGTATGGGTGACCAAGGAAACCGCACGATTTTTTTCACTGAAATATTTGTAATGGGAGGGCCGTAAATCAATAGTCAAAAATATAGAGGCCAGTTTCTCGACCTTAAATATCTCAAGAACCTTTAGTTCTAGAAAGTTGAAATGTTCCCAAAAATGTAATCACGGCCGTAAGAAACCACCAAACTTTTTTCAATAAAATATTTGTAATGGGAGGGCCGTATATCAATAGTCAAAAATAGAGAGGCCCGTTTCTCGACCTTCAATATCTCAGGAACCTTTAGTTCTAGAAAGTTGAAATATTCCCAAAAATTTAATCACGGCCGTAAGAAACCACCAAATTTTTTTCAATAAAATATTTGTAATGGGAGGGCCGTAAATCAATAGTCAAAAATATAGAGGACCGTTTCTCGATCTTCAATATCTCAGGAACCCGAACCTTTAGTTCTAGAAAGTTGAAATATTCCCCAAAACTAAATGAGGGCTGCTAGAAACCACAACATTTTTTTCAATAAAATATTTGAAGGGAAAGGGCTGCAAATCAAGTCACAAATCAATAGGCCCGTTTCTCGGTCTTCAATATCTCAGCACCCTGAACTTCTAGAAAGTTGAAATGTTCATGAGAGTTGTATGGGCGACCAAGGAAACGGCACGATTTTTTTCACTGAAATATTTGTAATGGGAGGGCCGTAAATCAATAGTCAAAAATATAGAGGCCCGTTTCTCGGTCTTCAATATCTCAGCACCCTGAACTTCTAGAAAGTTGAAATATTCCCAAAAATTTAATCACGGTCATAAGAAACCACCAAATTTTTTTCAATACAATATTTGTAATGGGAGGGCCGTAAATCAATAGTCAAAAATATACAGGCCCGTTTCTCGGTTTTCAATATCTCAGCACCCTGAACTTCTAGAAAGTTGAAATGTTCATGAGAGTTGTATGGGTGACCAAGGAAACCGCACAATTTTTTTCACTAAAATATTTGTATGGGAGCGCCGTAAATCAATAGTCAAAAATATAGAGGCCCGTTTCTCGGTTTTCAATATCTCAGCAACCTGAACTTCTAGAAAGTTGAAATGTTCATGAGAGTTGTATGGGTGACCAAGGAAACCGCACAATTTTTTTCACTAAAATATTTGTATGGGAGGGCCGTAAATCAATAGTCAAAAATATAGAGGCCCGTTTCTCGGTTTTCAATATCTCAGCAACCTGAACTTCTAGAAAGTTGAAATGTTCATGAGAGTTGTATGGGTGACCAAGGAAACCGCACAATTTTTTTCACTAAAATATTTGTATGGGAGGGCCGTAAATCAATAGTCAAAAATATAGAGGCCCGTTTCTCGACCTTAAATATCTCAAGAAGCTTTAGCTCTATAAAGTTGAAATATTCCCAAAACTTTAATCACGGCTATAAAAACCACCAAATTTTTTTCAATAAAATATTTGTAATGGGAGGGCCGTAAATCAATAGTCAAAAATATAGAGGCCCGTTTCTCGGTTTTCAATATCTCAGCACCCTGAACTTCTAGAAAGTTGAAATGTTCATGAGAGTTGTATGGGCGACCAAGGAAACGGCAAGATTTTTTTCACTGAAATATTTGTAATGGGAGGGCCGTAAATCAATAGTCAAAAATATAGAGGCCCGTTTCTCGACCTTAAATATCTCAAGAACCTTAAGTTCTAGAAAGTTGAAATGTTCCCAAAAATGTAATCACGGCCGTAGAAAACCACCAAATTTTTTTCAATAAAATATTTGTAATGGGAGGGCCGTAAATCAATAGTCAAAAATATAGAGGCCCTTTTCTCGAACTTAAATATCTCAAGAAGCTTTAGCTCTATAAAGTTGAAATATTCCCAAAACTTTAATCATGGCCATAAGAAACCACCAAATTTTTTTCAATACAATATTTGTAATGGGAGGGCCGTAAATCAATAGTCAAAAATATAGAGGCCCGTTTCTCGGTTTTCAATATCTCAGCACCCTGAACTTCTAAAAAGTTGAAATGTTCATGAGAGTTGTATGGGCGACCAAGGAAACGACACGATTTTTTTCACTGAAATATTTGTAATGGGAGGGCCGTAAATCAATAGTCAAAAATATAGAGGCCCGTTTCTCGACCTTAAATATCTCAAGAACCTTAAGTTCTAGAAAGTTGAAATGTTCCCAAAAATGTAATCACGGCCGTAAGAAACCACCAAATTTTTTTCAATAAAATATTTGTAATGGGAGGGCCGTAAATCAATAGTCAAAAATATAGAGGCCCGTTTCTCGGTTTTCAATATCTCAGCAACCTGAACTTCTAGAAAGTTGAAATGTTCATGAGAGTTGTATGGGCGACCAAGGAAACGGCAAGATTTTTTTCACTGAAATATTTGTAATGGGAGGGCCGTAAATCAATAGTCAAAAATATAGAGGCCCGTTTCTCGACCTTAAATATCTCGAGAACCTTTAGTTCTAGAAAGTTGAAATGTTCCCAAAAATGTAATCACGGCCGTAAGAAACCACCAAATTTTTTTCAATAAAATATTTGTAATGGGAGGGCCGTAAATCAATAGTCAAAAATATAGAGGCCCGTTTCTCGGTTTTCAATATCTCAGCAACCTGAACTTCTAGAAAGTTGAAATGTTCATGAGAGTTGTATGGGCGACCAAGGAAACGGCAAGATTTTTTTCACTGAAATATTTGTAATGGGAGGGCCGTAAATCAATAGTCAAAAATATAGAGGCCCGTTTCTCGACCTTAAATATCTCGAGAACCTTTAGTTCTAGAAAGTTGAAATGTTCCCAAAAATGTAATCACGGCCGTAGAAAACCACCAAATTTTTTTTAATAAAATATTTGTAATGGGAGGGCCGTAAATCAATAGTCAAAAATATAGAGGACCGTTTCTCGATCTTCAATATCTCAGGAACCTTTAGTTCTAGAAAGTTGAAATATTCCCCAAAACTAAATGAGGGCTGCTAGAAACCACAACATTTTTTTCAATAAAATATTTGAAGGGAAAGGGCTGCAAATCAAAAGTCACAAATCAATAGGCCCGTTTCTCGGTCTTCAATATCTCAGCACCCTGAACTTCTAGAAAGTTGAAATGTTCATGAGAGTTGTATGGGCGACCAAGGAAACGGCACGATTTTTTTCACTGAAATATTTGTAATGGGAGGGCCGTAAATCAATAGTCAAAAATATAGAGGCCCGTTTCTCGGTCTTCAATATCTCAGCACCCTGAACTTCTAGAAAGTTGAAATATTCCCAAAAATTTAATCACGGCCATAAGAAACCACCAAATTTTTTTCAATACAATATTTGTAATGGGAGGGCCGTAAATCAATAGTCAAAAATATAGAGGCCCGTTTCTCGGTTTTCAATATCTCAGCACCCTGAACTTCTAGAAAGTTGAAATGTTCATGAGAGTTGTATGGGTGACCAAGGAAACCGCACAATTTTTTTCACTAAAATATTTGTATGGGAGGGCCGTAAATCAATAGTCAAATATATAGAGGCCCGTTTCTCGACCTTAAATATCTCAAGAAGCTTTAGCTCTATAAAGTTGAAATATTCCCAAAACTTTAATCATGGCCATAAGAAACCACCAAATTTTTTTCAATACAATATTTGTAATGGGAGGGC
Organism: Platycheirus albimanus; assembly: GCA_916050605.2. NCBI lineage: Eukaryota > Metazoa > Arthropoda > Insecta > Diptera > Syrphidae > Platycheirus > Platycheirus albimanus. Next base: position 262,958,269 of record OU696696.1, on the reverse strand, counting down.
CGTAAATCAATAGTCAAAAATATAGAGGCCCGTTCCTCGGTTTTCAATATCTCAGCACCCTGAACTTCTAGAAAGTTGAAATGTTCATGAGAGTTGTATGGGTGTTCAAGCAAACCGCACAATTTTTTTCACTAAAATATTTGTAATGGGAGGGCCGTAAATCAATAGTCAAAAATATAGAGGCCCGTTTCTCGGTTTTCAATATCTCAGCACCCTGAACTTCTAGAAAGTTGAAATGTTCATGAGAGTTGTATGGGTGTTCAAGCAAACCGCACAATTTTTTTCACTAAAATATTTGTAATGGGAGGGCCGTAAATCAATAGTCAAAAATATAGAGGCCCGTTTCTCGGTTTTCAATATCTCAGCACCCTGAACTTCTAGAAAGTTGAAATGTTCATGAGAGTTGTATGGGTGTTCAAGGAAACCGCACAATTTTTTTCAATAAAATATTTGTAATGGAAGGGCCGTAAATCAAAAAGTCAAAAATAGAGAGGCCCGTTTCTCGACCTTCAATATCTCAGGAACCTTTAGTTCTAGAAAGTTGAAATGTTCCCAAAAATGTAATCACGGCCGTAAGAAACCACCAAAATTTTTTCAATAAAATATTTGTAATGGGAGGGCCGTATATCAATAGTCAAAAATATAGAGGCCCGTTTCTCGGTTTTCAATATCTCAGCACCCTGAACTTCTAGAAAGTTGAAATGTTCATGAGAGTTGTATGGGCGACCAAGGAAACGGCACGATTTTTTTCACTGAAATATTTGTAATGGAAGGGCCGTAAATCAAAAAGTCAAAAATAGAGAGGCCCGTTTCTCGACCTTCAATATCTCAGGAACCTTTAGTTCTAGAAAGTTGAAATATTCCCAAAAATTTAATCACGGCCGTAAGAAACCACCAAATTTTTTTCAATAAAATATTTGTAATGGGAGGGCCGTAAATCAATAGTCAAAAATATAGAGGACCGTTTCTCGATCTTCAACATCTCAGGAACCTTTAGCTCTAGAAAGTTGAAGTATTCCCCAAAACTAAATGAGGGCTGCTAGAAACCACATTTTTTTCAATAAAATATTTGAAGGGGAAGGGCTGCAAATCAAAAGTCACAATCAATAGGCCCGTTTCTCGGTCTTCAATATCTCAGCACCCTGAACTTCTAGAAAGTTGAAATGTTCATGAGAGTTGTATGGGTGTTCAAGGAAACCGCACAATTTTTTTCACTAAAATATTTGTAATGGGAGGGCCGTAAATCAAAAAGTCAAAAATATAGAGGCCCGTTTCTCGACCTTAAATATCTCAAGAAGCTTTAGCTCTATAAAGTTGAAATATTCCCAAAACTTTAATCATGGCCATAAGAAACCACCAAATTTTTTTCAATACAATATTTGTAATGGGAGGGCCGTAAATCAATAGTCAAAAATATAGAGGCCCGTTTCTCGGTTTTCAATATCTCAGCACCCTGAACTTCTAGAAAGTTGAAATGTTCATGAGAGTTGTATGGGTGTTCAAGCAAACCGCACAATTTTTTTCACTAAAATATTTGTAATGGGAGGGCCGTAAATCAATAGTCAAAAATATAGAGGCCCGTTTCTCGGTTTTCAATATCTCAGCATCCTGAACTTCTAGAAAGTTGAAATGTTCATGAGAGTTGTATGGGTGTTCAAGGAAACCGCACAATTTTTTTCACTAAAATATTTGTAATGGGAGGGCCGTAAATCAAAAAGTCAAAAATAGAGAGGCCCGTTTCTCGACCTTATATATCTCAAGAACCTTTAGTTCTAGAAAGTTGAAATATTCCCAAAAATTTAATCACGGCCGTAAAAAACCACCAAATTTTTTTCACTAAAATATTTGTAATGGAAGGGCCGTATATCAATAGTCAAAAATATAGAGGCCCGTTTCTCGGTTTTCAATCTCTCAGCACCCTGAACTTCTAGAAAGTTGAAATGTTCATGAGAGTTGTATGGGTGACCAAGGAAACCGCACAATTTTTTTCACTAAAATATTTGTATGGGAGGGCCGTAAATCAATAGTCAAAAGTATAGAGGCCCGTTTCTCGACCTTAAATATCTCAAGAACCTTAAGCTCTATAAAGTTGAAATATTCCCAAAAATTTAATCACGGCCGTAAGAAACCACCAAATTTTTTTCAATAAAATATTTGTAATGGAAGGGCCGTAAATCAATAGTCAAAAATATAGAGGCCCGTTTCTCGGTTTTCAATCTCTCAGCACCCTGAACTTCTAGAAAGTTGAAATGTTCATGAGAGTTGTATGGGCGACCGAGGAAACGGCACGATTTTTTTCACTGAAATATTTGTAATGGGAGGGCCATAAATCAATAGTCAAAAATATAGAGGCCCGTTTCTCGACCTTAAATATCTCAAGAACCTTTAGTTCTAGAAAGTTGCAATGTTCCCAAAAATGTAATCACGGCCGTAAGAAACCACCAAATTTTTTTCAATAAAATATTTGTAATGGGAGGGCCGTATATCAATAGTCAAAAATATAGAGGCCCGTTTCTCGGTTTTCAATATCTCAGCACCCTGAACTTCTAGAAAGTTGAAATGTTCATGAGAGTTGTATGGGTGTTCAAGGAAACCGCACAATTTTTTCACTAAAATATTTGTAATGGAAGGGCCGTAAATCAAAAAGTCAAAAATAGAGAGGCCCGTTTCTCGACCTTCAATATCTCAGGAACCTTTATTTCTAGAATGTTGAAATGTTCCCAAAAATGTAATCACGGCCGTAAGAAACCACCAAATTTTTTTCAATAAAATATTTGTAATGGGAGGGCCGTATATCAATAGTCAAAAATATAGAGGCCCGTTTCTCGGTTTTCAATATCTCAGCACCCTGAACTTCTAGAAAGTTGAAATGTTCATGAGAGTTGTATGGGTGTTCAAGCAAACCGCACAATTTTTTTCACTAAAATATTTGTAATGGGAGGGCCGTAAATCAATTGTCAAAAATATAGAGGCCCGTTTCTCGGTTTTCAATATCTCAGCACCCTGAACTTCTAGAAAGTTGAAATGTTCACGAGAGTTGTATGGGTGTTCAAGGAAACCGCACAATTTTTTTCACTAAAATATTTGTAATGGAAGGGCCGTAAATCAAAAAGTCAAAAATAGTGAGGCCCGTTTCTCGACCTTCAATATCTCAGGAACCTTTAGTTCTAGAAAGTTGAAATATTCCCAAAAATTTAATCACGGCCGTAAGAAACCATCAAATTTTTTTCAATAAAATATTTGTAATGGGAGGGCCGTAAATCAATAGTCAAAAATATAGAGGACCGTTTCTCGATCTTCAATATCTCAGGAACCTTTAGTTCTAGAAAGTTGAAATATTCCCCGACCTTCAATATCTCAGGAACCTTTATTTCTAGAATGTTGAAATGTTCCCAAAAATGTAATCACGGCCGTAAGAAACCACCAAATTTTTTTACTTGCTCTATAGGGCAAGTATTGGTTTCGTGCAGAAAAAAAAAATCGAGGTTTTAATCAAACATGACATTACGATTATAGAGAAGCCCAAAAAAGTGGTTTACGCCATACCGTCCGTCGGTCTGTCTGTGCGTCTGTGCGTCTGTGCGGATGTGCGGATGTGCGGATGTGCGCTTTTTCACGTCATGCTACAGCCTAAACGGCTTGACGGATTTTCTTCAAACTTGGTATATAGCAATTTGAAGAAAAACCATTGTCGAGGTTTTTTTTATTTTGTTTTAGCCCGGCTCAAACTGGTACCTTTCAAGTAACGGTTTTTTTCAATTTGGATTTTCTCGAAAACGGCTCTAACGATTTTGATTAAATTTAAAATTTAGCTAACTTTAAGCATTTCTAACAAAACTGCGTTTTTTGTTTTTGCCTCAAATGGTCGTAACGAAAATCAGGTTTTAACGGCTTTTTTTCAAATAGCCATAAGTTCTCAACGGCTTGATTGAATCAACTCAAACTTTGTTTGACATAGTTTTTTATAGTGTTCTATAGGATGGTTTAGTAAATTTTTCACTGAAGCCTTTCTAAACGGTGGCTTCCATACATCGAGCCGTTGAGTTTTAGCCAACTTTTTTTGGTTTTTTCTAATTTTCTCGAAAATGGCTCTAACGATTTTGATTAAACTTTGTGTGTTGTATTCTTTTAGTGTTTTGAAGAGAACTGCGTTTTTAGTTTTTGGCTAAAAATGCAAATAACGGAGATCTGCTCTTAACGGCTTTTTTTCAAATGGCCATAAGTTGTCAACGGTTGCATCGAATTCACTCAAACTTTGTTTGGTATAGTTCCCAACAGCTTCCTATCAGATGGCATTGATTTTTTTTCATTTTCTCTTTTTTAAATGTTGGCTCCAATACAAAGAGCCACTAGATTTTGGCCAATTTTTTCATTTTTTCTAATTTACTCAAAAAAGGCTCCCCCGATTTTTATGAAACTTTTTATGTAACATACATAGAATACTTCAAACAAAACTGCATTTTTAGTTTTTGGCTATACATGATAATAGTGGAAATTGCTTTTAACAGTATTATTAATTTGGCCATAAGTGGACATTTGTATCATTTATAACACCCAAAAGATAACGTCTTATTTTAAATATTAAAGGTTTCTTAACGTTAGCTCCCGTATATCGAGTTTTCCAGTTTTAGCCAATTTTTTTTGGTTTTTACCAAATTTTTCAAAAATGAATTGTTCTTATTGATCGAAAAGTTTGTTTTCATCGGACTATGGCACCAACAGAGCAAGTACGTGCGACCCAGTCGTGCATTTTATTTAATAAAATATTTGTAATGGGAGGGCCGTATATCAATAGTCAAAAATATAGAGGCCCGTTTCTCGGTTTTCAATATCTCAGCACCCTGAACTTCTAGAAAGTTGAACAAATGTTCATGAGAGTTGTATGGGTGTTCAAGGAAACCGCACAATTTTTTTCACTTAAATATTTGTAATGGAAGGGCCGTAAATCAAAAAGTCAAAAATAGAGAGGCCCGTTTCTCGACCTTATATATCTCAAGAACCTTTAGTTCTATAAAGTTGAAATATTCCCAAAACTTTAATCATGGCCATAAGAAACCACCAAATTTTTTTCAATACAATATTTGTAATGGGAGGGCCGTAAATCAATAGTCAAAAATATAGAGGCCCGTTTCTCGGTTTTCAATATCTCAGCACCCTGAACTTCTGAAAAGTTGAAATGTTCATGAGAGTTGTATGGGCGACCAAGGAAACGACACGATTTTTTTCACTGAAATATTTGTAATGGGAGGGCCGTAAATCAATAGTCAAAAATATAGAGGCCCGTTTCTCGACCTTAAATATCTCAAGAACCTTAAGTTCTAGAAAGTTGAAATGTTCCCAAAAATGTAATCACGGCCGTAAGAAACCACCAAATTTTTTTCAATAAAATATTTGTAATGGGAGGGCCGTATATCAATAGTCAAAAATATAGAGGCCCGTTTCTCGGTTTTCAATATCTCAGCACCCTGAACTTCTAGAAAGTTGAAATGTTCATGAGAGTTGTATGGGTGTTCAAGCAAACCGCACAATTTTTTTCACTAAAATATTTGTAATGGGAGGGCCGTAAATCAATAGTCAAAAATATAGAGGCCCGTTTCTCGGTTTTCAATATCTCAGCACCCTGAACTTCTAGAAAGTTGAAATGTTCATGAGAGTTGTATGGGTGTTCAAGGAAACCGCACAATTTTTTTCACTAAAATATTTGTAATGGAAGGGCCGTAAATCAAAAAGTCAAAAATAGAGAGGCCCGTTTCTCGACCTTCAATATCTCAGGAACCTTTAGTTCTAGAAAGTTGAAATGTTCCCAAAAATGTAATCACGGCCGTAAGAAACCACCAAATTTTTTTCAATAAAATATTTGTAATGGGAGGGCCGTAAATCAATAGTCAAAAATATAGAGGACCGTTTCTCGATCTTCAATATCTCAGGAACCTTTAGTTCTAGAAAGTTGAAGTATTCCCCAAAACTAAATGAGGGCTGCTAGAAACCACATTTTTTTCAATAAAATATTTGAAGGGGAAGGGCTGCAAATCAAAAGTCACAATCAATAGGCCCGTTTCTCGGTCTTCAATATCTCAGCACCCTGAACTTCTAGAAAGTTGAAATGTTCATGAGAGTTGTATGGGTGTTCAAGGAAACCGCACAATTTTTTTCACTAAAATATTTGTAATGGGAGGGCCGTAAATCAAAAAGTCAAAAATAGAGAGGCCCGTTTCTCGACCTTATATATCTCAAGAACCTTTAGTTCTAGAAAGTTGAAATATTCCCAAAAATTTAATCACGGCCGTAAGAAACCACCAAATTTTTTTCACTAAAATATTTGTAATGGAAGGGCCGTAAATCAATAGTCAAAAATATAGAGGCCCGTTTCTCGGTTTTCAATCTCTCAGCACCCTGAACTTCTAGAAAGTTGAAATGTTCATGAGAGTTGTATGGGTGACCAAGGAAACCGCACAATTTTTTTCACTAAAATATTTGTATGGGAGGGCCGTAAATCAATAGTCAAAAGTATAGAGGCCCGTTTCTCGACCTTAAATATCTCAAGAACCTTTAGCTCTATAAAGTTGAAATATTCCCAAAAATTTAATCACGGCCGTAAGAAACCACCAAATTTTTTTCAATAAAATATTTGTAATGGAAGGGCCGTAAATCAATAGTCAAAAATATAGAGGCCCGTTTCTCGGTTTTCAATCTCTCAGCACCCTGAACTTCTAGAAAGTTGAAATGTTCATGAGAGTTGTATGGGCGACCGAGGAAACGGCACGATTTTTTTCACTGAAATATTTGTAATGGGAGGGCCATAAATCAATAGTCAAAAATATAGAGGCCCGTTTCTCGACCTTAAATATCTCAAGAACCTTTAGTTCTAGAAAGTTGAAATGTTCCCAAAAATGTAATCACGGCCGTAAGAAACCACCAAATTTTTTTCAATAAAATATTTGTAATGGGAGGGCCGTATATCAATAGTCAAAAATATAGAGGCCCGTTTCTCGGTTTTCAATATCTCAGCACCCTGAACTTCTAGAAAGTTGAAATGTTCATGAGAGTTGTATTTGTGTTCAAGGAAACCGCACAATTTTTTTCACTAAAATATTTGTAATGGAAGGGCCGTAAATCAAAAAGTCAAAAATAGTGAGGCCCGTTTCTCGACCTTCAATATCTCAGGAACCTTTAGTTCTAAAAAGTTGAAATATTCCCAAAAATTTAATCACGGCCGTAAGAAACCATCAAATTTTTTTCAATAAAATATTTGTAATGGGAGGGCCGTAAATCAATAGTCAAAAATATAGAGGACCGTTTCTCGATCTTCAATATCTCAGGAACCTTTAGTTCTAGAAAGTTGAAATATTCCCCGACCTTCAATATCTCAGGAACCTTTATTTCTAGAATGTTGAAATGTTCCCAAAAATGTAATCACGGCCGTAAGAAACCACCAAATTTTTTTCAATAAAATATTTGTAATGGGAGGGCCGTAAATCAATAGTCAAAAATATAGAGGCCCGTTTCTCGGTTTTCAATATCTCAGCACCCTGAACTTCTAGAAAGTTGAAATGTTCATGAGAGTTGTATGGGTGTTCAAGGAAACCGCACAATTTTTTTCACTAAAATATTTGTAATGGAAGGGCCGTAAATCAAAAAGTCAAAAATAGAGAGGCCCGTTTCTCGACCTTATATATCTCAAGAACCTTTAGTTCTAGAAAGTTGAAATATTCCCAAAAATTGAATAACGGCCGTAAGAAACCACCAAATTTTTTTCAATAAAATATTTGTAATGGAAGAGCCGTAAATCAATAATCAAAAATATGCCCGTTTCTCGGTTTTCAATATCTCAGCACCCTGAACTTCTAGAAAGTTGAACAAATGTTCATGAGAGTTGTATGGGTGACCAAGGAAACCGCACAATTTTTTCACTAAAATATTTGTATGGGAGGGCCGTAAATCAATAGTCAAAAATATAGAGGCCCGTTTCTCGACCTTAAATATCTCAAGAAGCTTTAGCTCTATAAAGTTGAAATATTCCCAAAACTTTAATCATAGCCATAAGAAACCACCAAATTTTTTTCAATACAATATTTGTAATGGGAGGGCCGTAAATCAATAGTCAAAAATATAGAGGCCCGTTTCTCGGTTTTCAATATCTCAGCACCGGCACCCTGAACTTCTGAAAAGTTGAAATGTTCATGAGAGTTGTATGGGCGACCAAGGAAACGACACGATTTTTTTCACTGAAATATTTGTAATGGGAGGGCCGTAAATCAATAGTCAAAAATATAGAGGCCCGTTTCTCGACCTTAAATATCTCAAGAACCTTAAGTTCTAGAAAGTTGAAATGTTCCCAAAAATGTAATCACGGCCGTAAGAAACCACCAAATTTTTTTCAATAAAATATTTGTAATGGGAGGGCCGTATATCAATAGTCAAAAATATAGAGGCCCGTTTCTCGGTTTTCAATATCTCAGCACCCTGAACTTCTAGAAAGTTGAAATGTTCATGAGAGTTGTATGGGTGTTCAAGCAAACCGCACAATTTTTTTCACTAAAATATTTGTAATGGGAGGGCCGTAAATCAATAGTCAAAAATATAGAGGCCCGTTTCTTGGTTTTCAATATCAGCACCCTGAACTTCTAGAAAGTTGAAATGTTCATGAGAGTTGTATGGGTGTTCAAGGAAACCGCACAATTTTTTTCACTAAAATATTTGTAATGGAAGGGCCGTAAATCAAAAAGTCAAAAATAGAGAGGCCCGTTTCTCGACCTTCAATATCTCAGGAACCTTTAGTTCTAGAAAATTGAAATGTTCCCAAAAATGTAATCACGGCCGTAAGAAACCACCAAATTTTTTTCAATAAAATATTTGTAATGGGAGGGCCGTAAATCAATAGTCAAAAATATAGAGGACCGTTTCTCGATCTTCAATATCTCAGGAACCTTTAGTTCTAGAAAGTTGAAGTATTCCCCAAAACTAAATGAGGGCTGCTAGAAACCACATTTTTTTCAATAAAATATTTGAAGGGGAAGGGCTGCAAATCAAAAGTCACAATCAATAGGCCCGTTTCTCGGTCTTCAATATCTCAGCACCCTGAACTTCTAGAAAGTTGAAATGTTCATGAGAGTTGTATGGGTGTTCAAGGAAACCGCACAATTTTTTTCACTAAAATATTTGTAATGGGAGGGCCGTAAATCAAAAAGTCAAAAATAGAGGCCCGTTTCTCGACCTTATATATCTCAAGAACCTTTAGTTCTAGAAAGTTGAAATATTCCCAAAAATTTAATCACGGCCGTAAGAAACCACCAAATTTTTTTCACTAAAATATTTGTAATGGAAGGGCCGTAAATCAATAGTCAAAAATATAGAGGCCCGTTTCTCGGTTTTCAATCTCAGCACCCTGAACTTCTAGAAAGTTGAAATGTTCATGAGAGTTGTATGGGTGACCAAGGAAACCGCACAATTTTTTTCACTAAAATATTTGTATGGGAGGGCCGTAAATCAATAGTCAAAAGTATAGAGGCCCGTTTCTCGACCTTAAATATCTCAAGAACCTTTAGCTCTATAAAGTTGAAATATTCCCAAAAATTTAATCACGGCCGTAAGAAACCACCAAATTTTTTTCAATAAAATATTTGTAATGGAAGGGCCGTAAATCAATAGTCAAAAATATAGAGGCCCGTTTCTCGGTTTTCAATCTCTCAGCACCCTGAACTTCTAGAAAGTTGAAATGTTCATGAGAGTTGTATGGGCGACCGAGGAAACGGCACGATTTTTTTCACTGAAATATTTGTAATGGGAGGGCCATAAATCAATAGTCAAAAATATAGAGGCCCGTTTCTCGACCTTAAATATCTCAAGAACCTTTAGTTCTAGAAAGTTGAAATGTTCCCAAAAATGTAATCACGGCCATAAGAAACCACCAAATTTTTTTCAATAAAATATTTGTAATGGGAGGGCCGTATATCAATAGTCAAAAATATAGAGGCCCGTTTCTCGGTTTTCAATATCTCAGCACCCTGAACTTCTAGAAAGTTGAAATGTTCATGAGAGTTGTATGGGTGTTCAAGGAAACCGCACAATTTTTTCACTAAAATATTTGTAATGGAAGGGCCGTAAATCAAAAAGTCAAAAATAGAGAGGCCCGTTTCTCGACCTTCAATATCTCAGGAACCTTTATTTCTAGAATGTTGAAATGTTCTAGTGATGGGCGCATTCGAATGATTTAATCGATTATAATCGATTCAGACAACATCTCGAGATATCTCGATTCTTAAATTGAATCATTCGAATGATTTCCCATACTGATACTGATCCTACCAACTATTTACTGGTGTAAGCACAGGGAGAACCTGAGAACTCAAGAGTCGAGAACTGAAAAGGAAATACACATAATTGAGAACTTCTAGACTTCTCAATTTCTCCTACTGTATGAGTCTTCTCTCTCATTCAGTGCTCAGTTTTCGTTTCCCTTCCCGGTACTCGGTTGACGCCACGGTGCCATGCCAATATGTTTTCATTCGAATGAAAATAGTAATCAGATCACTCATGTCTCATATCTCATATGCATAAATCTCATGTCTCAATTCTCATTTGTATCTTTTTCTTGTATGATGTATCTCAGTTCTCGCTTCTCTCCGCCATGTGGATGTGGATGTAGTATGTAGAGAATGTGTTTTGCTGTTTTCTATATTCTTTATGAATGAATCAGGTAATCATCACTCGAATCTCGAACAACATTTGAGTTACCTGAAAAGTATCTTCTTTGTGAGTGCCATGCCAACATGTTTTCATTCGAATGAAAATAGTAATCAGATCACTCATGTCTCATATCTCATATGCATAAATCTCATGTCTCATTTCTCATTTGTATCTTCTATCTTGTATGATGTATCTCAGTTCTCGCTTCTCTCCGCCATGTAGATGTAGTATGTATACTGTTTTCTATATTCTTTATGAATGAATCAGATAATCACTCGAATCTCGAACAACGTTGGAGTTACATGAAAAATTCTTTGTGAGTGATTGCATGTTTGTAGCAGGTATATATCTATTTTTTGTTTGTTTATTACCCGTTAAACTTTAAAATTTGTATTTGGTTGGCTCAATAGGTATTCAAGTAGGTTTTTGCTTTTGGTTTTGCAATTTGGATGCAAATATTTTGACTAAACTTAAACTTTTTATTATTGATGGTAATGTACTACATTGTTTACTGTACTTTTAAATAACAAACTATAACATTTAAAACCCTTATAAAACAGACATTGATTTGAAATAAAAAAAAAAGAAAATGAAACCGGGTGGAACGATTTCCCTTGTTTGGACATTTTTCCAAAAAGATTCGACTGGAAATTTTGTAAGCTGCAACATATGCAAAAAAATCTTGAAGTTTTTTGGAAACACCACAAATTTAATACAACATCTTAAGCGAATACATCCTGTGCAATGGAATGGAACGGGAGCTGAAGTTTGCCAAAATCAAAATAGTGATGTTAATTTGGAACCTGGTTCTAGTTCTTCAGACGCACTAGCACGGCAGAATATCCCTTCTACTTCAACAGGTGGAGTTGTTGCTGAAATGAGTTCCGGGAAAAGATCTGCTCCAGATGATGTTCATACAATGGTAAGTCAAAGAAAACCCAAACAAATGCGGCTTTATGGAGTGAAAGAAAAAGAATTTTCACAAAGTGATAAAGATAGAATTGACAAATGCTTGCTAAAAATGATAGCCACTGATTATCAGCCTCTGTCAATTGTTGAAAATTCGGGGTTTCTTGAATACACCAAAATGCTTCAACCCTTATACAAGCCACCTAGCCGAAAATCTTTGACAACAACATTACTTAAAAATTCGTACGATGAAATCGCAGCAAAAATCAGAAAAATGTTGTCTTCAGTAGATTATGTGGCTGTAACAACTGATATGTGGACCTCAGACAGCAATAAGTCCTATTATACTGTAACCTGCCATTACAATTTTAATGACAAATTGTATTCGCCTGTGCTCGCCACACGAGAAATGCATGATTCGCATACAGGGGCCAATATTGCTTATGTTTTAAGTAACGTTTTCCAAGAATGGGACATTGGTCACAAACGTTGTTTCCGATAATGCTGCAAATATAAAAAAAGCAATAAATGATGACTTGAAAAAACATCATCATCCATGCGTAGCCCATACGCTCAATTTGTGCGTAAACGAAGCCATAAATGCCAACTTGGGTTTCTCTGAGCTTATAAAAAAATGCAGAACGCTTGTTGGGCATTTCAAGCATAGCTCCTTGGCGACAGAGAAACTCAAGAAAGTACAAGCGGATATGGCACTTCCGCAGCTAAAAATAAAACAGGATGTTGTTACGAGGTGGAACTCATCTCTGATAATGTTGGAAAGGCTTATGGAATTAAAAGCACCCTTGTCGGTGGCTATAACTGATATGCCAAGGGCACCCGAGTTTCTGGTGGCATCTGATTGGGAAATCATTCAAGATTGTATTCCAATCATAAGGCCATTGGACAAACTGACAAAAGAGCTTTCAGGAGAAAAATTTCCGACGCTATCTCTGGTGATCCCCTTAATCAGAGGCCTTCAATTTAAAATAAAAAATCAAAAGCCTAAAACTAGTATAGGCTGTGCACTTCAGGCTGATTTATCACTAGCCTTGGTAAAACGCTTTATTGGTTTTGAAAGCAGCAAAATAGCTGCGAAGGCAACTCTGATGGATCCAAGACTTAAAAAAACAGCTTTCGGTCTAGAAGAAAATGCAAAAAATGCTGAAAAATGGCTCAAAGAAGAACTTGTTGGTCTTTTTTCAAACCGTAGTGTGACCACAGTCTCATCGGAAACAACACATTTATCGGAGGAAGCAACAGTTGAAAAGGATGAAGACTCTTTATGGGTTCACTTCGAAGAAAAGCTGGCTAAGGTACGAACAGTTGTAACTCCCGAAACAACAGTTACTTTGATGCTGAGGCAGTATCTGGAATTGCCTCATGTCCAGATTTCAGGAAATCCACTTGAGTTCTGGAAACTTCACAAAAGCTCCTTACCAGAATTATATAAGTTGTATTTGAAGTATTCAGCTATACCCGCCACATCTGTACCATCAGAACGTGTATTTTCAAAAGCAGGTCAACTGACAAATGACCGCCGAAATCGTTTGCTGGACAAAAATTTGGACAAAATTATATTTTTAAACAGCTATTTCACCCAAAACGAAGAATTTTAGTTATGGTTTGTTTTTAAAGCTATTGAAGTTTTTTTTATTTATTATATTATTTATTTATTTATTAACATCAATGTACATAGAATATCTAGATTCATTCTAAATGAAGATATTTTCTATTTATAAGTCTGAATGCCACATGAAATGTTTTTTTTTTTTTAAATTATTTATGTAAATGCAAGTATATGAAGTCTGATATTTGTTGTGTTCCTTTTTACTCTTAATTAAATATTATTTATGAAGCAAATATTCAAGCATTTTTCATTACTGTTCTTGCTTACCAGGAAAAAACACATTAAATGAAAATCGTTAGATTTTATTTTGTTTTTGTTAGTAGTTTCATATCTCGAATGATCATTCGATTATTCAGATCACTCGAATACTAACATCTCGATTATTAAAATCATTCGATTATGCCCATCACTAAAATGTTCCCAAAAATGTAATCACGGCCGTAAGAAACCACCAAATTTTTTTCAATACAATATTTGTAATGGGAGGGCCGTAAATCAATAGTCAAAAATATAGAGGCCCGTTTCTCGGTTTTCAATATCTCAGCACCCTGAACTTCTAGAAAGTTGAAATGTTCATGAGAGTTGTATGGGTGTTCAAGCAAACCGCACAATTTTTTTCACTAAAATATTTGTAATGGGAGGGCCGTAAATCAATAGTCAAAAATATAGAGGCCCGTTTCTCGGTTTTCAATATCTCAGCACCCTGAACTTCTAGAAAGTTGAAATGTTCATGAGATTTGTATGGGTGTTCAAGCAAACCGCACAATTTTTTTCACTAAAATATTTGTAATGGGAGGGCCGTAAATCAATAGTCAAAAATATAGAGGCCCGTTTCTCGGTTTTCAATATCTCAGCACCCTGAACTTCTAGAAAGTTGAAATGTTCATGAGAGTTGTATGGGTGTTCAAGGAAACCGCACAATTTTTTTCACTAAAATATTTGTAATGGAAGGGCCGTAAATCAAAAAGTCAAAAATAGAGAGGCCCGTTTCTCGACCTTCAATATCTCAGGAACCTTTAGTTCTAGAAAGTTGAAATGTTCTCAAAAATGTAATCACGGCCGTAAGAAACCACCAAAATTTTTTCAATAAAATATTTGTAATGGGAGGGCCGTATATCAATAGTCAAAAATATAGAGGCCCGTTTCTCGGTTTTCAATATCTCAGCACCCTGAACTTCTAGAAAGTTGAAATGTTCATGAGAGTTGTATGGGCGACCAAGGAAACGGCACGATTTTTATCACTGAAATATTTGTAATGGAAGGGCCTTAAATCAAAAAGTCAAAAATAGAGAGGCCCGTTTCTCGACCTTCAATATCTCAGGAACCTTTAGTTCTAGAAAGTTGAAATATTCCCAAAAATTTAATCACGGCCGTAAGAAACCACCAAATTTTTTTCAATAAAATATTTGTAATGGGAGGGCCGTAAATCAATAGTCAAAAATATAGAGGACCGTTTCTCGATCTTCAACATCTCAGGAACCTTTAGCTCTAGAAAGTTGAAGTATTCCCCAAAACTAAATGAGGGCTGCTAGAAACCACATTTTTTTCAATAAAATATTTGAAGGGGAAGGGCTGCAAATCAAAAGTCACAATCAATAGGCCCGTTTCTCGGTCTTCAATATCTCAGCACCCTGAACTTCTAGAAAGTTGAAATGTTCATGAGAGTTGTATGGGTGTTCAAGGAAACCGCACAATTTTTTTCACTAAAATATTTTTAATGGGAGGGCCGTAAATCAAAAAGTCAAAAATATAGAGGCCCGTTTCTCGACCTTAAATATCTCAAGAAGCTTTAGCTCTATAAAGTTGAAATATTCCCAAAACTTTAATCATGGCCATAAGAAACCACCAAATTTTTTTCAATACAATATTTGTAATGGGAGGGCCGTAAATCAATAGTCAAAATATAGAGGCCCGTTTCTCGGTTTTCAATATCTCAGCACCCTGAACTTCTAGAAAGTTGAAATGTTCATGAGAGTTGTATGGGTGTTCAAGCAAACCGCACAATTTTTTTCACTAAAATATTTGTAATGGGAGGGCCGTAAATCAATAGTCAAAAATATAAAGGCCCGTTTCTCGGTTTTCAATATCTCAGCACCCTGAACTTCTAGAAAGTTGAAATGTTCATGAGAGTTGTATGGGTGTTCAAGGAAACCGCACAATTTTTTTCACTAAAATATTTGTAATGGGAGGGCCGTAAATCAAAAAGTCAAAAATAGAGAGGCCCGTTTCTCGACCTTATATATCTCAAGAACCTTTAGTTCTAGAAAGTTGAAATATTCCCAAAAATTTAATCACGGCCGTAAGAAACCACCAAATTTTTTTCACTAAAATATTTGTAATGGAAGGGCCGTATATCAATAGTCAAAAATATAGAGGCCCGTTTCTCGGTTTTCAATCTCTCAGCACCCTGAACTTCTAGAAAGTTGAAATGTTCATGAGAGTTGTATGGGTGACCAAGGAAACCGCACAATTTTTTTCACTAAAATATTTGTATGGGAGGGCCGTAAATCAATAGTCAAAAGTATAGAGGCCCGTTTCTCGACCTTAAATATCTCAAGAACCTTAAGCTCTATAAAGTTGAAATATTCCCAAAAATTTAATCACGGCCGTAAGAAACCACCAAATTTTTTTCAATAAAATATTTGTAATGGAAGGGCCGTAAATCAATAGTCAAAAATATAGAGGCCCGTTTCTCGGTTTTCAATCTCTCAGCACCCTGAACTTCTAGAAAGTTGAAATGTTCATGAGAGTTGTATGGGCGACCGAGGAAACGGCACGATTTTTTTCACTGAAATATTTGTAATGGGAGGGCCATAAATCAATAGTCAAAAATATAGAGGCCCGTTTCTCGACCTTAAATATCTCAAGAACCTTTAGTTCTAGAAAGTTGAAATGTTCCCAAAAATGTAATCACGGCCGTAAGAAACCACCAAATTTTTTTCAATAAAATATTTGTAATGGGAGGGCCGTATATCAATAGTCAAAAATATAGAGGCCCGTTTCTCGGTTTTCAATATCTCAGCACCCTGAACTTCTAGAAAGTTGAAATGTTCATGAGAGTTGTATGGGTGTTCAAGGAAACCGCACAATTTTTTCACTAAAATATTTGTAATGGAAGGGCCGTAAATCAAAAAGTCAAAAATAGAGAGGCCCGTTTCTCGACCTTCAATATCTCAGGAACCTTTATTTCTAGAATGTTGAAATGTTCCCAAAAATGTAATCACGGCCGTAAGAAACCACCAAATTTTTTTCAATAAAATATTTGTAATGGGAGGGCCGTATTTCAATAGTCAAAAATATAGAGGCCCGTTTCTCGGTTTTCAATATCTCAGCACCCTGAACTTCTAGAAAGTTGAAATGTTCATGAGAGTTGTATGGGTGTTCAAGCAAACCGCACAATTTTTTTCACTAAAATATTTGTAATGGGAGGGCCGTAAATCAATAGTCAAAAATATAGAGGCCCGTTTCTCGGTTTTCAATATCTCAGCACCCTGAACTTCTAGAAAGTTGAAATGTTCACGAGAGTTGTATGGGTGTTCAAGGAAACCGCACAATTTTTTTCACTAAAATATTTGTAATGGAAGGGCCGTAAATCAAAAAGTCAAAAATAGTGAGGCCCGTTTCTCGACCTTCAATATCTCAGGAACCTTTAGTTCTAGAAAGTTGAAATATTCCCAAAAATTTAATCACGGCCGTAAGAAACCATCAAATTTTTTTCAATAGAATATTTGTAATGGGAGGGCCGTAAATCAATAGTCAAAAATATAGAGGACCGTTTCTCGATCTTCAATATCTCAGGAACCTTTAGTTCTAGAAAGTTGAAATATTCCCCGACCTTCAATATCTCAGGAACCTTTATTTCTAGAATGTTGAAATGTTCCCAAAAATGTAATCACGGCCGTAAGAAACCACCAAATTTTTTTCAATAAAATATTTGTAATGGGAGGGCCGTAAATCAATAGTCAAAAATATAGAGGCCCGTTTCTCGGTTTTCAATATCTCAGCACCCTGAACTTCTAGAAAGTTGAACAAATGTTCATGAGAGTTGTATGGGTGTTCAAGGAAACCGCACAATTTTGTTCACTTAAATATTTGTAATGGAAGGGCCGTAAATCAAAAAGTCAAAAATAGAGAGGCCCGTTTCTCGACCTTATATATCTCAAGAACCTTTAGTTCTATAAAGTTGAAATATTCCCAAAACTTTAATCATGGCCATAAGAAACCACCAAATTTTTTTCAATACAATATTTGTAATGGGAGGGCCGTAAATCAATAGTCAAAAATATAGAGGCCCGTTTCTCGGTTTTCAATATCTCAGCACCCTGAACTTCTGAAAAGTTGAAATGTTCATGAGAGTTGTATGGGCGACCAAGGAAACGACACGATTTTTTTCACTGAAATATTTGTAATGGGAGGGCCGTAAATCAATAGTCAAAAATATAGAGGCCCGTTTCTCGGTTTTCAATATCTCAGCACCCTGAACTTCTAGAAAGTTGAAATGTTCATGAGAGTTGTATGGGTGTTCAAGGAAACCGCACAATTTTTTTCACTAAAATATTTGTAATGGAAGGGCCGTAAATCAAAAAGTCAAAAATAGAGAGGCCCGTTTCTCGACCTTCAATATCTCAGGAACCTTTAGTTCTAGAAAGTTGAAATGTTCCCAAAAATGTAATCACGGCCGTAAGAAACCACCAAAATTTTTTCAATAAAATATTTGTAATGGGAGGGCCGTATATCAATAGTCAAAAATATAGAGGCCCGTTTCTCGGTTTTCAATATCTCAGCACCCTGAACTTCTAGAAAGTTGAAATGTTCATGAGAGTTGTATGGGCGACCAAGGAAACGGCACGTTTTTTTTCACTGAAATATTTGTAATGGAAGGGCCGTAAATCAAAAAGTCAAAAATAGAGAGGCCCGTTTCTCGACCTTCAATATCTCAGGAACCTTTAGTTCTAGAAAGTTGAAATATTCCCAAAAATTTAATCACGGCCGTAAGAAACCACCAAATTTTTTTCAATAAAATATTTGTAATGGGAGGGCCGTAAATCAATAGTCAAAAATATAGAGGACCGTTTCTCGATCTTCAACATCTCAGGAACCTTTAGCTCTAGAAAGTTGAAGTATTCCCCAAAACTAAATGAGGGCTGCTAGAAACCACATTTTTTTCAGTAAAATATTTGAAGGGGAAGGGCTGCAAATCAAAAGTCACAATCAATAGGCCCGTTTCTCGGTCTTCAATATCTCAGCACCCTGAACTTCTAGAAAGTTGAAATGTTCATGAGAGTTGTATGGGTGTTCAAGGAAACCGCACAATTTTTTTCACTAAAATATTTGTAATGGGAGGGCCGTAAATCAAAAAGTCAAAAATATAGAGGCCCGTTTCTCGACCTTAAATATCTCAAGAAGCTTTAGCTCTATAAAGTTGAAATATTCCCAAAACTTTAATCATGGCCATAAGAAACCACCAAATTTTTTTCAATACAATATTTGTAATGGGAGGGCCGTAAATCAATAGTCAAAAATATAGAGGCCCGTTTCTCGGTTTTCAATATCTCAGCACCCTGAACTTCTAGAAAGTTGAAATGTTCATGAGAGTTGTATGGGTGTTCAAGCAAACCGCACAATTTTTTTCACTAAAATATTTGTAATGGGAGGGCCGTAAATCAATAGTCAAAAATATAGAGGCCCGTTTCTCGGTTTTCAATATCTCAGCACCCTGAACTTCTAGAAAGTTGAAATGTTCATGAGAGTTGTATGGGTGTTCAAGGAAACCGCACAATTTTTTTCACTAAAATATTTGTAATGGGAGGGCCGTAAATCAAAAAGTCAAAAATATAGAGGCCCGTTTCTCGACCTTAAATATCTCAAGAAGCTTTAGCTCTATAAAGTTGAAATATTCCCAAAACTTTAATCATGGCCATAAGAAACCACCAAATTTTTTTCAATACAATATTTGTAATGGGAGGGCCGTAAATCAATAGTCAAAAATATAGAGGCCCGTTTCTCGGTTTTCAATATCTCAGCACCCTGAACTTCTAGAAAGTTGAAATGTTCATGAGAGTTGTATGGGTGTTCAAGCAAACCGCACAATTTTTTTCACTAAAATATTTGTAATGGGAGGGCCGTAAATCAATAGTCAAAAATATAGAGGCCCGTTTCTCGGTTTTCAATATCTCAGCACCCTGAACTTCTAGAAAGTTGAAATGTTCATGAGAGTTGTATGGGTGTTCAAGGAAACCGCACAATTTTTTTCACTAAAATATTTGTAATGGGAGGGCCGTAAATCAAAAAGTCAAAAATAGAGAGGCCCGTGTCTCGACCTTATATATCTCAAGAACCTTTAGTTCTAGAAAGTTGAAATATTCCCAAAAATTTAATCACGGCCGTAAGAAACCACCAAATTTTTTTCACTAAAATATTTGTAATGGAAGGGCCGTATATCAATAGTCAAAAATATAGAGGCCCGTTTCTCGGTTTTCAATCTCTCAGCACCCTGAACTTCTAGAAAGTTGAAATGTTCATGAGAGTTGTATGGGTGACCAAGGAAACCGCACAATTTTTTTCACTAAAATATTTGTATGGGAGGGCCGTAAATCAATAGTCAAAAGTATAGTGGCCCGTTTCTCGACCTTAAATATCTCAAGAACCTTAAGCTCTATAATGTTGAAATATTCCCAAAAATTTAATCACGGCCGTAAGAAACCACCAAATTTTTTTCAATAAAATATTTGTAATGGAAGGGCCGTAAATCAATAGTCAAAAATATAGAGGCCCGTTTCTCGGTTTTCAATCTCTCAGCACCCTGAACTTCTAGAAAGTTGAAATGTTCATGAGAGTTGTATGGGCGACCGAGGAAACGGCACGATTTTTTTCACTGAAATATTTGTAATGGGAGGGCCATAAATCAATAGTCAAAAATATAGAGGCCCGTTTCTCGACCTTCAATATCTCAGGAACCTTTAGTTCTAAAAAGTTGAAATATTCCCAAAAATTTAATCACGGCCGTAAGAAACCATCAAATTTTTTTCAATAAAATATTTGTAATGGGAGGGCCGTATATCAATAGTCAAAAATATAGAGGCCCGTTTCTCGGTTTTCAATATCTCAGCACCCTGAACTTCTAGAAAGTTGAAATGTTCATGAGAGTTGTATGGGTGACCAAGGAAACCGCACAATTTTTTTCACTAAAATATTTGTATGGGAGGGCCGTAAATCAATAGTCAAAAATATAGAGGCCCGTTTCTCGACCTTAAATATCTCAAGAAGCTTTAGCTCTTTAAAGTTGAAATATTCCCAAAACTTTAATCATGGCCATAAGAAACCACCAAATTTTTTTCAATACAATATTTGTAATGGGAGGGCCGTAAATCAATAGTCAAAAATATAGAGGCCCGTTTCTCGGTTTTCAATATCTCAGCACCCTGAACTTCTAGAAAGTTGAAATGTTCATGAGAGTTGTATGGGTGTTCAAGGAAACCGCACAATTTTTTTCACTAAAATATTTGTAATGGAAGGGCCGTAAATCAAAAAGTCAAAAATAGAGAGGCCCGTTTCTCGACCTTATATATCTCAAGAACCTTTAGTTCTAGAAAGTTGAAATATTCCCAAAAATTTAATAACGGCCGTAAGAAACCACCAAATTTTTTTCAATAAAATATTTGAAATGGAAGAGCCGTAAATCAATAATCAAAAATATGCCCGTTTCTCGGTTTTCAATATCTCAGCACCCTGAACTTCTAGAAAGTTGAACAAATGTTCATGAGAGTTGTATGGGTGACCAAGGAAACCGCACAATTTTTTCACTAAAATATTTGTACGGGAGGGCCGTAAATCAATAGTCAAAAATATAGAGGCCCGTTTCTTGACCTTAAATATCTCAAGAACCTTAAGTTCTAGAAAGTTGAAATGTTCCCAAAAATGTAATCACGGCCGTAAGAAACCACCAAATTTTTTTCAATAAAATATTTGTAATGGGAGGGCCGTAAATCAATAGTCAAAAATATAGAGGCCCGTTTCTCGGTTTTCAATATCTCAGCAACCTGAACTTCTAGAAAGTTGAAATGTTCATGAGAGTTGTATGGGCGACCAAGGAAACGGCAAGATTTTTTTCACTGAAATATTTGTAATGGGAGGGCCGTAAATCAATAGTCAAAAATATAGAGGCCCGTTTCTCGACCTTAAATATCTCGAGAACCTTTAGTTCTAGAAAGTTGAAATGTTCCCAAAAATGTAATCACGGCCGTAGAAAACCACCAAATTTTTTTCAATAAAATATTTGTAATGGGAGGGCCGTAAATCAATAGTCAAAAATATAGAGGACCGTTTCTCGATCTTCAATATCTCAGGAACCTTTAGTTCTAGAAAGTTGAAATATTCCCCAAAACTAAATGAGGGCTGCTAGAAACCACAACATTTTTTTCAATAAAATATTTGAAGGGAAAGGGCTGCAAATCAAAAGTCACAAATCAATAGGCCCGTTTCTCGGTCTTCAATATCTCAGCACCCTGAACTTCTAGAAAGTTGAAATGTTCATGAGAGTTGTATGGGCGACCAAGGAAACGGCACGATTTTTTTCACTGAAATATTTGTAATGGGAGGGCCGTAAATCAATAGTCAAAAATATAGAGGCCCGTTTCTCGGTCTTCAATATCTCAGCACCCTGAACTTCTAGAAAGTTGAAATATTCCCAAAAATTTAATCACGGCCATAAGAAACCACCAAATTTTTTTCAATACAATATTTGTAATGGGAGGGCCGTAAATCAATAGTCAAAAATATAGAGGCCCGTTTCTCGGTTTTCAATATCTCAGCACCCTGAACTTCTAGAAAGTTGAAATGTTCATGAGAGTTGTATGGGTGACCAAGGAAACCGCACAATTTTTTTCACTAAAATATTTGTATGGGAGGGCCGTAAATCAATAGTCAAATATATAGAGGCCCGTTTCTCGACCTTAAATATCTCAAGAAGCTTTAGCTCTATAAAGTTGAAATATTCCCAAAACTTTAATCATGGCCATAAGAAACCACCAAATTTTTTTCAATACAATATTTGTAATGGGAGGGCCGTAAATCAATAGTCAAAAATATAGAGGCCCGTTTCTCGGTTTTCAATATCTCAGCACCCTGAACTTCTAGAAAGTTGAAATGTTCATGAGAGTTGTATGGGTGTTCAAGCAAACCGCACAATTTTTTTCACTAAAATATTTGTAATGGGAGGGCCGTAAATCAATAGTCAAAAATATAGAGGCCCGTTTCTCGGTTTTCAATATCTCAGCACCCTGAACTTCTAGAAAGTTGAAATGTTCATGAGATTTGTATGGGTGTTCAAGCAAACCGCACAATTTTTTTCACTAAAATATTTGTAATGGGAGGGCCGTAAATCAATAGTCAAAAATAGAGAGGCCCGTTTCTCGGTTTTCAATATCTCAGCACCCTGAACTTCTAGAAAGTTGAAATGTTCATGAGAGTTGTATGGGTGTTCAAGGAAACCGCACAATTTTTTTCACTAAAATATTTGTAATGGAAGGGCCGTAAATCAAAAAGTCAAAAATAGAGAGGCCCGTTTCTCGACCTTCAATATCTCAGGAACCTTTAGTTCTAGAAAGTTGAAATGTTCTCAAAAATGTAATCACGGCCGTAAGAAACCACCAAAATTTTTTCAATAAAATATTTGTAATGGGAGGGCCGTATATCAATAGTCAAAAATATAGAGGCCCGTTTCTCGGTTTTCAATATCTCAGCACCCTGAACTTCTAGAAAGTTGAAATGTTCATGAGATTTGTATGGGCGACCAAGGAAACGGCACGATTTTTATCACTGAAATATTTGTAATGGAAGGGCCGTAAATCAAAAAGTCAAAAATAGAGAGGCCCGTTTCTCGACCTTCAATATCTCAGGAACCTTTAGTTCTAGAAAGTTGAAATATTCCCAAAAATTTAATCACGGCCGTAAGAAACCACCAAATTTTTTTCAATAAAATATTTGTAATGGGAGGGCCGTAAATCAATAGTCAAAAATATAGAGGACCGTTTCTCGATCTTCAACATCTCAGGAACCTTTAGCTCTAGAAAGTTGAAGTATTCCCCAAAACTAAATGAGGGCTGCTAGAAACCACATTTTTTTCAATAAAATATTTGAAGGGGAAGGGCTGCAAATCAAAAGTCACAATCAATAGGCCCGTTTCTCGGTCTTCAATATCTCAGCACCCTGAACTTCTAGAAAGTTGAAATGTTCATGAGAGTTGTATGGGTGTTCAAGGAAACCGCACAATTTTTTTCACTAAAATATTTTTAATGGGAGGGCCGTAAATCAAAAAGTCAAAAATATAGAGGCCCGTTTCTCGACCTTAAATATCTCAAGAAGCTTTAGCTCTATAAAGTTGAAATATTCCCAAAACTTTAATCATGGCCATAAGAAACCACCAAATTTTTTTCAATACAATATTTGTAATGGGAGGGCCGTAAATCAATAGTCAAAATATAGAGGCCCGTTTCTCGGTTTTCAATATCTCAGCACCCTGAACTTCTAGAAAGTTGAAATGTTCATGAGAGTTGTATGGGTGTTCAAGGAAACCGCACAATTTTTTTCACTAAAATATTTGTAATGGGAGGGCCGTAAATCAAAAAGTCAAAAATAGAGAGGCCCGTTTCTCGACCTTATATATCTCAAGAACCTTTAGTTCTAGAAAGTTGAAATATTCCCAAAAATTTAATCACGGCCGTAAGAAACCACCAAATTTTTTTCACTAAAATATTTGTAATGGAAGGGCCGTATATCAATAGTCAAAAATATAGAGGCCCGTTTCTCGGTTTTCAATCTCTCAGCACCCTGAACTTCTAGAAAGTTGAAATGTTCATGAGAGTTGTATGGGTGACCAAGGAAACCGCACAATTTTTTTCACTAAAATATTTGTATGGGAGGGCCGTAAATCAATAGTCAAAAGTATAGAGGCCCGTTTCTCGACCTTAAATATCTCAAGAACCTTAAGCTCTATAAAGTTGAAATATTCCCAAAAATTTAATCACGGCCGTAAGAAACCACCAAATTTTTTTCAATAAAATATTTGTAATGGAAGGGCCGTAAATCAATAGTCAAAAATATAGAGGCCCGTTTCTCGGTTTTCAATCTCTCAGCACCCTGAACTTCTAGAAAGTTGAAATGTTCATGAGAGTTGTATGGGCGACCGAGGAAACGGCACGATTTTTTTCACTGAAATATTTGTAATGGGAGGGCCATAAATCAATAGTCAAAAATATAGAGGCCCGTTTCTCGACCTTAAATATCTCAAGAACCTTTAGTTCTAGAAAGTTGAAATGTTCCCAAAAATGTAATCACGGCCGTAAGAAACCACCACATTTTTTTCAATAAAATATTTGTAATGGGAGGGCCGTATATCAATAGTCAAAAATATAGAGGCCCGTTTCTCGGTTTTCAATATCTCAGCACCCTGAACTTCTAGAAAGTTGAAATGTTCATGAGAGTTGTATGGGTGTTCAAGGAAACCGCACAATTTTTTCACTAAAATATTTGTAATGGAAGGGCCGTAAATCAAAAAGTCAAAAATAGAGAGGCCCGTTTCTCGACCTTCAATATCTCAGGAACCTTTATTTCTAGAATGTTGAAATGTTCCCAAAAATGTAATCACGGCCGTAAGAAACCACCAAATTTTTTTCAATAAAATATTTGTAATGGGAGGGCCGTATTTCAATAGTCAAAAATATAGAGGCCCGTTTCTCGGTTTTCAATATCTCAGCACCCTGAACTTCTAGAAAGTTGAAATGTTCATGAGAGTTGTATGGGTGTTCAAGCAAACCGCACAATTTTTTTCACTAAAATATTTGTAATGGGAGGGCCGTAAATCAATAGTCAAAAATATAGAGGCCCGTTTCTCGGTTTTCAATATCTCAGCACCCTGAACTTCTAGAAAGTTGAAATGTTCACGAGAGTTGTATGGGTGTTCAAGGAAACCGCACAATTTTTTTCACTAAAATATTTGTAATGGAAGGGCCGTAAATCAAAAAGTCAAAAATAGTGAGGCCCGTTTCTCGACCTTCAATATCTCAGGAACCTTTAGTTCTAGAAAGTTGAAATATTCCCAAAAATTTAATCACGGCCGTAAGAAACCATCAAATTTTTTTCAATAGAATATTTGTAATGGGAGGGCCGTAAATCAATAGTCAAAAATATAGAGGACCGTTTCTCGATCTTCAATATCTCAGGAACCTTTAGTTCTAGAAAGTTGAAATATTCCCCGACCTTCAATATCTCAGGAACCTTTATTTCTAGAATGTTGAAATGTTCCCAAAAATGTAATCACGGCCGTAAGAAACCACCAAATTTTTTTCAATAAAATATTTGTAATGGGAGGGCCGTATATCAATAGTCAAAAATATAGAGGCCCGTTTCTCGGTTTTCAATATCTCAGCACCCTGAACTTCTAGAAAGTTGAACAAATGTTCATGAGAGTTGTATGGGTGTTCAAGGAAACCGCACAATTTTGTTCACTTAAATATTTGTAATGGAAGGGCCGTAAATCAAAAAGTCAAAAATAGAGAGGCCCGTTTCTCGACCTTATATATCTCAAGAACCTTTAGTTCTATAAAGTTGAAATATTCCCAAAACTTTAATCATGGCCATAAGAAACCACCAAATTTTTTTCAATACAATATTTGTAATGGGAGGGCCGTAAATCAATAGTCAAAAATATAGAGGCCCGTTTCTCGGTTTTCAATATCTCAGCACCCTGAACTTCTGAAAAGTTGAAATGTTCATGAGAGTTGTATGGGCGACCAAGGAAACGACACGATTTTTTTCACTGAAATATTTGTAATGGGAGGGCCGTAAATCAATAGTCAAAAATATAGAGGCCCGTTTCTCGGTTTTCAATATCTCAGCACCCTGAACTTCTAGAAAGTTGAAATGTTCATGAGAGTTGTATGGGTGTTCAAGGAAACCGCACAATTTTTTTCACTAAAATATTTGTAATGGAAGGGCCGTAAATCAAAAAGTCAAAAATAGAGAGGCCCGTTTCTCGACCTTCAATATCTCAGGAACCTTTAGTTCTAGAAAGTTGAAATGTTCCCAAAAATGTAATCACGGCCGTAAGAAACCACCAAAATTTTTTCAATAAAATATTTGTAATGGGAGGGCCGTATATCAATAGTCAAAAATATAGAGGCCCGTTTCTCGGTTTTCAATATCTCAGCACCCTGAACTTCTAGAAAGTTGAAATGTTCATGAGAGTTGTATGGGCGACCAAGGAAACGGCACGTTTTTTTTCACTGAAATATTTGTAATGGAAGGGCCGTAAATCAAAAAGTCAAAAATAGAGAGGCCCGTTTCTCGACCTTCAATATCTCAGGAACCTTTAGTTCTAGAAAGTTGAAATATTCCCAAAAATTTAATCACGGCCGTAAGAAACCACCAAATTTTTTTCAATAAAATATTTGTAATGGGAGGGCCGTAAATCAATAGTCAAAAATATAGAGGACCGTTTCTCGATCTTCAACATCTCAGGAACCTTTAGCTCTAGAAAGTTGAAGTATTCCCCAAAACTAAATGAGGGCTGCTAGAAACCACATTTTTTTCAGTAAAATATTTGAAGGGGAAGGGCTGCAAATCAAAAGTCACAATCAATAGGCCCGTTTCTCGGTCTTCAATATCTCAGCACCCTGAACTTCTAGAAAGTTGAAATGTTCATGAGAGTTGTATGGGTGTTCAAGGAAACCGCACAATTTTTTTCACTAAAATATTTGTAATGGGAGGGCCGTAAATCAAAAAGTCAAAAATATAGAGGCCCGTTTCTCGACCTTAAATATCTCAAGAAGCTTTAGCTCTATAAAGTTGAAATATTCCCAAAACTTTAATCATGGCCATAAGAAACCACCAAATTTTTTTCAATACAATATTTGTAATGGGAGGGCCGTAAATCAATAGTCAAAAATATAGAGGCCCGTTTCTCGGTTTTCAATATCTCAGCACCCTGAACTTCTAGAAAGTTGAAATGTTCATGAGAGTTGTATGGGTGTTCAAGCAAACCGCACAATTTTTTTCACTAAAATATTTGTAATGGGAGGGCCGTAAATCAATAGTCAAAAATATAGAGGCCCGTTTCTCGGTTTTCAATATCTCAGCACCCTGAACTTCTAGAAAGTTGAAATGTTCATGAGAGTTGTATGGGTGTTCAAGGAAACCGCACAATTTTTTTCACTAAAATATTTGTAATGGGAGGGCCGTAAATCAAAAAGTCAAAAATAGAGAGGCCCGTGTCTCGACCTTATATATCTCAAGAACCTTTAGTTCTAGAAAGTTGAAATATTCCCAAAAATTTAATCACGGCCGTAAGAAACCACCAAATTTTTTTCACTAAAATATTTGTAATGGAAGGGCCGTATATCAATAGTCAAAAATATAGAGGCCCGTTTCTCGGTTTTCAATCTCTCAGCACCCTGAACTTCTAGAAAGTTGAAATGTTCATGAGAGTTGTATGGGTGACCAAGGAAACCGCACAATTTTTTTCACTAAAATATTTGTATGGGAGGGCCGTAAATCAATAGTCAAAAGTATAGAGGCCCGTTTCTCGACCTTAAATATCTCAAGAACCTTAAGCTCTATAATGTTGAAATATTCCCAAAAATTTAATCACGGCCGTAAGAAACCACCAAATTTTTTTCAATAAAATATTTGTAATGGAAGGGCCGTAAATCAATAGTCAAAAATATATAGGCCCGTTTCTCGGTTTTCAATCTCTCAGCACCCTGAACTTCTAGAAAGTTGAAATGTTCATGAGAGTTGTATGGGCGACCGAGGAAACGGCACGATTTTTTTCACTGAAATATTTGTAATGGGAGGGCCATAAATCAATAGTCAAAAATATAGAGGCCCGTTTCTCGACCTTAAATATCTCAAGAACCTTTAGTTCTAGAAAGTTGAAATGTTCCCAAAAATGTAATCACGGCCGTAAGAAACCACCAAATTTTTTTCAATAAAATATTTGTAATGGGAGGGCCGTATATCAATAGTCAAAAATATAGAGGCCCGTTTCTCGGTTTTCAATATCTCAGCACCCTGAACTTCTAGAAAGTTGAAATGTTCACGAGAGTTGTATGGGTGTTCAAGGAAACCGCACAATTTTTTTCACTAAAATATTTGTAATGGAAGGGCCGTAAATCAAAAAGTCAAAAATAGTGAGGCCCGTTTCTCGACCTTCAATATCTCAGGAACCTTTAGTTCTAGAAAGTTGAAATATTCCCCGACTTTCAATATCTCAGGAACCTTTATTTCTAGAATGTTGAAATGTTCCCAAAAATGTAATCACGGCCGTAAGAAACCACCAAATTTTTTTCAATAAAATATTTGTAATGGGAGGGCCGTATATCAATAGTCAAAAATATAGAGGCCCGTTTCTCGGTTTTCAATATCTCAGCACCCTGAACTTCTAGAAAGTTGAAATGTTCATGAGAGTTGTATGGGTGTTCAAGGAAACCGCACAATTTTTTTCACTAAAATATTTGTAATGGAAGGGCCGTAAATCAAAAAGTCAAAAATAGAGAGGCCCGTTTCTCGACCTTATATATCTCAAGAACCTTTAGTTCTAGAAAGTTGAAATATTCCCAAAAATTGAATAACGGCCGTAAGAAACCACCAAATTTTTTTCAATAAAATATTTGTAATGGAAGAGCCGTAAATCAATAATCAAAAATATGCCCGTTTCTCGGTTTTCAATATCTCAGCACCCTGAACTTCTAGAAAGTTGAACAAATGTTCATGAGAGTTGTATGGGTGACCAAGGAAACCGCACAATTTTTTCACTAAAATATTTGTATGGGAGGGCCGTAAATCAATAGTCAAAAATATAGAGGCCCGTTTCTCGACCTTAAATATCTCAAGAAGCTTTAGCTCTATAAAGTTGAAATATTCCCAAAACTTTAATCATAGCCATAAGAAACCACCAAATTTTTTTCAATACAATATTTGTAATGGGAGGGCCGTAAATCAATAGTCAAAAATATAGAGGCCCGTTTCTCGGTTTTCAATATCTCAGCACCGGCACCCTGAACTTCTGAAAAGTTGAAATGTTCATGAGAGTTGTATGGGCGACCAAGGAAACGACACGATTTTTTTCACTGAAATATTTGTAATGGGAGGGCCGTAAATCAATAGTCAAAAATATAGAGGCCCGTTTCTCGACCTTAAATATCTCAAGAACCTTAAGTTCTAGAAAGTTGAAATGTTCCCAAAAATGTAATCACGGCCGTAAGAAACCACCAAATTTTTTTCAATAAAATATTTGTAATGGGAGGGCCGTATATCAATAGTCAAAAATATAGAGGCCCGTTTCTCGGTTTTCAATATCTCAGCACCCTGAACTTCTAGAAAGTTGAAATGTTCATGAGAGTTGTATGGGTGTTCAAGCAAACCGCACAATTTTTGTCACTAAAATATTTGTAATGGGAGGGCCGTAAATCAATAGTCAAAAATATAGAGGCCCGTTTCTTGGTTTTCAATATCAGCACCCTGAACTTCTAGAAAGTTGAAATGTTCATGAGAGTTGTATGGGTGTTCAAGGAAACCGCACAATTTTTTTCACTAAAATATTTGTAATGGAAGGGCCGTAAATCAAAAAGTCAAAAATAGAGAGGCCCGTTTCTCGACCTTCAATATCTCAGGAACCTTTAGTTCTAGAAAATTGAAATGTTCCCAAAAATGTAATCACGGCCGTAAGAAACCACCAAATTTTTTTCAATAAAATATTTGTAATGGGAGGGCCGTAAATCAATAGTCAAAAATATAGAGGACCGTTTCTCGATCTTCAATATCTCAGGAACCTTTAGTTCTAGAAAGTTGAAGTATTCCCCAAAACTAAATGAGGGCTGCTAGAAACCACATTTTTTTCAATAAAATATTTGAAGGGGAAGGGCTGCAAATCAAAAGTCACAATCAATAGGCCCGTTTCTCGGTCTTCAATATCTCAGCACCCTGAACTTCTAGAAAGTTGAAATGTTCATGAGAGTTGTATGGGTGACCAAGGAAACCGCACAATTTTTTTCACTAAAATATTTGTATGGGAGGGCCGTAAATCAATAGTCAAAAGTATAGAGGCCCGTTTCTCGACCTTAAATATCTCAAGAACCTTTAGCTCTATAAAGTTGAAATATTCCCAAAAATTTAATCACGGCCGTAAGAAACCACCAAATTTTTTTCAATAAAATATTTGTAATGGAAGGGCCGTAAATCAATAGTCAAAAATATAGAGGCCCGTTTCTCGGTTTTCAATCTCTCAGCACCCTGAACTTCTAGAAAGTTGAAATGTTCATGAGAGTTGTATGGGCGACCGAGGAAACGGCACGATTTTTTTCACTGAAATATTTGTAATGGGAGGGCCATAAATCAATAGTCAAAAATATAGAGGCCCGTTTCTCGACCTTAAATATCTCAAGAACCTTTAGTTCTAGAAAGTTGAAATGTTCCCAAAAATGTAATCACGGCCATAAGAAACCACCAAATTTTTTTCAATAAAATATTTGTAATGGGAGGGCCGTATATCAATAGTCAAAAATATAGAGGCCCGTTTCTCGGTTTTCAATATCTCAGCACCCTGAACTTCTAGAAAGTTGAAATGTTCATGAGAGTTGTATGGGTGTTCAAGGAAACCGCACAATTTTTTCACTAAAATATTTGTAATGGAAGGGCCGTAAATCAAAAAGTCAAAAATAGAGAGGCCCGTTTCTCGACCTTCAATATCTCAGGAACCTTTATTTCTAGAATGTTGAAATGTTCCCAAAAATGTAATCACGGCCGTAAGAAACCACCAAATTTTTTTCAATAAAATATTTGTAATGGGAGGGCCGTATATCAATAGTCAAAAATATAGAGGCCCGTTTCTCGGTTTTCAATATCTCAGCACCCTGAACTTCTAGAAAGTTGAAATGTTCATGAGAGTTGTATGGGTGTTCAAGCAAACCGCATAATTTTTTTCACTAAAATATTTGTAATGGGAGGGCCGTAAATCAATAGTCAAAAATATAGAGGCCCGTTTCTCGGTTTTTAATATCTCAGCACCCTGAACTTCTAGAAAGTTGAAATGTTCATGAGAGTTGTATGGGTGTTCAAGGAAACCGCACAATTTTTTTCACTAAAATATTTGTAATGGAAGGGCCGTAAATCAAAAAGTCAAAAATAGTGAGGCCCGTTTCTCGACCTTCAATATCTCAGGAACCTTTAGTTCTAAAAAGTTGAAATATTCCCAAAAATTTAATCACGGCCGTAAGAAACCATCAAATTTTTTTCAATAAAATATTTGTAATGGGAGGGCCGTAAATCAATAGTCAAAAATATAGAGGACCGTTTCTCGATCTTCAATATCTCAGGAACCTTTAGTTCTAGAAAGTTGAAATATTCCCCGACCTTCAATATCTCAGGAACCTTTATTTCTAGAATGTTGAAATGTTCCCAAAAATGTAATCACGGCCGTAAGAAACCACCAAATTTTTTTCAATAAAATATTTGTAATGGGAGGGCCGTATATCAATAGTCAAAAATATAGAGGCCCGTTTCTCGGTTTTCAATATCTCAGCACCCTGAACTTCTAGAAAGTTGAAATGTTCATGAGAGTTGTATGGGTGACCAAGGAAACCGCACAATTTTTTTCACTAAAATATTTGTATGGGAGGGCCGTAAATCAATAGTCAAAAATATAGAGGCCCGTTTCTCGACCTTAAATATCTCAAGAAGCTTTAGCTCTTTAAAGTTGAAATATTCCCAAAACTTTAATCATGGCCATAAGAAACCACCAAATTTTTTTCAATACAATATTTGTAATGGGAGGGCCGTAAATCAATAGTCAAAAATATAGAGGCCCGTTTCTCGGTTTTCAATATCTCAGCACCCTGAACTTCTAGAAAGTTGAAATGTTCATGAGAGTTGTATGGGTGTTCAAGGAAACCGCACAATTTTTTTCACTAAAATATTTGTAATGGAAGGGCCGTAAATCAAAAAGTCAAAAATAGAGAGGCCCGTTTCTCGACCTTATATATCTCAAGAACCTTTAGTTCTAGAAAGTTGAAATATTCCCAAAAATTTAATAACGGCCGTAAGAAACCACCAAATTTTTTTCAATAAAATATTTGAAATGGAAGAGCCGTAAATCAATAATCAAAAATATGCCCGTTTCTCGGTTTTCAATATCTCAGCACCCTGAACTTCTAGAAAGTTGAACAAATGTTCATGAGAGTTGTATGGGTGACCAAGGAAACCGCACAATTTTTTCACTAAAATATTTGTACGGGAGGGCCGTAAATCAATAGTCAAAAATATAGAGGCCCGTTTCTTGACCTTAAATATCTCAAGAACCTTAAGTTCTAGAAAGTTGAAATGTTCCCAAAAATGTAATCACGGCCGTAAGAAACCACCAAATTTTTTTCAATAAAATATTTGTAATGGGAGGGCCGTAAATCAATAGTCAAAAATATAGAGGCCCGTTTCTCGGTTTTCAATATCTCAGCAACCTGAACTTCTAGAAAGTTGAAATGTTCATGAGAGTTGTATGGGCGACCAAGGAAACGGCAAGATTTTTTTCACTGAAATATTTGTAATGGGAGGGCCGTAAATCAATAGTCAAAAATATAGAGGCCCGTTTCTCGACCTTAAATATCTCGAGAACCTTTAGTTCTAGAAAGTTGAAATGTTCCCAAAAATGTAATCACGGCCGTAGAAAACCACCAAATTTTTTTCAATAAAATATTTGTAATGGGAGGGCCGTAAATCAATAGTCAAAAATATAGAGGACCGTTTCTCGATCTTCAATATCTCAGGAACCTTTAGTTCTAGAAAGTTGAAATATTCCCCAAAACTAAATGAGGGCTGCTAGAAACCACAACATTTTTTTCAATAAAATATTTGAAGGGAAAGGGCTGCAAATCAAAAGTCACAAATCAATAGGCCCGTTTCTCGGTCTTCAATATCTCAGCACCCTGAACTTCTAGAAAGTTGAAATGTTCATGAGAGTTGTATGGGCGACCAAGGAAACGGCACGATTTTTTTCACTGAAATATTTGTAATGGGAGGGCCGTAAATTAATAGTCAAAAATATAGAGGCCCGTTTCTCGGTCTTCAATATCTCAGCACCCTGAACTTCTAGAAAGTTGAAATATTCCCAAAAATTTAATCACGGCCATAAGAAACCACCAAATTTTTTTCAATACAATATTTGTAATGGGAGGGCCGTAAATCAATAGTCAAAAATATAGAGGCCCGTTTCTCGGTTTTCAATATCTCAGCACCCTGAACTTCTAGAAAGTTGAAATGTTCATGAGAGTTGTATGGGTGACCAAGGAAACCGCACAATTTTTTTCACTAAAATATTTGTATGGGAGAGCCGTAAATCAATAGTCAAATATATAGAGGCCCGTTTCTCGACCTTAAATATCTCAAGAAGCTTTAGCTCTATAAAGTTGAAATATTCCCAAAACTTTAATCATGGCCATAAGAAACCACCAAATCTTTTTCAATACAATATTTGTAATGGGAGGGCCGTAAATCAATAGTCAAAAATATAGAGGCCCGTTTCTCGGTTTTCAATATCTCAGCACCCTGAACTTCTAGAAAGTTGAAATGTTCATGAGAGTTGTATGGGTGTTCAAGCAAACCGCACAATTTTTTTCACTAAAATATTTGTAATGGGAGGGCCGTAAATCAATAGTCAAAAATATAGAGGCCCGTTTCTCGGTTTTCAATATCTCAGCACCCTGAACTTCTAGAAAGTTGAAATGTTCATGAGATTTGTATGGGTGTTCAAGCAAACCGCACAATTTTTTTCACTAAAATATTTGTAATGGGAGGGCCGTAAATCAATAGTCAAAAATATAGAGGCCCGTTTCTCGGTTTTCAATATCTCAGCACCCTGAACTTCTAGAACGTTGAAATGTTCATGAGAGTTGTATGGGTGTTCAAGGAAACCGCACAATTTTTTTCACTAAAATATTTGTAATGGAAGGGCCGTAAATCAAAAAGTCAAAAATAGAGAGGCCCGTTTCTCGACCTTCAATATCTCAGGAACCTTTATTTCTAGAATGTTGAAATGTTCCCAAAAATGTAATCACGGCCGTAAGAAACCACCAAATTTTTTTCAATAAAATATTTGTAATGGGAGGGCCGTATATCAATAGTCAAAAATATAGAGGCCCGTTTCTCGGTTTTCAATATCTCAGCACCCTGAACTTCTAGAAAGTTGAAATGTTCATGAGAGTTGTATGGGTGACCAAGGAAACCGCACAATTTTTTTCACTAAAATATTTGTATGGGAGGGCCGTAAATCAATAGTCAAAAATATAGAGGACCGTTTCTCGACCTTAAATATCTCAAGAAGCTTTAGCTCTTTAAAGTTGAAATATTCCCAAAACTTTAATCATGGCCATAAGAAACCACCAAATTTTTTTCAATACAATATTTGTAATGGGAGGGCCGTAAATCAATAGTCAAAAATATAGAGGCCCGTTTCTCGGTTTTCAATATCTCAGCACCCTGAACTTCTAGAAAGTTGAAATGTTCATGAGAGTTGTATGGGTGACCAAGGAAACCGCACAATTTTTTCACTAAAATATTTGTACGGGAGGGCCGTAAATCAATAGTCAAAAATATAGAGGCCCGTTTCTTGACCTTAAATATCTCAAGAACCTTAAGTTCTAGAAAGTTGAAATGTTCCCAAAAATGTAATCACGGCCGTAAGAAACCACCAAATTTTTTTCAATAAAATATTTGTAATGGGAGGGCCGTAAA
The DNA here is from genome assembly GCA_916050605.2 of Platycheirus albimanus. Classification (NCBI taxonomy): domain Eukaryota; kingdom Metazoa; phylum Arthropoda; class Insecta; order Diptera; family Syrphidae; genus Platycheirus; species Platycheirus albimanus. The sequence goes on along the minus strand of OU696696.1, from coordinate 262,923,273 downwards.
TCAATAGTCAAAAATATAGAGGCCCGTTTCTCGGTTTTCAATATCTCAGCAACCTGAACTTCTAGAAAGTTGAAATGTTCATGAGAGTTGTATGGGCGACCAAGGAAACGGCAAGATTTTTTTCACTGAAATATTTGTAATGGGAGGGCCGTAAATCAATAGTCAAAAATATAGAGGCCCGTTTCTCGACCTTAAATATCTCGAGAACCTTTAGTTCTAGAAAGTTGAAATGTTCCCAAAAATGTAATCACGGCCGTAGAAAACCACCAAATTTTTTTCAATAAAATATTTGTAATGGGAGGGCCGTAAATCAATAGTCAAAAATATAGAGGACCGTTTCTCGATCTTCAATATCTCAGGAACCTTTAGTTCTAGAAAGTTGAAATATTCCCCAAAACTAAATGAGGGCTGCTAGAAACCACAACATTTTTTTCAATAAAATATTTGAAGGGAAAGGGCTGCAAATCAAAAGTCACAAATCAATAGGCCCGTTTCTCGGTCTTCAATATCTCAGCACCCTGAACTTCTAGAAAGTTGAAATGTTCATGAGAGTTGTATGGGCGACCAAGGAAACGGCACGATTTTTTTCACTGAAATATTTGTAATGGGAGGGCCGTAAATCAATAGTCAAAAATATAGAGGCCCGTTTCTCGGTCTTCAATATCTCAGCACCCTGAACTTCTAGAAAGTTGAAATATTCCCAAAAATTTAATCACGGCCATAAGAAACCACCAAATTTTTTTCAATACAATATTTGTAATGGGAGGGCCGTAAATCAATAGTCAAAAATATAGAGGCCCGTTTCTCGGTTTTCAATATCTCAGCACCCTGAACTTCTAGAAAGTTGAAATGTTCATGAGAGTTGTATGGGTGACCAAGGAAACCGCACAATTTTTTTCACTAAAATATTTGTATGGGAGAGCCGTAAATCAATAGTCAAATATATAGAGGCCCGTTTCTCGACCTTAAATATCTCAAGAAGCTTTAGCTCTATAAAGTTGAAATATTCCCAAAACTTTAATCATGGCCATAAGAAACCACCAAATTTTTTTCAATACAATATTTGTAATGGGAGGGCCGTAAATCAATAGTCAAAAATATAGAGGCCCGTTTCTCGGTTTTCAATATCTCAGCACCCTGAACTTCTAGAAAGTTGAAATGTTCATGAGAGTTGTATGGGTGTTCAAGCAAACCGCACAATTTTTTTCACTAAAATATTTGTAATGGGAGGGCCGTAAATCAATAGTCAAAAATATAGAGGCCCGTTTCTCGGTTTTCAATATCTCAGCACCCTGAACTTCTAGAAAGTTGAAATGTTCATGAGATTTGTATGGGTGTTCAAGCAAACCGCACAATTTTTTTCACTAAAATATTTGTAATGGGAGGGCCGTAAATCAATAGTCAAAAATATAGAGGCCCGTTTCTCGGTTTTCAATATCTCAGCACCCTGAACTTCTAGAAAGTTGAAATGTTCATGAGAGTTGTATGGGTGGTCAAGGAAACCGCACAATTTTTTTCACTAAAATATTTGTAATGGAAGGGCCGTAAATCAAAAAGTCAAAAATAGAGAGGCCCGTTTCTCGACCTTCAATATCTCAGGAACCTTTAGTTCTAGAAAGTTGAAATGTTCCCAAAAATGTAATCACGGCCGTAAGAAACCACCAAAATTTTTTCAATAAAATATTTGTAATGGGAGGGCCGTATATCAATAGTCAAAAATATAGAGGCCCGTTTCTCGGTTTTCAATATCTCAGCACCCTGAACTTCTAGAAAGTTGAAATGTTCATGAGAGTTGTATGGGCGACCAAGGAAACGGCACGATTTTTTTCACTGAAATATTTGTAATGGAAGGGCCGTAAATCAAAAAGTCAAAAATAGAGAGGCCCGTTTCTCGACCTTCAATATCTCAGGAACCTTTAGTTCTAGAAAGTTGAAATATTCCCAAAAATTGAATCACGGCCGTAAGAAACCACCAAATTTTTTTCAATAAAATATTTGTAATGGGAGGGCCGTAAATCAATAGTCAAAAATATAGAGGACCGTTTCTCGATCTTCAACATCTCAGGAACCTTTAGCTCTAGAAAGTTGAAGTATTCCCCAAAACTAAATGAGGGCTGCTAGAAACCACATTTTTTTCAATAAAATATTTGAAGGGGAAGGGCTGCAAATCAAAAGTCACAATCAATAGGCCCGTTTCTCGGTCTTCAATATCTCAGCACCCTGAACTTCTAGAAAGTTGAAATGTTCATGAGAGTTGTATGGGTGTTCAAGGAAACCGCACAATTTTTTTCACTAAAATATTTGTAATGGGAGGGCCGTAAATCAAAAAGTCAAAAATATAGAGGCCCGTTTCTCGACCTTAAATATCTCAAGAAGCTTTAGCTCTATAAAGTTGAAATATTCCCAAAACTTTAATCATGGCCATAAGAAACCACCAAATTTTTTTCAATACAATATTTGTAATGGGAGGGCCGTAAATCAATAGTCAAAAATATAGAGGCCCGTTTCTCGGTTTTCAATATCTCAGCACCCTGAACTTCTAGAAAGTTGAAATGTTCATGAGAGTTGTATGGGTGTTCAAGCAAACCGCACAATTTTTTTCACTAAAATATTTGTAATGGGAGGGCCGTAAATCAATAGTCAAAAATATAGAGGCCCGTTTCTCGGTTTTCAATATCTCAGCACCCTGAACTTCTAGAAAGTTGAAATGTTCATGAGAGTTGTATGGGTGTTCAAGGAAACCGCACAATTTTTTTCACTAAAATATTTGTAATGGGAGGGCCGTAAATCAAAAAGTCAAAAATAGAGAGGCCCGTTTCTCGACCTTATATATCTCAAGAACCTTTAGTTCTAGAAAGTTGAAATATTCCCAAAAATTTAATCACGGCCGTAAGAAACCACCAAATTTTTTTCACTAAAATATTTGTAATGGAAGGGCCGTATATCAATAGTCAAAAATATAGAGGCCCGTTTCTCGGTTTTCAATCTCTCAGCACCCTGAACTTCTAGAAAGTTGAAATGTTCATGAGAGTTGTATGGGTGACCAAGGAAACCGCACAATTTTTTTCACTAAAATATTTGTATGGGAGGGCCGTAAATCAATAGTCAAAAGTATAGAGGCCCGTTTCTCGACCTTAAATATCTCAAGAACCTTAAGCTCTATAAAGTTGAAATATTCCCAAAAATTTAATCACGGCCGTAAGAAACCACCAAATTTTTTTCAATAAAATATTTGTAATGGAAGGGCCGTAAATCAATAGTCAAAAATATAGAGGCCCGTTTCTCGGTTTTCAATCTCTCAGCACCCTGAACTTCTAGAAAGTTGAAATGTTCATGAGAGTTGTATGGGCGACCGAGGAAACGGCACGATTTTTTTCACTGAAATATTTGTAATGGGAGGGCCATAAATCAATAGTCAAAAATATAGAGGCCCGTTTCTCGACCTTAAATATCTCAAGAACCTTTAGTTCTAGAAAGTTGAAATGTTCCCAAAAATTTAATCACGGCCGTAAGAAACCACCAAATTTTTTTCAATAAAATATTTGTAATGGGAGGGCCGTATATCAATAGTCAAAAATATAGAGGCCCGTTTCTCGGTTTTCAATATCTCAGCACCCTGAACTTCTAGAAAGTTGAAATGTTCATGAGAGTTGTATGGGTGTTCAAGGAAACCGCACAATTTTTTCACTAAAATATTTGTAATGGAAGGGCCGTAAATCAAAAAGTCAAAAATAGAGAGGCCCGTTTCTCGACCTTCAATATCTCAGGAACCTTTATTTCTAGAATGTTGAAATGTTCCCAAAAATGTAATCACGGCCGTAAGAAACCACCAAATTTTTTTCAATAAAATATTTGTAATGGGAGGGCCGTATTTCAATAGTCAAAAATATAGAGGCCCGTTTCTCGGTTTTCAATATCTCAGCACCCTGAACTTCTAGAAAGTTGAAATGTTCATGAGAGTTGTATGGGTGTTCAAGCAAACCGCACAATTTTTTTCACTAAAATATTTGTAATGGGAGGGCCGTAAATCAATAGTCAAAAATATAGAGGCCCGTTTCTCGGTTTTCAATATCTCAGCACCCTGAACTTCTAGAAAGTTGAAATGTTCACGAGAGTTGTATGGGTGTTCAAGGAAACCGCACAATTTTTTTCACTAAAATATTTGTAATGGAAGGGCCGTAAATCAAAAAGTCAAAAATAGTGAGGCCCGTTTCTCGACCTTCAATATCTCAGGAACCTTTAGTTTTAGAAAGTTGAAATATTCCCAAAAATTTAATCACGGCCGTAAGAAACCATCAAATTTTTTTCAATAAAATATTTGTAATGGGAGGGCCGTAAATCAATAGTCAAAAATATAGAGGACCGTTTCTCGATCTTCAATATCTCAGGAACCTTTAGTTCTAGAAAGTTGAAATATTCCCCGACCTTCAATATCTCAGGAACCTTTATTTCTAGAATGTTGAAATGTTCCCAAAAATGTAATCAAGGCCGTAAGAAACAACCAAATTTTTTTCAATAAAATATTTGTAATGGGAGGGCCGTATATCAATAGTCAAAAATATAGAGGCCCGTTTCTCGGTTTTCAATATCTCAGCACTCTGAACTTCTAGAAAGTTGAACAAATGTTCATGAGAGTTGTATGGGTGTTCAAGGAAACCGCACAATTTTGTTCACTTAAATATTTGTAATGGAAGGGCCGTAAATCAAAAAGTCAAAAATAGAGAGGCCCGTTTCTCGACCTTATATATCTCAAGAACCTTTAGTTCTATAAAGTTGAAATATTCCCAAAACTTTAATCATGGCCATAAGAAACCACCAAATTTTTTTCAATACAATATTTGTAATGGGAGGGCCGTAAATCAATAGTCAAAAATATAGAGGCCCGTTTCTCGGTTTTCAATATCTCAGCACCCTGAACTTCTGAAAAGTTGAAATGTTCATGAGAGTTGTATGGGCGACCAAGGAAACGACACGATTTTTTTCACTGAAATATTTGTAATGGGAGGGCCGTAAATCAATAGTCAAAAATATAGAGGCCCGTTTCTCGGTTTTCAATATCTCAGCACCCTGAACTTCTAGAAAGTTGAAATGTTCATGAGAGTTGTATGGGTGTTCAAGGAAACCGCACAATTTTTTTCACTAAAATATTTGTAATGGAAGGGCCGTAAATCAAAAAGTCAAAAATAGAGAGGCCCGTTTCTCGACCTTCAATATCTCAGGAACCTTTAGTTCTAGAAAGTTGAAATGTTCCCAAAAATGTAATCACGGCCGTAAGAAACCACCAAAATTTTTTCAATAAAATATTTGTAATGGGAGGGCCGTATATCAATAGTCAAAAATATAGAGGCCCGTTTCTCGGTTTTCAATATCTCAGCACCCTGAACTTCTAGAAAGTTGAAATGTTCATGAGAGTTGTATGGGCGACCAAGGAAACGGCACGATTTTTTTCACTGAAATATTTGTAATGGAAGGGCCGTAAATCAAAAAGTCAAAAATAGAGAGGCCCGTTTCTCGACCTTCAATATCTCAGGAACCTTTAGTTCTAGAAAGTTGAAATATTCCCAAAAATTTAATCACGGCCGTAAGAAACCACCAAATTTTTTTCAATAAAATATTTGTAATGGGAGGGCCGTAAATCAATAGTCAAAAATATAGAGGACCGTTTCTCGATCTTCAACATCTCAGGAACCTTTAGCTCTAGAAAGTTGAAGTATTCCCCAAAACTAAATGAGGGCTGCTAGAAACCACATTTTTTTCAATAAAATATTTGAAGGGGAAGGGCTGCAAATCAAAAGTCACAATCAATAGGCCCGTTTCTCGGTCTTCAATATCTCAGCACCCTGAACTTCTAGAAAGTTGAAATGTTCATGAGAGTTGTATGGGTGTTCAAGGAAACCGCACAATTTTTTTCACTAAAATATTTGTAATGGGAGGGCCGTAAATCAAAAAGTCAAAAATATAGAGGCCCGTTTCTCGACCTTAAATATCTCAAGAAGCTTTAGCTCTATAAAGTTGAAATATTCCCAAAACTTTAATCATGGCCATAAGAAACCACCAAATTTTTTTCAATACAATATTTGTAATGGGAGGGCCGTAAATCAATAGTCAAAAATATAGAGGCCCGTTTCTCGGTTTTCAATATCTCAGCACCCTGAACTTCTAGAAAGTTGAAATGTTCATGAGAGTTGTATGGGTGTTCAAGCAAACCGCACAATTTTTTTCACTAAAATATTTGTAATGGGAGGGCCGTAAATCAATAGTCAAAAATATAGAGGCCCGTTTCTCGGTTTTCAATATCTCAGCACCCTGAACTTCTAGAAAGTTGAAATGTTCATGAGAGTTGTATGGGTGTTCAAGGAAACCGCACAATTTTTTTCACTAAAATATTTGTAATGGGAGGGCCGTAAATCAAAAAGTCAAAAATAGAGAGGCCCGTGTCTCGACCTTATATATCTCAAGAACCTTTAGTTCTAGAAAGTTGAAATATTCCCAAAAATTTAATCACGGCCGTAAGAAACCACCAAATTTTTTTCACTAAAATATTTGTAATGGAAGGGCCGTATATCAATAGTCAAAAATATAGAGGCCCGTTTCTCGGTTTTCAATCTCTCAGCACCCTGAACTTCTAGAAAGTTGAAATGTTCATGAGAGTTGTATGGGTGACCAAGGAAACCGCACAATTTTTTTCACTAAAATATTTGTATGGGAGGGCCGTAAATCAATAGTCAAAAGTATAGAGGCCCGTTTCTCGACCTTAAATATCTCAAGAACCTTAAGCTCTATAAAGTTGAAATATTCCCAAAAATTTAATCACGGCCGTAAGAAACCACCAAATTTTTTTCAATAAAATATTTGTAATGGAAGGGCCGTAAATCAATAGTCAAAAATATAGAGGCCCGTTTCTCGGTTTTCAATCTCTCAGCACCCTGAACTTCTAGAAAGTTGAAATGCTCATGAGAGTTGTATGGGCGACCGAGGAAACGGCACGATTTTTTTCACTGAAATATTTGTAATGGGAGGGCCATAAATCAATAGTCAAAAATATAGAGGCCCGTTTCTCGACCTTAAATATCTCAAGAACCTTTAGTTCTAGAAAGTTGAAATGTTCCCAAAAATGTAATCACGGCCGTAAGAAACCACCAAATTTTTTTCAATAAAATATTTGTAATGGGAGGGCCGTATATCAATAGTCAAAAATATAGAGGCCCGTTTCTCGGTTTTCAATATCTCAGCACCCTGAACTTCTAGAAAGTTGAAATGTTCATGAGAGTTGTATGGGTGTTCAAGGAAACCGCACAATTTTTTCACTAAAATATTTGTAATGGAAGGGCCGTAAATCAAAAAGTCAAAAATAGAGAGGCCCGTTTCTCGACCTTCAATATCTCAGGAACCTTTATTTCTAGAATGTTGAAATGTTCCCAAAAATGTAATCACGGCCGTAAGAAACCACCAAATTTTTTTCAATAAAATATTTGTAATGGGAGGGCCGTATATCAATAGTCAAAAATATAGAGGCCCGTTTCTCGGTTTTCAATATCTCAGCACCCTGAACTTCTAGAAAGTTGAAATGTTCATGAGAGTTGTATGGGTGTTCAAGCAAACCGCACAATTTTTTTCACTAAAATATTTGTAATGGGAGGGCCGTAAATCAATAGTCAAAAATATAGAGGCCCGTTTCTCGGTTTTCAATATCTCAGCACCCTGAACTTCTAGAAAGTTGAAATGTTCACGAGAGTTGTATGGGTGTTCAAGGAAACCGCACAATTTTTTTCACTAAAATATTTGTAATGGAAGGGCCGTAAATCAAAAAGTCAAAAATAGTGAGGCCCGTTTCTCGACCTTCAATATCTCAGGAACCTTTAGTTCTAGAAAGTTGAAATATTCCCAAAAATTTAATCACGGCCGTAAGAAACCATCAAATTTTTTTCAATAAAATATTTGTAATGGGAGGGCCGTAAATCAATAGTCAAAAATATAGAGGACCGTTTCTCGATCTTCAATATCTCAGGAACCTTTAGTTCTAGAAAGTTGAAATATTCCCCGACCTTCAATATCTCAGGAACCTTTATTTCTAGAATGTTGAAATGTTCCCAAAAATGTAATCACGGCCGTAAGAAACCACCAAATTTTTTTCAATAAAATATTTGTAATGGGAGGGCCGTATATCAATAGTCAAAAATATAGAGGCCCGTTTCTCGGTTTTCAATATCTCAGCACCCTGAACTTCTAGAAAGTTGAACAAATGTTCATGAGAGTTGTATGGGTGTTCAAGGAAACCGCACAATTTTGTTCACTTAAATATTTGTAATGGAAGGGCCGTAAATCAAAAAGTCAAAAATAGAGAGGCCCGTTTCTCGACCTTATATATCTCAAGAACCTTTAGTTCTATAAAGTTGAAATATTCCCAAAACTTTAATCATGGCCATAAGAAACCACCAAATTTTTTTCAATACAATATTTGTAATGGGAGGGCCGTAAATCAATAGTCAAAAATATAGAGGCCCGTTTCTCGGTTTTCAATATCTCAGCACCCTGAACTTCTGAAAAGTTGAAATGTTCATGAGAGTTGTATGGGCGACCAAGGAAACGACACGATTTTTTTCACTGAAATATTTGTAATGGGAGGGCCGTAAATCAATAGTCAAAAATATAGAGGCCCGTTTCTCGGTTTTCAATATCTCAGCACCCTGAACTTCTAGAAAGTTGAAATGTTCATGAGAGTTGTATGGGTGTTCAAGGAAACCGCACAATTTTTTTCACTAAAATATTTGTAATGGAAGGGCCGTAAATCAAAAAGTCAAAAATAGAGAGGCCCGTTTCTCGACCTTCAATATCTCAGGAACCTTTAGTTCTAGAAAGTTGAAATGTTCCCAAAAATGTAATCACGGCCGTAAGAAACCACCAAAATTTTTTCAATAAAATATTTGTAATGGGAGGGCCGTATATCAATAGTCAAAAATATAGAGGCCCGTTTCTCGGTTTTCAATATCTCAGCACCCTGAACTTCTAGAAAGTTGAAATGTTCATGAGAGTTGTATGGGTGACCAAGGAAACGGCACGATTTTTTTCACTGAAATATTTGTAATGGAAGGGCCGTAAATCAAAAAGTCAAAAATAGAGAGGCCCGTTTCTCGACCTTCAATATCTCAGGAACCTTTAGTTCTAGAAAGTTGAAATATTCCCAAAAATTTAATCACGGCCGTAAGAAACCACCAAATTTTTTTCAATAAAATATTTGTAATGGGAGGGCCGTAAATCAATAGTCAAAAATATAGAGGACCGTTTCTTGATCTTCAACATCTCAGGAACCTTTAGCTCTAGAAAGTTGAAGTATTCCCCAAAACTAAATGAGGGCTGCTAGAAACCACATTTTTTTCAATAAAATATTTGAAGGGGAAGGGCTGCAAATCAAAAGTCACAATCAATAGGCCCGTTTCTCGGTCTTCAATATCTCAGCACCCTGAACTTCTAGAAAGTTGAAATGTTCATGAGAGTTGTATGGGTGTTCAAGGAAACCGCACAATTTTTTTCACTAAAATATTTGTAATGGGAGGGCCGTAAATCAAAAAGTCAAAAATATAGAGGCCCGTTTCTCGACCTTAAATATTTCAAGAACCTTTAGTTCTAGAAAGTTGAAATGTTCCCAAAAATGTAATCACGGCCGTAAGAAACCACCAAATTTTTTTCAATAAAATATTTGTAATAAAAATATATGTAATGTATTGTATACGGCCCGTATATCAATAGTCAAAAATATAGAGGCCCGTTTCTCGGTTTTCAATATCTCAGCACCTTGAACTTCTAGAAAGTTGAAATGTTCATGAGAGTTGTATGGGTGTTCAAGGAAACCGCACAATTTTTTTCACTAAAATATTTGTAATGGGAGGGCCGTAAATCAATAGTCAAAAATATAGAGGCCCGTTTCTCGGTTTTCAATATCTCAGCACCCTGAACTTCTAGAAAGTTGAAATGTTCATGAGAGTTGTATGGGTGACCAAGGAAACTGCACAATTTGTTTCACTAAAATATTTGTATGGGAGGGCCGTAAATCAATAGTCTAAAATATAGAGGCCCGTTTCTCGACCTTAAATATCTCAAGAAGCTTTAGCTCTATAAAGTTGAAATATTCCCAAAACTTTAATCACGGCCATAAGAAACCACCAAATTTTTTTCAATACAATATTTGTAATGGGAGGGCCGTAAATCAATAGTCAAAAATATAGAGGCCCGTTTCTCGGTTTTCAATATCTCAGCACCCTGAACTTCTAGAAAGTTGAAATGTTCATGAGAGTTGTATGGGTGTTCAAGCAAACCGCACAATTTTTTCACTAAAATATTTGTAATGGGAGGGCCGTAAATCAATAGTCAAAAATATAGAGGCCCGTTTCTCGGTTTTCAATATCAGCACCCTGAACTTCTAGAAAGTTGAAATGTTCATGAGAGTTGTATGGGTGTTCAAGCAAACCGCACAATTTTTTTCACTAAAATATTTGTAATGGGAGGGCCGTTAATCAATAGTCAAAAATATAGAGGCCCGTTTCTCGGTTTTCAATATCAGCACCCTGAACTTCTAGAAAGTTGAAATGTTCATGAGAGTTGTATGGGTGTTCAAGGAAACCGCACAATTTTTTTCACTAAAATATTTGTAATGGAAGGGCCGTAAATCAAAAAGTCAAAAATAGAGAGGCCCGTTTCTCGACCTTCAATATCTCAGGAACCTTTAGTTCTAGAAAGTTGAAATGTTCCCAAAAATGTAATCACGGCCGTAAGAAACCACCAAATTTTTTTCAATAAAATATTTGAAATGGGAGGGCCGTATATCAATAGTCAAAAATATAGAGGTCCGTTTCTCGGTTTTCAATATCTCAGCACCCTGAACTTCTAGAAAGTTGAAATGTTCATGAGAGTTGTATGGGTGTTCAAGGAAAGCGCACAATTTTTTTCACTAAAATATTTGTAATGGAAGGGCCGTAAATCAAAAAGTCAAAAATAGAGGCCCGTTTCTCGACCTTCAATATCTCAGGAACCTTTAGTTCTAGAAAGTTGAAATATTCCCAAAAATTTAATCACGGCCGTAAGAAACCACCAAATTTTTTTCAATAAAATATTTGTAATGGGAGGGCCGTAAATCAATAGTCAAAAATATAGAGGCCCGTTTCTCAGTCTTCAATATCTCAGCACCCTGAACTTCTAGAAAGTTGAAATATTCCCAAAAATTTAATCACGGCCGTAAGAAACCACCAAATTTTTTTCAATAAAATATTTGTAATGGAAGGGCCGTAAATCAATAGTCAAAAATATAGAGGCCCGTTTCTCGGTTTTCAATATCTCAGCACCCTGAACTTCTAGAAAGTTGAAATGTTCATGAGAGTTGTATGGGTGACCAAGGAAACCGCACAATTTTTTTCACTAAAATATTTGTATGGGAGGGCCGTAAATCAATAGTCAAAAATATAGAGGCCCGTTTCTCGACCTTAAATATCTCAAGAAGCTTTAGCTCTATAAAGTTGAAATATTCCCAAAACTTTAATCACGGCTATAAGAAACCACCAAATTTTTTTCAATAAAATATTTGTAATGGGAGGGCCGTAAAACAATAGTCAATAATATAGAGGCCCGTTTCTCGGTTTTCAATATCTCAGCACCCTGAACTTCTAGAAAGTTGAAATGTTCATGAGAGTTGTATGGGCGACCAAGGAAACGGCACGATTTTTTTCACTGAAATATTTGTAATGGGCGGGCCGTAAATCAATAGTCAAAAATATAGAGGCCCGTTTCTCGACCTTAAATATCTCAAGAACCTTTAGTTCTAGAAAGTTGAAATGTTCCCAAAACGGCCGTAAGAAACCACCAAATTTTTTTCAATAAAATATTTGAAATGGGAGGGCCGTATATCAATAGTCAAAAATATAGAGGTCCGTTTCTCGGTTTTCAATATCTCAGCACCCTGAACTTCTAGAAAGTTGAAATGTTCATGAGAGTTGTATGGGTGTTCAAGGAAACCGCACAATTTTTTTCACTAAAATATTTGTAATGGAAGGGCCGTAAATCAAAAAGTCAAAAATAGAGGCCCGTTTCTCGACCTTCAATATCTCAGGAACCTTTAGTTCTAGAAAGTTGAAATATTCCCAAAAATTTAATCACGGCCGTAAGAAACCACCAAATTTTTTTCAATCAAATATTTGTAATGGGAGGGCCGTAAATCAATAGTCAAAAATATAGAGGCCCGTTTCTCAATCTTCAATATCTCAGCACCCTGAACTTCTAGAAAGTTGAAATATTCCCAAAAATTTAATCACGGCCGTAAGAAACCACCAAATTTTTTTCAATAAAATATTTGTAATGGGAGGGCCGTATATCAATAGTCAAAAATATAGAGGCCCGTTTCTCGGTTTTCAATATCTCAGCACCCTGAACTTCTAGAAAGTTGAAATGTTCATGAGAGTTGTATGGGCGACCAAGGAAACGGCACGATTTTTTTCACTGAAATATTTTTAATGGGAGGGCCGTAAATCAATAGTCAAAAATATAGAGGCCCGTTTCTCGACCTTAAATATCTCAAGAACCTTTAGTTCTAGAAAGTTGAAATGATCCCAAAAATGTAATCACGGCCGTAAGAAACCACCAAATTTTTTTCAATAAAATATTTGTAATGGGAGGGCCGTATATCAATAGTCAAAAATATAGAGGCCCGTTTCTCGGTTTTCAATATCTCAGCACCCTGAACTTCTAGAAAGTTGAAATGTTCATGAGAGTTGTATGGGTGTTCAAGGAAACCGCACAATTTTTTTCACTAAAATATTTGTAATGGAAGGGCCGTAAATCAAAAAGTCAAAAATAGAGAGGCCCGTTTCTCGACCTTCAATATCTCAGGAACCTTTAGTTCTAGAAAGTTGAAATGTTCCCAAAAATGTAATCACGGCCGTAAGAAACCACCAAATTTTTTTCAATAAAATATTTGTAATGGGAGGGCCGTATATCAATAGTCAAAAATATAGAGGCCCGTTTCTCGGTTTTCAATATCTCAGCACCCTGAACTTCTAGAAAGTTGAAATATTCATGAGAGTTGTATGGGTGTTCAAGGAAACCGCACAATTTTTTTCACTAAAATATTTGTAATGGAAGGGCCGTAAATCAAAAAGTCAAAAATAGAGAGGCCCGTTTCTCGACCTTCAATATCTCAGGAACCTTTAGTTCTAGAAAGTTGAAATATTCCCAAAAATTTAATCACGGCCGTTTTCAATAAAATATTTGTAATGGGAGGGCCGTAAATCAATAGTCAAAAATATAGAGGCCCGTTTCTCGGTCTTCAATATCTCAGCACCCTGAACTTCTAGAAAGTTGAAATGTTCATCAGAGTTGTATGGGCGACCAAGGAAACGGCACGATTTTTTTCACCGAAATATTTGTAATGGGAGGGCCGTAAAACAATAGTCAAAAATATATAGGCCCGTTTCTCGTTCTTCAATATCTCAGCACCCTGAACTTCTAGAAAGTTGAAATATTCCCAAAAATTTAATCACGGCCGTAAGAAACCACCAAATTTTTTTCAATAAAATATTTGTAATGGAAGGGCCGTAAATCAATAGTCAATAATATAGAGGCCCGTTTCTCGGTTTTCAATATCTCAGCACCCTGAACTTCTAGAAAGTTGAAATGTTCATGAGAGTTGTATGGGCGACCAAGGAAACGGCACGATTTTTTTCACTGAAATATTTGTAATGGGAGGGCCGTAAATCAATAGTCAAAAATATAGAGGCCCGTTTCTCGACCTTAAATATTTCAAGAACCTTTAGTTCTAGAAAGTTGAAATGTTCCCAAAAATGTAATCACGGCCGTAAGAAACCACCAAATTTGTTTCAATAAAATATTTGTAATGGGAGGGCCATATATCAATAGTCAAAAATATAGAGGCCCGTTTCTCGGTTTTCAATATCTCAGCACCCTGAACTTCTAGAAAGTTGAAATGTTCATGAGAGTTGTATGGGTGTTCAAGGAAACCGCACAATTTTTTTCAATAAAATATTTGTAATGGGAGGGCCGTAAATCAATAGTCAAAAATATAGAGGACCGTTTCTCGATCTTCAATATCTCAGGAACCTTTAGTTCTAGAAAGTTGAAATATTCCCCAAAACTAAATGAGGGCTGCTAGAAACCACATTTTTTTCAATAAAATATTTGAAGGGGAAGGGCTGCAAATCAAAAGTCACAAATCAATAGGATCGTTTCTCGGTCTTCAATATCTCAGCACCCTGAACTTCTAGAAAGTTGTTCATGAGAGTTGTATGGGCGACCAAGGAAACGGCACGATTTTTTTCACTGAAATATTTGTAATGGGAGGGCCGTAAATCAATAGTCAAAAATATAGAGGCCCGTTTCTCGGTCTTCAATATCTCAGCACCCTGAACTTCTAGAAAGTTGAAATATTCCCAAAAATTTAATCACGGCCGTAAGAAACCACCAAATTTTTTTCAATAAAATATTTGTAATGGAAGGGCCGTAAATCAATAGTCAAAAATATAGAGGCCCGTTTCTCGGTTTTCAATATCTCAGCACCCTGAACTTCTAGAAAGTTGAAATGTTAATGAGAGTTGTATGGGCGACCAAGGAAACGGCACAATTTTTTTCACTAAAATATTTGTATGGGAGGGCCGTAAATCAATAGTCAAAAATATAGAGGCCCGTTTCTCGACCTTAAATATCTCAAGAAGCTTTACCTCTATAAAGTTGAAATATTCCCAAAACTTTAATCACGGCTATAAGAAACCACCAAATTTTTTTCAATAAAATATTTGTAATGGGAGGGCCGTAAATCAATAGTCAATAATATAGAGGCCCGTTTCTCGGTTTTCAATATCTCAGCACCCTGAACTTCTAGAAAGTTGAAATGTTCATGAGAGTTGTATGGGCGACCAAGGAAACGGCACGATTTTTTTCACTGAAATATTTGTAATGGGAGGGCCGTAAATCAATAGTCAAAAATATAGAGGCCCGTTTCTCGACCTTAAATATTTCAAGAACCTTTAGTTCTAGAAAGTTGAAATGTTCCCAAAAATGTAATCACGGCCGTAAGAAACCACTAAATTTGTTTCAATAAAATATTTGTAATGGGAGGGCCGTATATCAATAGTCAAAAATATAGAGGCCCGTTTCTCGGTTTTCAATATCTCAGCACCCTAAACTTCTAGAAAGTTGAAATGTTCATGAGAGTTGTATGGGTGTTCAAGGAAACCGCACAATTTTTTTCACTAAAATATTTGTAATGGGAGGGCCGTAAATCAATAGTCAAAAATATAGAGGCCCGTTTCTCGGTTTTCAATATCTCAGCACCGTGAAATTCTAGAAAGTTGAAATGTTCATGAGAGTTGTATGGGTGACCAAGGAAACTGCACAATTTTTTTCACTAAAATATTTGTATGGGAGGGCCGTAAATCAATAGTCAAAAATATAGAGGCCCGTTTCTCGACCTTAAATATCTCAAGAAGCTTTAGCTCTATAAAGTTGGAATATTCCCAAAACTTTAATCACGGCCATAAGAAACCACCAAATTTTTTTCAATACAATATTTGTAATGGGAGGGCCGTAAATCAATAGTCAAAAATATAGAGGCCCGTTTCTCGGTTTTAAATATCTCAGCACCCTGAACTTCTAGAAAGTTGAAATGTTCATGAGAGTTGTATGGGTGTTCAAGGAAACCGCTCAATTTTTTTCACTAAAATATTTGTAATGGAAGGGCCGTAAATCAAAAAGTCAAAAATAGAGAGGCCCGTTTCTCGACCTTCAATATCTCAGGAACCTTTAGTTCTAGAAAGTTGAAATGTTCCCAAAAATGTAATCACGGCCGTAAGAAACCACCAAATTTTTTTCAATAAAATATTTGAAATGGGAGGGCCGTATATCAATAGTCAAAAATATAGAGGCCCGTTTCTCGGTTTTCAATATCTCAGCACCCTGAACTTCTAGAAAGTTGAAATATTCCCAAAAATTTAATCACGGCCGTAAGAAACCACCAAATTTTTTTCAATAAAATATTTGTAATGGAAGGGCCGTAAATCAATAGTCAAAAATATAGAGGCCCGTTTCTCGGTTTTCAATATCTCAGCACCCTGAACTTCTAGAAAGTTGAAATGTTCATGAGAGTTGTATGGGTGACCAAGGAAACCGCACAATTTTTTTCACTAAAATATTTGTATGGGAGGGCCGTAAATCAATAGTCATAAATATAGAGGCCCGTTTCTCGACCTTAAATATCTCAAGAAGCTTTACCTCTATAAAGTTGAAATATTCCCAAAACTTTAATCACGGCTATAAGAAACCACCAAATTTTTTTCAATAAAATATTTGTAATGGGAGGGCCGTAAATCAATAGTCAATAATATAGAGGCCCGTTTCTCGGTTTTCAATATCTCAGCACCCTGAACTTCTAGAAAGTTGAAATGTTCATGAGAGTTGTATGGGCGACCAAGGAAACGGCACGATTTTTTTCACTGAAATATTTGTAATGGGAGGGCCGTAAATCAATAGTCAAAAATATAGAGGCCCGTTTCTCGACCTTAAATATTTCAAGAACCTTTAGTTCTAGAAAGTTGAAATGTTCCCAAAAATGTAATCACGGCCGTAAGAAACCACCAAATTTGTTTCAATAAAATATTTGTAATGGAAGGGCCGTATATCAATAGTCAAAAATATAGAGGCCCGTTTCTCGGTTTTCAATATCTCAGCACCCTGAACTTCTAGAAAGTTGAAATGTTCATGAGAGTTGTATGGGTGTTCAAGGAAAGCGCACAATTTTTTTCACTAAAATATTTGTAATGGGAGGGCCGTAAATCAATAGTCAAAAATATAGAGGCCCGTTTCTCGGTTTTCAATATCTCAGCACCCTGAACTTCTTGAAATGTTCATGAGAGTTGTATGGGTGTTCAAGGAAACCGCACAATTTTTTTCACTAAAATATTTGTAATGGAAGGGCCGTAAATCAAAAAGTCAAAAATAGAGAGCCCCGTTTCTCGACCTTCAATATCTCAGGAACCTTTAGTTCTAGAAAGTTGAAATATTCCCAAAAAATTTAATCACGGCCGTAAGAAACCACAAAATTTTTTTCAATAAAATATTTGTAATGGGAGGGCCGTAAATCAATAGTCAAAAATATAGAGGCCCGTTTCTCGACCTTAAATATTTCAAGAACCTTTAGTTCTAGAAAGTTGAAATGTTCCCAAAAATGTAATCACAGCCGTAAGAAACCACCAAATTTGTTTCAATAAAATATTTGTAATGGGAGGGCCGTATATCAATAGTCAAAAATATAGAGGCCCGTTTCTCGGTTTTCAATATCTCAGCACCCTGAACTTCTAGAAATTTGAAATGTTCATGAGAGTGGTATGGGTGTTCAAGGAAACCGCACAATTTTTTTCACTAAAATATTTGTAATGGGAGGGCCGTAAATCAATAGTCAAAAATATAGAGGCCCGTTTCTCGGTTTTCAATATCTCAGCACCCTGAACTTCTAGAAAGTTGAAATGTTCATGAGAGTTGTATGGGTGACCAAGGAAAAGGCACGATTTTTTTCACTGAAATATTTGTAATGGGAGGGCCGTAAATCAATAGTCAAAAATATAGAGGCCCGTTTCTCGACCTTAAATATTTCAAGAACCTTTAGTTCTAGAAAGTTGAAATGTTCCCAAAAATGTAATCACGGCCGTAAGAAACCACCAAATTTTTTTCAATACAATATTTGTAATGGGAGGGCCGAAAATCAATAGTCAAAAATATAGAGGCCCGTTTCTCGGTTTTCAATATCTCAGCACCCTGAACTTCTAGAAAGTTGAAATATTCCCAAAAATTTAATCACGGCCGTAAGAAACCACCAAATTTTTTTCAATAAAATATTTGTAATGGAAGGGCCGTAAATCAATAGTCAAAAATATAGAGGCCCGTTTCTCGGTTTTCAATATCTCAGCAACCTGAACTTCTAGAAAGTTGAAATGTTCATGAGAGTTGTATGGGTGACCAAGGAAACCGCACAATTTTTTTCACTAAAATATTTGTATGGGAGGGCCGTAAATCAATAGTCAAAAATATAGAGGCCCGTTTCTCGACCTTAAATATCTCAAGAAGCTTTAGCTCTATAAAGTTGAAATATTCCCAAAACTTTAATCACGGCTATAAAAAACCACCAAATTTTTTTCAATAAAATATTTGTAATGGGAGGGCCGTAAATCAATAGTCAAAAATATAGAGGCCCGTTTCTCGGTTTTCAATATATCAGCACCCTGAACTTCTAGAAAGTTGAAATGTTCATCAGAGTTGTATGGGCGACCAAGGAAAAGGCACGATTTTTTTCACTGAAATATTTGTAATGGGAGGGCCGTAAATCAATAGTCAAAAATATAGAGGCCCGTTTCTCGGTCTTCAATATCTCAGCACCCTGAACTTCTAGAAAGTTGAAATGTTCATCAGAGTTGTATGGGCGACCAAGGAAACGGCACGATTTTTTTCACCGAAATATTTGTAATGGGAGGGCCGTAAAACAATAGTCAAAAATATAGAGGCCCGTTTCTCGTTCTTCAATATCTCAGCACCCTGAACTTCTAGAAAGTTGAAATATTCCCAAAAATTTAATCACGGCCGTAAGAAACCACCAAATTTTTTTCAATAAAATATTTGTAATGGAAGGGCCGTAAATCAATAGTCAATAATATAGAGGCCCGTTTCTCGGTTTTCAATATCTCAGCACCCTGAACTTCTAGAAAGTTGAAATGTTCATGAGAGTTGTATGGGCGACCAAGGAAACGGCACGATTTTTTTCACTGAAATATTTGTAATGGGAGGGCCGTAAATCAATAGTCAAAAATATAGAGGCCCGTTTCTCGACCTTAAATATTTCAAGAACCTTTAGTTCTAGAAAGTTGAAATGTTCCCAAAAATGTAATCACGGCCGTAAGAAACCACCAAATTTGTTTCAATAAAATATTTGTAATGGGAGGGCCGTATATCAATAGTCAAAAATATAGAGGCCCGTTTCTCGGTTTTCAATATCTCAGCACCCTGAACTTCTAGAAAGTTGAAATGTTCATGAGAGTTGTATGGGTGTTCAAGGAAACCGCACAATTTTTTTCAATAAAATATTTGTAATGGGAGGGCCGTAAATCAATAGTCAAAAATATAGAGGACCGTTTCTCGATCTTCAATATCTCAGGAACCTTTAGTTCTAGAAAGTTGAAATATTCCCCAAAACTAAATGAGGGCTGCTAGAAACCACATTTTTTTCAATAAAATATTTGAAGGGGAAGGGCTGCAAATCAAAAGTCACAAATCAATAGGATCGTTTCTCGGTCTTCAATATCTCAGCACCCTGAACTTCTAGAAAGTTGTTCATGAGAGTTGTATGGGCGACCAAGGAAACGGCACGATTTTTTTCACTGAAATATTTGTAATGGGAGGGCCGTAAATCAATAGTCAAAAATATAGAGGCCCGTTTCTCGGTCTTCAATATCTCAGCACCCTGAACTTCTAGAAAGTTGAAATATTCCCAAAAATTTAATCACGGCCGTAAGAAACCACCAAATTTTTTTCAATAAAATATTTGTAATGGAAGGGCCGTAAATCAATAGTCAAAAATATAGAGGCCCGTTTCTCGGTTTTCAATATCTCAGCACCCTGAACTTCTAGAAAGTTGAAATGTTAATGAGAGTTGTATGGGCGACCAAGGAAACGGCACAATTTTTTTCACTAAAATATTTGTATGGGAGGGCCGTAAATCAATAGTCAAAAATATAGAGGCCCGTTTCTCGACCTTAAATATCTCAAGAAGCTTTACCTCTATAAAGTTGAAATATTCCCAAAACTTTAATCACGGCTATAAGAAACCACCAAATTTTTTTCAATAAAATATTTGTAATGGGAGGGCCGTAAATCAATAGTCAATAATATAGAGGCCCGTTTCTCGGTTTTCAATATCTCAGCACCCTGAACTTCTAGAAAGTTGAAATATTCCCAAAAATTTAATCACGGCCGTAAGAAACCACCAAATTTTTTTCAATAAAATATTTGTAATGGGAGGGCCGTAAATCAATAGTCAAAAATATAGAGGCCCGTTTCTCGACCTTAAATATTTCAAGAACCTTTAGTTCTAGAAAGTTGAAATGTTCCCAAAAATGTAATCACGGCCGTAAGAAACCACCAAATTTTTTTCAATACAATATTTGTAATGGGAGGGCCGAAAATCAATAGTCAAAAATATAGAGGCCCGTTTCTCGGTTTTCAATATCTCAGCACCCTGAACTTCTAGAAAGTTGAAATATTCCCAAAAATTTAATCACGGCCGTAAGAAACCACCAAATTTTTTTCAATAAAATATTTGTAATGGAAGGGCCGTAAATCAATAGTCAAAAATATAGAGGCCCGTTTCTCGGTTTTCAATATCTCAGCAACCTGAACTTCTAGAAAGTTGAAATGTTCATGAGAGTTGTATGGGTGACCAAGGAAACCGCACAATTTTTTTCACTAAAATATTTGTATGGGAGGGCCGTAAATCAATAGTCAAAAATATAGAGGCCCGTTTCTCGACCTTAAATATCTCAAGAAGCTTTAGCTCTATAAAGTTGAAATATTCCCAAAACTTTAATCACGGCTATAAAAAACCACCAAATTTTTTTCAATAAAATATTTGTAATGGGAGGGCCGTAAATCAATAGTCAAAAATATAGAGGCCCGTTTCTCGGTTTTCAATATATCAGCACCCTGAACTTCTAGAAAGTTGAAATGTTCATCAGAGTTGTATGGGCGACCAAGGAAAAGGCACGATTTTTTTCACTGAAATATTTGTAATGGGAGGGCCGTAAATCAATAGTCAAAAATATAGAGGCCCGTTTCTCGGTCTTCAATATCTCAGCACCCTGAACTTCTAGAAAGTTGAAATGTTCATCAGAGTTGTATGGGCGACCAAGGAAACGGCACGATTTTTTTCACCGAAATATTTGTAATGGGAGGGCCGTAAAACAATAGTCAAAAATATAGAGGCCCGTTTCTCGTTCTTCAATATCTCAGCACCCTGAACTTCTAGAAAGTTGAAATATTCCCAAAAATTTAATCACGGCCGTAAGAAACCACCAAATTTTTTTCAATAAAATATTTGTAATGGAAGGGCCGTAAATCAATAGTCAATAATATAGAGGCCCGTTTCTCGGTTTTCAATATCTCAGCACCCTGAACTTCTAGAAAGTTGAAATGTTCATGAGAGTTGTATGGGCGACCAAGGAAACGGCACGATTTTTTTCACTGAAATATTTGTAATGGGAGGGCCGTAAATCAATAGTCAAAAATATAGAGGCCCGTTTCTCGACCTTAAATATTTCAAGAACCTTTAGTTCTAGAAAGTTGAAATGTTCCCAAAAATGTAATCACGGCCGTAAGAAACCACTAAATTTGTTTCAATAAAATATTTGTAATGGGAGGGCCGTATATCAATAGTCAAAAATATAGAGGCCCGTTTCTCGGTTTTCAATATCTCAGCACCCTAAACTTCTAGAAAGTTGAAATGTTCATGAGAGTTGTATGGGTGTTCAAGGAAACCGCACAATTTTTTTCACTAAAATATTTGTAATGAGAGGGCCGTAAATCAATAGTCAAAAATATAGAGGCCCGTTTCTCGGTTTTCAATATCTCAGCACCGTGAAATTCTAGAAAGTTGAAATGTTCATGAGAGTTGTATGGGTGACCAAGGAAACTGCACAATTTTTTTCACTAAAATATTTGTATGGGAGGGCCGTAAATCAATAGTCAAAAATATAGAGGCCCGTTTCTCGACCTTAAATATCTCAAGAAGCTTTAGCTCTATAAAGTTGGAATATTCCCAAAACTTTAATCACGGCCATAAGAAACCACCAAATTTTTTTCAATACAATATTTGTAATGGGAGGGCCGTAAATCAATAGTCAAAAATATAGAGGCCCGTTTCTCGGTTTTAAATATCTCAGCACCCTGAACTTCTAGAAAGTTGAAATGTTCATGAGAGTTGTATGGGTGTTCAAGGAAACCGCTCAATTTTTTTCACTAAAATATTTGTAATGGAAGGCCCGTAAATCAAAAAGTCAAAAATAGAGAGGCCCGTTTCTCGACCTTCAATATCTCAGGAACCTTTAGTTCTAGAAAGTTGAAATGTTCCCAAAAATGTAATCACGGCCGTAAGAAACCACCAAATTTTTTTCAATAAAATATTTGAAATGGGAGGGCCGTATATCAATAGTCAAAAATATAGAGGCCCGTTTCTCGGTTTTCAATATCTCAGCACCCTGAACTTCTAGAAAGTTGAAATATTCCCAAAAATTTAATCACGGCCGTAAGAAACCACCCAATTTTTTTCAATAAAATATTTGTAATGGAAGGGCCGTAAATCAATAGTCAAAAATATAGAGGCCCGTTTCTCGGTTTTCAATATCTCAGCACCCTGAACTTCTAGAAAGTTGAAATGTTCATGAGAGTTGTATGGGTGACCAAGGAAACCGCACAATTTTTTTCACTAAAATATTTGTATGGGAGGGCCGTAAATCAATAGTCATAAATATAGAGGCCCGTTTCTCGACCTTAAATATCTCAAGAAGCTGTACCTCTATAAAGTTGAAATATTCCCAAAACTTTAATCACGGCTATAAGAAACCACCAAATTTTTTTCAATAAAATATTTGTAATGGGAGGGCCGTAAATCAATAGTCAATAATATAGAGGCCCGTTTCTCGGTTTTCAATATCTCAGCACCCTGAACTTCTAGAAAGTTGAAATGTTCATGAGAGTTGTATGGGCGACCAAGGAAACGGCACGATTTTTTTCACTGAAATATTTGTAATGGGAGGGCCGTAAATCAATAGTCAAAAATATAGAGGCCCGTTTCTCGACCTTAAATATTTCAAGAACCTTTAGTTCTAGAAAGTTGAAATGTTCCCAAAAATGTAATCACGGCCGTAAGAAACCACCAAATTTGTTTCAATAAAATATTTGTAATGGGAGGGCCGTATATCAATAGTCAAAAATATAGAGGCCCGTTTCTCGGTTTTCAATATCTCAGCACCCTGAACTTCTAGAAAGTTGAAATGTTCATGAGAGTTGTATGGGTGTTCAAGGAAACCGCACAATTTTTTTCACTAAAATATTTGTAATGGGAGGGCCGTAAATCAATAGTCAAAAATATAGAGGCCCGTTTCTCGGTTTTCAATATCTCAGCACCCTGAACTTCTTGAAATGTTCATGAGAGTTGTATGGGTGTTCAAGGAAACCGCACAATTTTTTTCACTAAAATATTTGTAATGGAAGGGCCGTAAATCAAAAAGTCAAAAATAGAGAGCCCCGTTTCTCGACCTTCAATATCTCAGGAACCTTTAGTTCTAGAAAGTTGAAATATTCCCAAAAAATTTAATCACGGCCGTAAGAAACCACCAAATTTTTTTCAATAAAATATTTGTAATGGGAGGGCCGTAAATCAATAGTCAAAAATATAGAGGACCGTTTCTCGATCTTCAATAACTCAGGAACCTTTAGTTCTAGAAAGTTGAAATATTCCCCAAAACTAAATGAGGGCTGCTAGAAACCACATTTTTTTCAATAAAATATTTGAAGGGGAAGGGCTGCAAATCAAAAGTCACAAATCAATAGGATCGTTTCTCGGTCTTCAATATCTCAGCACCCTGAACTTCTAGAAAGTTGTTCATGAGAGTTGTATGGGCGACCAAGGAAACGGCACGATTTTTTTCACTGGAATATTTGTAATGGGAGGGCCGTAAATCAATAGTCAAAAATATAGAGGCCCGTTTCTCGGTCTTCAATATCTCAGCACCCTGAACTTCTAGAAAGTTGAAATATTCCCAAAAATTTAATCACGGCCGTAAGAAACCACCAAATTTTTTTCAATAAAATATTTGTAATGGAAGGGCCGTAAATCAATAGTCAATATATAGAGGCCCGTTTCTCGGTTTTCAATATCTCAGCAACCTGAACTTCTAGAAAGTTGAAATGTTCATGAGAGTTGTATGGGTGACCAAGGAAACCGAACAATTTTTTTCACTAAAATATTTGTATGGGAGGGCCGTAAATCAATAGTCAAAAATATAGAGGCCCGTTTCTCGACCTTAAATATCTCAAGAAGCTTTAGCTCTATAAAGTTGAAATATTCCCAAAACTTTAATCACGGCTATAAAAAACCACCAAATTTTTTTCAATAAAATATTTGTAATGGGAGGGCCGTAAATCAATAGTCAAAAATATAGAGGCCCGTTTCTCGACCTTAAATATTTCAAGAACCTTTAGTTCTAGAAAGTTGAAATGTTCCCAAAAATGTAATCACAGCCGTAAGAAACCACCAAATTTGTTTCAATAAAATATTTGTAATGGGAGGGCCGTATATCAATAGTCAAAAATATAGAGGCCCGTTTCTCGGTTTTCAATATCTCAGCACCCTGAACTTCTAGAAATTTGAAATGTTCATGAGAGTGGTATGGGTGTTCAAGGAAACCGCACAATTTTTTTCACTAAAATATTTGTAATGGGAGGGCCGTAAATCAATAGTCAAAAATATAGAGGCCCGTTTCTCGGTTTTCAATATCTCAGCACCCTGAACTTCTAGAAAGTTGAAATGTTCATGAGAGTTGTATGGGTGACCAAGGAAAAGGCACGATTTTTTTCACTGAAATATTTGTAATGGGAGGGCCGTAAATCAATAGTCAAAAATATAGAGGCCCGTTTCTCGACCTTAAATATTTCAAGAACCTTTAGTTCTAGAAAGTTGAAATGTTCC
This sequence comes from Platycheirus albimanus, assembly GCA_916050605.2. Classification (NCBI taxonomy): domain Eukaryota; kingdom Metazoa; phylum Arthropoda; class Insecta; order Diptera; family Syrphidae; genus Platycheirus; species Platycheirus albimanus. The sequence goes on along the minus strand of OU696696.1, from coordinate 262,898,492 downwards.
CAAAAATGTAATCACGGCCGTAAGAAACCACCAAATTTTTTTCAATACAATATTTGTAATGGGAGGGCCGAAAATCAATAGTCAAAAATATAGAGGCCCGTTTCTCGGTTTTCAATATCTCAGCACCCTGAACTTCTAGAAAGTTGAAATATTCCCAAAAATTTAATCACGGCCGTAAGAAACCACCAAATTTTTTTCAATAAAATATTTGTAATGGAAGGGCCGTAAATCAATAGTCAAAAATATAGAGGCCCGTTTCTCGGTTTTCAATATCTCAGCAACCTGAACTTCTAGAAAGTTGAAATGTTCATGAGAGTTGTATGGGTGACCAAGGAAACCGCACAATTTTTTTCACTAAAATATTTGTATGGGAGGGCCGTAAATCAATAGTCAAAAATATAGAGGCCCGTTTCTCGACCTTAAATATCTCAAGAAGCTTTAGCTCTATAAAGTTGAAATATTCCCAAAACTTTAATCACGGCTATAAAAAACCACCAAATTTTTTTCAATAAAATATTTGTAATGGGAGGGCCGTAAATCAATAGTCAAAAATATAGAGGCCCGTTTCTCGGTTTTCAATATATCAGCACCCTGAACTTCTAGAAAGTTGAAATGTTCATCAGAGTTGTATGGGCGACCAAGGAAAAGGCACGATTTTTTTCACTGAAATATTTGTAATGGGAGGGCCGTAAATCAATAGTCAAAAATATAGAGGCCCGTTTCTCGGTCTTCAATATCTCAGCACCCTGAACTTCTAGAAAGTTGAAATGTTCATCAGAGTTGTATGGGCGACCAAGGAAACGGCACGATTTTTTTCACCGAAATATTTGTAATGGGAGGGCCGTAAAACAATAGTCAAAAATATAGAGGCCCGTTTCTCGTTCTTCAATATCTCAGCACCCTGAACTTCTAGAAAGTTGAAATATTCCCAAAAATTTAATCACGGCCGTAAGAAACCACCAAATTTTTTTCAATAAAATATTTGTAATGGAAGGGCCGTAAATCAATAGTCAATAATATAGAGGCCCGTTTCTCGGTTTTCAATATCTCAGCACCCTGAACTTCTAGAAAGTTGAAATGTTCATGAGAGTTGTATGGGCGACCAAGGAAACGGCACGATTTTTTTCACTGAAATATTTGTAATGGGAGGGCCGTAAATCAATAGTCAAAAATATAGAGGCCCGTTTCTCGACCTTAAATATTTCAAGAACCTTTAGTTCTAGAAAGTTGAAATGTTCCCAAAAATGTAATCACGGCCGTAAGAAACCACCAAATTTGTTTCAATAAAATATTTGTAATGGGAGGGCCGTATATCAATAGTCAAAAATATAGAGGCCCGTTTCTCGGTTTTCAATATCTCAGCACCCTGAACTTCTAGAAAGTTGAAATGTTCATGAGAGTTGTATGGGTGTTCAAGGAAACCGCACAATTTTTTTCAATAAAATATTTGTAATGGGAGGGCCGTAAATCAATAGTCAAAAATATAGAGGACCGTTTCTCGATCTTCAATATCTCAGGAACCTTTAGTTCTAGAAAGTTGAAATATTCCCCAAAACTAAATGAGGGCTGCTAGAAACCACATTTTTTTCAATAAAATATTTGAAGGGGAAGGGCTGCAAATCAAAAGTCACAAATCAATAGGATCGTTTCTCGGTCTTCAATATCTCAGCACCCTGAACTTCTAGAAAGTTGTTCATGAGAGTTGTATGGGCGACCAAGGAAACGGCACGATTTTTTTCACTGAAATATTTGTAATGGGAGGGCCGTAAATCAATAGTCAAAAATATAGAGGCCCGTTTCTCGGTCTTCAATATCTCAGCACCCTGAACTTCTAGAAAGTTGAAATATTCCCAAAAATTTAATCACGGCCGTAAGAAACCACCAAATTTTTTTCAATAAAATATTTGTAATGGAAGGGCCGTAAATCAATAGTCAAAAATATAGAGGCCCGTTTCTCGGTTTTCAATATCTCAGCACCCTGAACTTCTAGAAAGTTGAAATGTTAATGAGAGTTGTATGGGCGACCAAGGAAACGGCACAATTTTTTTCACTAAAATATTTGTATGGGAGGGCCGTAAATCAATAGTCAAAAATATAGAGGCCCGTTTCTCGACCTTAAATATCTCAAGAAGCTTTACCTCTATAAAGTTGAAATATTCCCAAAACTTTAATCACGGCTATAAGAAACCACCAAATTTTTTTCAATAAAATATTTGTAATGGGAGGGCCGTAAATCAATAGTCAATAATATAGAGGCCCGTTTCTCGGTTTTCAATATCTCAGCACCCTGAACTTCTAGAAAGTTGAAATATTCCCAAAAATTTAATCACGGCCGTAAGAAACCACCAAATTTTTTTCAATAAAATATTTGTAATGGGAGGGCCGTAAATCAATAGTCAAAAATATAGAGGCCCGTTTCTCGACCTTAAATATTTCAAGAACCTTTAGTTCTAGAAAGTTGAAATGTTCCCAAAAATGTAATCACGGCCGTAAGAAACCACCAAATTTTTTTCAATACAATATTTGTAATGGGAGGGCCGAAAATCAATAGTCAAAAATATAGAGGCCCGTTTCTCGGTTTTCAATATCTCAGCACCCTGAACTTCTAGAAAGTTGAAATATTCCCAAAAATTTAATCACGGCCGTAAGAAACCACCAAATTTTTTTCAATAAAATATTTGTAATGGAAGGGCCGTAAATCAATAGTCAAAAATATAGAGGCCCGTTTCTCGGTTTTCAATATCTCAGCAACCTGAACTTCTAGAAAGTTGAAATGTTCATGAGAGTTGTATGGGTGACCAAGGAAACCGCACAATTTTTTTCACTAAAATATTTGTATGGGAGGGCCGTAAATCAATAGTCAAAAATATAGAGGCCCGTTTCTCGACCTTAAATATCTCAAGAAGCTTTAGCTCTATAAAGTTGAAATATTCCCAAAACTTTAATCACGGCTATAAAAAACCACCAAATTTTTTTCAATAAAATATTTGTAATGGGAGGGCCGTAAATCAATAGTCAAAAATATAGAGGCCCGTTTCTCGGTTTTCAATATATCAGCACCCTGAACTTCTAGAAAGTTGAAATGTTCATCAGAGTTGTATGGGCGACCAAGGAAAAGGCACGATTTTTTTCACTGAAATATTTGTAATGGGAGGGCCGTAAATCAATAGTCAAAAATATAGAGGCCCGTTTCTCGGTCTTCAATATCTCAGCACCCTGAACTTCTAGAAAGTTGAAATGTTCATCAGAGTTGTATGGGCGACCAAGGAAACGGCACGATTTTTTTCACCGAAATATTTGTAATGGGAGGGCCGTAAAACAATAGTCAAAAATATAGAGGCCCGTTTCTCGTTCTTCAATATCTCAGCACCCTGAACTTCTAGAAAGTTGAAATATTCCCAAAAATTTAATCACGGCCGTAAGAAACCACCAAATTTTTTTCAATAAAATATTTGTAATGGGAGGGCCGTAAATCAATAGTCAATAATATAGAGGCCCGTTTCTCGGTTTTCAATATCTCAGCACCCTGAACTTCTAGAAAGTTGAAATGTTCATGAGAGTTGTATGGGCGACCAAGGAAACGGCACGATTTTTTTCACTGAAATATTTGTAATGGGAGGGCCGTAAATCAATAGTCAAAAATATAGAGGCCCGTTTCTCGACCTTAAATATTTCAAGAACCTTTAGTTCTAGAAAGTTGAAATGTTCCCAAAAATGTAATCACGGCCGTAAGAAACCACCAAATTTGTTTCAATAAAATATTTGTAATGGGAGGGCCGTATATCAATAGTCAAAAATATAGAGGCCCGTTTCTCGGTTTTCAATATCTCAGCACCCTGAACTTCTAGAAAGTTGAAATGTTCATGAGAGTTGTATGGGTGTTCAAGGAAACCGCACAATTTTTTTCAATAAAATATTTGTAATGGGAGGGCCGTAAATCAATAGTCAAAAATATAGAGGACCGTTTCTCGATCTTCAATATCTCAGGAACCTTTAGTTCTAGAAAGTTGAAATATTCCCCAAAACTAAATGAGGGCTGCTAGAAACCACATTTTTTTCAATAAAATATTTGAAGGGGAAGGGCTGCAAATCAAAAGTCACAAATCAATAGGATCGTTTCTCGGTCTTCAATATCTCAGCACCCTGAACTTCTAGAAAGTTGTTCATGAGAGTTGTATGGGCGACCAAGGAAACGGCACGATTTTTTTCACTGAAATATTTGTAATGGGAGGGCCGTAAATCAATAGTCAAAAATATAGAGGCCCGTTTCTCGGTCTTCAATATCTCAGCACCCTGAACTTCTAGAAAGTTGAAATATTCCCAAAAATTTAATCACGGCCGTAAGAAACCACCAAATTTTTTTCAATAAAATATTTGTAATGGAAGGGCCGTAAATCAATAGTCAAAAATATAGAGGCCCGTTTCTCGGTTTTCAATATCTCAGCACCCTGAACTTCTAGAAAGTTGAAATGTTAATGAGAGTTGTATGGGCGACCAAGGAAACGGCACAATTTTTTTCACTAAAATATTTGTATGGGAGGGCCGTAAATCAATAGTCAAAAATATAGAGGCCCGTTTCTCGACCTTAAATATCTCAAGAAGCTTTACCTCTATAAAGTTGAAATATTCCCAAAACTTTAATCACGGCTATAAGAAACCACCAAATTTTTTTCAATAAAATATTTGTAATGGGAGGGCCGTAAATCAATAGTCAATAATATAGAGGCCCGTTTCTCGGTTTTCAATATCTCAGCACCCTGAACTTCTAGAAAGTTGAAATGTTCATGAGAGTTGTATGGGCGACCAAGGAAACGGCACGATTTTTTTCACTGAAATATTTGTAATGGGAGGGCCGTAAATCAATAGTCAAAAATATAGAGGCCCGTTTCTCGACCTTAAATATTTCAAGAACCTTTAGTTCTAGAAAGTTGAAATGTTCCCAAAAATGTAATCACGGCCGTAAGAAACCACCAAATTTGTTTCAATAAAATATTTGTAATGGGAGGGCCGTATATCAATAGTCAAAAATATAGAGGCCCGTTTCTCGGTTTTCAATATCTCAGCACCCTAAACTTCTAGAAAGTTGAAATGTTCATGAGAGTTGTATGGGTGTTCAAGGAAACCGCACAATTTTTTTCAATAAAATATTTGTAATGGGAGGGCCGTAAATCAATAGTCAAAAATATAGAGGACCGTTTCTCGATCTTCAATATCTCAGGAACCTTTAGTTCTAGAAAGTTGAAATATTCCCCAAAACTAAATGAGGGCTGCTAGAAACCACATTTTTTTCAATAAAATATTTGAAGGGGAAGGGCTGCAAATCAAAAGTCACAAATCAATAGGATCGTTTCTCGGTCTTCAATATCTCAGCACCCTGAACTTCTAGAAAGTTGTTCATGAGAGTTGTATGGGCGACCAAGGAAACGGCACGATTTTTTTCACTGAAATATTTGTAATGGGAGGGCCGTAAATCAATAGTCAAAAATATAGAGGCCCGTTTCTCGGTCTTCAATATCTCAGCACCCTGAACTTCTAGAAAGTTGAAATATTCCCAAAAATTTAATCACGGCCGTAAGAAACCACCAAATTTTTTTCAATAAAATATTTGTAATGGAAGGGCCGTAAATCAATAGTCAAAAATATAGAGGCCCGTTTCTCGGTTTTCAATATCTCAGCACCCTGAACTTCTAGAAAGTTGAAATGTTAATGAGAGTTGTATGGGCGACCAAGGAAACGGCACAATTTTTTTCACTAAAATATTTGTATGGGAGGGCCGTAAATCAATAGTCAAAAATATAGAGGCCCGTTTCTCGACCTTAAATATCTCAAGAAGCTTTACCTCTATAAAGTTGAAATATTCCCAAAACTTTAATCACGGCTATAAGAAACCACCAAATTTTTTTCAATAAAATATTTGTAATGGGAGGGCCGTAAATCAATAGTCAATAATATAGAGGCCCGTTTCTCGGTTTTCAATATCTCAGCACCCTGAACTTCTAGAAAGTTGAAATATTCCCAAAAATTTAATCACGGCCGTAAGAAACCACCAAATTTTTTTCAATAAAATATTTGTAATGGGAGGGCCGTAAATCAATAGTCAAAAATATAGAGGCCCGTTTCTCGACCTTAAATATTTCAAGAACCTTTAGTTCTAGAAAGTTGAAATGTTCCCAAAAATGTAATCACGGCCGTAAGAAACCACCAAATTTTTTTCAATACAATATTTGTAATGGGAGGGCCGAAAATCAATAGTCAAAAATATAGAGGCCCGTTTCTCGGTTTTCAATATCTCAGCACCCTGAACTTCTAGAAAGTTGAAATATTCCCAAAAATTTAATCACGGCCGTAAGAAACCACCAAATTTTTTTCAATAAAATATTTGTAATGGAAGGGCCGTAAATCAATAGTCAAAAATATAGAGGCCCGTTTCTCGGTTTTCAATATCTCAGCAACCTGAACTTCTAGAAAGTTGAAATGTTCATGAGAGTTGTATGGGTGACCAAGGAAACCGCACAATTTTTTTCACTAAAATATTTGTATGGGAGGGCCGTAAATCAATAGTCAAAAATATAGAGGCCCGTTTCTCGACCTTAAATATCTCAAGAAGCTTTAGCTCTATAAAGTTGAAATATTCCCAAAACTTTAATCACGGCTATAAAAAACCACCAAATTTTTTTCAATAAAATATTTGTAATGGGAGGGCCGTAAATCAATAGTCAAAAATATAGAGGCCCGTTTCTCGGTTTTCAATATATCAGCACCCTGAACTTCTAGAAAGTTGAAATGTTCATCAGAGTTGTATGGGCGACCAAGGAAAAGGCACGATTTTTTTCACTGAAATATTTGTAATGGGAGGGCCGTAAATCAATAGTCAAAAATATAGAGGCCCGTTTCTCGGTCTTCAATATCTCAGCACCCTGAACTTCTAGAAAGTTGAAATGTTCATCAGAGTTGTATGGGCGACCAAGGAAACGGCACGATTTTTTTCACCGAAATATTTGTAATGGGAGGGCCGTAAAACAATAGTCAAAAATATAGAGGCCCGTTTCTCGTTCTTCAATATCTCAGCACCCTGAACTTCTAGAAAGTTGAAATATTCCCAAAAATTTAATCACGGCCGTAAGAAACCACCAAATTTTTTTCAATAAAATATTTGTAATGGAAGGGCCGTAAATCAATAGTCAATAATATAGAGGCCCGTTTCTCGGTTTTCAATATCTCAGCACCCTGAACTTCTAGAAAGTTGAAATGTTCATGAGAGTTGTATGGGCGACCAAGGAAACGGCACGATTTTTTTCACTGAAATATTTGTAATGGGAGGGCCGTAAATCAATAGTCAAAAATATAGAGGCCCGTTTCTCGACCTTAAATATTTCAAGAACCTTTAGTTCTAGAAAGTTGAAATGTTCCCAAAAATGTAATCACGGCCGTAAGAAACCACTAAATTTGTTTCAATAAAATATTTGTAATGGGAGGGCCGTATATCAATAGTCAAAAATATAGAGGCCCGTTTCTCGGTTTTCAATATCTCAGCACCCTAAACTTCTAGAAAGTTGAAATGTTCATGAGAGTTGTATGGGTGTTCAAGGAAACCGCACAATTTTTTTCACTAAAATATTTGTAATGGGAGGGCCGTAAATCAATAGTCAAAAATATAGAGGCCCGTTTCTCGGTTTTCAATATCTCAGCACCGTGAAATTCTAGAAAGTTGAAATGTTCATGAGAGTTGTATGGGTGACCAAGGAAACTGCACAATTTTTTTCACTAAAATATTTGTATGGGAGGGCCGTAAATCAATAGTCAAAAATATAGAGGCCCGTTTCTCGACCTTAAATATCTCAAGAAGCTTTAGCTCTATAAAGTTGGAATATTCCCAAAACTTTAATCACGGCCATAAGAAACCACCAAATTTTTTTCAATACAATATTTGTAATGGGAGGGCCGTAAATCAATAGTCAAAAATATAGAGGCCCGTTTCTCGGTTTTAAATATCTCAGCACCCTGAACTTCTAGAAAGTTGAAATGTTCATGAGAGTTGTATGGGTGTTCAAGGAAACCGCTCAATTTTTTTCACTAAAATATTTGTAATGGAAGGGCCGTAAATCAAAAAGTCAAAAATAGAGAGGCCCGTTTCTCGACCTTCAATATCTCAGGAACCTTTAGTTCTAGAAAGTTGAAATGTTCCCAAAAATGTAATCACGGCCGTAAGAAACCACCAAATTTTTTTCAATAAAATATTTGAAATGGGAGGGCCGTATATCAATAGTCAAAAATATAGAGGCCCGTTTCTCGGTTTTCAATATCTCAGCACCCTGAACTTCTAGAAAGTTGAAATATTCCCAAAAATTTAATCACGGCCGTAAGAAACCACCAAATTTTTTTCAATAAAATATTTGTAATGGAAGGGCCGTAAATCAATAGTCAAAAATATAGAGGCCCGTTTCTCGGTTTTCAATATCTCAGCACCCTGAACTTCTAGAAAGTTGAAATGTTCATGAGAGTTGTATGGGTGACCAAGGAAACCGCACAATTTTTTTCACTAAAATATTTGTATGGGAGGGCCGTAAATCAATAGTCATAAATATAGAGGCCCGTTTCTCGACCTTAAATATCTCAAGAAGCTGTACCTCTATAAAGTTGAAATATTCCCAAAACTTTAATCACGGCTATAAGAAACCACCAAATTTTTTTCAATAAAATATTTGTAATGGGAGGGCCGTAAATCAATAGTCAATAATATAGAGGCCCGTTTCTCGGTTTTCAATATCTCAGCACCCTGAACTTCTAGAAAGTTGAAATGTTCATGAGAGTTGTATGGGCGACCAAGGAAACGGCACGATTTTTTTCACTGAAATATTTGTAATGGGAGGGCCGTAAATCAATAGTCAAAAATATAGAGGCCCGTTTCTCGACCTTAAATATTTCAAGAACCTTTAGTTCTAGAAAGTTGAAATGTTCCCAAAAATGTAATCACGGCCGTAAGAAACCACCAAATTTGTTTCAATAAAATATTTGTAATGGGAGGGCCGTATATCAATAGTCAAAAATATAGAGGCCCGTTTCTCGGTTTTCAATATCTCAGCACCCTGAACTTCTAGAAAGTTGAAATGTTCATGAGAGTTGTATGGGTGTTCAAGGAAACCGCACAATTTTTTTCACTAAAATATTTGTAATGGGAGGGCCGTAAATCAATAGTCAAAAATATAGAGGCCCGTTTCTCGGTTTTCAATATCTCAGCACCCTGAACTTCTTGAAATGTTCATGAGAGTTGTATGGGTGTTCAAGGAAACCGCACAATTTTTTTCACTAAAATATTTGTAATGGAAGGGCCGTAAATCAAAAAGTCAAAAATAGAGAGCCCCGTTTCTCGACCTTCAATATCTCAGGAACCTTTAGTTCTAGAAAGTTGAAATATTCCCAAAAAATTTAATCACGGCCGTAAGAAACCACCAAATTTTTTTCAATAAAATATTTGTAATGGGAGGGCCGTAAATCAATAGTCAAAAATATAGAGGACCGTTTCTCGATCTTCAATAACTCAGGAACCTTTAGTTCTAGAAAGTTGAAATATTCCCCAAAACTAAATGAGGGCTGCTAGAAACCACATTTTTTTCAATAAAATATTTGAAGGGGAAGGGCTGCAAATCAAAAGTCACAAATCAATAGGATCGTTTCTCGGTCTTCAATATCTCAGCACCCTGAACTTCTAGAAAGTTGTTCATGAGAGTTGTATGGGCGACCAAGGAAACGGCACGATTTTTTTCACTGGAATATTTGTAATGGGAGGGCCGTAAATCAATAGTCAAAAATATAGAGGCCCGTTTCTCGGTCTTCAATATCTCAGCACCCTGAACTTCTAGAAAGTTGAAATATTCCCAAAAATTTAATCACGGCCGTAAGAAACCACCAAATTTTTTTCAATAAAATATTTGTAATGGAAGGGCCGTAAATCAATAGTCAATATATAGAGGCCCGTTTCTCGGTTTTCAATATCTCAGCAACCTGAACTTCTAGAAAGTTGAAATGTTCATGAGAGTTGTATGGGTGACCAAGGAAACCGAACAATTTTTTTCACTAAAATATTTGTATGGGAGGGCCGTAAATCAATAGTCAAAAATATAGAGGCCCGTTTCTCGACCTTAAATATCTCAAGAAGCTTTAGCTCTATAAAGTTGAAATATTCCCAAAACTTTAATCACGGCTATAAAAAACCACCAAATTTTTTTCAATAAAATATTTGTAATGGGAGGGCCGTAAATCAATAGTCAAAAATATAGAGGCCCGTTTCTCGACCTTAAATATTTCAAGAACCTTTAGTTCTAGAAAGTTGAAATGTTCCCAAAAATGTAATCACAGCCGTAAGAAACCACCAAATTTGTTTCAATAAAATATTTGTAATGGGAGGGCCGTATATCAATAGTCAAAAATATAGAGGCCCGTTTCTCGGTTTTCAATATCTCAGCACCCTGAACTTCTAGAAATTTGAAATGTTCATGAGAGTGGTATGGGTGTTCAAGGAAACCGCACAATTTTTTTCACTAAAATATTTGTAATGGGAGGGCCGTAAATCAATAGTCAAAAATATAGAGGCCCGTTTCTCGGTTTTCAATATCTCAGCACCCTGAACTTCTAGAAAGTTGAAATGTTCATGAGAGTTGTATGGGTGACCAAGGAAAAGGCACGATTTTTTTCACTGAAATATTTGTAATGGGAGGGCCGTAAATCAATAGTCAAAAATATAGAGGCCCGTTTCTCGACCTTAAATATTTCAAGAACCTTTAGTTCTAGAAAGTTGAAATGTTCCCAAAAATGTAATCACGGCCGTAAGAAACCACCAAATTTTTTTCAATACAATATTTGTAATGGGAGGGCCGAAAATCAATAGTCAAAAATATAGAGGCCCGTTTCTCGGTTTTCAATATCTCAGCACCCTGAACTTCTAGAAAGTTGAAATATTCCCAAAAATTTAATCACGGCCGTAAGAAACCACCAAATTTTTTTCAATAAAATATTTGTAATGGAAGGGCCGTAAATCAATAGTCAAAAATATAGAGGCCCGTTTCTCGGTTTTCAATATCTCAGCAACCTGAACTTCTAGAAAGTTGAAATGTTCATGAGAGTTGTATGGGTGACCAAGGAAACCGCACAATTTTTTTCACTAAAATATTTGTATGGGAGGGCCGTAAATCAATAGTCAAAAATATAGAGGCCCGTTTCTCGACCTTAAATATCTCAAGAAGCTTTAGCTCTATAAAGTTGAAATATTCCCAAAACTTTAATCACGGCTATAAAAAACCACCAAATTTTTTTCAATAAAATATTTGTAATGGGAGGGCCGTAAATCAATAGTCAAAAATATAGAGGCCCGTTTCTCGGTTTTCAATATATCAGCACCCTGAACTTCTAGAAAGTTGAAATGTTCATCAGAGTTGTATGGGCGACCAAGGAAAAGGCACGATTTTTTTCACTGAAATATTTGTAATGGGAGGGCCGTAAATCAATAGTCAAAAATATAGAGGCCCGTTTCTCGGTCTTCAATATCTCAGCACCCTGAACTTCTAGAAAGTTGAAATGTTCATGAGAGTTGTATGGGCGACCAAGGAAACGGCACGATTTTTTTCACCGAAATATTTGTAATGGGAGGGCCGTAAAACAATAGTCAAAAATATAGAGGCCCGTTTCTCGTTCTTCAATATCTCAGCACCCTGAACTTCTAGAAAGTTGAAATATTCCCAAAAATTTAATCACGGCCGTAAGAAACCACCAAATTTTTTTCAATAAAATATTTGTAATGGAAGGGCCGTAAATCAATAGTCAATAATATAGAGGCCCGTTTCTCGGTTTTCAATATCTCAGCACCCTGAACTTCTAGAAAGTTGAAATGTTCATGAGAGTTGTATGGGCGACCAAGGAAACGGCACGATTTTTTTCACTGAAATATTTGTAATGGGAGGGCCGTAAATCAATAGTCAAAAATATAGAGGCCCGTTTCTCGACCTTAAATATTTCAAGAACCTTTAGTTCTAGAAAGTTGAAATGTTCCCAAAAATGTAATCACGGCCGTAAGAAACCACCAAATTTGTTTCAATAAAATATTTGTAATGGGAGGGCCGTATATCAATAGTCAAAAATATAGAGGCCCGTTTCTCGGTTTTCAATATCTCAGCACCCTGAACTTCTAGAAAGTTGAAATGTTCATGAGAGTTGTATGGGTGTTCAAGGAAACCGCACAATTTTTTTCAATAAAATATTTGTAATGGGAGGGCCGTAAATCAATAGTCAAAAATATAGAGGACCGTTTCTCGATCTTCAATATCTCAGGAACCTTTAGTTCTAGAAAGTTGAAATATTCCCCAAAAGTAAATGAGGGCTGCTAGAAACCACATTTTTTTCAATAAAATATTTGAAGGGGAAGGGCTGCAAATCAAAAGTCACAAATCAATAGGATCGTTTCTCGGTCTTCAATATCTCAGCACCCTGAACTTCTAGAAAGTTGTTCATGAGAGTTGTATGGGCGACCAAGGAAACGGCACGATTTTTTTCACTGAAATATTTGTAATGGGAGGGCCGTAAATCAATAGTCAAAAATATAGAGGCCCGTTTCTCGGTCTTCAATATCTCAGCACCCTGAACTTCTAGAAAGTTGAAATATTCCCAAAAATTTAATCACGGCCGTAAGAAACCACCAAATTTTTTTCAATAAAATATTTGTAATGGAAGGGCCGTAAATCAATAGTCAAAAATATAGAGGCCCGTTTCTCGGTTTTCAATATCTCAGCACCCTGAACTTCTAGAAAGTTGAAATGTTAATGAGAGTTGTATGGGCGACCAAGGAAACGGCACAATTTTTTTCACTAAAATATTTGTATGGGAGGGCCGTAAATCAATAGTCAAAAATATAGAGGCCCGTTTCTCGACCTTAAATACCTCAAGAAGCTTTACCTCTATAAAGTTGAAATATTCCCAAAACTTTAATCACGGCTATAAGAAACCACCAAATTTTTTTCAATAAAATATTTGTAATGGGAGGGCCGTAAATCAATAGTCAATAATATAGAGGCCCGTTTCTCGGTTTTCAATATCTCAGCACCCTGAACTTCTAGAAAGTTGAAATATTCCCAAAAATTTAATCACGGCCGTAAGAAACCACCAAATTTTTTTCAATAAAATATTTGTAATGGGAGGGCCGTAAATCAATAGTCAAAAATATAGAGGCCCGTTTCTCGACCTTAAATATTTCAAGAACCTTTAGTTCTAGAAAGTTGAAATGTTCCCAAAAATGTAATCACGGCCGTAAGAAACCACCAAATTTTTTTCAATACAATATTTGTAATGGGAGGGCCGAAAATCAATAGTCAAAAATATAGAGGCCCGTTTCTCGGTTTTCAATATCTCAGCACCCTGAACTTCTAGAAAGTTGAAATATTCCCAAAAATTTAATCACGGCCGTAAGAAACCACCAAATTTTTTTCAATAAAATATTTGTAATGGAAGGGCCGTAAATCAATAGTCAAAAATATAGAGGCCCGTTTCTCGGTTTTCAATATCTCAGCAACCTGAACTTCTAGAAAGTTGAAATGTTCATGAGAGTTGTATGGGTGACCAAGGAAACCGCACAATTTTTTTCACTAAAATATTTGTATGGGAGGGCCGTAAATCAATAGTCAAAAATATAGAGGCCCGTTTCTCGACCTTAAATATCTCAAGAAGCTTTAGCTCTATAAAGTTGAAATATTCCCAAAACTTTAATCACGGCTATAAAAAACCACCAAATTTTTTTCAATAAAATATTTGTAATGGGAGGGCCGTAAATCAATAGTCAAAAATATAGAGGCCCGTTTCTCGGTTTTCAATATATCAGCACCCTGAACTTCTAGAAAGTTGAAATGTTCATCAGAGTTGTATGGGCGACCAAGGAAAAGGCACGATTTTTTTCACTGAAATATTTGTAATGGGAGGGCCGTAAATCAATAGTCAAAAATATAGAGGCCCGTTTCTCGGTCTTCAATATCTCAGCACCCTGAACTTCTAGAAAGTTGAAATGTTCATCAGAGTTGTATGGGCGACCAAGGAAACGGCACGATTTTTTTCACCGAAATATTTGTAATGGGAGGGCCGTAAAACAATAGTCAAAAATATAGAGGCCCGTTTCTCGTTCTTCAATATCTCAGCACCCTGAACTTCTAGAAAGTTGAAATATTCCCAAAAATTTAATCACGGCCGTAAGAAACCACCAAATTTTTTTCAATAAAATATTTGTAATGGAAGGGCCGTAAATCAATAGTCAATAATATAGAGGCCCGTTTCTCGGTTTTCAATATCTCAGCACCCTGAACTTCTAGAAAGTTGAAATGTTCATGAGAGTTGTATGGGCGACCAAGGAAACGGCACGATTTTTTTCACTGAAATATTTGTAATGGGAGGGCCGTAAATCAATAGTCAAAAATATAGAGGCCCGTTTCTCGACCTTAAATATTTCAAGAACCTTTAGTTCTAGAAAGTTGAAATGTTCCCAAAAATGTAATCACGGCCGTAAGAAACCACCAAATTTGTTTCAATAAAATATTTGTAATGGGAGGGCCGTATATCAATAGTCAAAAATATAGAGGCCCGTTTCTCGGTTTTCAATATCTCAGCACCCTGAACTTCTAGAAAGTTGAAATGTTCATGAGAGTTGTATGGGTGTTCAAGGAAACCGCACAATTTTTTTCAATAAAATATTTGTAATGGGAGGGCCGTAAATCAATAGTCAAAAATATAGAGGACCGTTTCTCGATCTTCAATATCTCAGGAACCTTTAGTTCTAGAAAGTTGAAATATTCCCCAAAACTAAATGAGGGCTGCTAGAAACCACATTTTTTTCAATAAAATATTTGAAGGGGAAGGGCTGCAAATCAAAAGTCACAAATCAATAGGATCGTTTCTCGGTCTTCAATATCTCAGCACCCTGAACTTCTAGAAAGTTGTTCATGAGAGTTGTATGGGCGACCAAGGAAACGGCACGATTTTTTTCACTGAAATATTTGTAATGGGAGGGCCGTAAATCAATAGTCAAAAATATAGAGGCCCGTTTCTCGGTCTTCAATATCTCAGCACCCTGAACTTCTAGAAAGTTGAAATATTCCCAAAAATTTAATCACGGCCGTAAGAAACCACCAAATTTTTTTCAATAAAATATTTGTAATGGAAGGGCCGTAAATCAATAGTCAAAAATATAGAGGCCCGTTTCTCGGTTTTCAATATCTCAGCACCCTGAACTTCTAGAAAGTTGAAATGTTAATGAGAGTTGTATGGGCGACCAAGGAAACGGCACAATTTTTTTCACTAAAATATTTGTATGGGAGGGCCGTAAATCAATAGTCAAAAATATAGAGGCCCGTTTCTCGACCTTAAATATCTCAAGAAGCTTTACCTCTATAAAGTTGAAATATTCCCAAAACTTTAATCACGGCTATAAGAAACCACCAAATTTTTTTCAATAAAATATTTGTAATGGGAGGGCCGTAAATCAATAGTCAATAATATAGAGGCCCGTTTCTCGGTTTTCAATATCTCAGCACCCTGAACTTCTAGAAAGTTGAAATGTTCATGAGAGTTGTATGGGCGACCAAGGAAACGGCACGATTTTTTTCACTGAAATATTTGTAATGGGAGGGCCGTAAATCAATAGTCAAAAATATAGAGGCCCGTTTCTCGACCTTAAATATTTCAAGAACCTTTAGTTCTAGAAAGTTGAAATGTTCCCAAAAATGTAATCACGGCCGTAAGAAACCACCAAATTTGTTTCAATAAAATATTTGTAATGGGAGGGCCGTATATCAATAGTCAAAAATATAGAGGCCCGTTTCTCGGTTTTCAATATCTCAGCACCCTAAACTTCTAGAAAGTTGAAATGTTCATGAGAGTTGTATGGGTGTTCAAGGAAACCGCACAATTTTTTTCACTAAAATATTTGTAATGGGAGGGCCGTAAATCAATAGTCAAAAATATAGAGGCCCGTTTCTCGGTTTTCAATATCTCAGCACCGTGAAATTCTAGAAAGTTGAAATGTTCATGAGAGTTGTATGGGTGACCAAGGAAACTGCACAATTTTTTTCACTAAAATATTTGTATGGGAGGGCCGTAAATCAATAGTCAAAAATATAGAGGCCCGTTTCTCGACCTTAAATATCTCAAGAAGCTTTAGCTCTATAAAGTTGGAATATTCCCAAAACTTTAATCACGGCCATAAGAAACCACCAAATTTTTTTCAATACAATATTTGTAATGGGAGGGCCGTAAATCAATAGTCAAAAATATAGAGGCCCGTTTCTCGGTTTTAAATATCTCAGCACCCTGAACTTCTAGAAAGTTGAAATGTTCATGAGAGTTGTATGGGTGTTCAAGGAAACCGCTCAATTTTTTTCACTAAAATATTTGTAATGGAAGGGCCGTAAATCAAAAAGTCAAAAATAGAGAGGCCCGTTTCTCGACCTTCAATATCTCAGGAACCTTTAGTTCTAGAAAGTTGAAATGTTCCCAAAAATGTAATCACGGCCGTAAGAAACCACCAAATTTTTTTCAATAAAATATTTGAAATGGGAGGGCCGTATATCAATAGTCAAAAATATAGAGGCCCGTTTCTCGGTTTTCAATATCTCAGCACCCTGAACTTCTAGAAAGTTGAAATATTCCCAAAAATTTAATCACGGCCGTAAGAAACCACCAAATTTTTTTCAATAAAATATTTGTAATGGAAGGGCCGTAAATCAATAACCTCTATAAAGTTGAAATATTCCCAAAACTTTAATCACGGCTATAAGAAACCACCAAATTTTTTTCAATAAAATATTTGTAATGGGAGGGCCGTAAATCAATAGTCAATAATATAGAGGCCCGTTTCTCGGTTTTCAATATCTCAGCACCCTGAACTTCTAGAAAGTTGAAATGTTCATGAGAGTTGTATGGGCGACCAAGGAAACGGCACGATTTATTTCACTGAAATATTTGTAATGGGAGGGCCGTAAATCAATAGTCAAAAATATAGAGGCCCGTTTCTCGACCTTAAATATTTCAAGAACCTTTAGTTCTAGAAAGTTGAAATGTTCCCAAAAATGTAATCACGGCCGTAAGAAACCACCAAATTTGTTTCAATAAAATATTTGTAATGGGAGGGCCGTATATCAATAGTCAAAAATATAGAGGCCCGTTTCTCGGTTTTCAATATCTCAGCACCCTGAACTTCTAGAAAGTTGAAATGTTCATGAGAGTTGTATGGGTGTTCAAGGAAACCGCACAATTTTTTTCACTAAAATATTTGTAATGGGAGGGCCGTAAATCAATAGTCAAAAATATAGAGGCCCGTTTCTCGGTTTTCAATATCTCAGCACCCTGAACTTCTTGAAATGTTCATGAGAGTTGTATGGGTGTTCAAGGAAACCGCACAATTTTTTTCACTAAAATATTTGTAATGGAAGGGCCGTAAATCAAAAAGTCAAAAATAGAGAGCCCCGTTTCTCGACCTTCAATATCTCAGGAACCTTTAGTTCTAGAAAGTTGAAATATTCCCAAAAAATTTAATCACGGCCGTAAGAAACCACCAAATTTTTTTCAATAAAATATTTGTAATGGGAGGGCCGTAAATCAATAGTCAAAAATATAGAGGACCGTTTCTCGATCTTCAATAACTCAGGAACCTTTAGTTCTAAAAAGTTGAAATATTCCCCAAAACTAAATGAGGGCTGCTAGAAACCACATTTTTTTCAATAAAATATTTGAAGGGGAAGGGCTGCAAATCAAAAGTCACAAATCAATAGGATCGTTTCTCGGTCTTCAATATCTCAGCACCCTGAACTTCTAGAAAGTTGTTCATGAGAGTTGTATGGGCGACCAAGGAAACGGCACGATTTTTTTCACTGGAATATTTGTAATGGGAGGGCCGTAAATCAATAGTCAAAAATATAGAGGCCCGTTTCTCGGTCTTCAATATCTCAGCACCCTGAACTTCTAGAAAGTTGAAATATTCCCAAAAATTTAATCACGGCCGTAAGAAACCACCAAATTTTTTTCAATAAAATATTTGTAATGGAAGGGCCGTAAATCAATAGTCAATATATAGAGGCCCGTTTCTCGGTTTTCAATATCTCAGCAACCTGAACTTCTAGAAAGTTGAAATGTTCATGAGAGTTGTATGGGTGACCAAGGAAACCGCACATTTTTTTTCACTAAAATATTTGTATGGGAGGGCCGTAAATCAATAGTCAAAAATATAGAGGCCCGTTTCTCGGTTTTCAATATCCCAGCACCCTGAACTTCTAGAAAGTTGAAATATTCCCAAAAATTTAATCACGGCCGTAAGAAACCACCAAATTTTTTTCAATAAAATATTTGTAATGGAAGGGCCGTAAATCAATAACCTCTATAAAGTTGAAATATTCCCAAAACTTTAATCACGGCTATAAGAAACCACCAAATTTTTTTCAATAAAATATTTGTAATGGGAGGGCCGTAAATCAATAGTCAATAATATAGAGGCCCGTTTCTCGGTTTTCAATATCTCAGCACCCTGAACTTCTAGAAAGTTGAAATGTTCATGAGAGTTGTATGGGCGACCAAGGAAACGGCACGATTTATTTCACTGAAATATTTGTAATGGGAGGGCCGTAAATCAATAGTCAAAAATATAGAGGCCCGTTTCTCGACCTTAAATATTTCAAGAACCTTTAGTTCTAGAAAGTTGAAATGTTCCCAAAAATGTAATCACGGCCGTAAGAAACCACCAAATTTGTTTCAATAAAATATTTGTAATGGGAGGGCCGTATATCAATAGTCAAAAATATAGAGGCCCGTTTCTCGGTTTTCAATATCTCAGCACCCTGAACTTCTAGAAAGTTGAAATGTTCATGAGAGTTGTATGGGTGTTCAAGGAAACCGCACAATTTTTTTCACTAAAATATTTGTAATGGGAGGGCCGTAAATCAATAGTCAAAAATATAGAGGCCCGTTTCTCGGTTTTCAATATCTCAGCACCCTGAACTTCTTGAAATGTTCATGAGAGTTGTATGGGTGTTCAAGGAAACCGCACAATTTTTTTCACTAAAATATTTGTAATGGAAGGGCCGTAAATCAAAAAGTCAAAAATAGAGAGCCCCGTTTCTCGACCTTCAATATCTCAGGAACCTTTAGTTCTAGAAAGTTGAAATATTCCCAAAAAATTTAATCACGGCCGTAAGAAACCACCAAATTTTTTTCAATAAAATATTTGTAATGGGAGGGCCGTAAATCAATAGTCAAAAATATAGAGGACCGTTTCTCGATCTTCAATAACTCAGGAACCTTTAGTTCTAAAAAGTTGAAATATTCCCCAAAACTAAATGAGGGCTGCTAGAAACCACATTTTTTTCAATAAAATATTTGAAGGGGAAGGGCTGCAAATCAAAAGTCACAAATCAATAGGATCGTTTCTCGGTCTTCAATATCTCAGCACCCTGAACTTCTAGAAAGTTGTTCATGAGAGTTGTATGGGCGACCAAGGAAACGGCACGATTTTTTTCACTGGAATATTTGTAATGGGAGGGCCGTAAATCAATAGTCAAAAATATAGAGGCCCGTTTCTCGGTCTTCAATATCTCAGCACCCTGAACTTCTAGAAAGTTGAAATATTCCCAAAAATTTAATCACGGCCGTAAGAAACCACCAAATTTTTTTCAATAAAATATTTGTAATGGAAGGGCCGTAAATCAATAGTCAATATATAGAGGCCCGTTTCTCGGTTTTCAATATCTCAGCAACCTGAACTTCTAGAAAGTTGAAATGTTCATGAGAGTTGTATGGGTGACCAAGGAAACCGAACAATTTTTTTCACTAAAATATTTGTATGGGAGGGCCGTAAATCAATAGTCAAAAATATAGAGGCCCGTTTCTCGACCTTAAATATCTCAAGAAGCTTTAGCTCTATAAAGTTGAAATATTCCCAAAACTTTAATCACGGCTATAAAAAACCACCAAATTTTTTTCAATAAAATATTTGTAATGGGAGGGCCGTAAATCAATAGTCAAAAATATAGAGGCCCGTTTCTCGACCTTAAATATTTCAAGAACCTTTAGTTCTAGAAAGTTGAAATGTTCCCAAAAATGTAATCACAGCCGTAAGAAACCACCAAATTTGTTTCAATAAAATATTTGTAATGGGAGGGCCGTATATCAATAGTCAAAAATATAGAGGCCCGTTTCTCGGTTTTCAATATCTCAGCACCCTGAACTTCTAGAAATTTGAAATGTTCATGAGAGTGGTATGGGTGTTCAAGGAAACCGCACAATTTTTTTCACTAAAATATTTGTAATGGGAGGGCCGTAAATCAATAGTCAAAAATATAGAGGCCCGTTTCTCGGTTTTCAATATCTCAGCACCCTGAACTTCTAGAAAGTTGAAATGTTCATGAGAGTTGTATGGGTGACCAAGGAAAAGGCACGATTTTTTTCACTGAAATATTTGTAATGGGAGGGCCGTAAATCAATAGTCAAAAATATAGAGGCCCGTTTCTCGACCTTAAATATTTCAAGAACCTTTAGTTCTAGAAAGTTGAAATGTTCCCAAAAATGTAATCACGGCCGTAAGAAACCACCAAATTTTTTTCAATACAATATTTGTAATGGGAGGGCCGAAAATCAATAGTCAAAAATATAGAGGCCCGTTTCTCGGTTTTCAATATCAGCACCCTGAACTTCTAGAAAGTTGAAATATTCCCAAAAATTTAATCACGGCCGTAAGAAACCACCAAATTTTTTTCAATAAAATATTTGTAATGGAAGGGCCGTAAATCAATAGTCAAAAATATAGAGGCCCGTTTCTCGGTTTTCAATATCTCAGCAACCTGAACTTCTAGAAAGTTGAAATGTTCATGAGAGTTGTATGGGTGACCAAGGAAACCGCACAATTTTTTTCACTAAAATATTTGTATGGGAGGGCCGTAAATCAATAGTCAAAAATATAGAGGCCCGTTTCTCGACCTTAAATATCTCAAGAAGCTTTAGCTCTATAAAGTTGAAATATTCCCAAAACTTTAATCACGGCTATAAAAAACCACCAAATTTTTTTCAATAAAATATTTGTAATGGGAGGGCCGTAAATGAACTTCTAGAAAGTTGAAATGTTCATGAGAGTTGTATGGGTGACCAAGGAAACCGCACAATTTTTTTCACTAAAATATTTGTATGGGAGGGCCGTAAATCAATAGTCAAAAATATAGAGGCCCGTTTCTCGGTTTTCAATATCTCAGCACCCTGAACTTCTAGAAAGTTGAAATGTTCATGAGAGTTGTATGGGTGTTCAAGGAAACCGCACAATTTTTTTCACTAAAATATTTGTAATGGGAGGGCCGAAAATCAATAGTCAAAAATATAGAGGCCCGTTTCTCGGTTTTCAATATCAGCACCCTGAACTTCTAGAAAGTTGAAATATTCCCAAAAATTTAATCACGGCCGTAAGAAACCACCAAATTTTTTTCAATAAAATATTTGTAATGGAAGGGCCGTAAATCAATAGTCAAAAATATAGAGGCCCGTTTCTCGGTTTTCAATATCTCAGCAACCTGAACTTCTAGAAAGTTGAAATGTTCATGAGAGTTGTATGGGTGACCAAGGAAACCGCACAATTTTTTTCACTAAAATATTTGTATGGGAGGGCCGTAAATCAATAGTCAAAAATATAGAGGCCCGTTTCTCGACCTTAAATATCTCAAGAAGCTTTAGCTCTATAAAGTTGAAATATTCCCAAAACTTTAATCACGGCTATAAAAAACCACCAAATTTTTTTCAATAAAATATTTGTAATGGGAGGGCCGTAAATCAATAGTCAAAAATATAGAGGCCCGTTTCTCGGTTTTCAATATATCAGCACCCTGAACTTCTAGAAAGTTGAAATGTTCATGAGAGTTGTATGGGTGACCAAGGAAAAGGCACGATTTTTTTCACTGAAATATTTGTAATGGGAGGGCCGTAAATCAATAGTCAAAAATATAGAGGCCCGTTTCTCGACCTTAAATATTTCAAGAACCTTTAGTTCTAGAAAGTTGAAATGTTCCCAAAAATGTAATCACGGCCGTAAGAAACCACCAAATTTGTTTCAATAAATATTTGTAATGGGAGGGCCGTATATCAATAGTCAAAAATATAGAGGCCCGTTTCTCGGTTTTCAATATCTCAGCACCCTGAACTTCTAGAAAGTTGAAATGTTCATGAGAGTTGTATGGGTGTTCAAGGAAACCGCACAATTTTTTTCACTAAAATATTTGTAATGGGAGGGCCGTAAATCAATAGTCAAAAATATAGAGGCCCGTTTCTCGGTTTTCAATATCTCAGCACCGTGAACTTCTAGAAAGTTGAAATGTTCATGAGAGTTGTATGGGTGACCAAGGAAACTGCACAATTTTTTTCACTAAAATATTTGTATGGGAGGGCCGTAAATCAATAGTCAAAAATATAGAGGCCCGTTTCTCGACCTTAAATATCTCAAGAAGCTTTAGCTCTATAAAGTTGGAATATTCCCAAAACTTTAATCACGGCCATAAAAAACCACCAAATTTTTTTCAATACAATATTTGTAATGGGAGGGCCGTAAATCAATAGTCAAAAATATAGAGGCCCGTTTCTCGGTTTTAAATATCTCAGCACCCTGAACTTCTAGAAAGTTGAAATGTTCATGAGTTGTATGGGTGTTCAAGGAAACCGCACAATTTTTTTCACTAAAATATTTGTAATGGAAGGGCCGTAAATCAAAAAGTCAAAAATAGAGAGGCCCGTTTCTCGACCTTCAATATCTCAGGAACCTTTAGTTCTAGAAAGTTGAAATATTCCCAAAAATTGAATCACGGCCGTAAGAAACCACCAAATTTTTTTCAATAAAATATTTGTAATGGGAGGGCCGTAAATCAATAGTCAAAAATATAGAGGACCGTTTCTCGATCTTCAACATCTCAGGAACCTTTAGCTCTAGAAAGTTGAAGTATTCCCCAAAACTAAATGAGGGCTGCTAGAAACCACATTTTTTTCAATAAAATATTTGAAGGGGAAGGGCTGCAAATCAAAAGTCACAATCAATAGGCCCGTTTCTCGGTCTTCAATATCTCAGCACCCTGAACTTCTAGAAAGTTGAAATGTTCATGAGAGTTGTATGGGTGTTCAAGGAAACCGCACAATTTTTTTCACTAAAATATTTGTAATGGGAGGGCCGTAAATCAAAAAGTCAAAAATATAGAGGCCCGTTTCTCGACCTTAAATATCTCAAGAAGCTTTAGCTCTATAAAGTTGAAATATTCCCAAAACTTTAATCATGGCCATAAGAAACCACCAAATTTTTTTCAATACAATATTTGTAATGGGAGGGCCGTAAATCAATAGTCAAAAATATAGAGGCCCGTTTCTCGGTTTTCAATATCTCAGCACCCTGAACTTCTAGAAAGTTGAAATGTTCATGAGAGTTGTATGGGTGTTCAAGCAAACCGCACAATTTTTTTCACTAAAATATTTGTAATGGGAGGGCCGTAAATCAATAGTCAAAAATATAGAGGCCCGTTTCTCGGTTTTCAATATCTCAGCACCCTGAACTTCTAGAAAGTTGAAATGTTCATGAGAGTTGTATGGGTGTTCAAGGAAACCGCACAATTTTTTTCACTAAAATATTTGTAATGGGAGGGCCGTAAATCAAAAAGTCAAAAATAGAGAGGCCCGTTTCTCGACCTTATATATCTCAAGAACCTTTAGTTCTAGAAAGTTGAAATATTCCCAAAAATTTAATCACGGCCGTAAGAAACCACCAAATTTTTTTCACTAAAATATTTGTAATGGAAGGGCCGTATATCAATAGTCAAAAATATAGAGGCCCGTTTCTCGGTTTTCAATCTCTCAGCACCCTGAACTTCTAGAAAGTTGAAATGTTCATGAGAGTTGTATGGGTGACCAAGGAAACCGCACAATTTTTTTCACTAAAATATTTGTATGGGAGGGCCGTAAATCAATAGTCAAAAGTATAGAGGCCCGTTTCTCGACCTTAAATATCTCAAGAACCTTAAGCTCTATAAAGTTGAAATATTCCCAAAAATTTAATCACGGCCGTAAGAAACCACCAAATTTTTTTCAATAAAATATTTGTAATGGAAGGGCCGTAAATCAATAGTCAAAAATATAGAGGCCCGTTTCTCGGTTTTCAATCTCTCAGCACCCTGAACTTCTAGAAAGTTGAAATGTTCATGAGAGTTGTATGGGCGACCGAGGAAACGGCACGATTTTTTTCACTGAAATATTTGTAATGGGAGGGCCATAAATCAATAGTCAAAAATATAGAGGCCCGTTTCTCGACCTTAAATATCTCAAGAACCTTTAGTTCTAGAAAGTTGAAATGTTCCCAAAAATTTAATCACGGCCGTAAGAAACCACCAAATTTTTTTCAATAAAATATTTGTAATGGGAGGGCCGTATATCAATAGTCAAAAATATAGAGGCCCGTTTCTCGGTTTTCAATATCTCAGCACCCTGAACTTCTAGAAAGTTGAAATGTTCATGAGAGTTGTATGGGTGTTCAAGGAAACCGCACAATTTTTTCACTAAAATATTTGTAATGGAAGGGCCGTAAATCAAAAAGTCAAAAATAGAGAGGCCCGTTTCTCGACCTTCAATATCTCAGGAACCTTTATTTCTAGAATGTTGAAATGTTCCCAAAAATGTAATCACGGCCGTAAGAAACCACCAAATTTTTTTCAATAAAATATTTGTAATGGGAGGGCCGTATTTCAATAGTCAAAAATATAGAGGCCCGTTTCTCGGTTTTCAATATCTCAGCACCCTGAACTTCTAGAAAGTTGAAATGTTCATGAGAGTTGTATGGGTGTTCAAGCAAACCGCACAATTTTTTTCACTAAAATATTTGTAATGGGAGGGCCGTAAATCAATAGTCAAAAATATAGAGGCCCGTTTCTCGGTTTTCAATATCTCAGCACCCTGAACTTCTAGAAAGTTGAAATGTTCACGAGAGTTGTATGGGTGTTCAAGGAAACCGCACAATTTTTTTCACTAAAATATTTGTAATGGAAGGGCCGTAAATCAAAAAGTCAAAAATAGTGAGGCCCGTTTCTCGACCTTCAATATCTCAGGAACCTTTAGTTTTAGAAAGTTGAAATATTCCCAAAAATTTAATCACGGCCGTAAGAAACCATCAAATTTTTTTCAATAAAATATTTGTAATGGGAGGGCCGTAAATCAATAGTCAAAAATATAGAGGACCGTTTCTCGATCTTCAATATCTCAGGAACCTTTAGTTCTAGAAAGTTGAAATATTCCCCGACCTTCAATATCTCAGGAACCTTTATTTCTAGAATGTTGAAATGTTCCCAAAAATGTAATCACGGCCGTAAGAAACCACCAAATTTTTTTCAATAAAATATTTGTAATGGGAGGGCCGTATATCAATAGTCAAAAATATAGAGGCCCGTTTCTCGGTTTTCAATATCTCAGCACTCTGAACTTCTAGAAAGTTGAACAAATGTTCATGAGAGTTGTATGGGTGTTCAAGGAAACCGCACAATTTTGTTCACTTAAATATTTGTAATGGAAGGGCCGTAAATCAAAAAGTCAAAAATAGAGAGGCCCGTTTCTCGACCTTATATATCTCAAGAACCTTTAGTTCTATAAAGTTAAAATATTCCCAAAACTTTAATCATGGCCATAAGAAACCACCAAATTTTTTTCAATACAATATTTGTAATGGGAGGGCCGTAAATCAATAGTCAAAAATATAGAGGCCCGTTTCTCGGTTTTCAATATCTCAGCACCCTGAACTTCTGAAAAGTTGAAATGTTCATGAGAGTTGTATGGGCGACCAAGGAAACGACACGATTTTTTTCACTGAAATATTTGTAATGGGAGGGCCGTAAATCAATAGTCAAAAATATAGAGGCCCGTTTCTCGGTTTTCAATATCTCAGCACCCTGAACTTCTAGAAAGTTGAAATGTTCATGAGAGTTGTATGGGTGTTCAAGGAAACCGCACAATTTTTTTCACTAAAATATTTGTAATGGAAGGGCCGTAAATCAAAAAGTCAAAAATAGAGAGGCCCGTTTCTCGACCTTCAATATCTCAGGAACCTTTAGTTCTAGAAAGTTGAAATGTTCCCAAAAATGTAATCACGGCCGTAAGAAACCACCAAAATTTTTTCAATAAAATATTTGTAATGGGAGGGCCGTATATCAATAGTCAAAAATATAGAGGCCCGTTTCTCGGTTTTCAATATCTCAGCACCCTGAACTTCTAGAAAGTTGAAATGTTCATGAGAGTTGTATGGGCGACCAAGGAAACGGCACGATTTTTTTCACTGAAATATTTGTAATGGAAGGGCCGTAAATCAAAAAGTCAAAAATAGAGAGGCCCGTTTCTCGACCTTCAATATCTCAGGAACCTTTAGTTCTAGAAAGTTGAAATATTCCCAAAAATTTAATCACGGCCGTAAGAAACCACCAAATTTTTTTCAATAAAATATTTGTAATGGGAGGGCCGTAAATCAATAGTCAAAAATATAGAGGACCGTTTCTCGATCTTCAACATCTCAGGAACCTTTAGCTCTAGAAAGTTGAAGTATTCCCCAAAACTAAATGAGGGCTGCTAGAAACCACATTTTTTTCAATAAAATATTTGAAGGGGAAGGGCTGCAAATCAAAAGTCACAATCAATAGGCCCGTTTCTCGGTCTTCAATATCTCAGCACCCTGAACTTCTAGAAAGTTGAAATGTTCATGAGAGTTGTATGGGTGTTCAAGGAAACCGCACAATTTTTTTCACTAAAATATTTGTAATGGGAGGGCCGTAAATCAAAAAGTCAAAAATATAGAGGCCCGTTTCTCGACCTTAAATATCTCAAGAAGCTTTAGCTCTATAAAGTTGAAATATTCCCAAAACTTTAATCATGGCCATAAGAAACCACCAAATTTTTTTCAATACAATATTTGTAATGGGAGGGCCGTAAATCAATAGTCAAAAATATAGAGGCCCGTTTCTCGGTTTTCAATATCTCAGCACCCTGAACTTCTAGAAAGTTGAAATGTTCATGAGAGTTGTATGGGTGTTCAAGCAAACCGCACAATTTTTTTCACTAAAATATTTGTAATGGGAGGGCCGTAAATCAATAGTCAAAAATATAGAGGCCCGTTTCTCGGTTTTCAATATCTCAGCACCCTGAACTTCTAGAAAGTTGAAATGTTCATGAGAGTTGTATGGGTGTTCAAGGAAACCGCACAATTTTTTTCACTAAAATATTTGTAATGGGAGGGCCGTAAATCAAAAAGTCAAAAATAGAGAGGCCCGTGTCTCGACCTTATATATCTCAAGAACCTTTAGTTCTAGAAAGTTGAAATATTCCCAAAAATTTAATCACGGCCGTAAGAAACCACCAAATTTTTTTCACTAAAATATTTGTAATGGAAGGGCCGTATATCAATAGTCAAAAATATAGAGGCCCGTTTCTCGGTTTTCAATCTCTCAGCACCCTGAACTTCTAGAAAGTTGAAATGTTCATGAGAGTTGTATGGGTGACCAAGGAAACCGCACAATTTTTTTCACTAAAATATTTGTATGGGAGGGCCGTAAATCAATAGTCAAAAGTATAGAGGCCCGTTTCTCGACCTTAAATATCTCAAGAACCTTAAGCTCTATAAAGTTGAAATATTCCCAAAAATTTAATCACGGCCGTAAGAAACCACCAAATTTTTTTCAATAAAATATTTGTAATGGAAGGGCCGTAAATCAATAGTCAAAAATATAGAGGCCCGTTTCTCGGTTTTCAATCTCTCAGCACCCTGAACTTCTAGAAAGTTGAAATGCTCATGAGAGTTGTATGGGCGACCGAGGAAACGGCACGATTTTTTTCACTGAAATATTTGTAATGGGAGGGCCATAAATCAATAGTCAAAAATATAGAGGCCCGTTTCTCGACCTTAAATATCTCAAGAACCTTTAGTTCTAGAAAGTTGAAATGTTCCCAAAAATGTAATCACGGCCGTAAGAAACCACCAAATTTTTTTCAATAAAATATTTGTAATGGGAGGGCCGTATATCAATAGTCAAAAATATAGAGGCCCGTTTCTCGGTTTTCAATATCTCAGCACCCTGAACTTCTAGAAAGTTGAAATGTTCATGAGAGTTGTATGGGTGTTCAAGGAAACCGCACAATTTTTTCACTAAAATATTTGTAATGGAAGGGCCGTAAATCAAAAAGTCAAAAATAGAGAGGCCCGTTTCTCGACCTTCAATATCTCAGGAACCTTTATTTCTAGAATGTTGAAATGTTCCCAAAAATGTAATCACGGCCGTAAGAAACCACCAAATTTTTTTCAATAAAATATTTGTAATGGGAGGGCCGTATATCAATAGTCAAAAATATAGATGCCCGTTTCTCGGTTTTCAATATCTCAGCACCCTGAACTTCTAGAAAGTTGAAATGTTCATGAGAGTTGTATGGGTGTTCAAGCAAACCGCACAATTTTTTTCACTAAAATATTTGTAATGGGAGGGCCGTAAATCAATAGTCAAAAATATAGAGGCCCGTTTCTCGGTTTTCAATATCTCAGCACCCTGAACTTCTAGAAAGTTGAAATGTTCACGAGAGTTGTATGGGTGTTCAAGGAAACCGCACAATTTTTTTCACTAAAATATTTGTAATGGAAGGGCCGTAAATCAAAAAGTCAAAAATAGTGAGGCCCGTTTCTCGACCTTCAATATCTCAGGAACCTTTAGTTCTAGAAAGTTGAAATATTCCCAAAAATTTAATCACGGCCGTAAGAAACCATCAAATTTTTTTCAATAAAATATTTGTAATGGGAGGGCCGTAAATCAATAGTCAAAAATATAGAGGACCGTTTCTCGATCTTCAATATCTCAGGAACCTTTAGTTCTAGAAAGTTGAAATATTCCCCGACCTTCAATATCTCAGGAACCTTTATTTCTAGAATGTTGAAATGTTCCCAAAAATGTAATCACGGCCGTAAGAAACCACCAAATTTTTTTCAATAAAATATTTGTAATGGGAGGGCCGTATATCAATAGTCAAAAATATAGAGGCCCGTTTCTCGGTTTTCAATATCTCCGCACCCTGAACTTCTAGAAAGTTGAACAAATGTTCATGAGAGTTGTATGGGTGTTCAAGGAAACCGCACAATTTTGTTCACTTAAATATTTGTAATGGAAGGGCCGTAAATCAAAAAGTCAAAAATAGAGAGGCCCGTTTCTCGACCTTATATATCTCAAGAACCTTTAGTTCTATAAAGTTGAAATATTCCCAAAACTTTAATCATGGCCATAAGAAACCACCAAATTTTTTTCAATACAATATTTGTAATGGGAGGGCCGTATATCAATAGTCAAAAATATAGAGGCCCGTTTCTCGGTTTTCAATATCTCAGCACCCTGAACTTCTGAAAAGTTGAAATGTTCATGAGAGTTGTATGGGCGACCAAGGAAACGACACGATTTTTTTCACTGAAATATTTGTAATGGGAGGGCCGTAAATCAATAGTCAAAAATATAGAGGCCCGTTTCTCGGTTTTCAATATCTCAGCACCCTGAACTTCTAGAAAGTTGAAATGTTCATGAGAGTTGTATGGGTGTTCAAGGAAACCGCACAATTTTTTTCACTAAAATATTTGTAATGGAAGGGCCGTAAATCAAAAAGTCAAAAATAGAGAGGCCCGTTTCTCGACCTTCAATATCTCAGGAACCTTTAGTTCTAGAAAGTTGAAATGTTCCCAAAAATGTAATCACGGCCGTAAGAAACCACCAAAATTTTTTCAATAAAATATTTGTAATGGGAGGGCCGTATATCAATAGTCAAAAATATAGAGGCCCGTTTCTCGGTTTTCAATATCTCAGCACCCTGAACTTCTAGAAAGTTGAAATGTTCATGAGAGTTGTATGGGCGACCAAGGAAACGGCACGATTTTTTTCACTGAAATATTTGTAATGGAAGGGCCGTAAATCAAAAAGTCAAAAATAGAGAGGCCCGTTTCTCGACCTTCAATATCTCAGGAACCTTTAGTTCTAGAAAGTTGAAATATTCCCAAAAATTTAATCACGGCCGTAAGAAACCACCAAATTTTTTTCAATAAAATATTTGTAATGGGAGGGCCGTAAATCAATAGTCAAAAATATAGAGGACCGTTTCTCGATCTTCAACATCTCAGGAACCTTTAGCTCTAGAAAGTTGAAGTATTCCCCAAAACTAAATGAGGGCTGCTAGAAACCACATTTTTTTCAATAAAATATTTGAAGGGGAAGGGCTGCAAATCAAAAGTCACAATCAATAGGCCCGTTTCTCGGTCTTCAATATCTCAGCACCCTGAACTTCTAGAAAGTTGAAATGTTCATGAGAGTTGTATGGGTGTTCAAGGAACCCGCACAATTTTTTTCACTAAAATATTTGTAATGGGAGGGCCGTAAATCAAAAAGTCAAAAATATAGAGGCCCGTTTCTCGACCTTAAATATTTCAAGAACCTTTAGTTCTAGAAAGTTGAAATGTTCCCAAAAATGTAATCACGGCCGTAAGAAACCACCAAATTTTTTTCAATAAAATATTTGTAATAAAAATATATGTAATGTATTGTATACGGCCCGTATATCAATAGTCAAAAATATAGAGGCCCGTTTCTCGGTTTTCAATATCTCAGCACCTTGAACTTCTAGAAAGTTGAAATGTTCATGAGAGTTGTATGGGTGTTCAAGGAAACCGCACAATTTTTTTCACTAAAATATTTGTAATGGGAGGGCCGTAAATCAATAGTCAAAAATATAGAGGCCCGTTTCTCGGTTTTCAATATCTCAGCACCCTGAACTTCTAGAAAGTTGAAATGTTCATGAGAGTTGTATGGGTGACCAAGGAAACTGCACAATTTGTTTCACTAAAATATTTGTATGGGAGGGCCGTAAATCAATAGTCTAAAATATAGAGGCCCGTTTCTCGACCTTAAATATCTCAAGAAGCTTTAGCTCTATAAAGTTGAAATATTCCCAAAACTTTAATCACGGCCATAAGAAACCACCAAATTTTTTTCAATACAATATTTGTAATGGGAGGGCCGTAAATCAATAGTCAAAAATATAGAGGCCCGTTTCTCGGTTTTCAATATCTCAGCACCCTGAACTTCTAGAAAGTTGAAATGTTCATGAGAGTTGTATGGGTGTTCAAGCAAACCGCACAATTTTTTCACTAAAATATTTGTAATGGGAGGGCCGTAAATCAATAGTCAAAAATATAGAGGCCCGTTTCTCGGTTTTCAATATCAGCACCCTGAACTTCTAGAAAGTTGAAATGTTCATGAGAGTTGTATGGGTGTTCAAGCAAACCGCACAATTTTTTTCACTAAAATATTTGTAATGGGAGGGCCGTTAATCAATAGTCAAAAATATAGAGGCCCGTTTCTCGGTTTTCAATATCAGCACCCTGAACTTCTAGAAAGTTGAAATGTTCATGAGAGTTGTATGGGTGTTCAAGGAAACCGCACAATTTTTTTCACTAAAATATTTGTAATGGAAGGGCCGTAAATCAAAAAGTCAAAAATAGAGAGGCCCGTTTCTCGACCTTCAATATCTCAGGAACCTTTAGTTCTAGAAAGTTGAAATGTTCCCAAAAATGTAATCACGGCCGTAAGAAACCACCAAATTTTTTTCAATAAAATATTTGAAATGGGAGGGCCGTATATCAATAGTCAAAAATATAGAGGTCCGTTTCTCGGTTTTCAATATCTCAGCACCCTGAACTTCTAGAAAGTTGAAATGTTCATGAGAGTTGTATGGGTGTTCAAGGAAAGCGCACAATTTTTTTCACTAAAATATTTGTAATGGAAGGGCCGTAAATCAAAAAGTCAAAAATAGAGGCCCGTTTCTCGACCTTCAATATCTCAGGAACCTTTAGTTCTAGAAAGTTGAAATATTCCCAAAAATTTAATCACGGCCGTAAGAAACCACCAAATTTTTTTCAATAAAATATTTGTAATGGGAGGGCCGTAAATCAATAGTCAAAAATATAGAGGCCCGTTTCTCAGTCTTCAATATCTCAGCACCCTGAACTTCTAGAAAGTTGAAATATTCCCAAAAATTTAATCACGGCCGTAAGAAACCACCAAATTTTTTTCAATAAAATATTTGTAATGGAAGGGCCGTAAATC
Source organism: Platycheirus albimanus (assembly GCA_916050605.2). Lineage (NCBI taxonomy): Eukaryota > Metazoa > Arthropoda > Insecta > Diptera > Syrphidae > Platycheirus > Platycheirus albimanus. The sequence goes on along the minus strand of OU696696.1, from coordinate 262,866,315 downwards.
AATAGTCAAAAATATAGAGGCCCGTTTCTCGGTTTTCAATATCTCAGCACCCTGAACTTCTAGAAAGTTGAAATGTTCATGAGAGTTGTATGGGTGACCAAGGAAACCGCACAATTTTTTTCACTAAAATATTTGTATGGGAGGGCCGTAAATCAATAGTCAAAAATATAGAGGCCCGTTTCTCGACCTTAAATATCTCAAGAAGCTTTAGCTCTATAAAGTTGAAATATTCCCAAAACTTTAATCACGGCTATAAGAAACCACCAAATTTTTTTCAATAAAATATTTGTAATGGGAGGGCCGTAAAACAATAGTCAATAATATAGAGGCCCGTTTCTCGGTTTTCAATATCTCAGCACCCTGAACTTCTAGAAAGTTGAAATGTTCATGAGAGTTGTATGGGCGACCAAGGAAACGGCACGATTTTTTTCACTGAAATATTTGTAATGGGCGGGCCGTAAATCAATAGTCAAAAATATAGAGGCCCGTTTCTCGACCTTAAATATCTCAAGAACCTTTAGTTCTAGAAAGTTGAAATGTTCCCAAAACGGCCGTAAGAAACCACCAAATTTTTTTCAATAAAATATTTGAAATGGGAGGGCCGTATATCAATAGTCAAAAATATAGAGGTCCGTTTCTCGGTTTTCAATATCTCAGCACCCTGAACTTCTAGAAAGTTGAAATGTTCATGAGAGTTGTATGGGTGTTCAAGGAAACCGCACAATTTTTTTCACTAAAATATTTGTAATGGAAGGGCCGTAAATCAAAAAGTCAAAAATAGAGGCCCGTTTCTCGACCTTCAATATCTCAGGAACCTTTAGTTCTAGAAAGTTGAAATATTCCCAAAAATTTAATCACGGCCGTAAGAAACCACCAAATTTTTTTCAATCAAATATTTGTAATGGGAGGGCCGTAAATCAATAGTCAAAAATATAGAGGCCCGTTTCTCAATCTTCAATATCTCAGCACCCTGAACTTCTAGAAAGTTGAAATATTCCCAAAAATTTAATCACGGCCGTAAGAAACCACCAAATTTTTTTCAATAAAATATTTGTAATGGGAGGGCCGTATATCAATAGTCAAAAATATAGAGGCCCGTTTCTCGGTTTTCAATATCTCAGCACCCTGAACTTCTAGAAAGTTGAAATGTTCATGAGAGTTGTATGGGCGACCAAGGAAACGGCACGATTTTTTTCACTGAAATATTTTTAATGGGAGGGCCGTAAATCAATAGTCAAAAATATAGAGGCCCGTTTCTCGACCTTAAATATCTCAAGAACCTTTAGTTCTAGAAAGTTGAAATGATCCCAAAAATGTAATCACGGCCGTAAGAAACCACCAAATTTTTTTCAATAAAATATTTGTAATGGGAGGGCCGTATATCAATAGTCAAAAATATAGAGGCCCGTTTCTCGGTTTTCAATATCTCAGCACCCTGAACTTCTAGAAAGTTGAAATGTTCATGAGAGTTGTATGGGTGTTCAAGGAAACCGCACAATTTTTTTCACTAAAATATTTGTAATGGAAGGGCCGTAAATCAAAAAGTCAAAAATAGAGAGGCCCGTTTCTCGACCTTCAATATCTCAGGAACCTTTAGTTCTAGAAAGTTGAAATGTTCCCAAAAATGTAATCACGGCCGTAAGAAACCACCAAATTTTTTTCAATAAAATATTTGTAATGGGAGGGCCGTATATCAATAGTCAAAAATATAGAGGCCCGTTTCTCGGTTTTCAATATCTCAGCACCCTGAACTTCTAGAAAGTTGAAATATTCATGAGAGTTGTATGGGTGTTCAAGGAAACCGCACAATTTTTTTCACTAAAATATTTGTAATGGAAGGGCCGTAAATCAAAAAGTCAAAAATAGAGAGGCCCGTTTCTCGACCTTCAATATCTCAGGAACCTTTAGTTCTAGAAAGTTGAAATATTCCCAAAAATTTAATCACGGCCGTTTTCAATAAAATATTTGTAATGGGAGGGCCGTAAATCAATAGTCAAAAATATAGAGGCCCGTTTCTCGGTCTTCAATATCTCAGCACCCTGAACTTCTAGAAAGTTGAAATGTTCATCAGAGTTGTATGGGCGACCAAGGAAACGGCACGATTTTTTTCACCGAAATATTTGTAATGGGAGGGCCGTAAAACAATAGTCAAAAATATATAGGCCCGTTTCTCGTTCTTCAATATCTCAGCACCCTGAACTTCTAGAAAGTTGAAATATTCCCAAAAATTTAATCACGGCCGTAAGAAACCACCAAATTTTTTTCAATAAAATATTTGTAATGGAAGGGCCGTAAATCAATAGTCAATAATATAGAGGCCCGTTTCTCGGTTTTCAATATCTCAGCACCCTGAACTTCTAGAAAGTTGAAATGTTCATGAGAGTTGTATGGGCGACCAAGGAAACGGCACGATTTTTTTCACTGAAATATTTGTAATGGGAGGGCCGTAAATCAATAGTCAAAAATATAGAGGCCCGTTTCTCGACCTTAAATATTTCAAGAACCTTTAGTTCTAGAAAGTTGAAATGTTCCCAAAAATGTAATCACGGCCGTAAGAAACCACCAAATTTGTTTCAATAAAATATTTGTAATGGGAGGGCCATATATCAATAGTCAAAAATATAGAGGCCCGTTTCTCGGTTTTCAATATCTCAGCACCCTGAACTTCTAGAAAGTTGAAATGTTCATGAGAGTTGTATGGGTGTTCAAGGAAACCGCACAATTTTTTTCAATAAAATATTTGTAATGGGAGGGCCGTAAATCAATAGTCAAAAATATAGAGGACCGTTTCTCGATCTTCAATATCTCAGGAACCTTTAGTTCTAGAAAGTTGAAATATTCCCCAAAACTAAATGAGGGCTGCTAGAAACCACATTTTTTTCAATAAAATATTTGAAGGGGAAGGGCTGCAAATCAAAAGTCACAAATCAATAGGATCGTTTCTCGGTCTTCAATATCTCAGCACCCTGAACTTCTAGAAAGTTGTTCATGAGAGTTGTATGGGCGACCAAGGAAACGGCACGATTTTTTTCACTGAAATATTTGTAATGGGAGGGCCGTAAATCAATAGTCAAAAATATAGAGGCCCGTTTCTCGGTCTTCAATATCTCAGCACCCTGAACTTCTAGAAAGTTGAAATATTCCCAAAAATTTAATCACGGCCGTAAGAAACCACCAAATTTTTTTCAATAAAATATTTGTAATGGAAGGGCCGTAAATCAATAGTCAAAAATATAGAGGCCCGTTTCTCGGTTTTCAATATCTCAGCACCCTGAACTTCTAGAAAGTTGAAATGTTAATGAGAGTTGTATGGGCGACCAAGGAAACGGCACAATTTTTTTCACTAAAATATTTGTATGGGAGGGCCGTAAATCAATAGTCAAAAATATAGAGGCCCGTTTCTCGACCTTAAATATCTCAAGAAGCTTTACCTCTATAAAGTTGAAATATTCCCAAAACTTTAATCACGGCTATAAGAAACCACCAAATTTTTTTCAATAAAATATTTGTAATGGGAGGGCCGTAAATCAATAGTCAATAATATAGAGGCCCGTTTCTCGGTTTTCAATATCTCAGCACCCTGAACTTCTAGAAAGTTGAAATGTTCATGAGAGTTGTATGGGCGACCAAGGAAACGGCACGATTTTTTTCACTGAAATATTTGTAATGGGAGGGCCGTAAATCAATAGTCAAAAATATAGAGGCCCGTTTCTCGACCTTAAATATTTCAAGAACCTTTAGTTCTAGAAAGTTGAAATGTTCCCAAAAATGTAATCACGGCCGTAAGAAACCACTAAATTTGTTTCAATAAAATATTTGTAATGGGAGGGCCGTATATCAATAGTCAAAAATATAGAGGCCCGTTTCTCGGTTTTCAATATCTCAGCACCCTAAACTTCTAGAAAGTTGAAATGTTCATGAGAGTTGTATGGGTGTTCAAGGAAACCGCACAATTTTTTTCACTAAAATATTTGTAATGGGAGGGCCGTAAATCAATAGTCAAAAATATAGAGGCCCGTTTCTCGGTTTTCAATATCTCAGCACCGTGAAATTCTAGAAAGTTGAAATGTTCATGAGAGTTGTATGGGTGACCAAGGAAACTGCACAATTTTTTTCACTAAAATATTTGTATGGGAGGGCCGTAAATCAATAGTCAAAAATATAGAGGCCCGTTTCTCGACCTTAAATATCTCAAGAAGCTTTAGCTCTATAAAGTTGGAATATTCCCAAAACTTTAATCACGGCCATAAGAAACCACCAAATTTTTTTCAATACAATATTTGTAATGGGAGGGCCGTAAATCAATAGTCAAAAATATAGAGGCCCGTTTCTCGGTTTTAAATATCTCAGCACCCTGAACTTCTAGAAAGTTGAAATGTTCATGAGAGTTGTATGGGTGTTCAAGGAAACCGCTCAATTTTTTTCACTAAAATATTTGTAATGGAAGGGCCGTAAATCAAAAAGTCAAAAATAGAGAGGCCCGTTTCTCGACCTTCAATATCTCAGGAACCTTTAGTTCTAGAAAGTTGAAATGTTCCCAAAAATGTAATCACGGCCGTAAGAAACCACCAAATTTTTTTCAATAAAATATTTGAAATGGGAGGGCCGTATATCAATAGTCAAAAATATAGAGGCCCGTTTCTCGGTTTTCAATATCTCAGCACCCTGAACTTCTAGAAAGTTGAAATATTCCCAAAAATTTAATCACGGCCGTAAGAAACCACCAAATTTTTTTCAATAAAATATTTGTAATGGAAGGGCCGTAAATCAATAGTCAAAAATATAGAGGCCCGTTTCTCGGTTTTCAATATCTCAGCACCCTGAACTTCTAGAAAGTTGAAATGTTCATGAGAGTTGTATGGGTGACCAAGGAAACCGCACAATTTTTTTCACTAAAATATTTGTATGGGAGGGCCGTAAATCAATAGTCATAAATATAGAGGCCCGTTTCTCGACCTTAAATATCTCAAGAAGCTTTACCTCTATAAAGTTGAAATATTCCCAAAACTTTAATCACGGCTATAAGAAACCACCAAATTTTTTTCAATAAAATATTTGTAATGGGAGGGCCGTAAATCAATAGTCAATAATATAGAGGCCCGTTTCTCGGTTTTCAATATCTCAGCACCCTGAACTTCTAGAAAGTTGAAATGTTCATGAGAGTTGTATGGGCGACCAAGGAAACGGCACGATTTTTTTCACTGAAATATTTGTAATGGGAGGGCCGTAAATCAATAGTCAAAAATATAGAGGCCCGTTTCTCGACCTTAAATATTTCAAGAACCTTTAGTTCTAGAAAGTTGAAATGTTCCCAAAAATGTAATCACGGCCGTAAGAAACCACCAAATTTGTTTCAATAAAATATTTGTAATGGGAGGGCCGTATATCAATAGTCAAAAATATAGAGGCCCGTTTCTCGGTTTTCAATATCTCAGCACCCTGAACTTCTAGAAAGTTGAAATGTTCATGAGAGTTGTATGGGTGTTCAAGGAAACCGCACAATTTTTTTCACTAAAATATTTGTAATGGGAGGGCCGTAAATCAATAGTCAAAAATATAGAGGCCCGTTTCTCGGTTTTCAATATCTCAGCACCCTGAACTTCTTGAAATGTTCATGAGAGTTGTATGGGTGTTCAAGGAAACCGCACAATTTTTTTCACTAAAATATTTGTAATGGAAGGGCCGTAAATCAAAAAGTCAAAAATAGAGAGCCCCGTTTCTCGACCTTCAATATCTCAGGAACCTTTAGTTCTAGAAAGTTGAAATATTCCCAAAAAATTTAATCACGGCCGTAAGAAACCACCAAATTTTTTTCAATAAAATATTTGTAATGGGAGGGCCGTAAATCAATAGTCAAAAATATAGAGGACCGTTTCTCGATCTTCAATAACTCAGGAACCTTTAGTTCTAGAAAGTTGAAATATTCCCCAAAACTAAATGAGGGCTGCTAGAAACCACATTTTTTTCAATAAAATATTTGAAGGGGAAGGGCTGCAAATCAAAAGTCACAAATCAATAGGATCGTTTCTCGGTCTTCAATATCTCAGCACCCTGAACTTCTAGAAAGTTGTTCATGAGAGTTGTATGGGCGACCAAGGAAACGGCACGATTTTTTTCACTGGAATATTTGTAATGGGAGGGCCGTAAATCAATAGTCAAAAATATAGAGGCCCGTTTCTCGGTCTTCAATATCTCAGCACCCTGAACTTCTAGAAAGTTGAAATATTCCCAAAAATTTAATCACGGCCGTAAGAAACCACCAAATTTTTTTCAATAAAATATTTGTAATGGAAGGGCCGTAAATCAATAGTCAATATATAGAGGCCCGTTTCTCGGTTTTCAATATCTCAGCAACCTGAACTTCTAGAAAGTTGAAATGTTCATGAGAGTTGTATGGGTGACCAAGGAAACCGAACAATTTTTTTCACTAAAATATTTGTATGGGAGGGCCGTAAATCAATAGTCAAAAATATAGAGGCCCGTTTCTCGACCTTAAATATCTCAAGAAGCTTTAGCTCTATAAAGTTGAAATATTCCCAAAACTTTAATCACGGCTATAAAAAACCACCAAATTTTTTTCAATAAAATATTTGTAATGGGAGGGCCGTAAATCAATAGTCAAAAATATAGAGGCCCGTTTCTCGACCTTAAATATTTCAAGAACCTTTAGTTCTAGAAAGTTGAAATGTTCCCAAAAATGTAATCACAGCCGTAAGAAACCACCAAATTTGTTTCAATAAAATATTTGTAATGGGAGGGCCGTATATCAATAGTCAAAAATATAGAGGCCCGTTTCTCGGTTTTCAATATCTCAGCACCCTGAACTTCTAGAAATTTGAAATGTTCATGAGAGTGGTATGGGTGTTCAAGGAAACCGCACAATTTTTTTCACTAAAATATTTGTAATGGGAGGGCCGTAAATCAATAGTCAAAAATATAGAGGCCCGTTTCTCGGTTTTCAATATCTCAGCACCCTGAACTTCTAGAAAGTTGAAATGTTCATGAGAGTTGTATGGGTGACCAAGGAAAAGGCACGATTTTTTTCACTGAAATATTTGTAATGGGAGGGCCGTAAATCAATAGTCAAAAATATAGAGGCCCGTTTCTCGACCTTAAATATTTCAAGAACCTTTAGTTCTAGAAAGTTGAAATGTTCCCAAAAATGTAATCACGGCCGTAAGAAACCACCAAATTTTTTTCAATACAATATTTGTAATGGGAGGGCCGAAAATCAATAGTCAAAAATATAGAGGCCCGTTTCTCGGTTTTCAATATCTCAGCACCCTGAACTTCTAGAAAGTTGAAATATTCCCAAAAATTTAATCACGGCCGTAAGAAACCACCAAATTTTTTTCAATAAAATATTTGTAATGGAAGGGCCGTAAATCAATAGTCAAAAATATAGAGGCCCGTTTCTCGGTTTTCAATATCTCAGCAACCTGAACTTCTAGAAAGTTGAAATGTTCATGAGAGTTGTATGGGTGACCAAGGAAACCGCACAATTTTTTTCACTAAAATATTTGTATGGGAGGGCCGTAAATCAATAGTCAAAAATATAGAGGCCCGTTTCTCGACCTTAAATATCTCAAGAAGCTTTAGCTCTATAAAGTTGAAATATTCCCAAAACTTTAATCACGGCTATAAAAAACCACCAAATTTTTTTCAATAAAATATTTGTAATGGGAGGGCCGTAAATCAATAGTCAAAAATATAGAGGCCCGTTTCTCGGTTTTCAATATATCAGCACCCTGAACTTCTAGAAAGTTGAAATGTTCATCAGAGTTGTATGGGCGACCAAGGAAAAGGCACGATTTTTTTCACTGAAATATTTGTAATGGGAGGGCCGTAAATCAATAGTCAAAAATATAGAGGCCCGTTTCTCGGTCTTCAATATCTCAGCACCCTGAACTTCTAGAAAGTTGAAATGTTCATCAGAGTTGTATGGGCGACCAAGGAAACGGCACGATTTTTTTCACCGAAATATTTGTAATGGGAGGGCCGTAAAACAATAGTCAAAAATATAGAGGCCCGTTTCTCGTTCTTCAATATCTCAGCACCCTGAACTTCTAGAAAGTTGAAATATTCCCAAAAATTTAATCACGGCCGTAAGAAACCACCAAATTTTTTTCAATAAAATATTTGTAATGGAAGGGCCGTAAATCAATAGTCAATAATATAGAGGCCCGTTTCTCGGTTTTCAATATCTCAGCACCCTGAACTTCTAGAAAGTTGAAATGTTCATGAGAGTTGTATGGGCGACCAAGGAAACGGCACGATTTTTTTCACTGAAATATTTGTAATGGGAGGGCCGTAAATCAATAGTCAAAAATATAGAGGCCCGTTTCTCGACCTTAAATATTTCAAGAACCTTTAGTTCTAGAAAGTTGAAATGTTCCCAAAAATGTAATCACGGCCGTAAGAAACCACCAAATTTGTTTCAATAAAATATTTGTAATGGGAGGGCCGTATATCAATAGTCAAAAATATAGAGGCCCGTTTCTCGGTTTTCAATATCTCAGCACCCTGAACTTCTAGAAAGTTGAAATGTTCATGAGAGTTGTATGGGTGTTCAAGGAAACCGCACAATTTTTTTCAATAAAATATTTGTAATGGGAGGGCCGTAAATCAATAGTCAAAAATATAGAGGACCGTTTCTCGATCTTCAATATCTCAGGAACCTTTAGTTCTAGAAAGTTGAAATATTCCCCAAAACTAAATGAGGGCTGCTAGAAACCACATTTTTTTCAATAAAATATTTGAAGGGGAAGGGCTGCAAATCAAAAGTCACAAATCAATAGGATCGTTTCTCGGTCTTCAATATCTCAGCACCCTGAACTTCTAGAAAGTTGTTCATGAGAGTTGTATGGGCGACCAAGGAAACGGCACGATTTTTTTCACTGAAATATTTGTAATGGGAGGGCCGTAAATCAATAGTCAAAAATATAGAGGCCCGTTTCTCGGTCTTCAATATCTCAGCACCCTGAACTTCTAGAAAGTTGAAATATTCCCAAAAATTTAATCACGGCCGTAAGAAACCACCAAATTTTTTTCAATAAAATATTTGTAATGGAAGGGCCGTAAATCAATAGTCAAAAATATAGAGGCCCGTTTCTCGGTTTTCAATATCTCAGCACCCTGAACTTCTAGAAAGTTGAAATGTTAATGAGAGTTGTATGGGCGACCAAGGAAACGGCACAATTTTTTTCACTAAAATATTTGTATGGGAGGGCCGTAAATCAATAGTCAAAAATATAGAGGCCCGTTTCTCGACCTTAAATATCTCAAGAAGCTTTACCTCTATAAAGTTGAAATATTCCCAAAACTTTAATCACGGCTATAAGAAACCACCAAATTTTTTTCAATAAAATATTTGTAATGGGAGGGCCGTAAATCAATAGTCAATAATATAGAGGCCCGTTTCTCGGTTTTCAATATCTCAGCACCCTGAACTTCTAGAAAGTTGAAATATTCCCAAAAATTTAATCACGGCCGTAAGAAACCACCAAATTTTTTTCAATAAAATATTTGTAATGGGAGGGCCGTAAATCAATAGTCAAAAATATAGAGGCCCGTTTCTCGACCTTAAATATTTCAAGAACCTTTAGTTCTAGAAAGTTGAAATGTTCCCAAAAATGTAATCACGGCCGTAAGAAACCACCAAATTTTTTTCAATACAATATTTGTAATGGGAGGGCCGAAAATCAATAGTCAAAAATATAGAGGCCCGTTTCTCGGTTTTCAATATCTCAGCACCCTGAACTTCTAGAAAGTTGAAATATTCCCAAAAATTTAATCACGGCCGTAAGAAACCACCAAATTTTTTTCAATAAAATATTTGTAATGGAAGGGCCGTAAATCAATAGTCAAAAATATAGAGGCCCGTTTCTCGGTTTTCAATATCTCAGCAACCTGAACTTCTAGAAAGTTGAAATGTTCATGAGAGTTGTATGGGTGACCAAGGAAACCGCACAATTTTTTTCACTAAAATATTTGTATGGGAGGGCCGTAAATCAATAGTCAAAAATATAGAGGCCCGTTTCTCGACCTTAAATATCTCAAGAAGCTTTAGCTCTATAAAGTTGAAATATTCCCAAAACTTTAATCACGGCTATAAAAAACCACCAAATTTTTTTCAATAAAATATTTGTAATGGGAGGGCCGTAAATCAATAGTCAAAAATATAGAGGCCCGTTTCTCGGTTTTCAATATATCAGCACCCTGAACTTCTAGAAAGTTGAAATGTTCATCAGAGTTGTATGGGCGACCAAGGAAAAGGCACGATTTTTTTCACTGAAATATTTGTAATGGGAGGGCCGTAAATCAATAGTCAAAAATATAGAGGCCCGTTTCTCGGTCTTCAATATCTCAGCACCCTGAACTTCTAGAAAGTTGAAATGTTCATCAGAGTTGTATGGGCGACCAAGGAAACGGCACGATTTTTTTCACCGAAATATTTGTAATGGGAGGGCCGTAAAACAATAGTCAAAAATATAGATTCCCGTTTCTCGTTCTTCAATATCTCAGCACCCTGAACTTCTAGAAAGTTGAAATATTCCCAAAAATTTAATCACGGCCGTAAGAAACCACCAAATTTTTTTCAATAAAATATTTGTAATGGAAGGGCCGTAAATCAATAGTCAATAATATAGAGGCCCGTTTCTCGGTTTTCAATATCTCAGCACCCTGAACTTCTAGAAAGTTGAAATGTTCATGAGAGTTGTATGGGCGACCAAGGAAACGGCACGATTTTTTTCACTGAAATATTTGTAATGGGAGGGCCGTAAATCAATAGTCAAAAATATAGAGGCCCGTTTCTCGACCTTAAATATTTCAAGAACCTTTAGTTCTAGAAAGTTGAAATGTTCCCAAAAATGTAATCACGGCCGTAAGAAACCACCAAATTTGTTTCAATAAAATATTTGTAATGGGAGGGCCGTATATCAATAGTCAAAAATATAGAGGCCCGTTTCTCGGTTTTCAATATCTCAGCACCCTGAACTTCTAGAAAGTTGAAATGTTCATGAGAGTTGTATGGGTGTTCAAGGAAACCGCACAATTTTTTTCAATAAAATATTTGTAATGGGAGGGCCGTAAATCAATAGTCAAAAATATAGAGGACCGTTTCTCGATCTTCAATATCTCAGGAACCTTTAGTTCTAGAAAGTTGAAATATTCCCCAAAACTAAATGAGGGCTGCTAGAAACCACATTTTTTTCAATAAAATATTTGAAGGGGAAGGGCTGCAAATCAAAAGTCACAAATCAATAGGATCGTTTCTCGGTCTTCAATATCTCAGCACCCTGAACTTCTAGAAAGTTGTTCATGAGAGTTGTATGGGCGACCAAGGAAACGGCACGATTTTTTTCACTGAAATATTTGTAATGGGAGGGCCGTAAATCAATAGTCAAAAATATAGAGGCCCGTTTCTCGGTCTTCAATATCTCAGCACCCTGAACTTCTAGAAAGTTGAAATATTCCCAAAAATTTAATCACGGCCGTAAGAAACCACCAAATTTTTTTCAATAAAATATTTGTAATGGAAGGGCCGTAAATCAATAGTCAAAAATATAGAGGCCCGTTTCTCGGTTTTCAATATCTCAGCACCCTGAACTTCTAGAAAGTTGAAATGTTAATGAGAGTTGTATGGGCGACCAAGGAAACGGCACAATTTTTTTCACTAAAATATTTGTATGGGAGGGCCGTAAATCAATAGTCAAAAATATAGAGGCCCGTTTCTCGACCTTAAATATCTCAAGAAGCTTTACCTCTATAAAGTTGAAATATTCCCAAAACTTTAATCACGGCTATAAGAAACCACCAAATTTTTTTCAATAAAATATTTGTAATGGGAGGGCCGTAAATCAATAGTCAATAATATAGAGGCCCGTTTCTCGGTTTTCAATATCTCAGCACCCTGAACTTCTAGAAAGTTGAAATGTTCATGAGAGTTGTATGGGCGACCAAGGAAACGGCACGATTTTTTTCACTGAAATATTTGTAATGGGAGGGCCGTAAATCAATAGTCAAAAATATAGAGGCCCGTTTCTCGACCTTAAATATTTCAAGAACCTTTAGTTCTAGAAAGTTGAAATGTTCCCAAAAATGTAATCACGGCCGTAAGAAACCACCAAATTTGTTTCAATAAAATATTTGTAATGGGAGGGCCGTATATCAATAGTCAAAAATATAGAGGCCCGTTTCTCGGTTTTCAATATCTCAGCACCCTAAACTTCTAGAAAGTTGAAATGTTCATGAGAGTTGTATGGGTGTTCAAGGAAACCGCACAATTTTTTTCACTAAAATATTTGTAATGGGAGGGCCGTAAATCAATAGTCAAAAATATAGAGGCCCGTTTCTCGGTTTTCAATATCTCAGCACCGTGAAATTCTAGAAAGTTGAAATGTTCATGAGAGTTGTATGGGTGACCAAGGAAACTGCACAATTTTTTTCACTAAAATATTTGTATGGGAGGGCCGTAAATCAATAGTCAAAAATATAGAGGCCCGTTTCTCGACCTTAAATATCTCAAGAAGCTTTAGCTCTATAAAGTTGGAATATTCCCAAAACTTTAATCACGGCCATAAGAAACCACCAAATTTTTTTCAATACAATATTTGTAATGGGAGGGCCGTAAATCAATAGTCAAAAATATAGAGGCCCGTTTCTCGGTTTTAAATATCTCAGCACCCTGAACTTCTAGAAAGTTGAAATGTTCATGAGAGTTGTATGGGTGTTCAAGGAAACCGCTCAATTTTTTTCACTAAAATATTTGTAATGGAAGGGCCGTAAATCAAAAAGTCAAAAATAGAGAGGCCCGTTTCTCGACCTTCAATATCTCAGGAACCTTTAGTTCTAGAAAGTTGAAATGTTCCCAAAAATGTAATCACGGCCGTAAGAAACCACCAAATTTTTTTCAATAAAATATTTGAAATGGGAGGGCCGTATATCAATAGTCAAAAATATAGAGGCCCGTTTCTCGGTTTTCAATATCTCAGCACCCTGAACTTCTAGAAAGTTGAAATATTCCCAAAAATTTAATCACGGCCGTAAGAAACCACCAAATTTTTTTCAATAAAATATTTGTAATGGAAGGGCCGTAAATCAATAACCTCTATAAAGTTGAAATATTCCCAAAACTTTAATCACGGCTATAAGAAACCACCAAATTTTTTTCAATAAAATATTTGTAATGGGAGGGCCGTAAATCAATAGTCAATAATATAGAGGCCCGTTTCTCGGTTTTCAATATCTCAGCACCCTGAACTTCTAGAAAGTTGAAATGTTCATGAGAGTTGTATGGGCGACCAAGGAAACGGCACGATTTATTTCACTGAAATATTTGTAATGGGAGGGCCGTAAATCAATAGTCAAAAATATAGAGGCCCGTTTCTCGACCTTAAATATTTCAAGAACCTTTAGTTCTAGAAAGTTGAAATGTTCCCAAAAATGTAATCACGGCCGTAAGAAACCACCAAATTTGTTTCAATAAAATATTTGTAATGGGAGGGCCGTATATCAATAGTCAAAAATATAGAGGCCCGTTTCTCGGTTTTCAATATCTCAGCACCCTGAACTTCTAGAAAGTTGAAATGTTCATGAGAGTTGTATGGGTGTTCAAGGAAACCGCACAATTTTTTTCACTAAAATATTTGTAATGGGAGGGCCGTAAATCAATAGTCAAAAATATAGAGGCCCGTTTCTCGGTTTTCAATATCTCAGCACCCTGAACTTCTTGAAATGTTCATGAGAGTTGTATGGGTGTTCAAGGAAACCGCACAATTTTTTTCACTAAAATATTTGTAATGGAAGGGCCGTAAATCAAAAAGTCAAAAATAGAGAGCCCCGTTTCTCGACCTTCAATATCTCAGGAACCTTTAGTTCTAGAAAGTTGAAATATTCCCAAAAAATTTAATCACGGCCGTAAGAAACCACCAAATTTTTTTCAATAAAATATTTGTAATGGGAGGGCCGTAAATCAATAGTCAAAAATATAGAGGACCGTTTCTCGATCTTCAATAACTCAGGAACCTTTAGTTCTAAAAAGTTGAAATATTCCCCAAAACTAAATGAGGGCTGCTAGAAACCACATTTTTTTCAATAAAATATTTGAAGGGGAAGGGCTGCAAATCAAAAGTCACAAATCAATAGGATCGTTTCTCGGTCTTCAATATCTCAGCACCCTGAACTTCTAGAAAGTTGTTCATGAGAGTTGTATGGGCGACCAAGGAAACGGCACGATTTTTTTCACTGGAATATTTGTAATGGGAGGGCCGTAAATCAATAGTCAAAAATATAGAGGCCCGTTTCTCGGTCTTCAATATCTCAGCACCCTGAACTTCTAGAAAGTTGAAATATTCCCAAAAATTTAATCACGGCCGTAAGAAACCACCAAATTTTTTTCAATAAAATATTTGTAATGGAAGGGCCGTAAATCAATAGTCAATATATAGAGGCCCGTTTCTCGGTTTTCAATATCTCAGCAACCTGAACTTCTAGAAAGTTGAAATGTTCATGAGAGTTGTATGGGTGACCAAGGAAACCGAACAATTTTTTTCACTAAAATATTTGTATGGGAGGGCCGTAAATCAATAGTCAAAAATATAGAGGCCCGTTTCTCGGTTTTCAATATCTCAGCACCCTGAACTTCTAGAAAGTTGAAATATTCCCAAAAATTTAATCACGGCCGTAAGAAACCACCAAATTTTTTTCAATAAAATATTTGTAATGGAAGGGCCGTAAATCAATAACCTCTATAAAGTTGAAATATTCCCAAAACTTTAATCACGGCTATAAGAAACCACCAAATTTTTTTCAATAAAATATTTGTAATGGGAGGGCCGTAAATCAATAGTCAATAATATAGAGGCCCGTTTCTCGGTTTTCAATATCTCAGCACCCTGAACTTCTAGAAAGTTGAAATGTTCATGAGAGTTGTATGGGCGACCAAGGAAACGGCACGATTTATTTCACTGAAATATTTGTAATGGGAGGGCCGTAAATCAATAGTCAAAAATATAGAGGCCCGTTTCTCGACCTTAAATATTTCAAGAACCTTTAGTTCTAGAAAGTTGAAATGTTCCCAAAAATGTAATCACGGCCGTAAGAAACCACCAAATTTGTTTCAATAAAATATTTGTAATGGGAGGGCCGTATATCAATAGTCAAAAATATAGAGGCCCGTTTCTCGGTTTTCAATATCTCAGCACCCTGAACTTCTAGAAAGTTGAAATGTTCATGAGAGTTGTATGGGTGTTCAAGGAAACCGCACAATTTTTTTCACTAAAATATTTGTAATGGGAGGGCCGTAAATCAATAGTCAAAAATATAGAGGCCCGTTTCTCGGTTTTCAATATCTCAGCACCCTGAACTTCTTGAAATGTTCATGAGAGTTGTATGGGTGTTCAAGGAAACCGCACAATTTTTTTCACTAAAATATTTGTAATGGAAGGGCCGTAAATCAAAAAGTCAAAAATAGAGAGCCCCGTTTCTCGACCTTCAATATCTCAGGAACCTTTAGTTCTAGAAAGTTGAAATATTCCCAAAAAATTTAATCACGGCCGTAAGAAACCACCAAATTTTTTTCAATAAAATATTTGTAATGGGAGGGCCGTAAATCAATAGTCAAAAATATAGAGGACCGTTTCTCGATCTTCAATAACTCAGGAACCTTTAGTTCTAAAAAGTTGAAATATTCCCCAAAACTAAATGAGGGCTGCTAGAAACCACATTTTTTTCAATAAAATATTTGAAGGGGAAGGGCTGCAAATCAAAAGTCACAAATCAATAGGATCGTTTCTCGGTCTTCAATATCTCAGCACCCTGAACTTCTAGAAAGTTGTTCATGAGAGTTGTATGGGCGACCAAGGAAACGGCACGATTTTTTTCACTGGAATATTTGTAATGGGAGGGCCGTAAATCAATAGTCAAAAATATAGAGGCCCGTTTCTCGGTCTTCAATATCTCAGCACCCTGAACTTCTAGAAAGTTGAAATATTCCCAAAAATTTAATCACGGCCGTAAGAAACCACCAAATTTTTTTCAATAAAATATTTGTAATGGAAGGGCCGTAAATCAATAGTCAATATATAGAGGCCCGTTTCTCGGTTTTCAATATCTCAGCAACCTGAACTTCTAGAAAGTTGAAATGTTCATGAGAGTTGTATGGGTGACCAAGGAAACCGAACAATTTTTTTCACTAAAATATTTGTATGGGAGGGCCGTAAATCAATAGTCAAAAATATAGAGGCCCGTTTCTCGACCTTAAATATCTCAAGAAGCTTTAGCTCTATAAAGTTGAAATATTCCCAAAACTTTAATCACGGCTATAAAAAACCACCAAATTTTTTTCAATAAAATATTTGTAATGGGAGGGCCGTAAATCAATAGTCAAAAATATAGAGGCCCGTTTCTCGACCTTAAATATTTCAAGAACCTTTAGTTCTAGAAAGTTGAAATGTTCCCAAAAATGTAATCACAGCCGTAAGAAACCACCAAATTTGTTTCAATAAAATATTTGTAATGGGAGGGCCGTATATCAATAGTCAAAAATATAGAGGCCCGTTTCTCGGTTTTCAATATCTCAGCACCCTGAACTTCTAGAAATTTGAAATGTTCATGAGAGTGGTATGGGTGTTCAAGGAAACCGCACAATTTTTTTCACTAAAATATTTGTAATGGGAGGGCCGTAAATCAATAGTCAAAAATATAGAGGCCCGTTTCTCGGTTTTCAATATCTCAGCACCCTGAACTTCTAGAAAGTTGAAATGTTCATGAGAGTTGTATGGGTGACCAAGGAAAAGGCACGATTTTTTTCACTGAAATATTTGTAATGGGAGGGCCGTAAATCAATAGTCAAAAATATAGAGGCCCGTTTCTCGACCTTAAATATTTCAAGAACCTTTAGTTCTAGAAAGTTGAAATGTTCCCAAAAATGTAATCACGGCCGTAAGAAACCACCAAATTTTTTTCAATACAATATTTGTAATGGGAGGGCCGAAAATCAATAGTCAAAAATATAGAGGCCCGTTTCTCGGTTTTCAATATCAGCACCCTGAACTTCTAGAAAGTTGAAATATTCCCAAAAATTTAATCACGGCCGTAAGAAACCACCAAATTTTTTTCAATAAAATATTTGTAATGGAAGGGCCGTAAATCAATAGTCAAAAATATAGAGGCCCGTTTCTCGGTTTTCAATATCTCAGCAACCTGAACTTCTAGAAAGTTGAAATGTTCATGAGAGTTGTATGGGTGACC
The DNA here is from genome assembly GCA_916050605.2 of Platycheirus albimanus. Lineage (NCBI taxonomy): Eukaryota > Metazoa > Arthropoda > Insecta > Diptera > Syrphidae > Platycheirus > Platycheirus albimanus. The sequence continues at coordinate 262,849,062 of OU696696.1, read as the reverse complement.
AAGGAAACCGCACAATTTTTTTCACTAAAATATTTGTATGGGAGGGCCGTAAATCAATAGTCAAAAATATAGAGGCCCGTTTCTCGACCTTAAATATCTCAAGAAGCTTTAGCTCTATAAAGTTGAAATATTCCCAAAACTTTAATCACGGCTATAAAAAACCACCAAATTTTTTTCAATAAAATATTTGTAATGGGAGGGCCGTAAATGAACTTCTAGAAAGTTGAAATGTTCATGAGAGTTGTATGGGTGACCAAGGAAACCGCACAATTTTTTTCACTAAAATATTTGTATGGGAGGGCCGTAAATCAATAGTCAAAAATATAGAGGCCCGTTTCTCGACCTTAAATATCTCAAGAAGCTTTAGCTCTATAAAGTTGAAATATTCCCAAAACTTTAATCACGGCTATAAAAAACCACCAAATTTTTTTCAATAAAATATTTGTAATGGGAGGGCCGTAAATCAATAGTCAAAAATATAGAGGCCCGTTTCTCGGTTTTCAATATATCAGCACCCTGAACTTCTAGAAAGTTGAAATGTTCATGAGAGTTGTATGGGTGACCAAGGAAAAGGCACGATTTTTTTCACTGAAATATTTGTAATGGGAGGGCCGTAAATCAATAGTCAAAAATATAGAGGCCCGTTTCTCGACCTTAAATATTTCAAGAACCTTTAGTTCTAGAAAGTTGAAATGTTCCCAAAAATGTAATCACGGCCGTAAGAAACCACCAAATTTGTTTCAATAAATATTTGTAATGGGAGGGCCGTATATCAATAGTCAAAAATATAGAGGCCCGTTTCTCGGTTTTCAATATCTCAGCACCCTGAACTTCTAGAAAGTTGAAATGTTCATGAGAGTTGTATGGGTGTTCAAGGAAACCGCACAATTTTTTTCACTAAAATATTTGTAATGGGAGGGCCGTAAATCAATAGTCAAAAATATAGAGGCCCGTTTCTCGGTTTTCAATATCTCAGCACCGTGAACTTCTAGAAAGTTGAAATGTTCATGAGAGTTGTATGGGTGACCAAGGAAACTGCACAATTTTTTTCACTAAAATATTTGTATGGGAGGGCCGTAAATCAATAGTCAAAAATATAGAGGCCCGTTTCTCGACCTTAAATATCTCAAGAAGCTTTAGCTCTATAAAGTTGGAATATTCCCAAAACTTTAATCACGGCCATAAGAAACCACCAAATTTTTTTCAATACAATATTTGTAATGGGAGGGCCGTAAATCAATAGTCAAAAATATAGAGGCCCGTTTCTCGGTTTTAAATATCTCAGCACCCTGAACTTCTAGAAAGTTGAAATGTTCATGAGTTGTATGGGTGTTCAAGGAAACCGCACAATTTTTTTCACTAAAATATTTGTAATGGAAGGGCCGTAAATCAAAAAGTCAAAAATAGAGAGGCCCGTTTCTCGACCTTCAATATCTCAGGAACCTTTAGTTCTAGAAAGTTGAAATGTTCCCAAAAATGTAATCATGGCCGTAAGAAACCACCAAATTTTTTTCAATAAAATATTTGAAATGGGAGGGCCGTATATCAATAGTCAAAAATATAGAGGCCCGTTTCTCGGTTTTCAATATCTCAGCACCCTGAACTTCTAGAAAGTTGAAATATTCCCAAAAATTTATTCACGGCCGTAAGAAACCACCAAATTTTTTTCAATAAAATATTTGTAATGGAAGGGCCGTAAATCAATAGTCAAAAATATAGAGGCCCGTTTCTCGGTTTTCAATATCACCCTGAACTTCTAGAAAGTTGAAATGTTCATGAGAGTTGTATGGGTGACCAAGGAAACCGCACAATTTTTTTCACTAAAATATTTGTATGGGAGGGCCGTAAATCAATAGTCAATAATATAGAGGCCCGTTTCTCGGTTTTCAATATCTCAGCACCCTGAACTTCTAGAAAGTTGAAATGTTCATGAGAGTTGTATGGGCGACCAAGGAAACGGCACGATTTTTTTCACTGAAATATTTGTAATGGGAGGGCCGTAAATCAATAGTCAAAAATATAGAGGCCCGTTTCTCGACCTTAAATATTTCAAGAACCTTTAGTTCTAGAAAGTTGAAATGTTCCCAAAAATGTAATCACGGCCGTAAAAAACCACCAAATTTGTTTCAATAAAATATTTGTAATGGGAGGGCCGTATATCAATAGTCAAAAATATAGAGGCCCGTTTCTCGGTTTTCAATATCTCAGCACCCTGAACTTCTAGAAAGTTGAAATGTTCATGAGAGTTGTATGGGTGTTCAAGGAAACCGCACAATTTTTTTCACTAAAATATTTGTAATGGAAGGGCCGTAAATCAAAAAGTCAAAAATAGAGAGCCCCGTTTCTCGACCTTCAATATCTCAGGAACCTTTAGTTCTAGAAAGTTGAAATATTCCCAAAAAATTTAATCACGGCCGTAAGAAACCACCAAATTTTTTTCAATAAAATATTTGTAATGGGAGGGCCGTAAATCAATAGTCAAAAATATAGAGGACCGTTTCTCGATCTTCAATAACTCAGGAACCTTTAGTTCTAAAAAGTTGAAATATTCCCCAAAACTAAATGAGGGCTGCTAGAAACCACATTTTTTTCAATAAAATATTTGAAGGGGAAGGGCTGCAAATCAAAAGTCACAAATCAATAGGATCGTTTCTCGGTCTTCAATATCTCAGCACCCTGAACTTCTAGAAAGTTGTTCATGAGAGTTGTATGGGCGACCAAGGAAACGGCACGATTTTTTTCACTGGAATATTTGTAATGGGAGGGCCGTAAATCAATAGTCAAAAATATAGAGGCCCGTTTCTCGGTCTTCAATATCTCAGCACCCTGAACTTCTAGAAAGTTGAAATATTCCCAAAAATTTAATCACGGCCGTAAGAAACCACCAAATTTTTTTCAATAAAATATTTGTAATGGAAGGGCCGTAAATCAATAGTCAATATATAGAGGCCCGTTTCTCGGTTTTCAATATCTCAGCAACCTGAACTTCTAGAAAGTTGAAATGTTCATGAGAGTTGTATGGGTGACCAAGGAAACCGAACAATTTTTTTCACTAAAATATTTGTATGGGAGGGCCGTAAATCAATAGTCAAAAATATAGAGGCCCGTTTCTCGACCTTAAATATCTCAAGAAGCTTTAGCTCTATAAAGTTGAAATATTCCCAAAACTTTAATCACGGCTATAAAAAACCACCAAATTTTTTTCAATAAAATATTTGTAATGGGAGGGCCGTAAATCAATAGTCAAAAATATAGAGGCCCGTTTCTCGACCTTAAATATTTCAAGAACCTTTAGTTCTAGAAAGTTGAAATGTTCCCAAAAATGTAATCACAGCCGTAAGAAACCACCAAATTTGTTTCAATAAAATATTTGTTATGGGAGGGCCGTATATCAATAGTCAAAAATATAGAGGCCCGTTTCTCGGTTTTCAATATCTCAGCACCCTGAACTTCTAGAAATTTGAAATGTTCATGAGAGTGGTATGGGTGTTCAAGGAAACCGCACAATTTTTTTCACTAAAATATTTGTAATGGGAGGGCCGTAAATCAATAGTCAAAAATATAGAGGCCCGTTTCTCGGTTTTCAATATCTCAGCACCCTGAACTTCTAGAAAGTTGAAATGTTCATGAGAGTTGTATGGGTGACCAAGGAAAAGGCACGATTTTTTTCACTGAAATATTTGTAATGGGAGGGCCGTAAATCAATAGTCAAAAATATAGAGGCCCGTTTCTCGACCTTAAATATTTCAAGAACCTTTAGTTCTAGAAAGTTGAAATGTTCCCAAAAATGTAATCACGGCCGTAAGAAACCACCAAATTTTTTTCAATACAATATTTGTAATGGGAGGGCCGAAAATCAATAGTCAAAAATATAGAGGCCCGTTTCTCGGTTTTCAATATCAGCACCCTGAACTTCTAGAAAGTTGAAATATTCCCAAAAATTTAATCACGGCCGTAAGAAACCACCAAATTTTTTTCAATAAAATATTTGTAATGGAAGGGCCGTAAATCAATAGTCAAAAATATAGAGGCCCGTTTCTCGGTTTTCAATATCTCAGCAACCTGAACTTCTAGAAAGTTGAAATGTTCATGAGAGTTGTATGGGTGACCAAGGAAACCGCACAATTTTTTTCACTAAAATATTTGTATGGGAGGGCCGTAAATCAATAGTCAAAAATATAGAGGCCCGTTTCTCGACCTTAAATATCTCAAGAAGCTTTAGCTCTATAAAGTTGAAATATTCCCAAAACTTTAATCACGGCTATAAAAAACCACCAAATTTTTTTCAATAAAATATTTGTAATGGGAGGGCCGTAAATGAACTTCTAGAAAGTTGAAATGTTCATGAGAGTTGTATGGGTGACCAAGGAAACCGCACAATTTTTTTCACTAAAATATTTGTATGGGAGGGCCGTAAATCAATAGTCAAAAATATAGAGGCCCGTTTCTCGACCTTAAATATCTCAAGAAGCTTTAGCTCTATAAAGTTGAAATATTCCCAAAACTTTAATCACGGCTATAAAAAACCACCAAATTTTTTTCAATAAAATATTTGTAATGGGAGGGCCGTAAATCAATAGTCAAAAATATAGAGGCCCGTTTCTCGGTTTTCAATATATCAGCACCCTGAACTTCTAGAAAGTTGAAATGTTCATGAGAGTTGTATGGGTGACCAAGGAAAAGGCACGATTTTTTTCACTGAAATATTTGTAATGGGAGGGCCGTAAATCAATAGTCAAAAATATAGAGGCCCGTTTCTCGACCTTAAATATTTCAAGAACCTTTAGTTCTAGAAAGTTGAAATGTTCCCAAAAATGTAATCACGGCCGTAAGAAACCACCAAATTTGTTTCAATAAATATTTGTAATGGGAGGGCCGTATATCAATAGTCAAAAATATAGAGGCCCGTTTCTCGGTTTTCAATATCTCAGCACCCTGAACTTCTAGAAAGTTGAAATGTTCATGAGAGTTGTATGGGTGTTCAAGGAAACCGCACAATTTTTTTCACTAAAATATTTGTAATGGGAGGGCCGTAAATCAATAGTCAAAAATATAGAGGCCCGTTTCTCGGTTTTCAATATCTCAGCACCGTGAACTTCTAGAAAGTTGAAATGTTCATGAGAGTTGTATGGGTGACCAAGGAAACTGCACAATTTTTTTCACTAAAATATTTGTATGGGAGGGCCGTAAATCAATAGTCAAAAATATAGAGGCCCGTTTCTCGACCTTAAATATCTCAAGAAGCTTTAGCTCTATAAAGTTGGAATATTCCCAAAACTTTAATCACGGCCATAAGAAACCACCAAATTTTTTTCAATACAATATTTGTAATGGGAGGGCCGTAAATCAATAGTCAAAAATATAGAGGCCCGTTTCTCGGTTTTAAATATCTCAGCACCCTGAACTTCTAGAAAGTTGAAATGTTCATGAGTTGTATGGGTGTTCAAGGAAACCGCACAATTTTTTTCACTAAAATATTTGTAATGGAAGGGCCGTAAATCAAAAAGTCAAAAATAGAGAGGCCCGTTTCTCGACCTTCAATATCTCAGGAACCTTTAGTTCTAGAAAGTTGAAATGTTCCCAAAAATGTAATCATGGCCGTAAGAAACCACCAAATTTTTTTCAATAAAATATTTGAAATGGGAGGGCCGTATATCAATAGTCAAAAATATAGAGGCCCGTTTCTCGGTTTTCAATATCTCAGCACCCTGAACTTCTAGAAAGTTGAAATATTCCCAAAAATTTATTCACGGCCGTAAGAAACCACCAAATTTTTTTCAATAAAATATTTGTAATGGAAGGGCCGTAAATCAATAGTCAAAAATATAGAGGCCCGTTTCTCGGTTTTCAATATCACCCTGAACTTCTAGAAAGTTGAAATGTTCATGAGAGTTGTATGGGTGACCAAGGAAACCGCACAATTTTTTTCACTAAAATATTTGTATGGGAGGGCCGTAAATCAATAGTCAATAATATAGAGGCCCGTTTCTCGGTTTTCAATATCTCAGCACCCTGAACTTCTAGAAAGTTGAAATGTTCATGAGAGTTGTATGGGCGACCAAGGAAACGGCACGATTTTTTTCACTGAAATATTTGTAATGGGAGGGCCGTAAATCAATAGTCAAAAATATAGAGGCCCGTTTCTCGACCTTAAATATTTCAAGAACCTTTAGTTCTAGAAAGTTGAAATGTTCCCAAAAATGTAATCACGGCCGTAAAAAACCACCAAATTTGTTTCAATAAAATATTTGTAATGGGAGGGCCGTATATCAATAGTCAAAAATATAGAGGCCCGTTTCTCGGTTTTCAATATCTCAGCACCCTGAACTTCTAGAAAGTTGAAATGTTCATGAGAGTTGTATGGGTGTTCAAGGAAACCGCACAATTTTTTTCACTAAAATATTTGTAATGGGAGGGCCGTAAATCAATAGTCAAAAATATAGAGGCCCGTTTCTCGGTTTTCAATATCTCAGCACCCTGAACTTCTAGAAAGTTGAAATGTTCATGAGAGTTGTATGGGTGTTCAAGGAAACCGCACAATTTTTTTCACTAAAATATTTGTTATGGGAGGGCCGTAAATCAATAGTCAAAAATATAGAGGCCCGTTTCTCGGTTTTCAATATCTCAGCACCCTGAACTTCTAGAAAGTTGAAATGTTCATGAGAGTTGTATGGGCGACCAAGGAAACGGCACGATTTTTTTCACTGAAATATTTGTAATGGGAGGGCCGTAAATCAAGTCAAAAATATAGAGGCCCGTTTCTCGGTTTTCAATATCCCAGCACCCTGAACTTCTAGAAAGTTGAAATATTCCCAAAAATTTAATCACGGCCATAAGAAACCACCAAATTTTTTTCAATACAATATTTGTAATGGGAGGGCCGAAAATCAATAGTCAAAAATATAGAGGCCCGTTTCTCGGTTTTAAATATCTCAGCACCCTGAACTTCTAGAAAGTTGAAATGTTCATGAGAGTTGTATGGGTGTTCAAGGAAACCGCACAATTTTTTTCACTAAAATATATGTAATGGAAGGGCCGTAAATCAAAAAGTCAAAAATAGAGAGGCCCGTTTCTCGACCTTCAATATCTCAGGAACCTTTAGTTCTAGAAAGTTGAAATATTCCCAAAAAATTTAATCACGGCCGTAAGAAACCACCAAATTTTTTTCAATAAAATATTTGTAATGGGAGGGCCGTAAATCAATAGTCAAAAATATAGAGGACCGTTTCTCGATCTTCAATATCTCAGGAACCTTTAGTTCTAGAAAGTTGAAATATTCCCCAAAACTAAATGAGGGCTGCTAGAAACCACATTTTTTTCAATAAAATATTTGAAGGGGAAGGGCTGCAAATCAAAAGTCACAAATCAATAGGATCGTTTCTCGGTCTTCAATATCTCAGCACCCTGAACTTCTAGAAAGTTGTTCATGAGAGTTGTATGGGCGACCAAGGAAACGGCACGATTTTTTTCACTGAAATATTTGTAATGGGAGGGCCGTAAATCAATAGTCAAAAATATAGAGGCCCGTTTCTCGGTCTTCAATATCTCAGCACCCTGAACTTCTAGAAAGTTGAAATATTCCCAAAAATTTAATCACGGCCGTAAGAAACCACCAAATTTTTTTCAATAAAATATTTGTAATGGAAGGGCCGTAAATCAATAGTCAATATATAGAGGCCCGTTTCTCGGTTTTCAATATCTCAGCAACCTGAACTTCTAGAAAGTTGAAATGTTCATGAGAGTTGTATGGGTGACCAAGGAAACCGAACAATTTTTTTCACTAAAATATTTGTATGGGAGGGCCGTAAATCAATAGTCAAAAATATAGAGGCCCGTTTCTCGACCTTAAATATCTCAAGAAGCTTTAGCTCTATAAAGTTGAAATATTCCCAAAACTTTAATCACGGCTATAAAAAACCACCAAATTTTTTTCAATAAAATATTTGTAATGGGAGGGCCGTAAATCAATAGTCAAAAATATAGAGGCCCGTTTCTCGACCTTAAATATTTCAAGAACCTTTAGTTCTAGAAAGTTGAAATGTTCCCAAAAATGTAATCGCGGCCGTAAGAAACCACCAAATTTGTTTCAATAAAATATTTGTAATGGGAGGGCCGTATATCAATAGTCAAAAATATAGAGGCCCGTTTCTCGGTTTTCAATATCTCAGCACCCTGAACTTCTAGAAAGTTGAAATGTTCATGAGAGTTGTATGGGTGTTCAAGGAAACCGCACAATTTTTTTCACTAAAATATTTGTAATGGGAGGGCCGTAAATCAATAGTCAAAAATATAGAGGCCCGTTTCTCGGTTTTCAATATCTCAGCTGAAATGTTCATGAGAGTTGTATGGGTGTTCAAGGAAACCGCACAATTTTTTTCACTAAAATATTTGTAATGGAAGGGCCGTAAATCAAAAAGTCAAAAATAGAGAGGCCCGTTTCTCGACCTTCAATATCTCAGGAACCTTTAGTTCTAGAAAGTTGAAATGTTCCCAAAAATGTAATCACGGCCGTAAGAAACCACCAAATTTTTTTCAATAAAATATTTGAAATGGGAGGGCCGTATATCAATAGTCAAAAATATAGCGGCCCGTTTCTCGGTTTTCAATATCTCAGCACCCTGAACTTCTAGAAAGTTGAAATGTTCATGAGAGTTGTGTGGGTGTTCAAGGAAACCGCACAATTTTTTTCACTAAAATATTTGTAATGGAAGGGCCGTAAATCGAAAAGTCAAAAATAGAGGCCCGTTTCTCGACCTTCAATATCTCAGGAACCTTTAGTTCTAGAAAGTTGAAATATTCCCAAAAATTTAATCACGGCCGTAAGAAACCACCAAATTTTTTTCAATAAAATATTTGTAATGGGAGGGCCGTAAATCAATAGTCAATAATATAGAGGCCCGTTTCTCGGTCTTCAATATCTCAGCACCCTGAACTTCTAGAAAGTTGAAATATTCCCAAAAATTTAATCACGGCCGTAAGAAACCACCAAATTTTTTTCAATAAAATATTTGTAATGGAAGGGCCGTAAATCAATAGTCAAAAATATAGAGGCCCGTTTCTCGGTTTTCAATATCTCAGCACCCTGAACTTCTAGAAAGTTGAAATGTTCATGAGAGTTGTATGGGTGACCAAGGAAACCGCACAATTTTTTTCACTAAAATATTTGTATGGGAGGGCCGTAAATCAATAGTCAAAAATATAGAGGCCCGTTTCTCGGTTTTCAATATCTCAGCACCCTGAACTTCTAGAAAGTTGAAATGTTCATGAGAGTTGTATGGGTGTTCAAGGAAACCGCACAATTTTTTTCACTAAAATATTTGTTATGGGAGGGCCGTAAATCAATAGTCAAAAATATAGAGGCCCGTTTCTCGGTTTTCAATATCTCAGCACCCTGAACTTCTAGAAAGTTGAAATGTTCATGAGAGTTGTATGGGTGTTCAAGGAAACCGCACAATTTTGTTCACTAAAATATTTGTAATGGAAGGACCGTAAATCAAAAAGTCAAAAATAGAGAGGCCCGTTTCTCGACCTTCAATATCTCAGGAACCTTTAGTTCTAGAAAGTTGAAATATTCCCAAAAAATTTAATCACGGCCGTAAGAAACCACCAAATTTTTTTCAATAAAATATTTGTAATGGGAGGGCCGTAAATCAAGTCAAAAATATAGAGGCCCGTTTCTCGGTTTTCAATATCCCAGCACCCTGAACTTCTAGAAAGTTGAAATATTCCCAAAAATTTAATCACGGCCATAAGAAACCACCAAATTTTTTTCAATACAATATTTGTAATGGGAGGGCCGAAAATCAATAGTCAAAAATATAGAGGCCCGTTTCTCCGTTTTAAATATCTCAGCACCCTGAACTTCTAGAAAGTTGAAATGTTCATGAGAGTTGTATGGGTGTTCAAGGAAACCGCACAATTTTTTTCACTAAAATATATGTAATGGAAGGGCCGTAAATCAAAAAGTCAAAAATAGAGAGGCCCGTTTCTCGACCTTCAATATCTCAGGAACCTTTAGTTCTAGAAAGTTGAAATATTCCCAAAAAATTTAATCACGGCCGTAAGAAACCACCAAATTTTTTTCAATAAAATATTTGTAATGGGAGGGCCGTAAATCAATAGTCAAAAATATAGAGGACCGTTTCTCGATCTTCAATATCTCAGGAACCTTTAGTTCTAGAAAGTTGAAATATTCCCCAAAACTAAATGAGGGCTGCTAGAAACCACATTTTTTTCAATAAAATATTTGAAGGGGAAGGGCTGCAAATCAAAAGTCACAAATCAATAGGATCGTTTCTCGGTCTTCAATATCTCAGCACCCTGAACTTCTAGAAAGTTGTTCATGAGAGTTGTATGGGCGACCAAGGAAACGGCACGATTTTTTTCACTGAAATATTTGTAATGGGAGGGCCGTAAATCAATAGTCAAAAATATAGAGGCCCGTTTCTCGGTCTTCAATATCTCAGCACCCTGAACTTCTAGAAAGTTGAAATATTCCCAAAAATTTAATCACGGCCGTAAGAAACCACCAAATTTTTTTCAATAAAATATTTGTAATGGAAGGGCCGTAAATCAATAGTCAATATATAGAGGCCCGTTTCTCGGTTTTCAATATCTCAGCAACCTGAACTTCTAGAAAGTTGAAATGTTCATGAGAGTTGTATGGGTGACCAAGGAAACCGAACAATTTTTTTCACTAAAATATTTGTATGGGAGGGCCGTAAATCAATAGTCAAAAATATAGAGGCCCGTTTCTCGACCTTAAATATCTCAAGAAGCTTTAGCTCTATAAAGTTGAAATATTCCCAAAACTTTAATCACGGCTATAAAAAACCACCAAATTTTTTTCAATAAAATATTTGTAATGGGAGGGCCGTAAATCAATAGTCAAAAATATAGAGGCCCGTTTCTCGACCTTAAATATTTCAAGAACCTTTAGTTCTAGAAAGTTGAAATGTTCCCAAAAATGTAATCGCGGCCGTAAGAAACCACCAAATTTGTTTCAATAAAATATTTGTAATGGGAGGGCCGTATATCAATAGTCAAAAATATAGAGGCCCGTTTCTCGGTTTTCAATATCTCAGCACCCTGAACTTCTAGAAAGTTGAAATGTTCATGAGAGTTGTATGGGTGTTCAAGGAAACCGCACAATTTTTTTCACTAAAATATTTGTAATGGGAGGGCCGTAAATCAATAGTCAAAAATATAGAGGCCCGTTTCTCGGTTTTCAATATCTCAGCTGAAATGTTCATGAGAGTTGTATGGGTGTTCAAGGAAACCGCACAATTTTTTTCACTAAAATATTTGTAATGGAAGGGCCGTAAATCAAAAAGTCAAAAATAGAGAGGCCCGTTTCTCGACCTTCAATATCTCAGGAACCTTTAGTTCTAGAAAGTTGAAATGTTCCCAAAAATGTAATCACGGCCGTAAGAAACCACCAAATTTTTTTCAATAAAATATTTGAAATGGGAGGGCCGTATATCAATAGTCAAAAATATAGCGGCCCGTTTCTCGGTTTTCAATATCTCAGCACCCTGAACTTCTAGAAAGTTGAAATGTTCATGAGAGTTGTGTGGGTGTTCAAGGAAACCGCACAATTTTTTTCACTAAAATATTTGTAATGGAAGGGCCGTAAATCGAAAAGTCAAAAATAGAGGCCCGTTTCTCGACCTTCAATATCTCAGGAACCTTTAGTTCTAGAAAGTTGAAATATTCCCAAAAATTTAATCACGGCCGTAAGAAACCACCAAATTTTTTTCAATAAAATATTTGTAATGGGAGGGCCGTAAATCAATAGTCAATAATATAGAGGCCCGTTTCTCGGTCTTCAATATCTCAGCACCCTGAACTTCTAGAAAGTTGAAATATTCCCAAAAATTTAATCACGGCCGTAAGAAACCACCAAATTTTTTTCAATAAAATATTTGTAATGGAAGGGCCGTAAATCAATAGTCAAAAATATAGAGGCCCGTTTCTCGGTTTTCAATATCTCAGCACCCTGAACTTCTAGAAAGTTGAAATGTTCATGAGAGTTGTATGGGTGACCAAGGAAACCGCACAATTTTTTTCACTAAAATATTTGTATGGGAGGGCCGTAAATCAATAGTCAAAAATATAGAGGCCCGTTTCTCGGTTTTCAATATCTCAGCACCCTGAACTTCTAGAAAGTTGAAATGTTCATGAGAGTTGTATGGGTGTTCAAGGAAACCGCACAATTTTTTTCACTAAAATATTTGTTATGGGAGGGCCGTAAATCAATAGTCAAAAATATAGAGGCCCGTTTCTCGGTTTTCAATATCTCAGCACCCTGAACTTCTAGAAAGTTGAAATGTTCATGAGAGTTGTATGGGTGTTCAAGGAAACCGCACAATTTTTTTCACTAAAATATTTGTAATGGAAGGACCGTAAATCAAAAAGTCAAAAATAGAGAGGCCCGTTTCTCGACCTTCAATATCTCAGGAACCTTTAGTTCTAGAAAGTTGAAATATTCCCAAAAAATTTAATCACGGCCGTAAGAAACCACCAAATTTTTTTCAATAAAATATTTGTAATGGGAGGGCCGTAAATCAATAGTCAAAAATATAGAGGACCGTTTCTCGATCTTCAATATCTCAGGAACCTTTAGTTCTAGAAAGTTGAAATATTCCCCAAAACTAAATGAGGGCTGCTAGAAACCACATTTTTTTCAATAAAAAAATTGAAGGGGAAGGGCTGCAAATCAAAAGTCACAAATCAATAGGATCGTTTCTCGGTCTTCAATATCTCAGCACCCTGAACTTCTAGAAAGTTGTTCATGAGAGTTGTATGGGCGACCAAGGAAACGGCACGATTTTTTTCACTGAAATATTTGTAATGGGAGGGCCGTAAATCAATAGTCAAAAATATAGAGGCCCGTTTCTCGGTCTTCAATATCTCAGCACCCTGAACTTCTAGAAAGTTGAAATATTCCCAAAAATTTAATCACGGCCGTAAGAAACCACCAAATTTTTTTCAATAAAATATTTGTAATGGAAGGGCCGTAAATCAATAGTCAATATATAGAGGCCCGTTTCTCGGTTTTCAATATCTCAGCAACCTGAACTTCTAGAAAGTTGAAATGTTCATGAGAGTTGTATGGGTGACCAAGGAAACCGAACAATTTTTTTCACTAAAATATTTGTATGGGAGGGCCGGAAATCAATAGTCAAAAATATAGAGGCCCGTTTCTCGACCTTAAATATCTCAAGAAGCTTTAGCTCTATAAAGTTGAAATATTCCCAAAACTTTAATCACGGCTATAAAAAACCACCAAATTTTTTTCAATAAAATATTTGTAATGGGAGGGCCGTAAATCAATAGTCAAAAATATAGAGGCCCGTTTCTCGACCTTAAATATTTCAAGAACCTTTAGTTCTAGAAAGTTGAAATGTTCCCAAAAATGTAATCACGGCCGTAAGAAACCACCAAATTTGTTTCAATAAAATATTTGTAATGGGAGGGCCGTATATCAATAGTCAAAAATATAGAGGCCCGTTTCTCGGTTTTCAATATCTCAGCACCCTGAACTTCTAGAAAGTTGAAATGTTCATGAGAGTTGTATGGGTGTTCAAGGAAACCGCACAATTTTTTTCACTAAAATATTTGTAATGGGAGGGCCGTAAATCAATAGTCAAAAATATAGAGGCCCGTTTCTCGGTTTTCAATATCTCAGCACCCTGAACTTCTAGAAAGTTGAAATGTTCATGAGAGTTGTATGGGCGACCAAGGAAACGGCACGATTTTTTTCACTGAAATATTTGTAATGGGAGGGCCGTAAATCAAGTCAAAAATATAGAGGCCCGTTTCTCGGTTTTCAATATCCCAGCACCCTGAACTTCTAGAAAGTTGAAATATTCCCAAAAATTTAATCACGGCCATAAGAAACCACCAAATTTTTTTCAATACAATATTTGTAATGGGAGGGCCGAAAATCAATAGTCAAAAATATAGAGGCCCGTTTCTCGGTTTTAAATATCTCAGCACCCTGAACTTCTAGAAAGTTGAAATGTTCATGAGAGTTGTATGGGTGTTCAAGGAAACCGCACAATTATTTTCACTAAAATATATGTAATGGAAGGGCCGTAAATCAAAAAGTCAAAAATAGAGAGGCCCGTTTCTCGACCTTCAATATCTCAGGAACCTTTAGTTCTAGAAAGTTGAAATATTCCCAAAAAATTTAATCACGGCCGTAAGAAACCACCAAATTTTTTTCAATAAAATATTTGTAATGGGAGGGCCGTAAATCAATAGTCAAAAATATAGAGGACCGTTTCTCGATCTTCAATATCTCAGGAACCTTTAGTTCTAGAAAGTTGAAATATTCCCCAAAACTAAATGAGGGCTGCTAGAAACCACATTTTTTTCAATAAAATATTTGAAGGGGAAGGGCTGCAAATCAAAAGTCACAAATCAATAGGATCGTTTCTCGGTCTTCAATATCTCAGCACCCTGAACTTCTAGAAAGTTGTTCATGAGAGTTGTATGGGCGACCAAGGAAACGGCACGATTTTTTTCACTGAAATATTTGTAATGGGAGGGCCGTAAATCAATAGTCAAAAATATAGAGGCCCGTTTCTCGGTCTTCAATATCTCAGCACCCTGAACTTCTAGAAAGTTGAAATATTCCCAAAAATTTAATCACGGCCGTAAGAAACCACCAAATTTTTTTCAATAAAATATTTGTAATGGAAGGGCCGTAAATCAATAGTCAATATATAGAGGCCCGTTTCTCGGTTTTCAATATCTCAGCAACCTGAACTTCTAGAAAGTTGAAATGTTCATGAGAGTTGTATGGGTGACCAAGGAAACCGAACAATTTTTTTCACTAAAATATTTGTATGGGAGGGCCGTAAATCAATAGTCAAAAATATAGAGGCCCGTTTCTCGACCTTAAATATCTCAAGAAGCTTTAGCTCTATAAAGTTGAAATATTCCCAAAACTTTAATCACGGCTATAAAAAACCACCAAATTTTTTTCAATAAAATATTTGTAATGGGAGGGCCGTAAATCAATAGTCAAAAATATAGAGGCCCGTTTCTCGACCTTAAATATTTCAAGAACCTTTAGTTCTAGAAAGTTGAAATGTTCCCAAAAATGTAATCGCGGCCGTAAGAAACCACCAAATTTGTTTCAATAAAATATTTGTAATGGGAGGGCCGTATATCAATAGTCAAAAATATAGAGGCCCGTTTCTCGGTTTTCAATATCTCAGCACCCTGAACTTCTAGAAAGTTGAAATGTTCATGAGAGTTGTATGGGTGTTCAAGGAAACCGCACAATTTTTTTCACTAAAATATTTGTAATGGGAGGGCCGTAAATCAATAGTCAAAAATATAGAGGCCCGTTTCTCGGTTTTCAATATCTCAGCTGAAATGTTCATGAGAGTTGTATGGGTGTTCAAGGAAACCGCACAATTTTTTTCACTAAAATATTTGTAATGGAAGGGCCGTAAATCAAAAAGTCAAAAATAGAGAGGCCCGTTTCTCGACCTTCAATATCTCAGGAACCTTTAGTTCTAGAAAGTTGAAATGTTCCCAAAAATGTAATCACGGCCGTAAGAAACCACCAAATTTTTTTCAATAAAATATTTGAAATGGGAGGGCCGTATATCAATAGTCAAAAATATAGCGGCCCGTTTCTCGGTTTTCAATATCTCAGCACCCTGAACTTCTAGAAAGTTGAAATGTTCATGAGAGTTGTGTGGGTGTTCGCACAATTTTTTTCACTAAAATATTTGTAATGGAAGGGCCGTAAATCGAAAAGTCAAAAATAGAGGCCCGTTTCTCGACCTTCAATATCTCAGGAACCTTTAGTTCTAGAAAGTTGAAATATTCCCAAAAATTTAATCACGGCCGTAAGAAACCACCAAATTTTTTTCAATAAAATATTTGTAATGGGAGGGCCGTAAATCAATAGTCAAAAATATAGAGGCCCGTTTCTCGGTCTTCAATATCTCAGCACCCTGAACTTCTAGAAAGTTGAAATATTCCCAAAAATTTAATCACGGCCGTAAGAAACCACCAAATTTTTTTCAATAAAATATTTGTAATGGGAGGGCCGTAAATCAATAGTCAAAAATATAGAGGCCCGTTTCTCGGTTTTCAATATCTCAGCACCCTGAACTTCTAGAAAGTTGAAATGTTCATGAGAGTTGTATGGGTGACCAAGGAAACCGCACAATTTTTTTCACTAAAATATTTGTATGGGAGGGCCGTAAATCAATAGTCAAAAATATAGAGGCCCGTTTCTCGACCTTAAATATCTCAAGAAGCTTTAGCTCTATAAAGTTGAAATATTCCCAAAACTTTAATCACGGCTATAAGAAACCACCAAATTTTTTTCAATAAAATATTTGTAATGGGAGGGCCGTAAATCAATAGTCAATAATATAGAGGATCGTTTCTCGGTTTTCAATATCTCAGCACACTGAACTTCTAGAAAGTTGAAATGTTCATGAGAGTTGTATGGGCGACCAAGGAAACGGCACGATTTTTTTCACTAAAATATTTGTAATGGGAGGGCCGTAAATCAATAGTCAAAAATATAGAGGCCCGTTTCTCGACCTTAAATATTTCAAGAACCTTTAGTTCTAGAAAGTTGAAATGTTCCCAAAAATGTAATCACGGCCGTAAGAAACCACCAAATTTGTTTCAATAAAATATTTGTAATGGGAGGGCCGTATATCAATAGTCAAAAATATAGAGGCCCGTTTCTCGGTTTTCAATATCTCAGCACCCTGAACTTCTAGAAAGTTGAAATGTTCATGAGAGTTGTATGGGTGTTCAAGGAAACCGCACAATTTTTTTCACTAAAATATTTGTAATGGGAGGGCCGTAAATCAATAGTCAAAAATATAGAGGCCCGTTTCTCGGTTTTCAATATCTCAGCACCCTGAACTTCTAGAAAGTTGAAATGTTCATGAGAGTTGTATGGGCGACCAAGGAAACGGAACGATTTTTATCACTGAAATATTTGTAATGGGAGGGCCGTAAATCAAGTCAAAAATATAGAGGCCCGTTTCTCGGTTTTCAATATCCCAGCACCCTGAACTTCTAGAAAGTGGAAATGTTCATGAGAGTTGTATGGGTGTTCAAGGAAACCGCACAATTTTTTTCACTAAAATATTTGTAATGGGAGGGCCGTAAATCAATAGTCAAAAATATAGAGGCCCGTTTCTCGACCTTAAATATTTCAAGAACCTTTAGTTCTAGAAAGTTGAAATGTTCCCAAAAATGTAATCGCGGCCGTAAAAAACCACCAAATTTGTTTCAATAAAATATTTGTAATGGGAGGGCCGTATATCAATAGTCAAAAATATAGAGGCCCGTTTCTCGGTTTTCAATATCTCAGCACCCTGAACTTCTAGAAAGTTGAAATGTTCATGAGAGTTGTATGGGTGTTCAAGGAAACCGCACAATTTTTTTCACTAAAATATTTGTAATGGGAGGGCCGTAAATCAATAGTCAAAAATATATAGGCCCGTTTCTCGGTTTTCAATATCTCAGCACCCTGAACTTCTAGAAAGTTGAAATGTTCATGAGAGTTGTGTGGGTGTTCAAGGAAACCGCACAATTTTTTTCACTAAAATATTTGTAATGGAAGGGCCGTAAATCAAAAAGTCAAAAATAGAGGCCCGTTTCTCGACCTTCAATATCTCAGGAACCTTTAGTTCTAGAAAGTTGAAATATTCCCAAAAATTTAATCACGGCCGTAAGAAACCACCAAATTTTTTTCAATAAAATATTTGTAATGGGAGGGCCGTAAATCAATAGTCAAAAATATAGAGGCCCGTTTCTCGGTCTTCAATATCTCAGCACCCTGAACTTCTAGAAAGTTGAAATATTCCCAAAAATTTAATCACGGCCGTAAGAAACCACCAAATTTTTTTCAATAAAATATTTGTAAATATTTGTATGGGAGGGCCGTAAATCAATAGTCAAAAATATAGAGGCCCGTTTCTCGACCTTATATCTCAAGAAGCTTTAGCTCTATAAAGTTGAAATATTCCCAAAACTTTAATCACGGCTATAAAAAACCACCAAATTTTTTTCAATAAAATATTTGTAATGGGAGGGCCGTAAATCAATAGTCAAAAATATAGAGGCCCGTTTCTCGGTTTTCAATATCTCAGCACCCTAAACTTCTAGAAAGTTGAAATGTTCATGAGAGTTGTATGGGTGTTCAAGGAAACCGCACAACTTTTTTCACTAAAATATTTGTAATGGGAGGGCCGTAAATCAATAGTCAAAAATATAGAGGCCCGTTTCTCGACCTTAAATATCTCAAGAAGCTTTAGCTCTATAAAGTTGAAATATTCCCAAAACTTTAATCACGGCTATAAAAAACCACCAAATTTTTTTCAATAAAATATTTGTAATGGGAGGGCCGTAAATCAATAGTCAAAAATATAGAGGCCCGTTTCTCGGTTTTCAATATCTCAGCACCCTGAACTTCTAGAAAGTTGAAATGTTCATGAGAGTTGTATGGGTGTTCAAGGAAACCGCACAATTTTTTTCACTAAAATATTTGTAATGGAAGGGCCGTAAATCAAAAAGTCAAAAATAGAGGTCCGTTTCTCGACCTTATATATCTCAAGAACCTTTAGTTCTAGAAAGTTGAAATATTCCCAAAAATTTAATCACGGCCGTAAGAAACCACCAAATTTTTTTCAATTGGGAGGGCCGTAAATCAATAGTCAAAAATATAGAGGACCGTTTCTCGATCTTCAATATCTCAGCACCCTGAACTTCTAGAAAGTTGAAATGTTCATGAGAGTTGTATGGGTGTTCAAGGAAACCGCACAATTTTTTTCACTAAAATATTTGTAATGGAAGGGCCGTAAATCAAAAAGTCAAAAATAGAGGCCCGTTTCTCGACCTTATATATCTCAAGAACCTTTAGTTCTAGAAAGTTGAAATATTCCCAAAAATGTAATCACGGCCGTAAGAAACCACCAAATTTTTTTCAATAAAATATTTGTAATGGGAGGGCCGTAAATCAATAGTCAAAAATATAGAGGACCGTTTCTCGATCTTCAATATCTCAGGAACCTTTAGTTCTAGAAAGTTGAAATATTCCCCAAAACTAAATGAGGGCTGCTAGAAACCACAACATTTTTTTCAATAAAATATTTGAAGGGGAAGGGCTGCAAATCAAAATTCACAAATCAATAGGCCCGTTTCTCGGTCTTCAATATCTCAGCACCCTGAACTTCTAGAAAGTTGAAATGTTCATGAGAGTTGTATGGGCGACCAAGGAAACGGCACGATTTTTTTCACTGAAATATTTGTAATGGGAGGGCCGTAAATCAATAGTCAAAAATATAGAGGCCCGTTTCTCGGTCTTCAATATCTCAGCACCCTGAACTTCTAGAAAGTTGAAATATTCCCAAAAATTTAATCACGGCCATAAGAAACCACCAATTTTTTTTCAATACAATATTTGTAATGGGAGGGCCGTAAATCAATAGTCAAAAATATAGAGGCCCGTTTCTCGGTTTTCAATATCTCAGCACCCTGAACTTCTAGAAAGTTGAAATGTTCATGAGAGTTGTATGGGTGTTCAAGGAAACCGCACAATTTTTTTCACTAAAATATTTGTAATGGAAGGGCCGTAAATCAAAAAGTCAAAAATAGAGGCCCGTTTCTCGACCTTATATATCTCAAGAACCTTTAGTTCTAGAAAGTTGAAATATTCCCAAAAATTTAATCACGGCCGTAAGAAACCACCAAATTTTTTTCAATAAAATATTTGTAATGGGAGGGCCGTAAATCAATAGTCAAAAATATAGAGGACCGTTTCTCGATCTTCAATATCTCAGGAACCTTTAGTTCTAGAAAGTTGAAATATTCCCCAAAACTAAATGAGGGCTGCTAGAAACCACAACATTTTTTTCAATAAAATATTTGAAGGGGAAGGGCTGCAAATCAAAAGTCACAAATCAATAGGCCCGTTTCTCGGTCTTCAATATCTCAGCACCCTGAACTTCTAGGAAGTTGAAATGGGAGGGCCGTATATCAATAGTCAAAAATATAGAGGCCCGTTTCTCGGTTTTCAATATCTCAGCACCCTGAACTTCTAGAAAGTTGAAATGTTCATGAGAGTTGTATGGGTGTTCAAGGAAACCGCACAATTTTTTTCACTAAAATATTTGTAATGGGAGGGCCGTAAATCAATAGTCAAAAATATAGAGGCCCGTTTCTCGGTTTTCAATATCTCAGCTGAAATGTTCATGAGAGTTGTATGGGTGTTCAAGGAAACCGCACAATTTTTTTCACTAAAATATTTGTAATGGAAGGGCCGTAAATCAAAAAGTCAAAAATAGAGAGGCCCGTTTCTCGACCTTCAATATCTCAGGAACCTTTAGTTCTAGAAAGTTGAAATGTTCCCAAAAATGTAATCACGGCCGTAAGAAACCACCAAATTTTTTTCAATAAAATATTTGAAATGGGAGGGCCGTATATCAATAGTCAAAAATATAGCGGCCCGTTTCTCGGTTTTCAATATCTCAGCACCCTGAACTTCTAGAAAGTTGAAATGTTCATGAGAGTTGTGTGGGTGTTCAAGGAAACCGCACAATTTTTTTCACTAAAATATTTGTAATGGAAGGGCCGTAAATCAAAAAGTCAAAAATAGAGGCCCGTTTCTCGACCTTCAATATCTCAGGAACCTTTAGTTCTAGAAAGTTGAAATATTCCCAAAAATTTAATCACGGCCGTAAGAAACCACCAAATTTTTTTCAATAAAATATTTGTAATGGGAGGGCCGTAAATCAATAGTCAAAAATATAGAGGCCCGTTTCTCGGCCTTCAATATCTCAGCACCCTGAACTTCTAGAAAGTTGAAATATTCCCAAAAATTTAATCACGGCCGTAAGAAACCACCAAATTTTTTTCAATAAAATATTTGTAATGGAAGGGCCGTAAATCAATAGTCAAAAATATAGAGGCCCGTTTCTCGGTTTTCAATATCTCAGCACCCTGAACTTCTAGAAAGTTGAAATGTTCATGAGAGTTGTATGGGTGACCAAGGAAACCGCACAATTTTTTTCACTAAAATATTTGTATGGGAGGGCCGTAAATCAATAGTCAAAAATATAGAGGCCCGTTTCTCGACCTTAAATATCTCAAGAAGCTTTAGCTTTATAAAGTTGAAATATTCCCAAAACTTTAATCACGGCTATAAGAAACCACCAAATTTTTTTCAATAAAATATTTGTAATGGGAGGGCCGTAAATCAATAGTCAAAAATATAGAGGCCCGTTTCTCGACCTTAAATATTTCAAGAACCTTTAGTTCTAGAAAGTTGAAATGTTCCCAAAAATGTAATCACGGCCGTAAGAAACCACCAAATTTGTTTCAATAAAATATTTGTAATGGGAGGGCCGTATATCAATAGTCAAAAATATAGAGGCCCGTTTCTCGGTTTTCAATATCTCAGCACCCTGAACTTCTAGAAAGTTGAAATGTTCATGAGAGTTGTATGGGTGTTCAAGGAAACCGCACAATTTTTTTCACTAAAATATTTGTAATGGGAGGGCCGTAAATCAATAGTCAAAAATATAGAGGCCCGTTTCTCGGTTTTCAATATCTCAGCACCCTGAACTTCTAGAAAGTTGAAATGTTCATGAGAGTTGTATGGGCGACCAAGGAAACGGCACGATTTTTTTCACTGAAATATTTGTAATGGGAGGGCCGTAAATCAAGTCAAAAATATAGAGGCCCGTTTCTCGGTTTTCAATATCCCAGCACCCTAAACTTCTAGAAAGTTGAAATATTCCCAAAAATTTAATCACGGCCATAAGAAACCACCAAATTTTTTTCAATACAATATTTGTAATGGGAGGGCCGAAAATCAATAGTCAAAAATATAGAGGCCCGTTTCTCGGTTTTAAATATCTCAGCACCCTGAACTTCTAGAAAGTTGAAATGTTCATGAGAGTTGTATGGGTGTTCAAGGAAACCGCACAATTTTTTTCACTAAAATATATGTAATGGAAGGGCCGTAAATCAAAAAGTCAAAAATAGAGAGGCCCGTTTCTCGACCTTCAATATCTCAGGAACCTTTAGTTCTAGAAAGTTGAAATATTCCCAAAAAATTTAATCACGGCCGTAAGAAACCAAATTTTTTTCAATAAAATATTTGTAATGGGAGGGCCGTAAATCAATAGTCAAAAATATAGAGGACCGTTTCTCGATCTTCAATATCTCAGGAACCTTTAGTTCTAGAAAGTTGAAATATTCCCCAAAACTAAATGAGGGCTGCTAGAAACCACATTTTTTTCAATAAAATATTTGAAGGGGAAGGGCTGCAAATCAAAAGTCACAAATCAATAGGATCGTTTCTCGGTCTTCAATATCTCAGCACCCTGAACTTCTAGAAAGTTGTTCATGAGAGTTGTATGGGCGACCAAGGAAACGGCACGATTTTTTTCACTGAAATATTTGTAATGGGAGGGCCGTAAATCAATAGTCAAAAATATAGAGGCCCGTTTCTCGGTCTTCAATATCTCAGCACCCTGAACTTCTAGAAAGTTGAAATATTCCCAAAAATTTAATCACGGCCGTAAGAAACCACCAAATTTTTTTCAATAAAATATTTGTAATGGAAGGGCCGTAAATCAATAGTCAATATATAGAGGCCCGTTTCTCGGTTTTCAATATCTCAGCAACCTGAACTTCTAGAAAGTTGAAATGTTCATGAGAGTTGTATGGGTGACCAAGGAAACCGAACAATTTTTTTCACTAAAATATTTGTATGGGAGGGCCGTAAATCAATAGTCAAAAATATAGAGGCCCGTTTCTCGACCTTAAATATCTCAAGAAGCTTTAGCTCTATAAAGTTGAAATATTCCCAAAACTTTAATCACGGCTATAAAAAACCACCAAATTTTTTTCAATAAAATATTTGTAATGGGAGGGCCGTAAATCAATAGTCAAAAATATAGAGGCCCGTTTCTCGACCTTAAATATTTCAAGAACCTTTAGTTCTAGAAAGTTGAAATGTTCCCAAAAATGTAATCGCGGCCGTAAGAAACCACCAAATTTGTTTCAATAAAATATTTGTAATGGGAGGGCCGTATATCAATAGTCAAAAATATAGAGGCCCGTTTCTCGGTTTTCAATATCTCAGCACCCTGAACTTCTAGAAAGTTAAAATGTTCATGAGAGTTGTATGGGTGTTCAAGGAAACCGCACAATTTTTTTCACTAAAATATTTGTAATGGGAGGGCCGTAAATCAATAGTCAAAAATATAGAGGCCCGTTTCTCGGTTTTCAATATTTTAGCTGAAATGTTCATGAGAGTTGTATGGGTGTTCAAGGAAACCGCACAATTTTTTTCACTAAAATATTTGTAATGGAAGGGCCGTAAATCAAAAAGTCAAAAATAGAGAGGCCCGTTTCTCGACCTTCAATATCTCAGGAACCTTTAGTTCTAGAAAGTTGAAATGTTCCCAAAAATGTAATCACGGCCGTAAGAAACCACCAAATTTTTTTCAATAAAATATTTGAAATGGGAGGGCCGTATATCAATAGTCAAAAATATAGCGGCCCGTTTCTCGGTTTTCAATATCTCAGCACCCTGAACTTCTAGAAAGTTGAAATGTTCATGAGAGTTGTGTGGGTGTTCAAGGAAACCGCACAATTTTTTTCACTAAAATATTTGTAATGGAAGGGCCGTAAATCAAAAAGTCAAAAATAGAGGCCCGTTTCTCGACCTTCAATATCTCAGGAACCTTTAGTTCTAGAAAGTTGAAATATTCCCAAAAATTTAATCACGGCCGTAAGAAACCACCAAATTTTTTTCAATAAAATATTTGTAATGGGAGGGCCGTAAATCAATAGTCAAAAATATAGAGGCCCGTTTCTCGGTCTTCAATATCTCAGCACCCTGAACTTCTAGAAAGTTGAAATATTCCCAAAAATTTAATCACGGCCGTAAGAAACCACCAAATTTTTTTCAATAAAATATTTGTAATGGAAGGGCCGTAAATCAATAGTCAAAAATATAGAGGCCCGTTTCTCGGTTTTCAATATCTCAGCACCCTGAACTTCTAGAAAGTTGAAATGTTCATGAGAGTTGTATGGGTGACCAAGGAAACCGCACAATTTTTTTCACTAAAATATTTGTATGGGAGGGCCGTAAATCAATAGTCAAAAATATAGAGGCCCGTTTCTCGACCTTAAATATCTCAAGAAGCTTTAGCTCTATAAAGTTGAAATATTCCCAAAACTTTAATCACGGCTATAAGAAACCACCAAATTTTTTTCAATAAAATATTTGTAATGGGAGGGCCGTAAATCAATAGTCAATAATATAGAGGCCCGTTTCTCGGTTTTCAATATCTCAGCACACTGAACTTCTAGAAAGTTGAAATGTTCATGAGAGTTGTATGGGCGACCAAGGAAACGGCACGATTTTTTTCACTAAAATATTTGTAATGGGAGGGCCGTAAATCAATAGTCAAAAATATAGAGGCCCGTTTCTCGACCTTAAATATTTCAAGAACCTTTAGTTCTAGAAAGTTGAAATGTTCCCAAAAATGTAATCACGGCCGTAAGAAACCACCAAATTTGTTTCAATAAAATATTTGTAATGGGAGGGCCGTATATCAATAGTCAAAAATATAGAGGCCCGTTTCTCGGTTTTCAATATCTCAGCACCCTGAACTTCTAGAAAGTTGAAATGTTCATGAGAGTTGTATGGGTGTTCAAGGAAACCGCACAATTTTTTTCACTAAAATATTTGTAATGGGAGGGCCGTAAATCAATAGTCAAAAATATAGAGGCCCGTTTCTCGGTTTTCAATATCTCAGCACCCTGAACTTCTAGAAAGTTGAAATGTTCATGAGAGTTGTATGGGCGACCAAGGAAACGGAACGATTTTTTTCACTGAAATATTTGTAATGGGAGGGCCGTAAATCAAGTCAAAAATATAGAGGCCCGTTTCTCGGTTTTCAATATCCCAGCACCCTGAACTTCTAGAAAGTTGAAATATTCATGAGAGTTGTATGGGTGTTCAAGGAAACCGCACAATTTTTTTCACTAAAATATTTGTAATGGGAGGGCCGTAAATCAATAGTCAAAAATATAGAGGCCCGTTTCTCGACCTTAAATATTTCAAGAACCTTTAGTTCTAGAAAGTTGAAATGTTCCCAAAAATGTAATCGCGGCCGTAAGAAACCACCAAATTTGTTTCAATAAAATATTTGTATGGGAGGGCCGTATATCAATAGTCAAAAATATAGAGGCCCGTTTCTCGGTTTTCAATATCTCAGCACCCTGAACTTCTAGAAAGTTGAAATGTTCATGAGAGTTGTATGGGTGTTCAAGGAAACCGCACAATTTTTTTCACTAAAATATTTGTAATGGGAGGGCCGTAAATCAATAGTCAAAAATATAGAGGCCCGTTTCTCGGTTTTCAATATCTCAGCACCCTGAACTTCTAGAAAGTTGAAATGTTCATGAGAGTTGTATGGGTGTTCAAGGAAACCGCACAATTTTTTTCACTAAAATATTTGTAATGGAAGGGCCGTAAATCAAAAAGTCAAAAATAGAGAGGCCCGTTTCTCGACCTTCAATATCTCAGGAACCTTTAGTTCTAGAAAGTTGAAATGTTCCCAAAAATGTAATCACGGCCGTAAGAAACCACCAATTTTTTTTCAATAAAATATTTGAAATGGGAGGGCCGTATATCAATAGTCAAAAATATAGCGGCCCGTTTCTCGGTTTTCAATATCTCAGCACCCTGAACTTCTAGAAAGTTGAAATGTTCATGAGAGTTGTGTGGGTGTTCAAGGAAACCGCACAATTTTTTTCACTAAAATATTTGTAATGGAAGGGCCGTAAATCAAAAAGTCAAAAATAGAGGCCCGTTTCTCGACCTTCAATATCTCAGGAACCTTTAGTTCTAGAAAGTTGAAATATTCCCAAAAATTTAATCACGGCCGTAAGAAACCACCAAATTTTTTTCAATAAAATATTTGTAATGGGAGGGCCGTAAATCAATAGTCAAAAATATAGAGGCCCGTTTCTCGGTCTTCAATATCTCAGCACCCTGAACTTCTAGAAAGTTGAAATATTCCCAAAAATTTAATCACGGCCGTAAGAAACCACCAAATTTTTTTCAATACAATATTTGTAATGGGAGGGCCGAAAATCAATAGTCAAAAATATAGAGGCCCGTTTCTCGGTTTTAAATATCTCAGCACCCTGAACTTCTAGAAAGTTGAAATGTTCATGAGAGTTGTATGGGTGTTCAAGGAAACCGCACAATTTTTTTCACTAAAATATATGTAATGGAAGGGCCGTAAATCAAAAAGTCAAAAATAGAGAGGCCCGTTTCTCGACCTTCAATATCTCAGGAACCTTTAGTTCTAGAAAGTTGAAATATTCCCAAAAAATTTAATCACGGCCGTAAGAAACCACCAAATTTTTTTCAATAAAATATTTGTAATGGGAGGGCCGTAAATCAATAGTCAAAAATATAGAGGACCGTTTCTCGATCTTCAATATCTCAGGAACCTTTAGTTCTAGAAAGTTGAAATATTCCCCAAAACTAAATGAGGGCTGCTAGAAACCACATTTTTTTCAATAAAATATTTGAAGGGGAAGGGCTGCAAATCAAAAGTCACAAATCAATAGGATCGTTTCTCGGTCTTCAATATCTCAGCACCCTGAACTTCTAGAAAGTTGTTCATGAGAGTTGTATGGGCGACCAAGGAAGCGGCACGATTTTTTTCACTGAAATATTTGTAATGGGAGGGCCGTAAATCAATAGTCAAAAATATAGAGGCCCGTTTCTCGGTCTTCAATATCTCAGCACCCTGAACTTCTAGAAAGTTGAAATATTCCCAAAAATTTAATCACGGCCGTAAGAAACCACCAAATTTTTTTCAATAAAATATTTGTAATGGAAGGGCCGTAAATCAATAGTCAATATATAGAGGCCCGTTTCTCGGTTTTCAATATCTCAGCAACCTGAACTTCTAGAAAGTTGAAATGTTCATGAGAGTTGTATGGGTGACCAAGGAAACCGAACAATTTTTTTCACTAAAATATTTGTATGGGAGGGCCGTAAATCAATAGTCAAAAATATAGAGGCCCGTTTCTCGACCTTAAATATCTCAAGAAGCTTTAGCTCTATAAAGTTGAAATATTCCCAAAACTTTAATCACGGCTATAAAAAACCACCAAATTTTTTTCAATAAAATATTTGTAATGGGAGGGCCGTAAATCAATAGTCAAAAATATAGAGGCCCGTTTCTCGACCTTAAATATTTCAAGAACCTTTAGTTCTAGAAAGTTGAAATGTTCCCAAAAATGTAATCGCGGCCGTAAGAAACCACCAAATTTGTTTCAATAAAATATTTGTAATGGGAGGGCCGTATATCAATAGTCAAAAATATAGAGGCCCGTTTCTCGGTTTTCAATATCTCAGCACCCTGAACTTCTAGAAAGTTGAAATGTTCATGAGAGTTGTATGGGTGTTCAAGGAAACCGCACAATTTTTTTCACTAAAATATTTGTAATGGGAGGGCCGTAAATCAATAGTCAAAAATATAGAGGCCCGTTTCTCGGTTTTCAATATTTTAGCTGAAATGTTCATGAGAGTTGTATTGGTGTTCAAGGAAACCGCACAATTTTTTTCACTAAAATATTTGTAATGGAAGGGCCGTAAATCAAAAAGTCAAAAATAGAGAGGCCCGTTTCTCGACCTTCAATATCTCAGGAACCTTTAGTTCTAGAAAGTTGAAATGTTCCCAAAAATGTAATCACGGCCGTAAGAAACCACCAAATTTTTTTCAATAAAATATTTGAAATGGGAGGGCCGTATATCAATAGTCAAAAATATAGCGGCCCGTTTCTCGGTTTTCAATATCTCAGCACCCTGAACTTCTAGAAAGTTGAAATGTTCATGAGAGTTGTGTGGGTGTTCAAGGAAACCGCACAATTTTTTTCACTAAAATATTTGTAATGGAAGGGCCGTAAATCAAAAAGTCAAAAATAGAGGCCCGTTTCTCGACCTTCAATATCTCAGGAACCTTTAGTTCTAGAAAGTTGAAATATTCCCAAAAATTTAATCACGGCCGTAAGAAACCACCAAATTTTTTTCAATAAAATATTTGTAATGGGAGGGCCGTAAATCAATAGTCAAAAATATAGAGGCCCGTTTCTCGGTCTTCAATATCTCAGCACCCTGAACTTCTAGAAAGTTGAAATATTCCCAAAAATTTAATCACGGCCGTAAGAAACCACCAAATTTTTTTCAATAAAATATTTGTAATGGAAGGGCCGTAAATCAATAGTCAAAAATATAGAGGCCCGTTTCTCGGTTTTCAATATCTCAGCACCCTGAACTTCTAGAAAGTTGAAATGTTCATGAGAGTTGTATGGGTGACCAAGGAAACCGCACAATTTTTTTCACTAAAATATTTGTATGGGAGGGCCGTAAATCAATAGTCAAAAATATAGAGGCCCGTTTCTCGACCTTAAATATCTCAAGAAGCTTTAGCTCTATAAAGTTGAAATATTCCCAAAACTTTAATCACGGCTATAAGAAACCACCAAATTTTTTTCAATAAAATATTTGTAATGGGAGGGCCGTAAATCAATAGTCAATAATATAGAGGCCCGTTTCTCGGTTTTCAATATCTCAGCACACTGAACTTCTAGAAAGTTGAAATGTTCATGAGAGTTGTATGGGCGACCAAGGAAACGGCACGATTTTTTTCACTAAAATATTTGTAATGGGAGGGCCGTAAATCAATAGTCAAAAATATAGAGGCCCGTTTCTCGACCTTAAATATTTCAAGAACCTTTAGTTCTAGAAAGTTGAAATGTTCCCAAAAATGTAATCACGGCCGTAAGAAACCACCAAATTTGTTTCAATAAAATATTTGTAATGGGAGGGCCGTATATCAATAGTCAAAAATATAGAGGCCCGTTTCTCGGTTTTCAATATCTCAGCACCCTGAACTTCTAGAAAGTTGAAATGTTCATGAGAGTTGTATGGGTGTTCAAGGAAACCGCACAATTTTTTTCACTAAAATATTTGTAATGGGAGAGCCGTAAATCAATAGTCAAAAATATAGAGGCCCGTTTCTCGGTTTTCAATATCTCAGCACCCTGAACTTCTAGAAAGTTGAAATGTTCATGAGAGTTGTATGGGCGACCAAGGAAACGGAACGATTTTTTTCACTGAAATATTTGTAATGGGAGGGCCGTAAATCAAGTCAAAAATATAGAGGCCCGTTTCTCGGTTTTCAATATCCCAGCACCCTGAACTTCTAGAAAGTTGAAATATTCATGAGAGTTGTGTGGGTGTTCAAGGAAACCGCACAATTTTTTTCACTAAATGTAATGGGAGGGCCGTAAATCAATAGTCAAAAATATAGAGGCCCGTTTCTCGACCTTAAATATTTCAAGAACCTTTAGTTCTAGAAAGTTGAAATGTTCCCAAAAATGTAATCGCGGCCGTAAGAAACCACCAAATTTGTTTCAATAAAATATTTGTATGGGAGGGCCGTATATCAATAGTCAAAAATATAGAGGCCCGTTTCTCGGTTTTCAATATCTCAGCACCCTGAACTTCTAGAAAGTTGAAATGTTCATGAGAGTTGTAGGAAACCGCACAATTTTTTTCACTAAAATATTTGTAATGGGAGGGCCGTAAATCAATAGTCAAAAATATAGAGGCCCGTTTCTCGGTTTTCAATATCTCAGCACCCTGAACTTCTAGAAAGTTGAAATGTTCATGAGAGTTGTATGGGTGTTCAAGGAAACCGCACAATTTTTTTCACTAAAATATTTGTAATGGAAGGGCCGTAAATCAAAAAGTCAAAAATAGAGAGGCCCGTTTCTCGACCTTCAATATCTCAGGAACCTTTAGTTCTAGAAAGTTGAAATGTTCCCAAAAATGTAATCACGGCCGTAAGAAACCACCAAATTTTTTTCAATAAAATATTTGAAATGGGAGGGCCGTATATCAATAGTCAAAAATATAGCGGCCCGTTTCTCGGTTTTCAATATCTCAGCACCCTGAACTTCTAGAAAGTTGAAATGTTCATGAGAGTTGTGTGGGTGTTCAAGGAAACCGCACAATTTTTTTCACTAAAATATTTGTAATGGAAGGGCCGTAAATCAAAAAGTCAAAAATAGAGGCCCGTTTCTCGACCTTCAATATCTCAGGAACCTTTAGTTCTAGAAAGTTGAAATATTCCCAAAAATTTAATCACGGCCGTAAGAAACCACCAAATTTTTTTCAATAAAATATTTGTAATGCGAGGGCCGTAAATCAATAGTCAAGAGGCCCGTTTCTCGGTCTTCAATATCTCAGCACCCTGAACTTCTAGAAAGTTGAAATATTCCCAAAAATTTAATCACGGCCGTAAGAAACCACCAAATTTTTTTCAATAAAATATTTGTAATGGAAGGGCCGTAAATCAATAGTCAAAAATATAGAGGCCCGTTTCTCGGTTTTCAATATCTCAGCACCCTGAACTTCTAGAAAGTTGAAATGTTCATGAGAGTTGTATGGGTGACCAAGGAAACCGCACAATTTTTTTCACTAAAATATTTGTATGGGAGGGCCGTAAATCAATAGTCAAAAATATAGAGGCCCGTTTCTCGACCTTAAATATCTCAAGAAGCTTTAGCTCTATAAAGTTGAAATATTCCCAAAACTTTAATCACGGCTATAAGAAACCACCAAATTTTTTTCAATAAAATATTTGTAATG
Source organism: Platycheirus albimanus (assembly GCA_916050605.2). Taxonomy (NCBI): domain Eukaryota; kingdom Metazoa; phylum Arthropoda; class Insecta; order Diptera; family Syrphidae; genus Platycheirus; species Platycheirus albimanus. Next base: position 262,818,305 of record OU696696.1, on the reverse strand, counting down.
GGAGGGCCTTAAATCAATAGTCAATAATATAGAGGCCCGTTTCTCGGTTTTCAATATCTCAGCACACTGAACTTCTAGAAAGTTGAAATGTTCATGAGAGTTGTATGGGCGACCAAGGAAACGGCACGATTTTTTTCACTAAAATATTTGTAATGGGAGGGCCGTAAATCAATAGTCAAAAATATAGAGGCCCGTTTCTCGACCTTAAATATTTCAAGAACCTTTAGTTCTAGAAAGTTGAAATGTTCCCAAAAATGTAATCACGGCCGTAAGAAACCACCAAATTTGTTTCAATAAAATATTTGTAATGGGAGGGCCGTATATCAATAGTCAAAAATATAGAGGCCCGTTTCTCGGTTTTCAATATCTCAGCACCCTGAACTTCTAGAAAGTTGAAATGTTCATGAGAGTTGTATGGGTGTTCAAGGAAACCGCACAATTTTTTTCACTAAAATATTTGTAATGGGAGAGCCGTAAATCAATAGTCAAAAATATAGAGGCCCGTTTCTCGGTTTTCAATATCTCAGCACCCTGAACTTCTAGAAAGTTGAAATGTTCATGAGAGTTGTATGGGCGACCAAGGAAACGGAACGATTTTTTTCACTGAAATATTTGTAATGGGAGGGCCGTAAATCAAGTCAAAAATATAGAGGCCCGTTTCTCGGTTTTCAATATCCCAGCACCCTGAACTTCTAGAAAGTTGAAATATTCATGAGAGTTGTGTGGGTGTTCAAGGAAACCGCACAATTTTTTTCACTAAATGTAATGGGAGGGCCGTAAATCAATAGTCAAAAATATAGAGGCCCGTTTCTCGACCTTAAATATTTCAAGAACCTTTAGTTCTAGAAAGTTGAAATGTTCCCAAAAATGTAATCGCGGCCGTAAGAAACCACCAAATTTGTTTCAATAAAATATTTGTATGGGAGGGCCGTATATCAATAGTCAAAAATATAGAGGCCCGTTTCTCGGTTTTCAATATCTCAGCACCCTGAACTTCTAGAAAGTTGAAATGTTCATGAGAGTTGTATGGGTGTTCAAGGAAACCGCACAATTTTTTTCACTAAAATATTTGTAATGGGAGGGCCGTAAATCAATAGTCAAAAATATAGAGGCCCGTTTCTCGGTTTTCAATATCTCAGCACCCTGAACTTCTAGAAAGTTGAAATGTTCATGAGAGTTGTATGGGTGTTCAAGGAAACCGCACAATTTTTTTCACTAAAATATTTGTAATGGAAGGGCCGTAAATCAAAAAGTCAAAAATAGAGAGGCCCGTTTCTCGACCTTCAATATCTCAGGAACCTTTAGTTCTAGAAAGTTGAAATGTTCCCAAAAATGTAATCACGGCCGTAAGAAACCACCAAATTTTTTTCAATAAAATATTTGAAATGGGAGGGCCGTATATCAATAGTCAAAAATATAGCGGCCCGTTTCTCGGTTTTCAATATCTCAGCACCCTGAACTTCTAGAAAGTTGAAATGTTCATGAGAGTTGTGTGGGTGTTCAAGGAAACCGCACAATTTTTTTCACTAAAATATTTGTAATGGAAGGGCCGTAAATCAAAAAGTCAAAAATAGAGGCCCGTTTCTCGACCTTCAATATCTCAGGAACCTTTAGTTCTAGAAAGTTGAAATATTCCCAAAAATTTAATCACGGCCGTAAGAAACCACCAAATTTTTTTCAATAAAATATTTGTAATGCGAGGGCCGTAAATCAATAGTCAAGAGGCCCGTTTCTCGGTCTTCAATATCTCAGCACCCTGAACTTCTAGAAAGTTGAAATATTCCCAAAAATTTAATCACGGCCGTAAGAAACCACCAAATTTTTTTCAATAAAATATTTGTAATGGAAGGGCCGTAAATCAATAGTCAAAAATATAGAGGCCCGTTTCTCGGTTTTCAATATCTCAGCACCCTGAACTTCTAGAAAGTTGAAATGTTCATGAGAGTTGTATGGGTGACCAAGGAAACCGCACAATTTTTTTCACTAAAATATTTGTATGGGAGGGCCGTAAATCAATAGTCAAAAATATAGAGGCCCGTTTCTCGACCTTAAATATCTCAAGAAGCTTTAGCTCTATAAAGTTGAAATATTCCCAAAACTTTAATCACGGCTATAAGAAACCACCAAATTTTTTTCAATAAAATATTTGTAATGGGAGGGCCGTAAATCAATAGTCAATAATATAGAGGCCCGTTTCTCGGTTTTCAATATCTCAGCACACTGAACTTCTAGAAAGTTGAAATGTTCATGAGAGTTGTATGGGCGACCAAGGAAACGGCACGATTTTTTTCACTAAAATATTTGTAATGGGAGGGCCGTAAATCAATAGTCAAAAATATAGAGGCCCGTTTCTCGACCTTAAATATTTCAAGAACCTTTAGTTCTAGAAAGTTGAAATGTTCCCAAAAATGTAATCACGGCCGTAAGAAACCACCAAATTTGTTTCAATAAAATATTTGTAATGGGAGGGCCGTATATCAATAGTCAAAAATATAGAGGCCCGTTTCTCGGTTTTCAATATCTCAGCACCCTGAACTTCTAGAAAGTTGAAATGTTCATGAGAGTTGTATGGGTGTTCAAGGAAACCGCACAATTTTTTTCACTAAAATATTTGTAATGGAAGGGCCGTAAATCAAAAAGTCAAAAATAGAGAGGCCCGTTTCTCGACCTTCAATATCTCAGGAACCTTTAGTTCTAGAAAGTTGAAATGTTCCCAAAAATGTAATCACGGCCGTAAGAAACCACCAAATTTTTTTCAATAAAATATTTGAAATGGGAGGGCCGTATATCAATAGTCAAAAATATAGAGGCCCGTTTCTCGGTTTTCAATATCTCAGCACCCTGAACTTCTAGAAAGTTGAAATGTTCATGAGAGTTGTGTGGGTGTTCAAGGAAACCGCACAATTTTTTTCACTAAAATATTTGTAATGGAAGGGCCGTAAATCAAAAAGTCAAAAATAGAGGCCCGTTTCTCGACCTTCAATATCTCAGGAACCTTTAGTTCTAGAAAGTTGAAATATTCCCAAAAATTTAATCACGGCCGTAAGAAACCACCGAATTTTTTTCAATAAAATATTTGTAATGGGAGGGCCGTAAATCAATAGTCAAAAATATAGAGGCCCCTTTCTCGGTCTTCAATATCTCAGCACCCTGAACTTCTAGAAAGTTGAAATATTCCCAAAAATTTAATCACGGCCGTTAGAAACCACCAAATTTTTTACAATAAAATATTTGTAATGGGAGGGCCGTAAATCAATAGTCAAAAATATAGAGGCCCCTTTCTCGGTCTTCAATATCTCAGCACCCTGAACTTCTAGAAAGTTGAAATATTCCCAAAAATTTAATCACGGCCGTAAGAAACCACCAAATTTTTTTCAATAAAATATTTGTAATGGAAGGGCCGTAAATCAATAGTCAAAAATATAGAGGCCCGTTTCTCGGTTTTCAATATCTCAGCACCCTGAACTTCTAGAAAGTTGAAATGTTCATGAGAGTTGTATGGGTGACCAAGGAAACCGCACAATTTTTTTCACTAAAATATTTGTATGGGAGGGCCGTAAATCAATAGTCAAAAATATAGAGGCCCGTTTCTCGACCTTAAATATCTCAAGAAGCTTTAGCTCTATAAAGTTGAAATATTCCCAAAACTTTAATCACGGCTATAAGAAACCACCAAATTTTTTTCAATAAAATATTTGTAATGGGAGGGCCGTAAATCAATAGTCAATAATATAGAGGCCCGTTTCTCGGTTTTCAATATCTCAGCACACTGAACTTCTAGAAAGTTGAAATGTTCATGAGAGTTGTATGGGCGACCAAGGAAACGGCACGATTTTTTTCACTAAAATATTTGTAATGGGAGGGCCGTAAATCAATAGTCAAAAATATAGAGGCCCGTTTCTCGACCTTAAATATTTCAAGAACCTTTAGTTCTAGAAAGTTGAAATGTTCCCAAAAATGTAATCACGGCCGTAAGAAACCACCAAATTTGTTTCAATAAAATATTTGTAATGGGAGGGCCGTATATCAATAGTCAAAAATATAGAGGCCCGTTTCTCGGTTTTCAATATCTCAGCACCCTGAACTTCTAGAAAGTTGAAATGTTCATGAGAGTTGTATGGGTGTTCAAGGAAACCGCACAATTTTTTTCACTAAAATATTTGTAATGGGAGGGCCGTAAATCAATAGTCAAAAATATAGAGGCCCGTTTCTCGGTTTTCAATATCTCAGCACCCTGAACTTCTAGAAAGTTGAAATGTTCATGAGAGTTGTATGGGTGTTCAAGGAAACCGCACAATTTTTTTCACTAAAATATTTGTAATGGAAGGGCCGTAAATCAAAAAGTCAAAAATAGAGAGGCCCGTTTCTCGACCTTCAATATCTCAGGAACCTTTAGTTCTAGAAAGTTGAAATGTTCCCAAAAATGTAATCACGGCCGTAAGAAACCACCAAATTTTTTTCAATAAAATATTTGAAATGGGAGGGCCGTATATCAATAGTCAAAAATATAGAGGCCCGTTTCTCGGTTTTCAATATCTCAGCACCCTGAACTTCTAGAAAGTTGAAATGTTCATGAGAGTTGTGTGGGTGTTCAAGGAAACCGCACAATTTTTTTCACTAAAATATTTGTAATGGAAGGGCCGTAAATCAAAAAGTCAAAAATAGAGGCCCGTTTCTCGACCTTCAATATCTCAGGAACCTTTAGTTCTAGAAAGTTGAAATATTCCCAAAAATTTAATCACGGCCGTAAGAAACCACCGAATTTTTTTCAATAAAATATTTGTAATGGGAGGGCCGTAAATCAATAGTCAAAAATATAGAGGCCCCTTTCTCGGTCTTCAATATCTCAGCACCCTGAACTTCTAGAAAGTTGAAATATTCCCAAAAATTTAATCACGGCCGTAAGAAACCACCAAATTTTTTACAATAAAATATTTGTAATGGGAGGGCCGTAAATCAATAGTCAAAAATATAGAGGCCCCTTTCTCGGTCTTCAATATCTCAGCACCCTGAACTTCTAGAAAGTTGAAATATTCCCAAAAATTTAATCACGGCCGTAAGAAACCACCAAATTTTTTTCAATAAAATATTTGTAATGGAAGGGCCGTAAATCAATAGTCAAAAATATAGAGGCCCGTTTCTCGGTTTTCAATATCTCAGCACCCTGAACTTCTAGAAAGTTGAAATGTTCATGAGAGTTGTATGGGTGACCAAGGAAACCGCACAATTTTTTTCACTAAAATATTTGTATGGGAGGGCCGTAAATCAATAGTCAAAAATATAGAGGCCCGTTTCTCGACCTTAAATATCTCAAGAAGCTTTAGCTCTATAAAGTTGAAATATTCCCAAAACTTTAATCACGGCTATAAGAAACCACCAAATTTTTTTCAATAAAATATTTGTAATGGGAGGGCCGTAAATCAATAGTCAAAAATATAGAGGCCCGTTTCTCGGTTTTCAATATCTCAGCACCCTGAACTTCTAGAAAGTTGAAATGTTCATGAGAGTTGTATGGGTGTTCAAGGAAACCGCACAATTTTTTTCACTAAAATATTTGTAATGGGAGGGCCGTAAATCAATAGTCAAAAATAAAGAGGCCCGTTTCTCGGTTTTCAATATCTCAGCACCCTGAACTTCTAGAAAGTTGAAATGTTCATGAGAGTTGTATGGGTGTTCAAGGAAACCGCACAATTTTTTTCACTAAAATATTTGTAATGGAAGGGCCGTAAATCAAAAAGTCAAAAATAGAGAGGCCCGTTTCTCGACCTTCAATATCTCAGGAACCTTTAGTTCTAGAAAGTTGAAATGTTCCCAAAAATGTAATCACAGCCGTAAGAAACCACCAAATTTTTTTCACTAAAATATTTGTAATGGGAGGGCCGTAAATCAATAGTCAAAAATATAGAGGCCCGTTTCTCGGTTTTCAATATCTCAGCACCCTGAACTTCTAGAAAGTTGAAATGTTCATGAGAGTTGTATGGGTGTTCAAGGAAACCGCACAATTTTTTTCACTAAAATATTTGTAATGGAAGGGCCGTAAATCAAAAAGTCAAAAATAGAGAGGCCCGTTTCTCGACCTTCAATATCTCAGGAACCTTTAGTTCTAGAAAGTTGAAATGTTCCCAAAAATGTAATCACGGCCGTAAGAAACCACCAAATTTTTTTCAATAAAATATTTGTAATGGGAGGGCCGTATATCAATAGTCAAAAATATAGAGGCCCGTTTCTCGGTTTTCAATATCTCAGCACCCTGAACTTCTAGAAAGTTGAAATGTTCATGAGAGTTGTATGGGTGTTCAAGGAAACCGCACAATTTTTTTCACTAAAATATTTGTAATGGGAGGGCCGTAAATCAATAGTCAAAAATATAGAGGCCCGTTTCTCGGTTTTCAATATCTCAGCACCCTGAACTTCTAGAAAGTTGAAATGTTCATGAGAGTTGTATGGGCGACCAAGGAAACGGAACGATTTTTTTCACTGAAATATTTGTAATGGGAGGGCCGTAAATCAAGTCAAAAATATAGAGGCCCGTTTCTCGGTTTTCAATATCCCAGCACCCTGAACTTCTAGAAAGTTGAAATATTCATGAGAGTTGTATGGGTGTTCAAGGAAACCGCACAATTTTTTTCACTAAAATATTTGTAATGGGAGGGCCGTAAATCAATAGTCAAAAATATAGAGGCCCGTTTCTCGACCTTAAATATTTCAAGAACCTTTAGTTCTAGAAAGTTGAAATGTTCCCAAAAATGTAATCGCGGCCGTAAGAAACCACCAAATTTGTTTCAATAAAATATTTGTATGGGAGGGCCGTATATCAATAGTCAAAAATATAGAGGCCCGTTTCTCGGTTTTCAATATCTCAGCACCCTGAACTTCTAGAAAGTTGAAATGTTCATGAGAGTTGTATGGGTGTTCAAGGAAACCGCACAATTTTTTTCACTAAAATATTTGTAATGGGAGGGCCGTAAATCAATAGTCAAAAATATAGAGGCCCGTTTCTCGGTTTTCAATATCTCAGCACCCTGAACTTCTAGAAAGTTGAAATGTTCATGAGAGTTGTACGGGTGTTCAAGGAAACCGCACAATTTTTTTCACTAAAATATTTGTAATGGAAGGGCCGTAAATCAAAAAGTCAAAAATAGAGAGGCCCGTTTCTCGACCTTCAATATCTCAGGAACCTTTAGTTCTAGAAAGTTGAAATGTTCCCAAAAATGTAATCACGGCCGTAAGAAACCACCAAATTTTTTTCAATAAAATATTTGTAATGGGAGGGCCGTAAATCAATAGTCAAAAATATAGAGGACCGTTTCTCGGTTTTCAATATCTCAGCACCCTGAACTTCTAGAAAGTTGAAATATTCCCAAAAATTTAATCACGGCCGTAAGAAACCACCAAATTTTTTTCAATAAAATATTTGTAATGGAAGGGCCGTAAATCAATAGTCAAAAATATAGAGGCCCGTTTCTCGGTTTTCAATATCTCAGCACCCTGAACTTCTAGAAAGTTGAAATGTTCATGAGAGTTGTATGGGTGACCAAGGAAACCGCACAATTTTTTTCACTAAAATATTTGTATGGGAGGGCCGTAAATCAATAGTCAAAAATATAGAGGCCCGTTTCTCGACCTTAAATATCTCAAGAAGCTTTAGCTCTATAAAGTTGAAATATTCCCAAAACTTTAATCACGGCTATAAGAAACCACCAAATTTTTTTCAATAAAATATTTGTAATGGGAGGGCCGTAAATCAATAGTCAATAATATAGAGGCCCGTTTCTCGGTTTTCAATATCTCAGCACACTGAACTTCTAGAAAGTTGAAATGTTCATGAGAGTTGTATGGGCGACCAAGGAAACGGCACGATTTTTTTCACTAAAATATTTGTAATGGGAGGGCCGTAAATCAATAGTCAAAAATATAGAGGCCCGTTTCTCGACCTTAAATATTTCAAGAACCTTTAGTTCTAGAAAGTTGAAATGTTCCCAAAAATGTAATCACGGCCGTAAGAAACCACCAAATTTGTTTCAATAAAATATTTGTAATGGGAGGGCCGTATATCAATAGTCAAAAATATAGAGGCCCGTTTCTCGGTTTTCAATATCTCAGCACCCTGAACTTCTAGAAAGTTGAAATGTTCATGAGAGTTGTATGGGTGTTCAAGGAAACCGCACAATTTTTTTCACTAAAATATTTGTAATGGGAGGGCCGTAAATCAATAGTCAAAAATATAGAGGCCCGTTTCTCGGTTTTCAATATCTCAGCACCCTGAACTTCTAGAAAGTTGAAATGTTCATGAGAGTTGTATGGGTGTTCAAGGAAACCGCACAATTTTTTTCACTAAAATATTTGTAATGGAAGGGCCGTAAATCAAAAAGTCAAAAATAGAGAGGCCCGTTTCTCGACCTTCAATATCTCAGGAACCTTTAGTTCTAGAAAGTTGAAATGTTCCCAAAAATGTAATCACGGCCGTAAGAAACCACCAAATTTTTTTCAATAAAATATTTGAAATGGGAGGGCCGTATATCAATAGTCAAAAATATAGAGGCCCGTTTCTCGGTTTTCAATATCTCAGCACCCTGAACTTCTAGAAAGTTGAAATGTTCATGAGAGTTGTGTGGGTGTTCAAGGAAACCGCACAATTTTTTTCACTAAAATATTTGTAATGGAAGGGCCGTAAATCAAAAAGTCAAAAATAGAGGCCCGTTTCTCGACCTTCAATATCTCAGGAACCTTTAGTTCTAGAAAGTTGAAATATTCCCAAAAATTTAATCACGGCCGTAAGAAACCACCGAATTTTTTTCAATAAAATATTTGTAATGGGAGGGCCGTAAATCAATAGTCAAAAATATAGAGGCCCCTTTCTCGGTCTTCAATATCTCAGCACCCTGAACTTCTAGAAAGTTGAAATATTCCCAAAAATTTAATCACGGCCGTAAGAAACCACCAAATTTTTTACAATAAAATATTTGTAATGGGAGGGCCGTAAATCAATAGTCAAAAATATAGAGGCCCCTTTCTCGGTCTTCAATATCTCAGCACCCTGAACTTCTAGAAAGTTGAAATATTCCCAAAAATTTAATCACGGCCGTAAGAAACCACCAAATTTTTTTCAATAAAATATTTGTAATGGAAGGGCCGTAAATCAATAGTCAAAAATATAGAGGCCCGTTTCTCGGTTTTCAATATCTCAGCACCCTGAACTTCTAGAAAGTTGAAATGTTCATGAGAGTTGTATGGGTGACCAAGGAAACCGCACAATTTTTTTCACTAAAATATTTGTATGGGAGGGCCGTAAATCAATAGTCAAAAATATAGAGGCCCGTTTCTCGACCTTAAATATCTCAAGAAGCTTTAGCTCTATAAAGTTGAAATATTCCCAAAACTTTAATCACGGCTATAAGAAACCACCAAATTTTTTTCAATAAAATATTTGTAATGGGAGGGCCGTAAATCAATAGTCAAAAATATAGAGGCCCGTTTCTCGGTTTTCAATATCTCAGCAACCTGAACTTCTAGAAAGTTGAAATGTTCATGAGAGTTGTATAGGTGTTCAAGGAAACCGCACAATTTTTTTCACTAAAATATTTGTAATGGGAGGGCCGTAAATCAATAGTCAAAAATAAAGAGGCCCGTTTCTCGGTTTTCAATATCTCAGCACCCTGAACTTCTAGAAAGTTGAAATGTTCATGAGAGTTGTATGGGTGTTCAAGGAAACCGCACAATTTTTTTCACTAAAATATTTGTAATGGAAGGGCCGTAAATCAAAAAGTCAAAAATAGAGAGGCCCGTTTCTCGACCTTCAATATCTCAGGAACCTTTAGTTCTAGAAAGTTGAAATGTTCCCAAAAATGTAATCACGGCCGTAAGAAACCACCAAATTTTTTTCACTAAAATATTTGTAATGGGAGGGCCGTAAATCAATAGTCAAAAATATAGAGGCCCGTTTCTCGGTTTTCAATATCTCAGCACCCTGAACTTCTAGAAAGTTGAAATGTTCATGAGAGTTGTATGGGTGTTCAAGGAAACCGCACAATTTTTTTCACTAAAATATTTGTAATGGAAGGGCCGTAAATCAAAAAGTCAAAAATAGAGAGGCCCGTTTCTCGACCTTCAATATCTCAGGAACCTTTAGTTCTAGAAAGTTGAAATGTTCCCAAAAATGTAATCACGGCCGTAAGAAACCACCAAATTTTTTTCAATAAAATATTTGTAATGGGAGGGCCGTATATCAATAGTCAAAAATATAGAGGCCCGTTTCTCGGTTTTCAATATCTCAGCACCCTGAACTTCTAGAAAGTTGAAATGTTCATGAGAGTTGTATGGGTGTTCAAGGAAACCGCACAATTTTTTTCACTAAAATATTTGTAATGGGAGGGCCGTAAATCAATAGTCAAAAATATAGAGGCCCGTTTCTCGGTTTTCAATATCTCAGCACCCTGAACTTCTAGAAAGTTGAAATGTTCATGAGAGTTGTATGGGCGACCAAGGAAACGGAACGATTTTTTTCACTGAAATATTTGTAATGGGAGGGCCGTAAATCAAGTCAAAAATATAGAGGCCCGTTTCTCGGTTTTCAATATCCCAGCACCCTGAACTTCTAGAAAGTTGAAATATTCCCAAAAATTTAATCACGGCCATAAGAAACCACCAAATTTTTTTCAATACAATATTTGTAATGGGAGGGCCGAAAATCAATAGTCAAAAATATAGAGGCCCGTTTCTCGGTTTTAAATATCTCAGCACCCTGAACTTCTAGAAAGTTGAAATGTTCATGAGAGTTGTATGGGTGTTCAAGGAAACCGCACAATTTTTTTCACTAAAATATTTGTAATGGAAGGGCCGTAAATCAAAAAGTCAAAAATAGAGAGGCCCGTTTCTCGACCTTCAATATCTCAGGAACCTTTAGTTCTAGAAAGTTGAAATGTTCCCAAAAATGTAATCACGGCCGTAAGAAACCACCAAATTTTTTTCAATAAAATATTTGAAATGGGAGGGCCGAAAATATAGAGGCCCGTTTCTCGGTTTTCAATATCTCAGCACCCTGAACTTCTAGAAAGTTGAAATGTTCATGAGAGTTGTGTGGGTGTTCAAGGAAACCGCACAATTTTTTTCACTAAAATATTTGTAATGGAAGGGCCGTAAATCAAAAAGTCAAAAATAGAGGCCCGTTTCTCGACCTTCAATATCTCAGGAACCTTTAGTTCTAGAAAGTTGAAATATTCCCAAAAATTTAATCACGGCCTTAAGAAACCACCAAATTTTTTTCAATAAAATATTTGTAATGGGAGGGCCGTAAATCAATAGTCAAAAATATAGAGGCCCCTTTCTCGGTCTTCAATATCTCAGCACCCTGAACTTCTAGAAAGTTGAAATATTCCCAAAAATTTAATCACGGCCGTAAGAAACCACCAAATTTTTTTCAATAAAATATTTGTAATGGAAGGGCCGTAAATCAATAGTCAAAAATATAGAGGCCCGTTTCTCGGTTTTCAATATCTCAGCACCCTGAACTTCTAGAAAGTTGAAATGTTCATGAGAGTTGTATGGGTGACCAAGGAAACCGCACAATTTTTTTCACTAAAATATTTGTATGGGAGGGCCGTAAATCAATAGTCAAAAATATAGAGGCCCGTTCCTCGACCTTAAATATCTCAAGAAGCTTTAGCTCTATAAAGTTGAAATATTCCCAAAACTTTAATCACGGCTATAAGAAACCACCAAATTTTTTTCAATAAAATATTTGTAATGGGAGGGCCGTAAATCAATAGTCAAAAATATAGAGGCCCCTTTCTCGGTCTTCAATATCTCAGCACCCTGAACTTCTAGAAAGTTGAAATATTCCCAAAAATTTAATCACGGCCGTAAGAAACCACCAAATTTTTTACAATAAAATATTTGTAATGGGAGGGCCGTAAATCAATAGTCAAAAATATAGAGGCCCCTTTCTCGGTCTTCAATATCTCAGCACCCTGAACTTCTAGAAAGTTGAAATATTCCCAAAAATTTAATCACGGCCGTAAGAAACCACCAAATTTTTTTCAATAAAATATTTGTAATGGAAGGGCCGTAAATCAATAGTCAAAAATATAGAGGCCCGTTTCTCGGTTTTCAATATCTCAGCACCCTGAACTTCTAGAAAGTTGAAATGTTCATGAGAGTTGTATGGGTGACCAAGGAAACCGCACAATTTTTTTCACTAAAATATTTGTATGGGAGGGCCGTAAATCAATAGTCAAAAATATAGAGGCCCGTTTCTCGACCTTAAATATCTCAAGAAGCTTTAGCTCTATAAAGTTGAAATATTCCCAAAACTTTAATCACGGCTATAAAAAACCACCAAATTTTTTACAATAAAATATTTGTAATGGGAGGGCCGTAAAACAATAGTCAAAAATATAGAGGCCCGTTTCTCGGTTTTCAATATATCAGCACCCTGAACTTCTAGAAAGTTGAAATGTTCATGAGAGTTGTATGGGTGACCAAGGAAAAGGCACGATTTTTTTCACTGAAATATTTGTAATGGGAGGGCCGTAAATCAATAGTCAAAAATATAGAAACCCGTTTCTCGACCTTAAATATCTCAAGAACCTTTAGTTCTAGAAAGTTGAAATGTTCCCAAAAATGTAAAACCACCAAATTTTTTTCAATAAAATATTTGTAATGGGAGGGCCGTATATCAATAGTCAAAAATATAGAGGCGCGTTTCTCGGTTTTCAATATCTCAGCACCCTGAACTTCTAGAAAGTTGAAATGTTCATGAGAGTTGTATGGGTGTTCAAGGAAACCGCACAATTTTTTTCACTAAAATATTTGTAATGGGAGGGCCGTAAATCAATAGTCAAAAATATAGAGGCCCGTTTCTCGGTTTTCAATATCAGCACCCTGAACTTCTAGAAAGTTGAAATGTTCATGAGAGTTGTATGGGTGTTCAAGGAAACCGCACAATTTTTTTCACTAAAATATTTGTAATGGAAGGGCCGTAAATCAAAAAATCAAAAATAGAGAGGCCCGTTTCTCGACCTTATATATCTCAAGAACCTTTAGTTCTAGAAAGTTGAAATATTCCCAAAAATTTAATCACGGCCGTAAGAAACCACCAAATTTTTTTCAATAAAATATTTGTAATGGAAGGGCCGTAAATCAATAGTCAAAAATATAGAGGCCCGTTTCTCGGTTTTCAATATCTCAGCACCCTGAACTTCTAGAAAGTTGAAATGTTCATGAGAGTTGTATGGGTGACCAAGGAAACCGCACAATTTTGTTCACTAAAATATTTGTATGGGAGGGCCGTTAATCAATAGTCAAAAATATAGAGGCCCGTTTCTCGACCTTAAATATCTCAAGAAGCTTTAGCTCTATAAAGTTGAAATATTCCCAAAACTTTAATCACGGCTATAAGAAACCACCAAATTTTTTTCAATAAAATATTTGTAATGGGAGGGCCGTAAATCAATAGTCAATAATATAGAGGCCCGTTTCTCGGTTTTCAATATCTCAGCACCCTGAACTTCTAGAAAGTTGAAATGTTCATGAGAGTTGTATGGGCGACCAAGGAAACGGCACGATTTTTTTCACTGAAATATTTTTAATGGGAGGGCCGTAAATCAATAGTCAAAAATATAGAGGCCCGTTTCTCGACCTTAAATATCTCAAGAACCTTTAGTTCTAGAAAGTTGAAATGTTCCCAAAAATGTAATCACAGCCGTAAGAAACCACCAAATTTTTTTCAATAAAATATTTGTAATGGAAGGGCCGTAAATCAATAGTCAAAAATATAGAGGCCCGTTTCTCGGTTTTCAATATCTCAGCAACCTGAACTTCTAGAAAGTTGAAATGTTCATGAGAGTTGTATGGGTGACCAAGGAAACCGCACAATTTTTTTCACTAAAATATTTGTATGGGAGGGCCGTAAATCAATAGTCAAAAATATAGAGGCCCGTTTCTCGACCTTAAATATCTCAAGAACCTTTAGTTCTAGAAAGTTGAAATGTTCCCAAAAATGTAATCACGGCCGTAAGAAACCACCAAACTTTTTTCAATAAAATATTTGTAATGGGAGGGCCGTATATCAATAGTCAAAAATATAGAGGCCCGTTTCTCGGTTTTCAATATCTCAGCACCCTGAACTTCTAGAAAGTTGAAATGTTCATGAGAGTTGTATGGGTGTTCAAGGAAACCGCACAATTTTTTTCACTAAAATATTTGTAATGGAAGGGCCGTAAATCAAAAAGTCAAAAATAGAGAGGCCCGTTTCTCGACCTTCAATATCTCAGGAACCTTTAGTTCTAGAAAGTTGAAATATTCCCAAAAATTTAATCACGGCCGTAAGAAACCACCAAATTTTTTTCAATAAAATATTTGTAATGGGAGGTCCGTAAATCAATAGTCAAAAATATAGAGGACCGTTTCTCGATCTTCAATATCTCAGGAACCTTTAGTTCTAGAAAGTTGAAATATTCCCAAAAACTAAATGAGGGCTGCTAGAAACCACAACATTTTTTTCAATAAAATATTTGAAGGGGAAGGGCTGCAAACCAAAAGTCACAAATCAATAGGCCCGTTTCTCGGTCTTCAATATCTCAGCACCCTGAACTTCTAGAAAGTTGAAATGTTCATGAGAGTTGTATGGGCGACCAAGGAAACGGCACGATTTTTTTCACTGAAATATTTGTAATGGGAGGGCCGTAAATCAATAGTCAAAAATATAGAGGCCCGTTTCTCGGTCTTCAATATCTCAGCACCCTGAACTTCTAGAAAGTTGAAATATTCCCAAAAATTTAATCACGGCCGTAAGAAACCACCAAATTTTTTTCAATAAAATATTTGTAATGGAAGGGCCGTAAATCGATAGTCAAAAATATAGAGGCCCGTTTCTCAGTTTTCAATATCTCAGCAACCTGAACTTCTAGAAAGTTGAAATGTTCATGAGAGTTGTATGGGTGACCAAGGAAACCGCACAATTTTTTTCACTAAAATATTTGTATGGGAGGGCCGTAAATCAATAGTCAAAAATATAGAGGCCCGTTTCTCGACCTTAAATATCTCAAGAAGCTTTAGCTCTAAAAAGTTGAAATATTCCCAAAACTTTAATCACGGCTATAAAAAACCACCAAATTTTTTTCAATAAAATATTTGTAATGGGAGGGCCGTAAATCAATAGTCAAAAATATAGAGGCCCGTTTCTCGACCTTAAATATTTCAAGAACCTTTAGTTCTAGAAAGTTGAAATGTTCCCAAAAATGTAATCACGGCCGTAAGAAACCACCAAATTTTTTTCAATAAAATATTTGTAATAAAAATATATGTAATGTATTGTATACGGCCCGTATATCAATAGTCAAAAATATAGCGGCCCGTTTCTCGGTTTTCAATATCTCAGCACCCTGAACTTCTAGAAAGTTGAAATGTTCATGAGAGTTGTGTGGGTGTTCAAGGAAACCGCACAATTTTTTTCACTAAAATATTTGTAATGGAAGGGCCGTAAATCAAAAAGTCAAAAATAGAGGCCCGTTTCTCGACCTTAAATATCTCAAGAAGCTTTAGCTCTATAAAGTTGAAATATTCCCAAAACTTTAATCACGGCTATAAGAAACCACCAAATTTTTTTCAATAAAATATTTGTAATGGGAGGGCCGTAAATCAATAGTCAAAAATATAGAGGCCCCTTTCTCGGTCTTCAATATCTCAGCACCCTGAACTTCTAGAAAGTTGAAATATTCCCAAAAATTTAATCACGGCCGTAAGAAACCACCAAATTTTTTTCAATAAAATATTTGTAATGGAAGGGCCGTAAATCAATAGTCAAAAATATAGAGGCCCGTTTCTCGGTTTTCAATATCTCAGCACCCTGAACTTCTAGAAAGTTGAAATGTTCATGAGAGTTGTATGGGTGACCAAGGAAACCGCACAATTTTTTTCACTAAAATATTTGTATGGGAGGGCCGTAAATCAATAGTCAAAAATATAGAGGCCCGTTTCTCGACCTTAAATATCTCAAGAAGCTTTAGCTCTATAAAGTTGAAATATTCCCAAAACTTTAATCACGGCTATAAAAAACCACCAAATTTTTTTCAATAAAATATTTGTAATGGGAGGGCCGTAAAACAATAGTCAAAAATATAGAGGCCCGTTTCTCGGTTTTCAATATATCAGCACCCTGAACTTCTAGAAAGTTGAAATGTTCATGAGAGTTGTATGGGTGACCAAGGAAAAGGCACGATTTTTTTCACTGAAATATTTGTAATGGGAGGGCCGTAAATCAATAGTCAAAAATATAGAAACCCGTTTCTCGACCTTAAATATCTCAAGAACCTTTAGTTCTAGAAAGTTGAAATGTTCCCAAAAATGTAAAACCACCAAATTTTTTTCAATAAAATATTTGTAATGGGAGGGCCGTATATCAATAGTCAAAAATATAGAGGCCCGTTTCTCGGTTTTCAATATCTCAGCACCCTGAACTTCTAGAAAGTTGAAATGTTCATGAGAGTTGTATGGGTGTTCAAGGAAACCGCACAATTTTTTTCACTAAAATATTTGTAATGGGAGGGCCGTAAATCAATAGTCAAAAATATAGAGGCCCGTTTCTCGGTTTTCAATATCAGCACCCTGAACTTCTAGAAAGTTGAAATGTTCATGAGAGTTGTATGGGTGTTCAAGGAAACCGCACAATTTTTTTCACTAAAATATTTGTAATGGAAGGGCCGTAAATCAAAAAATCAAAAATAGAGAGGCCCGTTTCTCGACCTTATATATCTCAAGAACCTTTAGTTCTAGAAAGTTGAAATATTCCCAAAAATTTAATCACGGCCGTAAGAAACCACCAAATTTTTTTCAATAAAATATTTGTAATGGAAGGGCCGTAAATCAATAGTCAAAAATATAGAGGCCCGTTTCTCGGTTTTCAATATCTCAGCACCCTGAACTTCTAGAAAGTTGAAATGTTCATGAGAGTTGTATGGGTGACCAAGGAAACCGCACAATTTTGTTCACTAAAATATTTGTATGGGAGGGCCGTTAATCAATAGTCAAAAATATAGAGGCCCGTTTCTCGACCTTAAATATCTCAAGAAGCTTTAGCTCTATAAAGTTGAAATATTCCCAAAACTTTAATCACGGCTATAAGAAACCACCAAATTTTTTTCAATAAAATATTTGTAATGGGAGGGCCGTAAATCAATAGTCAATAATATAGAGGCCCGTTTCTCGGTTTTCAATATCTCAGCACCCTGAACTTCTAGAAAGTTGAAATGTTCATGAGAGTTGTATGGGCGACCAAGGAAACGGCACGATTTTTTTCACTGAAATATTTTTAATGGGAGGGCCGTAAATCAATAGTCAAAAATATAGAGGCCCGTTTCTCGACCTTAAATATCTCAAGAACCTTTAGTTCTAGAAAGTTGAAATGTTCCCAAAAATGTAATCACAGCCGTAAGAAACCACCAAATTTTTTTCAATAAAATATTTGTAATGGAAGGGCCGTAAATCAATAGTCAAAAATATAGAGGCCCGTTTCTCGGTTTTCAATATCTCAGCAACCTGAACTTCTAGAAAGTTGAAATGTTCATGAGAGTTGTATGGGTGACCAAGGAAACCGCACAATTTTTTTCACTAAAATATTTGTATGGGAGGGCCGTAAATCAATAGTCAAAAATATAGAGGCCCGTTTCTCGACCTTAAATATCTCAAGAACCTTTAGTTCTAGAAAGTTGAAATGTTCCCAAAAATGTAATCACGGCCGTAAGAAACCACCAAACTTTTTTCAATAAAATATTTGTAATGGGAGGGCCGTATATCAATAGTCAAAAATATAGAGGCCCGTTTCTCGGTTTTCAATATCTCAGCACCCTGAACTTCTAGAAAGTTGAAATGTTCATGAGAGTTGTATGGGTGTTCAAGGAAACCGCACAATTTTTTTCACTAAAATATTTGTAATGGAAGGGCCGTAAATCAAAAAGTCAAAAATAGAGAGGCCCGTTTCTCGACCTTCAATATCTCAGGAACATTTAGTTCTAGAAAGTTGAAATATTCCCAAAAATTTAATCACGGCCGTAAGAAACCACCAAATTTTTTTCAATAAAATATTTGTAATGGGAGGTCCGTAAATCAATAGTCAAAAATATAGAGGACCGTTTCTCGATCTTCAATATCTCAGGAACCTTTAGTTCTAGAAAGTTGAAATATTCCCAAAAACTAAATGAGGGCTGCTAGAAACCACAACATTTTTTTCAATAAAATATTTGAAGGGGAAGGGCTGCAAACCAAAAGTCACAAATCAATAGGCCCGTTTCTCGGTCTTCAATATCTCAGCACCCTGAACTTCTAGAAAGTTGAAATGTTCATGAGAGTTGTATGGGCGACCAAGGAAACGGCACGATTTTTTTCACTGAAATATTTGTAATGGGAGGGCCGTAAATCAATAGTCAAAAATATAGAGGCCCGTTTCTCGGTCTTCAATATCTCAGCACCCTGAACTTCTAGAAAGTTGAAATATTCCCAAAAATTTAATCACGGCCGTAAGAAACCACCAAATTTTTTTCAATAAAATATTTGTAATGGAAGGGCCGTAAATCGATAGTCAAAAATATAGAGGCCCGTTTCTCAGTTTTCAATATCTCAGCAACCTGAACTTCTAGAAAGTTGAAATGTTCATGAGAGTTGTATGGGTGACCAAGGAAACCGCACAATTTTTTTCACTAAAATATTTGTATGGGAGGGCCGTAAATCAATAGTCAAAAATATAGAGGCCCGTTTCTCGACCTTAAATATCTCAAGAAGCTTTAGCTCTAAAAAGTTGAAATATTCCCAAAACTTTAATCACGGCTATAAAAAACCACCAAATTTTTTTCAATAAAATATTTGTAATGGGAGGGCCGTAAATCAATAGTCAAAAATATAGAGGCCCGTTTCTCGACCTTAAATATTTCAAGAACCTTTAGTTCTAGAAAGTTGAAATGTTCCCAAAAATGTAATCACGGCCGTAAGAAACCACCAAATTTTTTTCAATAAAATATTTGTAATAAAAATATATGTAATGTATTGTATACGGCCCGTATATCAATAGTCAAAAATATAGCGGCCCGTTTCTCGGTTTTCAATATCTCAGCACCCTGAACTTCTAGAAAGTTGAAATGTTCATGAGAGTTGTGTGGGTGTTCAAGGAAACCGCACAATTTTTTTCACTAAAATATTTGTAATGGAAGGGCCGTAAATCAAAAAGTCAAAAATAGAGGCCCGTTTCTCGACCTTCAATATCTCAGGAACCTTTAGTTCTAGAAAGTTGAAATATTCCCAAAAATTTAATCACGGCCGTAAGAAACCACCAAATTTTTTTCAATAAAATATTTGTAATGGGAGGGCCGTAAATCAATAGTCAAAAATATAGAGGCCCGTTTCTCGGTCTTCAATATCTCAGCACCCTGAACTTCTAGAAAGTTGAAATATTCCCAAAAATTTAATCACGGCCGTAAGAAACCACCAAATTTTTTTCAATAAAATATTTGTAATGGAAGGGCCGTAAATCAATAGTCAAAAATATAGAGGCCCGTTTCTCGGTTTTCAATATCTCAGCACCCTGAACTTCTAGAAAGTTGAAATGTTCATGAGAGTTGTATGGGTGACCAAGGAAACCGCACAATTTTTTTCACTAAAATATTTGTATGGGAGGGCCGTAAATCAATAGTCAAAAATATAGAGGCCCGTTTCTCGACCTTAAATATCTCAAGAAGCTTTAGCTCTATAAAGTTGAAATATTCCCAAAACTTTAATCACGGCTATAAGAAACCACCAAATTTTTTTCAATAAAATATTTGTAATGGGAGGGCCGTAAATCAATAGTCAATAATATAGAGGCCCGTTTCTCGGTTTTCAATATCTCAGCACACTGAACTTCTAGAAAGTTGAAATGTTCATGAGAGTTGTATGGGCGACCAAGGAAACGGCACGATTTTTTTCACTAAAATATTTGTAATGGGAGGGCCGTAAATCAATAGTCAAAAATATAGAGGCCCGTTTCTCGACCTTAAATATTTCAAGAACCTTTAGTTCTAGAAAGTTGAAATGTTCCCAAAAATGTAATCACGGCCGTAAGAAACCACCAAATTTGTTTCAATAAAATATTTGTAATGGGAGGGCCGTATATCAATAGTCAAAAATATAGAGGCCCGTTTCTCGGTTTTCAATATCTCAGCACCCTGAACTTCTAGAAAGTTGAAATGTTCATGAGAGTTGTATGGGTGTTCAAGGAAACCGCACATTTTTTTTCACTAAAATATTTGTAATGGGAGGGCCGTAAATCAATATTCAAAAATATAGAGGCCCGTTTCTCGGTTTTCAATATCTCAGCACCCTGAACTTCTAGAAAGTTGAAGTGTTCATGAGAGTTGTATGGGCGACCAAGGAAACGGAACGATTTTTTTCACTGAAATATTTGTAATGGGAGGGCCGTAAATCAAGTCAAAAATATAGAGGCCCGTTTCTCGGTTTTCAATATCCCAGCACCCTGAACTTCTAGAAAGTTGAAATATTCCCAAAAATTTAATCACGGCCATAAGAAACCACCAAATTTTTTTCAATACAATATTTGTAATGGGAGGGCCGAAAATCAATAGTAAAAAATATAGAGGCCCGTTTCTCGGTTTTAAATATCTCAGCACCCTGAACTTCTAGAAAGTTGAAATGTTCATGAGAGTTGTATGGGTGTTCAAGGAAACCGCACAATTTTTTTCACTAAAATATTTGTAATGGAAGGGCCGTAAATCAAAAAGTCAAAAATAGAGAGGCCCGTTTCTCGACCTTCAATATCTCAGGAACCTTTAGTTCTAGAAAGTTGAAATGTTCCCAAAAATGTAATCACGGCCGTAAGAAACCACCAAATTTTTTTCAATAAAATATTTGAAATGGGAGGGCCGTATATCAATAGTCAAAAATATAGAGGCCCGTTTCTCGGTTTTCAATATCTCAGCACCCTGAACTTCTAGAAAGTTGAAATGTTCATGAGAGTTGTGTGGGTGTTCAAGGAAACCGCACAATTTTTTTCATTAAAATATTTGTAATGGAAGGGCCGTAAATCAAAAAGTCAAAAATAGAGGCCCGTTTCTCGACCTTCAATATCTCAGGAACCTTTAGTTCTAGAAAGTTGAAATATTCCCAAAAATTTAATCACGGCCGTAAGAAACCACCAAATTTTTTTCAATAAAATATTTGTAATGGGAGGGCCGTAAATCAATAGTCAAAAATATAGAGGCCCCTTTCTCGGTCTTCAATATCTCAGCACCCTGAACTTCTAGAAAGTTGAAATATTCCCAAAAATGTAATCACGGCCGTAAGAAACCACCAAATTTTTTTCAATAAAATATATGTAATGGGAGGGCCGTAAATCAATAGTCAAAAATATAGAGGCCCGTTTCTCGGTCTTCAATATCTCAGCACCCTGAACTTCTAGAAAGTTGAAATATTCCCAAAAATTTAATCACGGCTATAAGAAACCACCAAATTTTTTTCAATAAAATATTTGTAATGGGAGGGCCGTAAATCAATAGTCAAAAATATAGAGGCCCGTTTCTCGGTTTTCAATATCTCAGCACCCTGAACTTCTAGAAAGTTGAAATGTTCATGAGAGTTGTATGGGTGTTCAAGGAAACCGCACAATTTTTTTCACTAAAATATTTGTAATGGGAGGGCCGTAAATCAATAGTCAAAAATAAAGAGGCCCGTTTCTCGGTTTTCAATATCTCAGCACCCTGAACTTCTAGAAAGTTGAAATGTTCATGAGAGTTGTATGGGTGTTCAAGGAAACCGCACAATTTTTTTCACTAAAATATTTGTAATGGAAGGGCCGTAAATCAAAAAGTCAAAAATAGAGAGGCCCGTTTCTCGACCTTCAATATCTCAGGAACCTTTAGTTCTAGAAAGTTGAAGTGTTCCCAAAAATGTAATCACGGCCGTAAGAAACCACCAAATTTTTTTCACTAAAATATTTGTAATGGGAGGGCCGTAAATCAATAGTCAAAAATATAGAGGCCCGTTTCTCGGTTTTCAATATCTCAGCACCCTGAACTTCTAGAAAGTTGAAATGTTCATGAGAGTTGTATGGGTGTTCAAGGAAACCGCACAATTTTTTTCACTAAAATATTTGTAATGGAAGGGCCGTAAATCAAAAAGTCAAAAATAGAGAGGCCCGTTTCTCGACCTTCAATATCTCAGGAACCTTTAGTTCTAGAAAGTTGAAATGTTCATGAGAGTTGTATGGGTGACCAAGGAAACCGCACAATTTTTTTCACTAAAATATTTGTATGGGAGGGCCGTAAATCAATAGTCAAAAATATAGAGGCCCGTTTCTCGACCTTAAATATCTCAAGAAGCTTTAGCTCTATAAAGTTGAAATATTCCCAAAACTTTAATCACGGCTATAAAAAACCACCAAATTTTTTTCAATAAAATATTTGTAATGGGAGGGCCGTAAAACAATAGTCAAAAATATAGAGGCCCGTTTCTCGGTTTTCAATATATCAGCACCCTGAACTTCTAGAAAGTTGAAATGTTCATGAGAGTTGTATGGGTGACCAAGGAAAAGGCACGATTTTTTTCACTGAAATATTTGTAATGGGAGGGCCGTAAATCAATAGTCAAAAATATAGAAACCCGTTTCTCGACCTTAAATATCTCAAGAACCTTTAGTTCTAGAAAGTTGAAATGTTCCCAAAAATGTAAAACCACCAAATTTTTTTCAATAAAATATTTGTAATGGGAGGGCCGTATATCAATAGTCAAAAATATAGAGGCGCGTTTCTCGGTTTTCAATATCTCAGCACCCTGAACTTCTAGAAAGTTGAAATGTTCATGAGAGTTGTATGGGTGTTCAAGGAAACCGCACAATTTTTTTCACTAAAATATTTGTAATGGGAGGGCCGTAAATCAATAGTCAAAAATATAGAGGCCCGTTTCTCGGTTTTCAATATCAGCACCCTGAACTTCTAGAAAGTTGAAATGTTCATGAGAGTTGTATGGGTGTTCAAGGAAACCGCACAATTTTTTTCACTAAAATATTTGTAATGGAAGGGCCGTAAATCAAAAAATCAAAAATAGAGAGGCCCGTTTCTCGACCTTATATATCTCAAGAACCTTTAGTTCTAGAAAGTTGAAATATTCCCAAAAATTTAATCACGGCCGTAAGAAACCACCAAATTTTTTTCAATAAAATATTTGTAATGGAAGGGCCGTAAATCAATAGTCAAAAATATAGAGGCCCGTTTCTCGGTTTTCAATATCTCAGCACCCTGAACTTCTAGAAAGTTGAAATGTTCATGAGAGTTGTATGGGTGACCAAGGAAACCGCACAATTTTGTTCACTAAAATATTTGTATGGGAGGGCCGTTAATCAATAGTCAAAAATATAGAGGCCCGTTTCTCGACCTTAAATATCTCAAGAAGCTTTAGCTCTATAAAGTTGAAATATTCCCAAAACTTTAATCACGGCTATAAGAAACCACCAAATTTTTTTCAATAAAATATTTGTAATGGGAGGGCCGTAAATCAATAGTCAATAATATAGAGGCCCGTTTCTCGGTTTTCAATATCTCAGCACCCTGAACTTCTAGAAAGTTGAAATGTTCATGAGAGTTGTATGGGCGACCAAGGAAACGGCACGATTTTTTTCACTGAAATATTTTTAATGGGAGGGCCGTAAATCAATAGTCAAAAATATAGAGGCCCGTTTCTCGACCTTAAATATCTCAAGAACCTTTAGTTCTAGAAAGTTGAAATGTTCCCAAAAATGTAATCACAGCCGTAAGAAACCACCAAATTTTTTTCAATAAAATATTTGTAATGGAAGGGCCGTAAATCAATAGTCAAAAATATAGAGGCCCGTTTCTCGGTTTTCAATATCTCAGCAACCTGAACTTCTAGAAAGTTGAAATGTTCATGAGAGTTGTATGGGTGACCAAGGAAACCGCACAATTTTTTTCACTAAAATATTTGTATGGGAGGGCCGTAAATCAATAGTCAAAAATATAGAGGCCCGTTTCTCGACCTTAAATATCTCAAGAACCTTTAGTTCTAGAAAGTTGAAATGTTCCCAAAAATGTAATCACGGCCGTAAGAAACCACCAAACTTTTTTCAATAAAATATTTGTAATGGGAGGGCCGTATATCAATAGTCAAAAATATAGAGGCCCGTTTCTCGGTTTTCAATATCTCAGCACCCTGAACTTCTAGAAAGTTGAAATGTTCATGAGAGTTGTATGGGTGTTCAAGGAAACCGCACAATTTTTTTCACTAAAATATTTGTAATGGAAGGGCCGTAAATCAAAAAGTCAAAAATAGAGAGGCCCGTTTCTCGACCTTCAATATCTCAGGAACCTTTAGTTCTAGAAAGTTGAAATATTCCCAAAAATTTAATCACGGCCGTAAGAAACCACCAAATTTTTTTCAATAAAATATTTGTAATGGGAGGTCCGTAAATCAATAGTCAAAAATATAGAGGACCGTTTCTCGATCTTCAATATCTCAGGAACCTTTAGTTCTAGAAAGTTGAAATATTCCCAAAAACTAAATGAGGGCTGCTAGAAACCACAACATTTTTTTCAATAAAATATTTGAAGGGGAAGGGCTGCAAACCAAAAGTCACAAATCAATAGGCCCGTTTCTCGGTCTTCAATATCTCAGCACCCTGAACTTCTAGAAAGTTGAAATGTTCATGAGAGTTGTATGGGCGACCAAGGAAACGGCACGATTTTTTTCACTGAAATATTTGTAATGGGAGGGCCGTAAATCAATAGTCAAAAATATAGAGGCCCGTTTCTCGGTCTTCAATATCTCAGCACCCTGAACTTCTAGAAAGTTGAAATATTCCCAAAAATTTAATCACGGCCGTAAGAAACCACCAAATTTTTTTCAATAAAATATTTGTAATGGAAGGGCCGTAAATCGATAGTCAAAAATATAGAGGCCCGTTTCTCAGTTTTCAATATCTCAGCAACCTGAACTTCTAGAAAGTTGAAATGTTCATGAGAGTTGTATGGGTGACCAAGGAAACCGCACAATTTTTTTCACTAAAATATTTGTATGGGAGGGCCGTAAATCAATAGTCAAAAATATAGAGGCCCGTTTCTCGACCTTAAATATCTCAAGAAGCTTTAGCTCTAAAAAGTTGAAATATTCCCAAAACTTTAATCACGGCTATAAAAAACCACCAAATTTTTTTCAATAAAATATTTGTAATGGGAGGGCCGTAAATCAATAGTCAAAAATATAGAGGCCCGTTTCTCGACCTTAAATATTTCAAGAACCTTTAGTTCTAGAAAGTTGAAATGTTCCCAAAAATGTAATCACGGCCGTAAGAAACCACCAAATTTTTTTCAATAAAATATTTGTAATAAAAATATATGTAATGTATTGTATACGGCCCGTATATCAATAGTCAAAAATATAGCGGCCCGTTTCTCGGTTTTCAATATCTCAGCACCCTGAACTTCTAGAAAGTTGAAATGTTCATGAGAGTTGTGTGGGTGTTCAAGGAAACCGCACAATTTTTTTCACTAAAATATTTGTAATGGAAGGGCCGTAAATCAAAAAGTCAAAAATAGAGGCCCGTTTCTCGACCTTAAATATCTCAAGAAGCTTTAGCTCTATAAAGTTGAAATATTCCCAAAACTTTAATCACGGCTATAAGAAACCACCAAATTTTTTTCAATAAAATATTTGTAATGGGAGGGCCGTAAATCAATAGTCAAAAATATAGAGGCCCCTTTCTCGGTCTTCAATATCTCAGCACCCTGAACTTCTAGAAAGTTGAAATATTCCCAAAAATTTAATCACGGCCGTAAGAAACCACCAAATTTTTTTCAATAAAATATTTGTAATGGAAGGGCCGTAAATCAATAGTCAAAAATATAGAGGCCCGTTTCTCGGTTTTCAATATCTCAGCACCCTGAACTTCTAGAAAGTTGAAATGTTCATGAGAGTTGTATGGGTGACCAAGGAAACCGCACAATTTTTTTCACTAAAATATTTGTATGGGAGGGCCGTAAATCAATAGTCAAAAATATAGAGGCCCGTTTCTCGACCTTAAATATCTCAAGAAGCTTTAGCTCTATAAAGTTGAAATATTCCCAAAACTTTAATCACGGCTATAAAAAACCACCAAATTTTTTTCAATAAAATATTTGTAATGGGAGGGCCGTAAAACAATAGTCAAAAATATAGAGGCCCGTTTCTCGGTTTTCAATATATCAGCACCCTGAACTTCTAGAAAGTTGAAATGTTCATGAGAGTTGTATGGGTGACCAAGGAAAAGGCACGATTTTTTTCACTGAAATATTTGTAATGGGAGGGCCGTAAATCAATAGTCAAAAATATAGAAACCCGTTTCTCGACCTTAAATATCTCAAGAACCTTTAGTTCTAGAAAGTTGAAATGTTCCCAAAAATGTAAAACCACCAAATTTTTTTCAATAAAATATTTGTAATGGGAGGGCCGTATATCAATAGTCAAAAATATAGAGGCCCGTTTCTCGGTTTTCAATATCTCAGCACCCTGAACTTCTAGAAAGTTGAAATGTTCATGAGAGTTGTATGGGTGTTCAAGGAAACCGCACAATTTTTTTCACTAAAATATTTGTAATGGGAGGGCCGTAAATCAATAGTCAAAAATATAGAGGCCCGTTTCTCGGTTTTCAATATCAGCACCCTGAACTTCTAGAAAGTTGAAATGTTCATGAGAGTTGTATGGGTGTTCAAGGAAACCGCACAATTTTTTTCACTAAAATATTTGTAATGGAAGGGCCGTAAATCAAAAAATCAAAAATAGAGAGGCCCGTTTCTCGACCTTATATATCTCAAGAACCTTTAGTTCTAGAAAGTTGAAATATTCCCAAAAATTTAATCACGGCCGTAAGAAACCACCAAATTTTTTTCAATAAAATATTTGTAATGGAAGGGCCGTAAATCAATAGTCAAAAATATAGAGGCCCGTTTCTCGGTTTTCAATATCTCAGCACCCTGAACTTCTAGAAAGTTGAAATGTTCATGAGAGTTGTATGGGTGACCAAGGAAACCGCACAATTTTGTTCACTAAAATATTTGTATGGGAGGGCCGTTAATCAATAGTCAAAAATATAGAGGCCCGTTTCTCGACCTTAAATATCTCAAGAAGCTTTAGCTCTATAAAGTTGAAATATTCCCAAAACTTTAATCACGGCTATAAGAAACCACCAAATTTTTTTCAATAAAATATTTGTAATGGGAGGGCCGTAAATCAATAGTCAATAATATAGAGGCCCGTTTCTCGGTTTTCAATATCTCAGCACCCTGAACTTCTAGAAAGTTGAAATGTTCATGAGAGTTGTATGGGCGACCAAGGAAACGGCACGATTTTTTTCACTGAAATATTTTTAATGGGAGGGCCGTAAATCAATAGTCAAAAATATAGAGGCCCGTTTCTCGACCTTAAATATCTCAAGAACCTTTAGTTCTAGAAAGTTGAAATGTTCCCAAAAATGTAATCACAGCCGTAAGAAACCACCAAATTTTTTTCAATAAAATATTTGTAATGGAAGGGCCGTAAATCAATAGTCAAAAATATAGAGGCCCGTTTCTCGGTTTTCAATATCTCAGCAACCTGAACTTCTAGAAAGTTGAAATGTTCATGAGAGTTGTATGGGTGACCAAGGAAACCGCACAATTTTTTTCACTAAAATATTTGTATGGGAGGGCCGTAAATCAATAGTCAAAAATATAGAGGCCCGTTTCTCGACCTTAAATATCTCAAGAACCTTTAGTTCTAGAAAGTTGAAATGTTCCCAAAAATGTAATCACGGCCGTAAGAAACCACCAAACTTTTTTCAATAAAATATTTGTAATGGGAGGGCCGTATATCAATAGTCAAAAATATAGAGGCCCGTTTCTCGGTTTTCAATATCTCAGCACCCTGAACTTCTAGAAAGTTGAAATGTTCATGAGAGTTGTATGGGTGTTCAAGGAAACCGCACAATTTTTTTCACTAAAATATTTGTAATGGAAGGGCCGTAAATCAAAAAGTCAAAAATAGAGAGGCCCGTTTCTCGACCTTCAATATCTCAGGAACATTTAGTTCTAGAAAGTTGAAATATTCCCAAAAATTTAATCACGGCCGTAAGAAACCACCAAATTTTTTTCAATAAAATATTTGTAATGGGAGGTCCGTAAATCAATAGTCAAAAATATAGAGGACCGTTTCTCGATCTTCAATATCTCAGGAACCTTTAGTTCTAGAAAGTTGAAATATTCCCAAAAACTAAATGAGGGCTGCTAGAAACCACAACATTTTTTTCAATAAAATATTTGAAGGGGAAGGGCTGCAAACCAAAAGTCACAAATCAATAGGCCCGTTTCTCGGTCTTCAATATCTCAGCACCCTGAACTTCTAGAAAGTTGAAATGTTCATGAGAGTTGTATGGGCGACCAAGGAAACGGCACGATTTTTTTCACTGAAATATTTGTAATGGGAGGGCCGTAAATCAATAGTCAAAAATATAGAGGCCCGTTTCTCGGTCTTCAATATCTCAGCACCCTGAACTTCTAGAAAGTTGAAATATTCCCAAAAATTTAATCACGGCCGTAAGAAACCACCAAATTTTTTTCAATAAAATATTTGTAATGGAAGGGCCGTAAATCGATAGTCAAAAATATAGAGGCCCGTTTCTCAGTTTTCAATATCTCAGCAACCTGAACTTCTAGAAAGTTGAAATGTTCATGAGAGTTGTATGGGTGACCAAGGAAACCGCACAATTTTTTTCACTAAAATATTTGTATGGGAGGGCCGTAAATCAATAGTCAAAAATATAGAGGCCCGTTTCTCGACCTTAAATATCTCAAGAAGCTTTAGCTCTAAAAAGTTGAAATATTCCCAAAACTTTAATCACGGCTATAAAAAACCACCAAATTTTTTTCAATAAAATATTTGTAATGGGAGGGCCGTAAATCAATAGTCAAAAATATAGAGGCCCGTTTCTCGACCTTAAATATTTCAAGAACCTTTAGTTCTAGAAAGTTGAAATGTTCCCAAAAATGTAATCACGGCCGTAAGAAACCACCAAATTTTTTTCAATAAAATATTTGTAATAAAAATATATGTAATGTATTGTATACGGCCCGTATATCAATAGTCAAAAATATAGCGGCCCGTTTCTCGGTTTTCAATATCTCAGCACCCTGAACTTCTAGAAAGTTGAAATGTTCATGAGAGTTGTGTGGGTGTTCAAGGAAACCGCACAATTTTTTTCACTAAAATATTTGTAATGGAAGGGCCGTAAATCAAAAAGTCAAAAATAGAGGCCCGTTTCTCGACCTTCAATATCTCAGGAACCTTTAGTTCTAGAAAGTTGAAATATTCCCAAAAATTTAATCACGGCCGTAAGAAACCACCAAATTTTTTTCAATAAAATATTTGTAATGGGAGGGCCGTAAATCAATAGTCAAAAATATAGAGGCCCGTTTCTCGGTCTTCAATATCTCAGCACCCTGAACTTCTAGAAAGTTGAAATATTCCCAAAAATTTAATCACGGCCGTAAGAAACCACCAAATTTTTTTCAATAAAATATTTGTAATGGAAGGGCCGTAAATCAATAGTCAAAAATATAGAGGCCCGTTTCTCGGTTTTCAATATCTCAGCACCCTGAACTTCTAGAAAGTTGAAATGTTCATGAGAGTTGTATGGGTGACCA
Source organism: Platycheirus albimanus (assembly GCA_916050605.2). Taxonomy (NCBI): domain Eukaryota; kingdom Metazoa; phylum Arthropoda; class Insecta; order Diptera; family Syrphidae; genus Platycheirus; species Platycheirus albimanus. Next base: position 262,788,609 of record OU696696.1, on the reverse strand, counting down.
AGGAAACCGCACAATTTTTTTCACTAAAATATTTGTATGGGAGGGCCGTAAATCAATAGTCAAAAATATAGAGGCCCGTTTCTCGACCTTAAATATCTCAAGAAGCTTTAGCTCTATAAAGTTGAAATATTCCCAAAACTTTAATCACGGCTATAAGAAACCACCAAATTTTTTTCAATAAAATATTTGTAATGGGAGGGCCGTAAATCAATAGTCAATAATATAGAGGCCCGTTTCTCGGTTTTCAATATCTCAGCACACTGAACTTCTAGAAAGTTGAAATGTTCATGAGAGTTGTATGGGCGACCAAGGAAACGGCACGATTTTTTTCACTAAAATATTTGTAATGGGAGGGCCGTAAATCAATAGTCAAAAATATAGAGGCCCGTTTCTCGACCTTAAATATTTCAAGAACCTTTAGTTCTAGAAAGTTGAAATGTTCCCAAAAATGTAATCACGGCCGTAAGAAACCACCAAATTTGTTTCAATAAAATATTTGTAATGGGAGGGCCGTATATCAATAGTCAAAAATATAGAGGCCCGTTTCTCGGTTTTCAATATCTCAGCACCCTGAACTTCTAGAAAGTTGAAATGTTCATGAGAGTTGTATGGGTGTTCAAGGAAACCGCACATTTTTTTTCACTAAAATATTTGTAATGGGAGGGCCGTAAATCAATATTCAAAAATATAGAGGCCCGTTTCTCGGTTTTCAATATCTCAGCACCCTGAACTTCTAGAAAGTTGAAGTGTTCATGAGAGTTGTATGGGCGACCAAGGAAACGGAACGATTTTTTTCACTGAAATATTTGTAATGGGAGGGCCGTAAATCAAGTCAAAAATATAGAGGCCCGTTTCTCGGTTTTCAATATCCCAGCACCCTGAACTTCTAGAAAGTTGAAATATTCCCAAAAATTTAATCACGGCCATAAGAAACCACCAAATTTTTTTCAATACAATATTTGTAATGGGAGGGCCGAAAATCAATAGTAAAAAATATAGAGGCCCGTTTCTCGGTTTTAAATATCTCAGCACCCTGAACTTCTAGAAAGTTGAAATGTTCATGAGAGTTGTATGGGTGTTCAAGGAAACCGCACAATTTTTTTCACTAAAATATTTGTAATGGAAGGGCCGAAAATCAAAAAGTCAAAAATAGAGAGGCCCGTTTCTCGACCTTCAATATCTCAGGAACCTTTAGTTCTAGAAAGTTGAAATGTTCCCAAAAATGTAATCACGGCCGTAAGAAACCACCAAATTTTTTTCAATAAAATATTTGAAATGGGAGGGCCGTATATCAATAGTCAAAAATATAGAGGCCCGTTTCTCGGTTTTCAATATCTCAGCACCCTGAACTTCTAGAAAGTTGAAATGTTCATGAGAGTTGTGTGGGTGTTCAAGGAAACCGCACAATTTTTTTCACTAAAATATTTGTAATGGAAGGGCCGTAAATCAAAAAGTCAAAAATAGAGGCCCGTTTCTCGACCTTCAATATCTCAGGAACCTTTAGTTCTAGAAAGTTGAAATATTCCCAAAAATTTAATCACGGCCGTAAGAAACCACCAAATTTTTTTCAATAAAATATTTGTAATGGGAGGGCCGTAAATCAATAGTCAAAAATATAGAGGCCCCTTTCTCGGTCTTCAATATCTCAGCACCCTGAACTTCTAGAAAGTTGAAATATTCCCAAAAATTTAATCACGGCCGTAAGAAACCACCAAATTTTTTTCAATAAAATATTTGTAATGGGAGGGCCGTAAATCAATAGTCAAAAATATAGAGGCCCCTTTCTCGGTCTTCAATATCTCAGCACCCTGAACTTCTAGAAAGTTGAAATATTCCCAAAAATTTAATCACGGCTATAAGAAACCACCAAATTTTTTTCAATAAAATATTTGTAATGGGAGGGCCGTAAATCAATAGTCAAAAATATAGAGGCCCGTTTCTCGGTTTTCAATATCTCAGCACCCTGAACTTCTAGAAAGTTGAAATGTTCATGAGAGTTGTATGGGTGTTCAAGGAAACCGCACAATTTTTTTCACTAAAATATTTGTAATGGGAGGGCCGTAAATCAATAGTCAAAAATAAAGAGGCCCGTTTCTCGGTTTTCAATATCTCAGCACCCTGAACTTCTAGAAAGTTGAAATGTTCATGAGAGTTGTATGGGTGTTCAAGGAAACCGCACAATTTTTTTCACTAAAATATTTGTAATGGAAGGGCCGTAAATCAAAAAGTCAAAAATAGAGAGGCCCGTTTCTCGACCTTCAATATCTCAGGAACCTTTAGTTCTAGAAAGTTGAAGTGTTCCCAAAAATGTAATCACGGCCGTAAGAAACCACCAAATTTTTTTCACTAAAATATTTGTAATGGGAGGGCCGTAAATCAATAGTCAAAAATATAGAGGCCCGTTTCTCGGTTTTCAATATCTCAGCACCCTGAACTTCTAGAAAGTTGAAATGTTCATGAGAGTTGTATGGGTGTTCAAGGAAACCGCACAATTTTTTTCACTAAAATATTTGTAATGGAAGGGCCGTAAATCAAAAAGTCAAAAATAGAGAGGCCCGTTTCTCGACCTTCAATATCTCAGGAACCTTTAGTTCTAGAAAGTTGAAATGTTCCCAAAAATGTAATCACGGCCGTAAGAAACCACCAAATTTTTTTCAATAAAATATTTGAAATGGGAGGGCCGTATATCAATAGTCAAAAATATAGCGGCCCGTTTCTCGGTTTTCAATATCTCAGCACCCTGAACTTCTAGAAAGTTGAAATGTTCATGAGAGTTGTGTGGGTGTTCAAGGAAACCGCACAATTTTTTTCACTAAAATATTTGTAATGGAAGGGCCGTAAATCAAAAAGTCAAAAATAGAGGCCCGTTTCTCGACCTTCAATATCTCAGGAACCTTTAGTTCTAGAAAGTTGAAATATTCCCAAAAATTTAATCACGGCCGTAAGAAACCACCAAATTTTTTTCAATAAAATATTTGTAATGGGAGGGCCGTAAATCAATAGTCAAAAATATAGAGGCCCGTTTCTCGGTCTTCAATATCTCAGCACCCTGAACTTCTAGAAAGTTGAAATATTCCCAAAAATTTAATCACGGCCGTAAGAAACCACCAAATTTTTTTCAATAAAATATTTGTAATGGAAGGGCCGTAAATCAATAGTCAAAAATATAGAGGCCCGTTTCTCGGTTTTCAATATCTCAGCACCCTGAACTTCTAGAAAGTTGAAATGTTCATGAGAGTTGTATGGGTGACCAAGGAAACCGCACAATTTTTTTCACTAAAATATTTGTATGGGAGGGCCGTAAATCAATAGTCAAAAATATAGAGGCCCGTTTCTCGACCTTAAATATCTCAAGAAGCTTTAGCTCTATAAAGTTGAAATATTCCCAAAACTTTAATCACGGCTATAAGAAACCACCAAATTTTTTTCAATAAAATATTTGTAATGGGAGGGCCGTAAATCAATAGTCAATAATATAGAGGCCCGTTTCTCGGTTTTCAATATCTCAGCACACTGAACTTCTAGAAAGTTGAAATGTTCATGAGAGTTGTATGGGCGACCAAGGAAACGGCACGATTTTTTTCACTAAAATATTTGTAATGGGAGGGCCGTAAATCAATAGTCAAAAATATAGAGGCCCGTTTCTCGACCTTAAATATTTCAAGAACCTTTAGTTCTAGAAAGTTGAAATGTTCCCAAAAATGTAATCACGGCCGTAAGAAACCACCAAATTTGTTTCAATAAAATATTTGTAATGGGAGGGCCGTATATCAATAGTCAAAAATATAGAGGCCCGTTTCTCGGTTTTCAATATCTCAGCACCCTGAACTTCTAGAAAGTTGAAATGTTCATGAGAGTTGTATGGGTGTTCAAGGAAACCGCACAATTTTTTTCACTGAAATATTTGTAATGGGAGGGCCGTAAATCAATAGTCAAAAATATAGAGGCCCGTTTCTCGGTTTTCAATATCTCAGCACCCTGAACTTCTAGAAAGTTGAAATGTTCATGAGAGTTGTATGGGCGACCAAGGAAACGGAACGATTTTTTTCACTGAAATATTTGTAATGGGAGGGCCGTAAATCAAGTCAAAAATATAGAGGCCCGTTTCTCGGTTTTCAATATCCCAGCACCCTGAACTTCTAGAAAGTTGAAATATTCCCAAAAATTTAATCACGGCCGTAAGAAACCACCAAATTTTTTTCAATAAAATATTTGTAATGGGAGGGCCGTAAATCAATAGTCAAAAATATAGAGGCCCCTTTCTCGGTCTTCAATATCTCAGCACCCTGAACTTCTAGAAAGTTGAAATATTCCCAAAAATTTAATCACGGCCGTAAGAAACCACCAAATTTTTTTCAATAAAATATTTGTAATGGAAGGGCCGTAAATCAATAGTCAAAAATATAGAGGCCCGTTTCTCGGTTTTCAATATCTCAGCACCCTGAACTTCTAGAAAGTTGAAATGTTCATGAGAGTTGTATGGGTGACCAAGGAAACCGCACAATTTTTTTCACTAAAATATTTGTATGGGAGGGCCGTAAATCAATAGTCAAAAATATAGAGGCCCGTTTCTCGACCTTAAATATCTCAAGAAGCTTTAGCTCTATAAAGTTGAAATATTCCCAAAACTTTAATCACGGCTATAAGAAACCACCAAATTTTTTTCAATAAAATATTTGTAATGGGAGGGCCGTAAATCAATAGTCAAAAATATAGAGGCCCGTTTCTCGGTTTTCAATATCTCAGCACCCTGAACTTCTAGAAAGTTGAAATGTTCATGAGAGTTGTATGGGTGTTCAAGGAAACCGCACAATTTTTTTCACTAAAATATTTGTAATGGGAGGGCCGTAAATCAATAGTCAAAAATAAAGAGGCCCGTTTCTCGGTTTTCAATATCTCAGCACCCTGAACTTCTAGAAAGTTGAAATGTTCATGAGAGTTGTATGGGTGTTCAAGGAAACCGCACAATTTTTTTCACTAAAATATTTGTAATGGAAGGGCCGTAAATCAAAAAGTCAAAAATAGAGAGGCCCGTTTCTCGACCTTCAATATCTCAGGAACCTTTAGTTCTAGAAAGTTGAAATGTTCCCAAAAATGTAATCACGGCCGTAAGAAACCACCAAATTTTTTTCACTAAAATATTTGTAATGGGAGGGCCGTAAATCAATAGTCAAAAATATAGAGGCCCGTTTCTCGGTTTTCAATATCTCAGCACCCTGAACTTCTAGAAAGTTGAAATGTTCATGAGAGTTGTATGGGTGTTCAAGGAAACCGCACAATTTTTTTCACTAAAATATTTGTAATGAAAGGGCCGTAAATCAAAAAGTCAAAAATAGAGAGGCCCGTTTCTCGACCTTCAATATCTCAGGAACCTTTAGTTCTAGAAAGTTGAAATGTTCCCAAAAATGTAATCACGGCCGTAAGAAACCACCAAATTTTTTTCAATAAAATATTTGAAATGGGAGGGCCGTATATCAATAGTCAAAAATATAGAGGCCCGTTTCTCGGTTTTCAATATCTCAGCACCCTGAACTTCTAGAAAGTTGAAATGTTCATGAGGGTTGTATGGGTGTTCAAGGAAACCGCACAATTTTTTTCACTAAAATATTTGTAATGGAAGGGCCGTAAATCAAAAAGTCAAAAATAGAGAGGCCCGTTTCTCGACCTTCAATATCTCAGGAACCTTTAGTTCTAGAAAGTTGAAATATTCCCAAAAATTTAATCACGGCCGTAAGAAACCACCAAATTTTTTTCAATAAAATATTTGTAATGGGAGGGCCGTAAATAAATAGTCAAAAATATAGAGGCCCGTTTCTCGGTCTTCAATATCTCAGCACCCTGAACTTCTAGAAAGTTGAAATATTCCCAAAAATTTAACCACGGCCGTAAGAAACCACCAAATTTTTTTCAATAAAATATTTATAATGGAAGGGCCGTAAATCAATAGTCAAAAATATAGAGGCCCGTTTCTCGGTTTTCAATATCTCAGCAACCTGAACTTCTAGAAAGTTGAAATGTTCATGAGAGTTGTATGGGTGACCAAGGAAACCGCACAATTTTTTTCACTAAAATATTTGTATGGGAGGGCCGTAAATCAATAGTCAAAAATATAGAGGCCCGTTTCTCGACCTTAAATATCTCAAGAAGCTTTAGCTCTATAAAGTTGAAATATTCCGAAAACTTTAATCACGGCTATAAAAAACCACCAAATTTTTTTCAATAAAATATTTGTAATGGGAGGGCCGTAAAACAATAGTCAAAAATATAGAGGCCCGTTTCTCGGTTTTCAATATATCAGCACCCTGAACTTCTAGAAAGTTGAAATGTTCATGAGAGTTGTATGGGTGACCAAGGAAAAGGCACGATTTTTTTCACTGAAATATTTGTAATGGGAGGGCCGTAAATCAATAGTCAAAAATATAGAAACCCGTTTCTCGACCTTAAATATCTCAAGAACCTTTAGTTCTAGAAAGTTGAAATGTTCCCAAAAATGTAAAACCACCAAATTTTTTTCAATAAAATATTTGTAATGGGAGGGCCGTATATCAATAGTCAAAAATATAGAGGCCCGTTTCTCGGTTTTCAATATCTCAGCACCCTGAACTTCTAGAAAGTTGAAATGTTCATGAGAGTTGTATGGGTGTTCAAGGAAACCGCACAATTTTTTTCACTAAAATATTTGTAATGGGAGGGCCGTAAATCAATAGTCAAAAATATAGAGGCCCGTTTCTCGGTTTTCAATATCAGCACCCTGAACTTCTAGAAAGTTGAAATGTTCATGAGAGTTGTATGGGTGTTCAAGGAAACCGCACAATTTTTTTCACTAAAATATTTGTAATGGAAGGGCCGTAAATCAAAAAATCAAAAATAGAGAGGCCCGTTTCTCGACCTTATATATCTCAAGAACCTTTAGTTCTAGAAAGTTGAAATATTCCCAAAAATTTAATCACGGCCGTAAGAAACCACCAAATTTTTTTCAATAAAATATTTGTAATGGAAGGGCCGTAAATCAATAGTCAAAAATATAGAGGCCCGTTTCTCGGTTTTCAATATCTCAGCACCCTGAACTTCTAGAAAGTTGAAATGTTCATGAGAGTTGTATGGGTGACCAAGGAAACCGCACAATTTTGTTCACTAAAATATTTGTATGGGAGGGCCGTTAATCAATAGTCAAAAATATAGAGGCCCGTTTCTCGACCTTAAATATCTCAAGAAGCTTTAGCTCTATAAAGTTGAAATATTCCCAAAACTTTAATCACGGCTATAAGAAACCACCAAATTTTTTTCAATAAAATATTTGTAATGGGAGGGCCGTAAATCAATAGTCAATAATATAGAGGCCCGTTTCTCGGTTTTCAATATCTCAGCACCCTGAACTTCTAGAAAGTTGAAATGTTCATGAGAGTTGTATGGGCGACCAAGGAAACGGCACGATTTTTTTCACTGAAATATTTTTAATGGGAGGGCCGTAAATCAATAGTCAAAAATATAGAGGCCCGTTTCTCGACCTTAAATATCTCAAGAACCTTTAGTTCTAGAAAGTTGAAATGTTCCCAAAAATGTAATCACAGCCGTAAGAAACCACCAAATTTTTTTCAATAAAATATTTGTAATGGAAGGGCCGTAAATCAATAGTCAAAAATATAGAGGCCCGTTTCTCGGTTTTCAATATCTCAGCAACCTGAACTTCTAGAAAGTTGAAATGTTCATGAGAGTTGTATGGGTGACCAAGGAAACCGCACAATTTTTTTCACTAAAATATTTGTATGGGAGGGCCGTAAATCAATAGTCAAAAATATAGAGGCCCGTTTCTCGACCTTAAATATCTCAAGAACCTTTAGTTCTAGAAAGTTGAAATGTTCCCAAAAATGTAATCACGGCCGTAAGAAACCACCAAACTTTTTTCAATAAAATATTTGTAATGGGAGGGCCGTATATCAATAGTCAAAAATATAGAGGCCCGTTTCTCGGTTTTCAATATCTCAGCACCCTGAACTTCTAGAAAGTTGAAATGTTCATGAGAGTTGTATGGGTGACCAAGGAAACCGCACAATTTTGTTCACTAAAATATTTGTATGGGAGGGCCGTTAATCAATAGTCAAAAATATAGAGGCCCGTTTCTCGACCTTAAATATCTCAAGAAGCTTTAGCTCTATAAAGTTGAAATATTCCCAAAACTTTAATCACGGCTATAAGAAACCACCAAATTTTTTTCAATAAAATATTTGTAATGGGAGGGCCGTAAATCAATAGTCAATAATATAGAGGCCCGTTTCTCGGTTTTCAATATCTCAGCACCCTGAACTTCTAGAAAGTTGAAATGTTCATGAGAGTTGTATGGGCGACCAAGGAAACGGCACGATTTTTTTCACTGAAATATTTTTAATGGGAGGGCCGTAAATCAATAGTCAAAAATATAGAGGCCCGTTTCTCGACCTTAAATATCTCAAGAACCTTTAGTTCTAGAAAGTTGAAATGTTCCCAAAAATGTAATCACAGCCGTAAGAAACCACCAAATTTTTTTCAATAAAATATTTGTAATGGAAGGGCCGTAAATCAATAGTCAAAAATATAGAGGCCCGTTTCTCGGTTTTCAATATCTCAGCAACCTGAACTTCTAGAAAGTTGAAATGTTCATGAGAGTTGTATGGGTGACCAAGGAAACCGCACAATTTTTTTCACTAAAATATTTGTATGGGAGGGCCGTAAATCAATAGTCAAAAATATAGAGGCCCGTTTCTCGACCTTAAATATCTCAAGAACCTTTAGTTCTAGAAAGTTGAAATGTTCCCAAAAATGTAATCACGGCCGTAAGAAACCACCAAACTTTTTTCAATAAAATATTTGTAATGGGAGGGCCGTATATCAATAGTCAAAAATATAGAGGCCCGTTTCTCGGTTTTCAATATCTCAGCACCCTGAACTTCTAGAAAGTTGAAATGTTCATGAGAGTTGTATGGGTGTTCAAGGAAACCGCACAATTTTTTTCACTAAAATATTTGTATGGGAGGGCCGTAAATCAATAGTCAAAAATATAGAGGCCCGTTTCTCGACCTTAAATATCTCAAGAAGCTTTAGCTCTAAAAAGTTGAAATATTCCCAAAACTTTAATCACGGCTATAAAAAACCACCAAATTTTTTTCAATAAAATATTTGTAATGGGAGGGCCGTAAATCAATAGTCAAAAATATAGAGGCCCGTTTCTCGGTTTTCAATATCTCAGCACCCTGAACTTCTAGAAAGTTGAAATGTTCATGAGAGTTGTATGGGTGGTCAAGGAAACCGCACAATTTTTTTCACTAAAATATTTGTAATGGAAGGGCCGTAAATCAAAAAGTCAAAAATAGAGAGGCCCGTTTCTCGACCTTTAATATCTCAGGAACCTTTAGTTCTAGAAAGTTGAAATATTCCCAAAAATTTAATCACGGCCGTAAGAAACCCCCAAATTTTTTTCAATAAAATATTTGTAATGGGAGGGCCGTAAATCAATAGTCAAAAATATAGAGGACCGTTTCTCGATCTTCAATATCTCAGGAACCTTTAGTTCTAGAAAGTTGAAATATTCCCCAAAACTAAATGAGGGCTGCTAGAAACCACAACATTTTTTTCAATAAAATATTTGAAGGGGAAGGGCTGCAAATCAAAAGTCACAAATCAATAGGCCCGTTTCTCGGTCTTCAATATCTCAGCACCCTGAACTTCTAGAAAGTTGAAATGTTCATGAGAGTTGTATGGGCGACCAAGGAAACGGCACGATTTTTTTCAATGAAATATTTGTAATGGGAGGGCCGTAAATCAATAGTCAAAAATATAGAGGCCCGTTTCTCGGTCTTCAATATCTCAGCACCCTGAACTTCTAGAAAGTTGAAATATTCCCAAAAATTTAATCACGGCCGTAAGAAACCACCAAATTTTTTTCAATAAAATATTTGTAATGGAAGGGCCGTAAATCTATAGTCAAAAATATAGAGGCCCGTTTCTCGGTTTTCAATATCTCAGCAACCTGAACTTCTAGAAAGTTGAAATGTTCATGAGAGTTGTATGGGTGACCAAGGAAACCGCACAATTTTTTCCACTAAAATATTTGTATGGGAGGGCCGTAAATCAATAGTCAAAAATATAGAGGCCCGTTTCTCGACCTTAAATATCTCAAGAACCTTTAGTTCTAGAAAGTTGAAATGTTCCCAAAAATGTAATCACAGCCGTAAGAAACCACCAAATTTTTTTCAATAAAATATTTGTAATGGGAGGGCCGTATATCAATAGTCAAAAATATAGAGGCCCGTTTCTCGGTTTTCAATATCTCAGCACCCTGAACTTCTAGAAAGTTGAAATGTTCATGAGAGTTGTATGGGTGACCAAGGAAACCGCACATTTTTTTTCACTAAAATATTTGTATGGGAGGGCCGTAAATCAATAGTCAAAAATATAGAGGCCCGTTTCTCGACCTTAAATATCTCAAGAAGCTTTAGCTCTATAAAGTTGAAATATTCCCAAAACTTTAATCACGGCCATAAGAAACCACCAAATTTTTTTCAATACAATATTTGTAATGGGAGGGCCGTAAATCATTAGTCAAAAATATAGAGGACCGTTTCTCGATCTTCAATATCTCAGGAACCTTTAGTTCTAGAAAGTTGAAATATTCCCCAAAACTAAATGAGGGCTGCTAGAAACCACAACATTTTTTTCAATAAAATATTTGAAGGGGAAGGGCTGCAAATCAAAAGTCACAAATCAATAGGATCGTTTCTCGGTCTTCAATATCTCAGCACCCTGAACTTCTAGAAAGTTGAAATGTTCATGAGAGTTGTATGGGCGACCAAGGAAACGGCACGATTTTTTTCACCGAAATATTTGTAATGGGAGGGCCGTAAAACAATAGTCAAAAATATAGAGGCCCGTTTCTCGTTCTTCAATATCTCAGCACCCTGAACTTCTAGAAAGTTGAAATATTCCCAAAAATTTAATCACGGCCGTAAGAAACCACCAAATTTTTTTCAATAAAATATTTGTAATGGAAGGGCCGTAAATCAATAGTTAAAAATATAGAGGCCCGTTTCTCGGTTTTCAATATCTCAGCAACCTGAACTTCTAGAAAGTTGAAATGTTCATGAGAGTGGTATGGGTGACCAAGGAAACCGCACAATTTTTTTCACTAAAATATTTGTATGGGAGGGCCGTAAATCAATAGTCAAAAATATAGAGGCCCGTTTCTCGACCTTAAATATCTCAAGAACCTTTAGTTCTAGAAAGTTGAAATGTTCCCAAAAATGTAATCACGGCCGTAAGAAACCACCAAACTTTTTTCAATAAAATATTTGTAATGGGAGGGCCGTATATCAATAGTCAAAAATATAGAGGCCCGTTTCTCGGTTTTCAATATCTCAGCACCCTGAACTTCTAGAAAGTTGAAATGTTCATGAGAGTTGTATGGGTGTTCAAGGAAACCGCACAATTTTTGTCTCTAAAATATTTGTAATGGGAGGGCCGTAAATCAATAGTCAAAAATATAGAGGCCCGTTTCTCGGTTTTCAATATCTCAGCACCCTGAACTTCTGGAAAGTTGAAATGTTCATGAGAGTTGTATGGGTGTTCAAGGAAACCGCACAATTTTTTTCACTAAAATATTTGTAATGGAAGGGCCGTAAATCAAAAAGTCAAAAATAGAGAGGCCCGTTTCTCGACCTTCAATATCTCAGGAACCTTTAGTTCTAGAAAGTTGAAATATTCCCAAAAATTTAATCACGGCCGTAAGAAACCACCAAATTTTTTTCAATAAAATATTTGTAATGGGAGGTCCGTAAATCAATAGTCAAAAATATAGAGGACCGTTTCTCGATCTTCAATATCTCAGGAACCTTTAGTTCTAGAAAGTTGAAATATTCCCAAAAACTAAATGAGGGCTGCTAGAAACCACAACATTTTTTTCAATAAAATATTTGAAGGGGAAGGGCTGCAAATCAAAAGTCACAAATCAATGTTTCTCGGTCTTCAATATCTCAGCACCCTGAACTTCTAGAAAGTTGAAATGTTCATGAGAGTTGTATGGGCGACCAAGGAAACGGCACGATTTTTTTCACTGAAATATTTGTAATGGGAGGGCCGTAAATCAATAGTCAAAAATATAGAGGCCCGTTTCTCGGTCTTCAATATCTCAGCACCCTGAACTTCTAGAAAGTTGAAATATTCCCAAAAATTTAATCACGGCCGTAAGAAACCACCAAATTTTTTTCAATAAAATATTTGTAATGGAAGGGCCGTAAATCTATAGTCAAAAATATAGAGGCCCGTTTCTCGGTTTTCAATATCTCAGTAACCTGAACTTCTAGAAAGTTGAAATGTTCATGAGAGTTGTATGGGTGACCAAGGAAACCGCACAATTTTTTCCACTAAAATATTTGTATGGGAGGGCCGTAAATCAATAGTCAAAAATATAGAGGCCCGTTTCTCGACCTTAAATATCTCAAGAAGCTTTAGCTCTATAAAGTTGAAATATTCCCAAAACTTTAATCACGGCTATAAAAAACCACCAAATTTTTTTCAATAAAATATTTGTAATGGGAGGGCCGTAAATCAATAGTCAAAAATATAGAGGCCCGTTTCTCGGTTTTCAATATCTCAGCACCCTGAACTTCTAGAAAGTTGAAATGTTCATGAGAGTTGTATGGGCGACCAAGGAAACGGCACGATTTTTTTCACTGAAATATTTGTAATGGGAGGGCCGTAAATAAATAGTCAAAAATATAGAGGCCCGTTTCTCGACCTTAAATATCTCAAGAACCTTTAGTTCTAGAAAGTTGAAATGTTCCCAAAAATTTAATCACGGCCGTAAGAAACCACCAAATTTTTTTCAATAAAATATTTGTAATGGGAGGGCCGTATATCAATAGTCAAAAATATAGAGGCCCGTTTCTCGGTTTTCAATATCTCAGCACCCTGAACTTCTAGAAAGTTAAAATGTTCATGAGAGTTGTATGGGTGTTCAAGGAAACCGCACAATTTTTTTCACTAAAATATTTGTAATGGGAGGGCCGTAAATCAATAGTCAAAAATATAGAGGCCCGTTTCTCGGTTTTCAATATCTCAGCACCCTGAACTTCTAGAAAGTTGAAATGTTCATGAGAGTTGTATGGGTGACCAAGGAAACCGCACAATTTTTTTCACTAAAATATTTGTATGGGAGGGCCGTAAATCAATAGTCAAAAATATAGAGGCCCGATTCTCGACCTTAAATATCTCAAGAAGCTTTAGCTCTATAAAGTTGAAATATTCCCAAAACTTTAATCACGGCTATAAGAAACCACCAAATTTTTTTCAATAAAATATTTGTAATGGGAGGGCCGTATATAAATAGTCAAAAATATAGAGGCCCGTTTCTCGGTTTTCAATATCTCAGCACCCTGAACTTCTAGAAAGTTGAAATATTCCCAAAAATTTAATCACGGCCGTAAGAAACCACCAAATTTTTTTCAATAAAATATTTGTAATGGAAGGGCCGTAAATCAATAGTTAAAAATATAGAGGCCCGTTTCTCGGTTTTCAATATCTCAGCAACCTGAACTTCTAGAAAGTTGAAATGTTCATGAGAGTGGTATGGGTGACCAAGGAAACCGCACAATTTTTTTCACTAAAATATTTGTATGGGAGGGCCGTAAATCAATAGTCAAAAATATAGAGGCCCGTTTCTCGACCTTAAATATCTCAAGAACCTTTAGTTCTAGAAAGTTGAAATGTTCCCAAAAATGTAATCACGGCCGTAAGAAACCACCAAACTTTTTTCAATAAAATATTTGTAATGGGAGGGCCGTATATCAATAGTCAAAAATATAGAGGCCCGTTTCTCGGTTTTCAATATCTCAGCACCCTGAACTTCTAGAAAGTTGAAATGTTCATGAGAGTTGTATGGGTGTTCAAGGAAACCGCACAATTTTTGTCTCTAAAATATTTGTAATGGGAGGGCCGTAAATCAATAGTCAAAAATATAGAGGCCCGTTTCTCGGTTTTCAATATCTCAGCACCCTGAACTTCTGGAAAGTTGAAATGTTCATGAGAGTTGTATGGGTGTTCAAGGAAACCGCACAATTTTTTTCACTAAAATATTTGTAATGGAAGGGCCGTAAATCAAAAAGTCAAAAATAGAGAGGCCCGTTTCTCGACCTTCAATATCTCAGGAACCTTTAGTTCTAGAAAGTTGAAATATTCCCAAAAATTTAATCACGGCCGTAAGAAACCACCAAATTTTTTTCAATAAAATATTTGTAATGGGAGGTCCGTAAATCAATAGTCAAAAATATAGAGGACCGTTTCTCGATCTTCAATATCTCAGGAACCTTTAGTTCTAGAAAGTTGAAATATTCCCAAAAACTAAATGAGGGCTGCTAGAAACCACAACATTTTTTTCAATAAAATATTTGAAGGGGAAGGGCTGCAAATCAAAAGTCACAAATCAATGTTTCTCGGTCTTCAATATCTCAGCACCCTGAACTTCTAGAAAGTTGAAATGTTCATGAGAGTTGTATGGGCGACCAAGGAAACGGCACGATTTTTTTCACTGAAATATTTGTAATGGGAGGGCCGTAAATCAATAGTCAAAAATATAGAGGCCCGTTTCTCGGTCTTCAATATCTCAGCACCCTGAACTTCTAGAAAGTTGAAATATTCCCAAAAATTTAATCACGGCCGTAAGAAACCACCAAATTTTTTTCAATAAAATATTTGTAATGGAAGGGCCGTAAATCTATAGTCAAAAATATAGAGGCCCGTTTCTCGGTTTTCAATATCTCAGTAACCTGAACTTCTAGAAAGTTGAAATGTTCATGAGAGTTGTATGGGTGACCAAGGAAACCGCACAATTTTTTCCACTAAAATATTTGTATGGGAGGGCCGTAAATCAATAGTCAAAAATATAGAGGCCCGTTTCTCGACCTTAAATATCTCAAGAAGCTTTAGCTCTATAAAGTTGAAATATTCCCAAAACTTTAATCACGGCTATAAAAAACCACCAAATTTTTTTCAATAAAATATTTGTAATGGGAGGGCCGTAAATCAATAGTCAAAAATATAGAGGCCCGTTTCTCGGTTTTCAATATCTCAGCACCCTGAACTTCTAGAAAGTTGAAATGTTCATGAGAGTTGTATGGGCGACCAAGGAAACGGCACGATTTTTTTCACTGAAATATTTGTAATGGGAGGGCCGTAAATAAATAGTCAAAAATATAGAGGCCCGTTTCTCGACCTTAAATATCTCAAGAACCTTTAGTTCTAGAAAGTTGAAATGTTCCCAAAAATTTAATCACGGCCGTAAGAAACCACCAAATTTTTTTCAATAAAATATTTGTAATGGGAGGGCCGTATATCAATAGTCAAAAATATAGAGGCCCGTTTCTCGGTTTTCAATATCTCAGCACCCTGAACTTCTAGAAAGTTAAAATGTTCATGAGAGTTGTATGGGTGTTCAAGGAAACCGCACAATTTTTTTCACTAAAATATTTGTAATGGGAGGGCCGTAAATCAATAGTCAAAAATATAGAGGCCCGTTTCTCGGTTTTCAATATCTCAGCACCCTGAACTTCTAGAAAGTTGAAATGTTCATGAGAGTTGTATGGGTGACCAAGGAAACCGCACAATTTTTTTCACTAAAATATTTGTATGGGAGGGCCGTAAATCAATAGTCAAAAATATAGAGGCCCGATTCTCGACCTTAAATATCTCAAGAAGCTTTAGCTCTATAAAGTTGAAATATTCCCAAAACTTTAATCACGGCTATAAGAAACCACCAAATTTTTTTCAATAAAATATTTGTAATGGGAGGGCCGTATATAAATAGTCAAAAATATAGAAGCCCGTTTCTCGGTTTTCAATATCTCAGCACCCTGAACTTCTAGAAAGTTGAAATGTTCATGAGAGTTGTATGGGTGTTCAAGCAAACCGCACAATTTTTTTCACTAAAATATTTGTAATGGAAGGGCCGTAAATCAAAAATTCAAAAATAGAGAAGCCCGTTTCTCGACCTTCAATATCTCAGGAACCTTTAGTTCTAGAAAGTTGAAATATTCCCAAAAATTTAATCACGGCCGTAAGAAACCACCAAATTTTTTTCAATAAAATATTTGTAATGGGAGGGCCGTAAATCAATAGTCAAAAATATAGAGGACCGTTTCTCGATCTTCAATATCTCAGGAACCTTTAGTTCTAGAAAGTTGAAATATTCCCCAAAACTAAATGAGGGCTGCTAGAAACCACAACATTTTTTTCAATAAAATATTTGAAGGGGAAGGGCTGCAAATCAAAAGTCACAAATCAATAGGCCCGTTTCTCGGTCTTCAATATCTCAGCACCCTGAACTTCTAGAAAGTTGAAATGTTCATGAGAGTTGTATGGGCGACCAAGGAAACGGCACGATTTTTTTCACTGAAATATTTGTAATGGGAGGGCCGTAAATCAATAGTCAAAAATATAGAGGCCCGTTTCTCGGTCTTCAATATCTCAGCACCCTGAACTTCTAGAAAGTTGAAATATTCCCAAAAATTTAATCACGGCCGTAAGAAACCACCAAATTTTTTTCAATAAAATATTTGTAATGGAAGGGCCGTAAATCTATAGTCAAAAATATAGAGGCCCGTTTCTCGGTTTTCAATATCTCAGCAACCTGAACTTCTAGAAAGTTGAAATGTTCATGAGAGTTGTATGGGTGACCAAGGAAACCGCACAATTTTTTCCACTAAAATATTTGTAATGGGAGGGCCGTAAATCAATAGTCAAAAATATAGAGGCCCGTTTCTCGACCTTAAATATCTCAAGAAGCTTTAGCTCTATAAAGTTGAAATATTCCCAAAACTTTAATCACGGCTATAAAAAACCACCAAATTTTTTTCAATAAAATATTTGTAATGGGAGGGCCGTAAATCAATAGTCAAAAATATAGAGGCCCGTTTCTCGGTTTTCAATATCTCAGCACCCTGAACTTCTAGAAAGTTGAAATGTTCATGAGAGTTGTATGGGTGACCAAGGAAACCGCACGATTTTTTTCACTGAAATATTTGTAATGGGAGGGCCGTAAATCAATAGTCAAAAATATAGAGGCCCGATTCTCGACCTTAAATATCTCAAGAAGCTTTAGCTCTATAAAGTTGAAATATTCCCAAAACTTTAATCACGGCTATAAGAAACCACCAAATTTTTTTCAATAAAATATTTGTAATGGGAGGGCCGTATATAAATAGTCAAAAATATAGAGGCCCGTTTCTCGGTTTTCAATATCTCAGCACCCTGAACTTCTAGAAAGTTGAAATGTTCATGAGAGTTGTATGGGTGTTCAAGCAAACCGCACAATTTTTTTCACTAAAATATTTGTAATGGAAGGGCCGTAAATCAAAAATTCAAAAATAGAGAGGCCCGTTTCTCGACCTTCAATATCTCAGGAACCTTTAGTTCTAGAAAGTTGAAATATTCCCAAAAATTTAATCACGGCCGTAAGAAACCACCAAATTTTTTTCAATAAAATATTTGTAATGGGAGGGCCGTAAATCAATAGTCAAAAATATAGAGGACCGTTTCTCGATCTTCAATATCTCAGGAACCTTTAGTTCTAGAAAGTTGAAATATTCCCCAAAACTAAATGAGGGCTGCTAGAAACCACAACATTTTTTTCAATAAAATATTTGAAGGGGAAGGGCTGCAAATCAAAAGTCACAAATCAATAGGCCCGTTTCTCGGTCTTCAATATCTCAGCACCCTGAACTTCTAGAAAGTTGAAATGTTCATGAGAGTTGTATGGGCGACCAAGGAAACGGCACGATTTTTTTCACTGAAATATTTGTAATGGGAGGGCCGTAAATCAATAGTCAAAAATATAGAGGCCCGTTTCTCGGTCTTCAATATCTCAGCACCCTGAACTTCTAGAAAGTTGAAATATTCCCAAAAATTTAATCACGGCCGTAAGAAACCACCAAATTTTTTTCAATAAAATATTTGTAATGGAAGGGCCGTAAATCTATAGTCAAAAATATAGAGGCCCGTTTCTCGGTTTTCAATATCTCAGCAACCTGAACTTCTAGAAAGTTGAAATGTTCATGAGAGTTGTATGGGTGACCAAGGAAACCGCACAATTTTTTCCACTAAAATATTTGTAATGGGAGGGCCGTAAATCAATAGTCAAAAATATAGAGGCCCGTTTCTCGACCTTAAATATCTCAAGAACCTTTAGTTCTAGAAAGTTGAAATGTTCCCAAAAATGTAATCACGGCCGTAAGAAACCACCAAATTTTTTTCAATAAAATATTTGTAATGGGAGGGCCGTATATCAATAGTCAAAAATATAGAGGCCCGTTTCTCGGTTTTCAATATCTCAGCACCCTGAACTTCTAGAAAGTTAAAATGTTCATGAGAGTTGTATGGGTGTTCAAGGAAACCGCACAATTTTTTTCACTAAAATATTTGTAATGGGAGGGCCGTAAATCAATAGTCAAAAATATAGAGGCCCGTTTCTCGGTTTTCAATATCTCAGCACCCTGAACTTCTAGAAAGTTGAAATGTTCATGAGAGTTGTATGGGTGACCAAGGAAACCGCACAATTTTTTTCACTAAAATATTTGTATGGGAGGGCCGTAAATCAATAGTCAAAAATAAAGAGGCCCGATTCTCGACCTTAAATATCTCAAGAAGCTTTAGCTCTATAAAGTTGAAATATTCCCAAAACTTTAATCACGGCTATAAGAAACCACCAAATTGTTTTCAATAAAATATTTGTAATGGGAGGGCCGTTTCTCGACCTTAAATATCTCAAGAACCTTTAGTTCTAGAAAGTTGAAATGTTCCCAAAAATGTAATCACGGCCGTAAGAAACCACCAAATTTTTTTCAATAAAATATTTGTAATGGGAGGGCCGTATATCAATAGTCAAAAATATAGAGGCCCGTTTCTCGGTTTTCAATATCTCAGCACCCTGACCTTCTAGAAAGTTGAAATGTTCATGAGAGTTGTATGGGTGTTCAAGGAAACCGCACAATTTTTTTCACTAAAATATTTGTAATGGAAGAGCCGTAAATCAAAAAGTCAAAAATAGAGAGGCCCGTTTCTCGACCTTATATATCTCAAGAACCTTTAGTTCTAGAAAGTTGAAATATTCCCAAAAATTTAATCACGGCCGTAAGAAACCACCAAATTTTTTTCAATAAAATATTTGTAATGGAAGCCGTAAATCAATAATCAAAAATATAGAGGCCCGTTTCTCGGTTTTCAATATCTCAGCACCCTGAACTTCTAGAAAGTTGAAATGTTCATGAGAGTTGTATGGGTGTTCAAGCAAAGCGCACAATTTTTTTCACTAAAATATTTGTATGGGAGGGCCGTAAATCAATAGTCAAAAATATAGAGGCCCGTTTCTCGACCTTAAATATCTCAAGAAGTTTTAGCTCTATAAAGTTGAAATATTCCCAAAACTTAAATCACGGCTATAAAAAACCACCAAATTTTTTTCAATAAAATATGGAGGGCCGTAAATCAATAGTCAAAAATATAGAGGCCCGTTTCTCGGTTTTCAATATCTCAGCACCCTGAACTTCTAGAAAGTTGAAATTTTCATGAGAGTTGTATAGGCGACCAAGGAAACGGTACGATTTTTTTCACTGAAATATTTGTAATGGGAGGGCCGTAAATCAATAGTCAAAAATATAGAGGCCCGTTTCTCGACCTTAAATATCTCAAGAACCTTTAGTTCTAGAAAGTTGAAATGTTCCCAAAAATGTAATCACGGCCGTAAGAAACCACCAAATTTTTTTCAATAAAATATTTGTAATGGGAGGGCCGTATATCAATAGTCAAAAATATAGAGGCCCGTTTCTCGGTTTTCAATATCTCAGCACCCTGAACTTCTAGAAAGTTGAAATGTTCATGAGAGTTGTATGGGTGTTCAAGCAAAGCGCACAATTTTTTTCACTAAAATATTTGTAATGGAAGGGCCGTAAATCAAAAAGTCCAAAATAGAGAGGCCCGTTTCTCGACCTTCAATATCTCAGGAACCTTTAGTTCTAGAAAGTTGAAATGTTCCCAAAAATGTAATCACGGCCGTAAGAAACCACCAAATTTTTTTCAATAAAATATTTGTAATGGGAGGGCCGTATATCAATAGTCAAAAATATAGAGGCCCGTTTCTCGGTTTTCAATATCTCAGCACCCTGAACTTCTAGAAAGTTGAAATGTTCATGAGAGTTGTATGGGTGTTCAAGGAAACCGCACAATTTTTTTCACTAAAATATTTGTAATGGAAGGGCCGTAAATCAAAAAGTCAAAAATAAAGATGCCCGTTTCACGACCTTCAATATCTCAGGAACCTTTAGTTCTAGAAAGTTGAAATATTCCCCAAAACTAAATGAGGGCTGCTAGAAACCACAACATTTTTTTCAATAAAATATTTGAAGGGGAAGGGCTGCAAATCAAGTCACAAATCAATAGGCCCGTTTCTCGGTCTTCAATATCTCAGCACCCTGAACTTCTAGAAAGTTGAAGTGTTCATGAGAGTTGTATGGGCGACCAAGGAAACGGCACGATTTTTTTCACTGAAATATTTGTAATGGGAGGGCCGTAAATCAATAGTCAAAAATATAGAGGATCGTTTCTCGGTCTGCAATATCTCAGCACCCTGAACTTCTAGAAAGTTGAAATATTCCCAAAACTTTAATCACGACTATAAGAAACCACCAAATTTTTTTCAATAAAATATTTGTAATGGGAGGGCCGTAAATCAATAGTCAAAAATATAGAGGCCCGTTTCTCGGTTTTCAATATCTCAGCACCCTGAACTTCAAGAAAGTTGAAATGTTCATGAGAGTTGTATGGGTGTTCAAGCCACCCGCTCAATTTTTTTCACTAAAATATTTGTAATGGAAGGGCCGTAAATCAAAAAGTCGAAAATAGAGAGGCCCGTTTCTCGACCTTCAATATCTCAGGAACCTTTAGTTCTAGAAAGTTGAAATGTTCCCAAAAATGTAATCACGGCCGTAAGAAACCACCAAATTTTTTTCAATAAAATATTTGTAATGGGAGGGCCGTATATCGATAGTCAAAAATATAGAGGATCGTTTCTCGGTCTGCAATATCTCAGCACCCTGAACTTCTAGAAAGTTGAAATGTTCTTGAGAGTTGTATGGGCGACCAAGGAAACGGCACGATTTTTTTCACTGAAATATTTGTAATGGGAGGGCCGTAAATCAATAGTCAAAAATATAGAGGCCCGTTTCTCGACCTTAAATATCTCAAGAAACTTTAGTTCTAGAAAGTTGAAATGTTCCCAAAAATGTAATCACGGCCGTAAGAAACCACCAAATTTTTTTCAATAAAATATTTGTAATCGGAGTACCGTATATCGATAGTCAAAAATATAGAGGCCCGTTTCTCGGTTTTCAATATCTCAGCACCCTGAACTTCTAGAAAGTTGAAATGTTCATGAGAGTTGTATGGTTGTTCAAGGAAACCGCACAATTTTTTTCACTAAAATATTTGTAATGGAAGAGCCGTAATTCAAAAAGTCAAAAATAGAGAGGCCCGTTTCTCGACCTTCAATATCTCAGGAACCTTTAGTTCTAGAAAGTTGAAATATTCCCAAAAAATTAATCACGGCCGTAAGAAACCACCAAATTTTTTTCAATAAAATATTTGTAATGGGAGGTCCGTAAATCAATAGTCAAAAATATAGAGGACCGTTTCTCGATCTTCAATATCTCAGGAACCTTTAGTTCTAGAAAGTTGAAATATTCCCCAAAACTAAATGAGGGCTGCTAGAAACCACAACATTTTTTTCAATAAAATATTTGAAGGGGAAGGGCTGCAAATCAAAAGTCACAAATCAATAGGCCCGTTTCTCGGTCTTCAATATCTCAGCACCCTGAACTTCTAGAAAGTTGAAATGTTCATGAGAGTTGTATGGGCAACCAAGGAAACGGCACGATTTTTTTCACTGAAATATTTGTAATGGGAGGGCCGTAAATCAATAGTCAAAAATATAGAGGCCCGTTTCTCGGTCTTCAATATCTCAGCACCCTGAACTTCTAGAAAGTTTAAATATTCCCAAAAATTTAATCACGGCCGTAAGAAACCACCAAATTTTTTTCAATAAAATATTTGTAATGGAAGGGCCGTAAATCAATAGTCAAAAATATAGAGGCCCGTTTCTCGGTTTTCAATATCTCAGCAACCTGAACTTCTAGAAAGTTGAAATGTTCATGAGAGTTGTATGGGTGACCAAGGAAACCGCACAATTTTTTTCACTAAAATATTTGTATGGGAGGGCCGTAAATCAATAGTCAAAAATATAGAGGCCCGTTTCTCGACCTTAAATATCTCAAGAAGCTTAAGCTCTATAAAGTTGAAATATTCCCAAAACTTTAATCACGGCTATATAAAACCACCAAATTTTTTTCAATAAAATATTTGTAATGGAAGGGCCGTAAATCAATAGTCAAAAATATAGAGGCCCGTTTCTCGGTTTTCAATATCTCAGCAACCTGAACTTCTAGAAAGTTGAAATGTTCATGAGAGTTGTATGGGTGACCAAGGAAACCGCACAATTTTTTTCACTAAAATATTTGTATGGGAGGGCCGTAAATCAATAGTCAAAAATATAGAGGCCCGTTTCTCGACCTTAAATATCTCAAGAAGCTTTAGCTCTATAAAGTTGAAATATTCCCAAAACTTTAATCACGGCTATAAAAAACCACCAAATTTTTTTCAATAAAATATTTGTAATGGGAGGGCCGTAAATCAATAGTCAAAAATATAGAGGCCCGTTTCTCGGTTTTCAATATCTCAGCACCCTGAACTTCTAGAAAGTTGAAATGTTCATGAGAGTTGTATGGGTGTTCAAGGAAACCGCACAATTTTTTTCACTAAAATATTTGTAATGGAAGGGCCGTAAATCAAAAAGTCAAAAATAGAGAGGCCCGTTTCTCGACCTTAAATATCTCAGGAACCTTTAGTTCTAGAAAGTTGAAATATGTATTCCCAAAAATTTAGTCACGTCCGTAAGAAAACCACAAATTTTTTTTCAATAAAATATTTGAGGGGAGCCTGTAAATCAAGTCACAATTCAATAGGCCCGTTCCTCGGTCTTCAATATCTCAGCACCCTGAACTTCTAGAAAGTTGAAATGGTCATGAGAGTTGTATGGGCGACCAAGGAAACGGCACGATTTTTTTCACTAAAATATTTGTAATGGGAGGGCCGTAAATCAATAGTCAAAAATATAAAGGACCGTTTCTCGGTCTTCAATATCTCAGCACCCTGAACTTCTAGAAAGTTGAAATGTTCATGAGAGTTGTATGGGCGACCAAGGAAACGGCACGATTTTTTTCACTGAAATATTTGTAATGGGAGGGCCGTAAATCAATAGTCAAAAATATAGAGGCCCGTTTTCGACCTTAAATATCTCAAGAACCTTTAGTTCTAGAAAGTTGAAATATTCCCAACAATTTAATCACGGCCGTAAGAAACCACAAAATTTTTTTCAATAAAATATTTGTAATGGGAGGGCCGTAAATCAATAGTCAAAAATATAGAGGACCGTTTCTCGATCTTCAATATCTCAGGAACCTTTAGTTCTAGAAAGTTGAAATATTCCCCAAAACTAAATGAGGGCTGCTAGAAACCACAACATTTTTTTTAGAGCTGTGTCATTCGTTCATTTTCAAAGATACAATCGTTCATCAATCGTTCATTTGAAAGATACAATCATTTCAATCAATCATTCTTTCAATCATCCTATATCATTCATTTGCAATCATTCCACTTCCGGCCCATACCGGTTATGGGAGGGAATTATGTGAATAAAACATTTTCTATCTTTCTTCTTTCCTTCCTTCCTTTTTCTTTTTGAAATTTTAACTGCAGCTACTTTGTTGAATGTTGAAAACGTTTATGATTTGTACAAATTAGAAATAAAGACTCTTAGCAATTTTATTTTAGTTTTGCTTTATTGATTTTAATAGAATTTTTCAGGAACAATATTTTTGGTAGGTTTAATATTTTAATTTAGCCTAGAGTAGTTATTTTAGTTTCTCTTTTAAAAAAGTAGTCTGATACAATGGACTTAAACAGAAAACGGAGTGCAGTCTGGATGCACTATTCCCAGATTGCTGATTGTAAGGCAAAATGCTGCTATTGCCACAAAATTATAAGTTTCAAGGGAGGAGCCACTGGAAACCTTACCAGACATATAACAACGCAGCACGTAGGCGTAAATATCGAAAGGGCAATCTACTTGCCAGGACCAAGTTCCGGAGATCAGTCAGTTCCCAGCAGTTTTACAGGTAAAGCCAGCCCATCCTGTTCCAGTTCCAGTTCAGCAACAACAACCCGTCAGCAACCTACTCAAGCTTCCATAATTTCAAACCATTTTCCTCCATCTAATATCACAAACTCAACACAGCCCACAACTCAAATAAATTTAACGAATCCACCGACAATATCAACTTTAACAACAACCGTAGTTTCAAATGCTACCTCCAGCAACCTCACACCAACTTTAACAGCTTCAACTCATACTCAACGACAGCAGAGCATGTCCTCATTCATCAAAAGGCCGATTCCACTTTCGTTGTCAAAACAGCTGGATGAACAATTGACGAAAGTGATAGTAAAAAATTACCATCCATTTTCAATGGTTGAGGAAGAGGAGTTCAAATTATTTGTTGGAATGCTCTGCCCAAGCTACCAAATGCCAACAAGGAAAACGATTTCCAACTCTTTGATTCCCCGATTATATAGTGAAACCAAATTGAAAGTTAATGACATCCTTTCATCAGTTGAAGCGGTATGCATCACAACTGACGGGTGGACCTCAATAACCCAGCAAAGTTACATCGGGATAACCGCCCATTTCATTCAAGAAGAACAAACAAATTCCTTGACACTACAATCCCGACTTTTAGGATGCATTCCTTATGATGAAAGTCACACTATCGTGAATTTGGGCAGGTTATTGAGGTCAGAACTTCGAAGCTGGGGTCTCGAAGAGAAGGTTTGTTGCGTTGTGACGGACAATGCTTCCAATATTGTCGGTGCTGTGAAATCACAGAATTGGAATCATTTTCCTTGTTTGGCCCATAGACTTAATTTGGTTGTTGGTGAAGGAATTGGAGTAATTGAGGCTCAACTCGTCAAAATTAAAAATATTGTTGCCTTCTTCAAAAAGAGTTCGAAAGCAACAGTCAAACTCCAGAGCATGCAAAAAGAACTAAATCTACCAGAGCTCAAACTAAAGCAATCATGCATAACAAGGTGGAACTCAACGCAAGAAATGCTGACACGCATTATTAAGGTCAAATCTGCCGTGCTAGCAGTACTTGCGGATGAGAACACAGAGCTAAGCTGCTTGTCGACCCATGATTGGAAGCTTTTGGAGAAGGCAACAGATATTTTCAAAATATTCACTGCAATAACGGAACAAATGTCGGCTGAAAAAAATGTCACAATTTCGAAGACCATGCTCATGGTAAAGTCGATTAAAGCACATTTAAGTAGAATGGCAATCAACAACAACAGTCAGCTAAATGAAATCGACCTGATAATTGTGACATTGACAAACGCCATAAAAAATCGTTTCAAATATCTGGATTTTTCTGTGGACGAAAGAGTAGCACAATCTACTTTACTAGATTCAAGGTTCAAGAAATATGGATTTAATAACCAATCGGCTTACGAAAAAGCCCTTAAAGATTTAAAAACCAAGATCTTATCATTGCCAACACAAACTGCTGAAGCAATTATTGATCTTGATCCCAATGTCCAACAATCTTCGTCCTTACATGAAAACGACCGACTTGTTTGGGGAGATTTCGATTCGGACTTGGATCGAATAATCGCCAATCCAAGCCAGCATGCAGCCAGCATAATGGAGATCGATAAATATATCAATGAACCACCTATTAGGCGCAACGATGACCCATTGAAGTGGTGGAATGACCGGAAGAAAGTCTACCCAAGGTTATACAAGCTTGCCCTCCGAAGGCTATGTATCGTAGCAACAAGTGTGCCATGTGAGCGGGTTTTTTTCAAAAGCAGGCCTCACTATTGAAAATAGACGAAGCTGTTTGAAACCCACCAAAGCAGCACAATGTTTATTCTTAAATTACAATATGTAATCAATGCTTGATGAAAAACTCAAAAATTTGCCAACAAAAGATGATTTGGAAGGGGTCAACATTCAAATAAGTACTCTTTCTTCCCAAATCAACCAACTGGCAGAGGAGAATCAGACGCTGAAATATCAGATTCAAAACCTATCAGCAGAAATGGATAAAGATCGTCATACAATATCTTGGTTGGAGGATCAAATAAAAAACAAAAATATAATATTTAAGGGAATTCAATCTCAAACCTCTGCGCCCGAAGAAATTAAGAGAGTCTGTGAAGACATAATTAAAATGCCTTCGGAGGTAAAAGTACGCTCAACTAAAAAAATTAACGAGAGAGATGGTAAGATGACAGTAGTCGCGGAATTTGAAAATGCCGATTTTGTAAATGAAGTCTTTAAGCGCTCAAAAAACCTAGCTGGTACTGCTATATTTCTTGAAAGGGATCTTAACTCAAAGAAACAAACACATAAGAAGGCAATGTTGATTTTGAGGAAAAAAATTTTAGAAAGAAGCCGAAAACATAAAGTAAGCGTGCTCAATGAGAAGATGCGCATCGGCGTTAAATGGTTCAAGTGGGATAGCCAAAATGAACTTGCATGTGGAGCCCTAAAAGGAGAAGGCGTACTCAAGGAGCTGTATAATGGAGAAATTGATAGCTTAAACTGCAATTTCAATGCACTAATCGGGAATCCACAACAAAAAAACTAAAAATTGTGTGTCTTCGTAACCTTAATATGTCCCACTTTATGTCAAATCTAGAAAATAATGATACTGTTAACATTAAAGATCTAAAACAAACTATTAGAATCATTTCATATAACGTACACGGTTTAGAGAACAAAATTCTACTCACTCACTTTTTCAGTTATGTAACATCACACGAGATATTTGTACTTATAGAAACACATTTACAAGACGATAAAATAAATCAGTTAAATAAATACTTCAAAGACTTCCACACATATTGGAGACCAGCAACGCGAAGTAGCCGTTTTGGAAGAGCAAGTGGGGGAATGGTTTATGGAATCAAAAAGAGCCTGATCAAAGATGATATACGTCATGAACTTATAAGCGGCGAAAGCGTTGACATAATTATTATAAAAATTGATGGCAAAGTTTTAACTCTTTTACCAATGTACCTAAGAACGGCAAACTGGCAAAACGATCTCGAGGCAGTTAAATCCTTTCTTAATGAAAATACTTTTGAAAATCTCATAGTTATGGGTAATATGAATGTAAGAATGGGTAATTTACAGCAAGATATCGAGGATTTTTATAAATCAAGATTTACTGCTGGACTCGAAATACGCCGCACGGTGGTCCAAAATGACTTTTTTTGGTTGCAAAAATCATAACTTTTGATCGCATGAAGATATTGCTACAATTTTTTTTTATTTGAGGGAAATTTCCAGGGCTATTAAAAAAATGAATTTCAAGAAAATTGTTTCACAGGGTGTTTCGGAATCATTGGCTAAAAAAAGATTTTCTTAGAAAAAGGAATTAACAGAAAAAACAATTGAATAAAACTTTCAAAAATTGTAAAAAACAAAAACTATGACCACCTAAGTGTTCATTGCGTGTTCCAAAATAAAATTGATCACAACAGTGGATGCTTAAAGTTAACGAACCTATTTCCTAAATATTTGTATTAAGTATTAAAAATTGTATTTTTTTTGCATGTAGTGGTGTATAATAATATTTTATAAATTTTTTCAGTGATATATATTATGTGAAACACTAAAGGGAAAAAGTAAACGGACCAAACAATTAAAAAAAATTTAAATCGAGTATAATAAAAAATATTATATTTATAAAATAAAAAAAATACATACATAAATCATCTTCTTAAACAATAGGTAAATATAAATTTTAATTTTCAGAAAAAAATTCACTGTCATCTTCATCATTTCTAATATTTAAAAGACTTATTAGTTCTGGGCAGTAGCTTTTTTTCAGCTCTTTCTGGGATCTAACGTGTCTTAAAGATGAAACAAGTGGATCTGATGATATGGATAGCATGTTAAATAAATCTTCATTTTGTCGTTTCCGTCAAACCTTGCATGTATTTGAGTATCGATATCGCTTGTAGTCTTTATTCCTTGCTTCCTGTGCTTCTTCTGAAAGTTCCCCTATCGGTAAAATTTGATGGCTTATAAGTTCTCCACCATGGTCCAGAATCTTATGAAGTGTTGGCGTCAGGAGTTTGTGACTATATTTGGATTTTAAAAGATCCGAAGTACTTTTAGTATACTCGTTGAATTTATCAACATTTATTGATTCCATAGATGATAGTGCATTTAAAATCACTTGCAGTTTCTTTAAAAGTTCTTCGTCTACCCGGGTTATAGCTGACGTAACTTCTGGATTTTCGAAAAATCTTCGTGAAGTGTTTCCATCATTTGTTTGTATTACCGAATCCTTGTTTTGGCGTATCAATAATTAACCCAAGTTGCTGCCTAAATTCTTGTTGTATTTCCAATTTTCTTCTTTTTTCGGCTTCCTTCTTGTCGGTGGTCTCGTCTTGCTCACAAAGTCCATAAGCTAGTTTTAGCACGAACTCCATACATCTTATTCTAGCGTGCAAAGGCGAAATTCCAAACTCGTAATTTCTCTCATCTGCTTCGGCTAAATCGGCTGCATCTTTTCGAAAATTTTTTTGTGTCCTTTTGCAAATTGCACATGATAATGTGGATTTCGTGCTAGTTAGTTCATTCAATACTTTTCCGTCTATCATAGTCAGAAAGAACTCATGTTGAACCATCACATTTTTTTCTTCGTTAAGAGTAATTACAGTTGGCACTAGACTTTCTATTTGGTTCCTTATGTTGCTGACAGTTGTCTGAATAATATCACATGACTCTTTTGCGTATTTAAAAAGGATCGGTCTGCAAAAGTGCACAGATGAAGGCCTTGGATTCTTCCAATATTCGATTAAATCATCTTTTAGACGCAGTGGAACTAGTGATGCCATAAACATGTTCGCATCAGATACTACTTCGCCATCTTCTGATACTATTCTTTGCTTATATGCACTTTGCCCAGAAGATCCATCGCATCCCCATTTGCTTAACAAATTTAGTTTTGTTGGTAGTGCTTGTAGTTCCCGGTTGTCTAAGCTGTTTATTATCCTCTTTGCTGTATGGTCCACCAAATCTTGGATATTCACTTCAACAGAAGTTTCTGTTACTATCAAGTTTGATGGAGTGGCGTCTTTCTTAGCTTCCATTAAGACATTATAGCTTGGAAACACGTCAACGTAATGGCTTCTCAATGATTTTCTCATCAAATTGTACTTTTCCTTAGAAAGTCCCATATCCAAGAACAAGGCTAGTGCAGTCGGACCATCATATTTAATTGGATCCCTTTGAGGTGTAGGAATACTCTCTTTTATTCGCTGGACTCGTAATGGGCTAGCACTCAAAACTGCTTTTGTGATGTCCGCTTTTGTCTTATTATGCTCCTTATTATATTTCATACTAAGAGCTATTGACACATTTTCAGTCGAAATATTGGTCGTAGTTTCCAATAGTTTCCTCCTTTTGGTGTATTCTGCACATGCATCCAAGGATTTCGAAGGCCTTCCTCTTGATGTACTTGGCACGTCATCGTCACTGTCTTCAATTTCATCCTCTTGTATAGTTAATGTTCCATTTAAAAATTCTGCTTGTTTAAAGAGAAATCTTTCTTTGTGTTTACTACAGTCAATCCATTTTCGTTTGATTAAAGAATATACTTGTTGAAGTTTCTTTTTAATTTCTTTGGTGACACTTATTTCTGTGTTTTGGTTTTGAAACAATAATTCCACAAATTCTTTAGAATTCGAAGCATTGCAAAAATTTTCAAAAAGGACTCTGTTTGAAATATTCATATTCAAATTTAATTTACACGCTCCGCTCTTTAGTGAAACCTTTTGAAAACTAATAAAGTTTATCCATAGTCAGAGATTATATCACAGATAAACATGCACATGAACAAGGATTATTTTACCTGCGAAATTTAAGCTACCCAAAATGCATTACTTATAATCTCTTTTGTTGGGGTTGTGAAAAAACTTAATATTTATATCTACCTGTTTTATTGGATCATAAAATAAAAATCTGTAATTAAATATATCCTTCAACCTTTAATAAAGAGTAGCTAATAAAAAAAAAATTAATCTCTTACTTTTGGCACGTTAATTCATGTTTACCTGCTTTATGAATAAGAACATAATGATTTATAATAATTCTTTTGGCTTAGAAGTAACAGAAATCTATTTAAAAAGGGGCATGCAAGTGGGCGGATTATAAAAATTAAATGTTTAATAAAACAAAAAATTGTTTGTTTACTATCTTTTAATTATATTTTTGTGACATTTGGCATTTATATAAAAAGGGGGCGTGGAAGTGGGCGGATTTTTTTCCTTACAGATAATACAACGTATTGCAATTGATACAAGAAAAAAATTTACACTCTCAGCTCTTTAGACAATTGGAGTAATTCAAATATTCCAAGAGTGAATTTGCTTTTAAAACAAAAAAAACAGAAATGGGAAAATGTTTTTTTTAAACAAATTACAATATCTCGGTAGTGCGCGCATATGCGCGGCTACAATTTTGCACTTGGCTCAACAAATAGTTGGTTTACAACACCCTATTCGATTTATGGCATCAACTGCTCGCAAATTTTTTGTAGCTCTATTCAAACTCCATAAACTGTTAAAAAAATGTGTTTCTTGTTTTATATTAAAAAATTATTTTTTTATTTTTTAAATTTCAAATTTAAATTAACTTATTAATAAAACAACCAGGTAATATTAAAAAAAAGAAGATTTTTCATTAAATATGCCATAATTGCAAAAAAGAAAATAATGAATTTCGTTTTTTTTTTCTCTAGGAAAAAAATTTACCAACTTTGAAAAGCTCTATTAGTCAAACCAGTTGTCAGAAAATTATTTTGTTTGCTGTTTTTGAAGCTCTATTTATATTTCTATTAGAAATAAAAAACAAAACAGTAAAAATAAAACATCGAATTTTGTATTTTTGCCACGACTTTTCCTTTTTTGGACAACTGTGCGCAAAGATATCACTATTAATACAAAAGGGAAGGAGTTTTTGGAGTTCTGCAACGACAACGGGCTCATTATTCTTAATGGCAGAACAAAAGGAGACGAAGAAGGGAATCTAACTTACGTTAGTAATATAGGAGAATCGGTGAATGATGTTTGTTGAACGGTTTAATGTAGAAAATGCGATATGGTCCGATCACTTACCAATAAAATTGAGCTTTCGGAAAAACAACACTGATAGCGAAACTTGCCCGAACAATCTTTTGCCGAAACTCAAATGGAATGAGACCAAAAAAGCAGGCTACCAAATAAATCTAAATTTAAATCTTCAGCAAGTCAAGATCGAAAAAGAAACAATCGATTGAGCAGACTTAACCAACATAATAAAGTTGTCTGCACCCCTTCAAAACAACAATTCAAAAACGTTCAACCCGAAAAACAAGTGGTACAATTCCGAATGTGAATTCGCACGAAGAAAAGCTTTCAAATCCCTCAATACATTTCGCAAAACAAAAAGTCAAGAGACTAAACTATGCTATTTGAAATCTTTAGAAAGCTTTAGAAAGAAATATTCTACAGTGGATAATATCTATAACTTGGCGTCGATTGTACACATTAAGCTGGCTGAAAAAAAGAAAGTCTATGCTTTTTTCGTGAACTTAAAGGCTGCTTTTGATAAAATCTCCAGACAACTATTAATGCTCAAGTTACGTGAAATGGGAGTCTCAACCAAATTTGTAAACCTGCTAGAGTGCATATACTCTGATACTCAATAAGCAGTGTGGACAGGAAGGGAAGGGTACTTCGAAACACTATATGGGTTGAAACAAGGATGCCTTTTATCACCTTTACTTTTTGCTTTATATATAAATGATCTACATTCGATTATTGAAGGAGGTCTTAATATCGACAGTTTAAATATAAGGTTGTTGCTGTATGCTGACGACATGGTGATCTTAGCAGAGGATGTCGAGGTTTTGCAACGCATGATAGAACGTTTTGAAGAGTACTGTGCCAATTGGAATCTCGAAGTGAATCTCTCAAAATCGGAAATTATGGTCTTCCGAAATGGTGGCAGGCTATCAAATAGGGAAAAGTGGATTTTCAACGGAGAAGAAATTCGGATAGTACCTCAATACACATATCTTGGTGTTCTGCTCACTCCAAAGATGAACTTTTTCAAGCATGTAGAGAAAAGAAATGCAGCAGCAAAGAACAGTATTAACGCGACATGGCATTGTTTTTTGAGTAAGCAGAATATCAACCTCAGTTCAAAATGGAAACTCTTTTTGGCAGTATGCAGAGCTATTCAAACTTATAGTGCACAAGTCTGGGGTTTTGGAACTTTTGATGAAGTGGATAAGCTACAACGATACTTTCTGAAAAGAGTTTTAAAATTACCATCATGCACTCCAAACTATGCATTACCGATTGAAACCGCAGCTGAAGACGGGCACTACTACACACTGGACTTACACCTAAGATATGTACAAAAGACTATATTTGAATACAGTGACACGAGACTACCTAAGCAACTTACCAAAATCCTCTTAGCAAAACAACTTTTTTGGGTCAAGGAGATTAATATGATCGGAAACAGGTTCGGCTTGCACTGGGATGAGAACTTGACAAATGAAAGAGATTGGATTGTCAATAACTCACAAATTCTTGATCAACTGAAATCGCATGCAAATCAAGAAGCAGAGCAGAGAGCGAGGGGAAGCAGCACACGAATTTTTAAGATGTTGGAATATTCAATAGGACCGCAATACATAACAGATGACTTGGAGCCTTACAAAATATCATGGATTTTCAAAGCTAGATGCGATCTTATCATACTCAACGGAAATAGGCGTGGAGGCAACGCATCAACATTATGTAGCCTGTGCAACATGAGAGAAGAAGAAGATATACAACATTTCCTCGGCAGGTGTCCCGTACTAAGAGAATTCAGGATAAGACATTTTGAAAAGGCAACTCTAAATGAAGCTGAAATTATTGCTGTCCTTAACGGAAATTGCAGGGCTGATTGGAACAGACTCTCGAGTTATATTTACGTGGCTATAAGCTATAGAAAACAAATCTTAACAGAGTTTATTTGATTTGAAAATAGTGTGAACTATGAACGTGTACACATCACTTTAAAACTTTAAAATTTAGGATTTCAATTTAAATTTATCTAAAATCAAAAATTGTATCTTTTTTTATAAATGTACTTAAATGTAAAATTATTTGTATCTTTTCACTTACCCGACAGACGTCTCTTAATGTCATTGTCGTAAGTTTTTTAAATCTTTCAACATAACTGTCTTTCAAGTTAAATTCAAAAATGTATAAAAATATTAAGTTGAAAATAAAAAAACATTTTACTACTACTACTACAATATGTAATTTTTTTAAATTTTTTTTTGTAAAGTCTTAATTGTTATTGCTTTCTCTTTTGTTAATATAACAAACTAAAATATATAGTTTAGTTGAGGCAATAGTGGAACATCCCGACCATACCAATATTCTGCAATTCGAACTTATAGTCTGAGTATGTATTAATTTAATGCAAATCCAACTCATAGTTTGTTTGTATTTATTTATTTTTAAAATCGTTCCTAGTTACATTAATTTATTTATTTCTTGCGCTGCCATTTGTTCAATTCAACAAGTCATTTCTTTTGTTTTGTTATGTATTTTTGTTTCTTTTATTCATATCTATTTATATTTAGTAACACAATTTATCAAAACATTAAATTAAATTGAAAACATGACCTTCCTTCTTTTCCTACGCCGCGCCGCCAGCTTATCGTGTGGAACAAAGTTTAGAAAATAGAGATAATTAAAGATTAAACCAATTACATGTAAGTGAAGAAAGTATCTTCAAAACCATTTCTGAACAGATACTTTCCCGAGGATAAGTTCAACATGAGTGATTCTTTATATAATATAGCCACTACTTGCCTCCCATCTTACACTTATAGGTGTTAGTTAACTTCCTTTGACACTATTGCTTAATTTGCCATCATGAACTGCAAATACAATAATCACAATACCATTTAAAATAAATGACAAGTATAATTTAATTTTGTAAGAAAACCATGTCATTATGGTTTTCTTATAAAATTATATTTGTGCTTTGTAATTCAGCCTAAACTGATTCTGTGCCAGTTGCAACATAACAACAACTATGTTAGTGGATAAGTTCCACTCATCAAAAATAAAAATAATCGAACATTTAAAAAAGACGAAAATTCACTCAATTCTAAACAGAATAATATTCGATAAATTCCCTTACATCATAAAAAAAACATCATGGAATTTAATTCAATTTTGTATCTCTTTGTGATTTTTGTGGTCCTGTTTATTAAAATATCTGCGACACGCTTAGAGCAGTTTCACCACGAATGAGTCTGACCAATTGGATGTCCTGTGGCATAATTGTGACAAGCTAAGCATGAATGGCACACGACACAAGTTGGTGTCTATTCACTTGCTTCTTGGAGTGCCATTAAAGCTGAGCTCTGGAGTCTGGAAACGCACATCATTTTGAATTCTTATCTTGAGCAATTTCACATTCACAAACTAAACGTTGGAAAGGTAATTTATGGATCAACAATTCAGTGCTCTACTGGTAACGACGGATTTCACGAAGGGCAACAGTCCCTGGACGATAACGATGAGGTTTCTTTACGACTCCGGTTGCTGGTGCACTCTTGACTCTAACTCTTACTCTTACGACCTGCCTTAGTAGCCAGTTGTTGCTTCCTGGGAATCTTCCAGTTGATTTACGGGCAGTTTGCTTAGTACGAGCCATCTTAAACCTTAAATTAAGTTTTTTTTTAAAGACACTTCGACTCCACTAGACACTTTACTTTTCTACATATAAATAATTAATAATATTTATTAAAAATAAAAAAAATGAAAACAGAAATTTCGCCTTCAGTTCACTCACTGTCATCACTGTCATTATTATTACATTATTATTATTATTATAGATTATGCTTTGCTATATATATACATAGTAAGTCAATGGGACTCACTCTTTAGTTTCTGGCGGAGTACGTACTGTGGCGCTGTAAGTTGCTTGGATTTGGCAGTGGAGAGATAAAAGTGGTGGGGATGAAGAAAGAGCGCGTTATATTTTAAAATTTCTTATAGCAATAAAGGGAACGAGGGAGTCAGACTATCCAGCTGTTTGTGAAATGTCATAAATGAGAATAAGACTCAAAGATACCAGAAAATTGTGTG
The DNA here is from genome assembly GCA_916050605.2 of Platycheirus albimanus. Classification (NCBI taxonomy): domain Eukaryota; kingdom Metazoa; phylum Arthropoda; class Insecta; order Diptera; family Syrphidae; genus Platycheirus; species Platycheirus albimanus. The sequence goes on along the minus strand of OU696696.1, from coordinate 262,753,197 downwards.
TTTGTGGCTGTGCAAGAAAATCATTTTTATAGGAATTCTTGAATGTATAAGTCAGTTAAGCATTCGGCAACGTCGCATTTTTCAAAGAACTCGAAGATATTTTCTGCTTTATATTTATTTGTTATTTGTCAGCAGCAGCAGTTCATATTAAAAAAATAAAAACGATACAGGACGATAATAAAATTTGGAGTTCAATTTGGGTGAGGACATTAGAAAATATTTTATTTAATATTTATACATATTTATATCATGTGAAAAATAGTTGGAATAGTGGAAGATGTCTTTGGTGTCAAAAAAAAACCATCTTGAAGGAAGATACATCATAATCATAACAATACCAGCATTAATAAGGAGCTGAATTGTCTGGGGTATGCTGATTTGTCCAGTTGAAGATCCGGTAAATATTTATATAAATATACAATTAAAAATCTCTATAACAAACAAAATATCTTTCAGTTTGTTTTGCCCTATTTAAAGCTCTTTTTATGTGCTCATTTGGTGTCCCATTTTGTTGATTGTCTTGGAGTTCCTGGAATCTGTCCTCACTGGAGTACCTTGCCGCGGTGTGTTTATAAAATAAGTAAGTAAGTAATTTTTACAAAGAATCAAAATTGAAAGTTGAAATATTAAACTAAATTTTTCTTTAGAAGCAAACCCGAAGAATTAATGCTTTTGTGATGTGTCGTCTGTGGTATCCCTAGTAGGTACCTACATATATTGGCTGATGAAGATTTTTGCTTCATGAACAGAGCAGTTCGCAGTTGGAGGCAAGCTATCCTCAGAACTCAGAACACTATGTTCGGATTGACAACAACACTGAAACTGAAGTGGTAGAGAACATTATAAGCAACAGGATTGCAGATTTCTTTGAAAAAAAAACTGTGAAAATTGTTTAGAAAAATATAGAAACTCTATCTTGGACTCTATTAAAAGAATTTTGCATAGAAGCGAGTGTCGATTGTTTTGTTTTTCGGTTTGTGCTTCGTCATTTTTATTTGCTTGCAGTTGCGACATCATTTTTCTTTTTGAAATGATATCGCAGGATAACACAAAGGAACGTCTAGGATTATCCTTTGAAATTAAAAAAGAAAGTTAAAAAAGTGAAAAGTGAAATTGGAATCGTTCAGAGAATAGAGAAAGATAGAAGGATGTGGTGGCATCCATGTGTTCCAATAGGAGGTAGTCTTCCTGTTGCTGTCGCCAGCAGTTTCCGAAATTCAAAAGAGATATTACAAAGAAGTTAGCCTTATCTTAAATATTAGGTAAACGTCAATGTTTTTTTTTTTATTTGTTTAAAACTATCAAGTGGTTAGTCATGCCTTTTATCTTTTTAGTTTAAATTTTCGTTTTTTGGAAATAAAGTGGTGCGTTGCTTTTAAAATATTAATGAAAGTTCTTAAAACAACAATTAGTAGCAATTTCTCTCTGACTTCTTCAAGTTAACATAACATTCCAAGACAAGCCGGTGTTCCAGTGTGGTTCGTTACACAGCTTGTTGAAAAAATCTTGAAGTGTAAATACACAAAATTGAGTTAACTATAGGTATAGCTATGGAACGGATTTTTCCATTTATTCTTTTATAATAAAAGTGGAAGGTAATTTCATATTCTTTTTTTGTTTGTTATAAGTGTTGAGACTTGAGTTGTCTTACAGTGAAAAGATAAGCAGATGAATACAGATAGGCAAAGTTCCCAGTCAAATTGTAAAGACATCAGTGATAAACTATGAACCATCAAAAGTTCTTTTAAATCCTGATTTACTTTGTCTTTATAGAACAACATTTAAATCATGTTATTTAGGTGGTTTGATAAAAGATTAATGTTATAAGATTATAGGTATACTCAGGGCCGGCCCGAGCTAAATTAGCGCCCTGTGCAAGCTTTATCATTGGCGCCCTCAATTGCGGTGATTTTTGGAAGAAGTCATTTCCTCATTACCCAAGGGGTATACTTTGCAATGCGTTTTTTTAAATAAAATTAAGTCAAAAAATATATTACAAAATTATAGGAGATATACAAGATATATTTGAGGTAGGTTGTGTAACGTACAGTTTGTGAATTTTCATAGGCGAAAGCTTATGAAGGGTAATTCACTTAAGGTGTGCCAAACTGCTAGAGCGAGTAGGTTGGGTTGGGACAAAAAAAACTCATGTGGGAGGGGGGTCTATTCCCTTCCGTTTAGCCGAGAGGGGCAATTTTCTTAAAAAATGACTTAAATTGGAAACAAACATTATTAAAAAATAAAAAAATACCTTCTACAACGCCATGCTATGCCAATTTTTAAGGCCAAAAACCTCTTTCTTTTACCTATTTTGTTTTGAAAAATATTTATTTTAGTGAAATTTTTTCAAAATATTAATTTTCAAACTCAAAATTAAAAAAAAAAAGTTAAAATCAAATTTTCAAACTAATTTTATTTCAAAATTTTACCTTATTTAGTATTTTTTTGCCAAAATTCAATGCTCTTATTTGATTCAAGTCCAACATTAAAAACCGTATGTCTATAGGATTTCTTGTTGCCAAGTTATTCAAAAATAAAAGAACCTATTTCTGAAAAAAAAACACGAAAATCTAGCCTTACGAGATGGCACAAGTAATGCTAATTTTTGGGTGTTTCTTATGAACAAGAAGGTTCGGATATTTTTGAATAGCTTAGCAACAAAAAGTCATAGAGCCATACGGTTTTCAGTGTCTGACCAAATCTAATAAGAGCATTGAGTTTTGACAACAAAAATAATACTTGAATACATCAAATTTTGAAAAAAAATAGTTTGAAATTGTTTTCTATTTTTTGTTGCTATAATTTTGAGTTTGAAAGTTAATATTTTGAAAACTGATCACTAACATAGCTTTATTTAAAAACACTAAAAAGGAGGAAATTTCTGGCTTTACAAAAAGATATGACATGGCATTGTAGGAGTTACCGTTATTTTTTAATTATTTTTGTTCCAATTTAAGTCATATTTTTAGAAAATTGCGCCTCCTGGCTAAACGGTGATAAATAGACCCCCCTTCCATACGATGTTTTTCTAGTCTCAACCTACTCGCTCTAGCTCATTAAACAACCTCACACCAAAAATAATACAACAAGTATTTTCTGTTATATAAGGTCAAGGTACATAAAGACAAGGTAATATATTCCCGCTCATTTTTTTTTGACATCTGTCAAAACTTTTCAAAATGGCTGGTGCATGTGACCCTCATACATTTATTGTATCCTAATTCTTAATATATTGTGTGCGGATTATTTTCTTCCTAATCCATTAAAACTTTTATAAAAATTATAAATATGCGGTGTGCTATGTTCGGGTGTTGCGTAAATAATAAAAAAAATAATAATGCTGACATTTCTTTCCACGCGTTCCCAAAAAAACAGAAAATGTGCAAACAGTGGGTGTTCTTGTGCCATAGAAAGAATAAATTAAATACTAATACGGCTAGAATTTGCTCTAAGCATTTTAAGGAAAGTGATTTTGAAGTGATGAACCCCCCGTAGATGATTTGGAATCTCTACAATACGATGGACTCGAACATTTGGCGGGGTATATTTGTCATAGGATTAAAAAGCCGGATCTTGTTGTGCAAAGCCATCAGCAGGAATCTTCGTTTTCTTGGACGAATTAACTCACTGAAGGATTTCTTCAAAAACCAACAGACAAAATGATGGCAGAAATGATAAAGTTGGAGTCAATCTTTAAGGAATTAAACAAGGATGCTATCGTTTATTCACGCCATTATATAAAAAATTTCATTAGTGTATCTAATCATATTCCTTTGGACATAAAAGTTAAACAAATCTTTTTTCGATCCAGGATGTATTTCCGTATCAAACAGCTTAACACTGTTCAAGAAGAAAATTCCAGAAAAAGAAAGAAAAAAATCAATAAAACGATTTTATAAAATTATATGATGATTTTTTTATTCAATTTGGGAAAAAATATATTAAACCTTAATTTCTTCTTAGATATTGTCGACTAGCAATAAAAGTATGTCTTTTAAAAATAGTCCATACGAAACCTTAGGCACTTTCATACAAAATATTTGATATGGTCCCTACCAGGATTTATAATAAATAAAAGGAAGAACTCCTTGACGACTACCGCATCGAATCACCTTTCACGTAATGCTGTGTGATGGTACCTTTATTTGCCCATTTGAGCATCATTACCGATTTCACTGTGTCACTGTGAGATTGTTGTAAGTATCGATGAAGTGCTCTTGAATTAGATCATCGTATTGGTCTGCTTTTTGTTTGAGACGGACTTTGCTTTCGTTGCCTAAATGTTGTTCGAACTCACTGCGTCCGATAAGGAAGACCACTCGCACGGGATATCCATAATTGGAAGTGTCCTATGTGTAATGAATTTTGAATTAATCTTACAAATTGTAATTGGTGAACAACAAAGCTCTTACATTGAAATACTCTTTGTAACGATTAAAACTATCTGTTCTCTTGTCTAGGTAATGGCCTGGCCATCCATTTCAGCATGCATCGCTCCAACCATGTTATAGTTGAATTCCGATTCATTTCCAAATGTTTCTCGTATGTTTTGCCTAGAAATAGAACGATGTTTAACTCTTAAAAATTTAGTTTTTGTGTTCTTTAACGGAAATACAGTGGTCCCTCGGTCATTTCTGCTGGATTCATGGAAAAACTTACGTCCACAAGGATCCATCGGTAAGATTTAACCAGAAGTTATTCGTAAGATCACATTTTTCACACTTCTAGCCAGTGGGCGAAATTTTTCTATCATTATTATATTGCCTGCTTCTCTATCTTTGCTATGCGTATGGCTGACTCGGCCGCAAGAACACCATCCACCGGCTGTTGAACAATTAATGGTTATTCAATACTTGAATAATAAAAGATTTCAGCTACCTTTGGCACCACAATAACATGGTATATGTCCTTGTTGGAACTATGCAGGCTTTTATTGTCAACGCCACCTTTGACACCGATAGCCAGAAGTGTTATCAGTTTTCAGCTCCTGAAACAAAAAAAAACTGAATTAAAAAACATTATACATACTTTATATACTTACCACTGCATACAACTATGCATAGAAGCATTTATAAGCTCAATTCAGTTCATTATTTTCTTTTAAAACAATTAAATTTGGTAAAATCAATATAATGTGTACTGGCGACAGTGCCTTGGGTCACATGAAGACGCCATTTTGATTTTTTTGTTTGTTTACTTTTTTGACAGATGCGGAATATATTACCTTGTCTTTATGTACCTTGATATAAGGTATCTTTGCTAACACCGATTACCCTGTATTAGTCAAAAAATTCTTTTTTTTTTAATGGAAACAATGACTGGCAGCGGCAGACAAGAACAAAAAAAAAGAGGAAAAGAAAATTGAACAAAAAAGATTCACTCAATAACGACAAACGACAAACCTCATCATTAGTCATCGCATCATCATCAGTCATCACTCATTATTTCCATATTTAAATTCCAACTCAACCCTTTGTCATCTCTCATCTCTCCAGACGAGTGATAAGATTACACTCATAAAGAGAAGTCATTGACAAACTTAAACATAGTACAAAAAACACTCAACCGAAAGAGTTAAAATTCATAGGTGCAGTTTTTAATTTTGCACACTGTTGTGTACATGAGTATGAATTTTGTACCTCAGAATTTCTGTTGAGTAACTTTGCTCACTTTGATTTCATATAGAAGCACTGACATCGTGTGCATGTTACCAACATGCACACTGTTAATTATCTGTATTTATGCTGTTGACATTTTTTTTATGATACACTGCATAGGGGTGGGTTATGAAAATAAAATAAAATTTCTCATACGTGGTGATGCCTTATAAAGAGAAAAATAGCATATAGCTAGGTAGGTAGGTATCTATTGAAGCTAACTTGGTAGATAAAGTTTTGTTTTTACTGTGGGACTGTGGGGTGGGTGTGAATAAAAAGGTAAACATGGATTAATTTTTGGAATACCTAGTTGATATTATGTAAATACATAATTGTATATCTGTCATTAAATTCAAATTAGCTGTTAGTTATATATTGAATATCAATATTGGTGTGAGCTACAAAAATAAATGAGAATTAAAAAAGAAGGTAGTGGTTACGAGGTGACTATTTAAACGCTCGCCCAAGGCGCCCATTGGTTTCAGCGCCCTGTGCATTTGCACCGCTTGCACGTATAGCTTGTCCGGCCCTGGGTTTACTTACTGACAAATACTTACATGATTCTTAGTCTTTTTCATAGGCTGTGTTCTTTTCCACATCACCCAGTGGGGTAGAATACTAAATGCGTTTTTTTATGAGGTTTGCCCTGTAGGCCTATTCCTCATTCTATTACTACATTAAGATCTAAAAGTATCTAAAAGTAAAATAAATAAAAATAAAATTAACTAATAAACTTTTCTTGGTTTTGGCGGTGGTTGTTTTATGTCCTTGTTGGTTTTCCTAATTGTGAGGATTATCAATCCGATGAGTAAGAATTTTGCAATTTTCTGGTGGTGTTCAAGCTTGCAATTTAATCCAGCTAATATGCGTGGATCGTCCTTCAAGATATCAGCCAACCACGATTCTACCAACTTCTGCTTTGATTTATTTGCTGGAAAACCTTCTTCGAATGTGGCTTGGAAATTTCGAACGCTTCTTTCAAATGGTATTGAAGGAACTATGAGTTTTCCGAACTCTGAAGGTGTAGATGTCGTTTTGTAGTATTAACGTCTCAGTCGTCTCAGTTGTATTAACAAAGTTTCTTCCCTAACTTTGTTAATATCACCGATCATAAATTGAGTGCAGGCTGTGCATTTCAGTTTGCTCTTGAGCTTTCCTGCTGCAAATCCAGCGTAATATGCTGCAGCCGCCTTCTAGAGTTGCTCGGAGCAATCATCCTTTGCTTCGGGGTCTATAGTTAAATTTGGTTGGTCTTGGCGAGGCAAGTCCTCATCCTTGATACACAAGACTTTCTCTTGAATTATATTGTCCTCGATAGGCACTTCAAATTTAAACTCCTTAACCACAGCGTCCTTATCTTCTTCTAAATCTTGCAGTAAAGGTTCCGCCCCAGAATCTTGGTATCCAGAATATTGGGATACACTAAAATGTTGGAAGATGATTTGCTTCAGATTACGGATTAATCTCAAAGCCGAAGGGTTAGAATCGTACGAACCTCTATTTGTACGTAACATAGAGAACAGGTTTTCAGCAACATCTGTATTCAACTGTGCTGTTAACAAATACCTCTGCTCGTCGCTTTTGATGTACTCCCACATCAGCTCGATTGCCAGGAGTGTTTGCTTGAGTCCCTTGAAACAAGGTGGGGTTGACTGGGAACTCGAAGATTTCCACGTTGAAATCCAACTCCTTGCGTTGATCAAAGCATCCATGGTGTCAGAGTGATCCGATATTGGTTGCTGGTCAGGGTTGCGTGAATAAGGTTGGGAAGTGTTCAAATGGTCGAATAAGGCGTTCATCCTTCGAATAAATTCTGCTGTTGACACAGCATTTTTTTTTTCTTCTTCCGTCTTATAGATGCCAGCTTCCAATGCGTACCTAATTCCCGAGTACACATTACCGCTGAACACCTGGGTAGCAAGTTTTACAGACATTTTTTCATGACTGCTTGGATCGATGTGGGATTTAGTAAGTTTATAACAAACTTGGAAATTCATCCCTTTTTCGTCTTCTTCGTACAACTTCTCCAGTACTTTCCAGTCGACGACATCATCTCCAATTGAAATTGTATGAGTCAGCAAGATATTTCTTACGCTCTTGAAAAGATGTGGATAGTCATGGAGCAGAAAAACTCTGTGACCTTTTATTTCCACATATGGTTTAGTCTTTAGTTCTGGTTGCAACAGATGATAGGCTCCAACGTTAGGAGGTCCTTGGTCGCAGCTTGTTGCAACAACTGTAAGGCCGCACTCAAATACTCCCGTTATTATAGCTTCTATCATGTCAGTAAGGATCTTTCCCTGTGGGGAGCCGACATAGTATACTATGCTCTGCTTCCAGTTTCTATTCAAGCCTCTAAGTGTAAATACCATGAACTTAGAGGCTATCGTAGTGTTCCTTCCGAATTCGCCGAAATCCGTGAAACCATAAATGAAATCGTCTTTGCTGTTATACTCCAGTTCCTTCTGTATTGCCATCTCGTCGAACAGGAGTACACATTTTTTTCCATGGCTGTCATGCCTTTGGCTTTTTGTGTCAGCAAATTGGTAACTTTGTTGTCGAATCCGGTTGGTAACCTTATTTCAGAATGCCATTTGTAAATGGTACTGACCACTGGCAATTTAAAGCCTTCACTCAGCATGTATTTGTAACATGCCGGAGACTTGAAATAAAATTTTAAGAATATGCTCTTTTCCTCCTGTTTATAAACTGAATTTTTCTTGTGGAAGAGTTGCGCTAGCACAAAAGTGCGTAACTCTTCTGAAAATTTTTCAGTATCCATTTTTTTGTCTAAGGATTTCCTTAGACTATAGTCCGGGTCTTTCTTCAGTCTTTTAGGGGTTTCATATATGGACTCATCAACTGGGCTGCCAGGAGTTTTAAGGGTGGGTCTACCTCAGAACAGAACTTAAACGCCATGTAAATTATGTTCTATGTGGTAGTGCGATATTCTTTTCTCTTCGTTATATTGTTTTTGGTACTCATTTACTCTTGTTCTCTTTTCAAAATTATTTTGTGATCGTCCGCAGTGAACTCACAATAAATATTCTCAAAGCGGTGCGTCGGCTGCAGCCACAGACCACAGTAGAAGAGCAGCTAGGGGAAAAGAAAGCAGAGGGAAAAGATCAATGGAATGGTGATTGGCATTTTAGTAGGGGATATTTTCTTGTGTGTCTTTCTGTGGGTTTCGTTGTTGTCCTTTCGCTTTGATTTAGTAATGGGATGACAAGTTTTATTCTCTGTGTATGGAAGGGTGAAGGGGTATATTATTTGTAGTTTTTTTTCATATTTTACTTGCTGTTGCTGCCATAACAGTAACAAAAAAGTGTGAACTCGTTTGGGACTCGATCGAAATCTTGATGAAGGTCAGGACTCAGGACACATAAAAAAAACATGCATAAATAGGTAAACGTTAGATATGTAGGGATATGTAGGTAGGTACATTGATATGGTTTTTTTTTTTTAGAAAGTTGCATGTAACAAAAGTGTGAGGTAGGTCAACATAACTAGGTATTTGATCTGTTTTAAAATTGCTTATGGGTTTATTGCAAAGGGGTGAATTTTAAAATTTACAAGTAAAGATCTTGAAAGATTTAGGTAGGTAACTTTTGGCTTTTTGTTGTCAGATTTCAGACAACATGTGAAAAGAACAATTTGGGTATACCTATACCTACATACCTACCTTCCTATCTTTGTTTTGCAATTATTGAAACATTGTTACGTTTTTTTACGGTTATACATACCTAGGTATAGGTATACCTAACTCCATTCTGTTTTCAGAAAAAAATATTCAATGGTTTTCTTTTGTCGACATTATTTTGGAGTTTGGATTCAAATAAATAAGGAAATAATCAATCAGAAAAGTCATGCATATAAGTAGGTAGGTAGGTATCTATGTAGGTATACCTATGCCCCAAAATTATTTTTTTATGTTTGGAATCAGGGAGTAGGTATGTTAATAAACATGCAAAATCGCCCAACTCTGAGTTGCAAATATTTATACCATCTGCCTTAGAACTTGTATCTTCTTAGATGTAATTCGTTAGGTACCTACCTAGGTATAATAGGTTGTATCTATATACCTACCTACATAGGTATATACAAATTAATTGGTGTGTTTGTACGCGGATTACTCTGCTGAATATTATCCGATTTGCATGGGGATGTCTTTGTTGGATTTTTATTGAAGGTAAACACACAACGGAGTGGAAAGTTTGAAAAATTTGGACAGAACATTTGGAAAAATAGTAAAAACCTTAAATTACGGAAAGAAGTTCGCCAGAGCAGCAAATTTTATATAGTATAAAGAATTGAAGGAAATACCTTTTTTACTTGTTAAAATTTGATGAAATTATTTTTATTTTTTAACTGTTGAACGTACCTAGCAAGTGCTTTAAACATTGCCAACAACGTCTGTTATTTATATATTTGGAGATATTAAACTACTCTTTAGCTTCTGCTCTTCAAGAAAAATCACTTAGGAAGCTGAACAGTGAACCATTCTTACTAAATAATATATAAATCTGGTTTCTTTTAAATTTGACAAAACAAAGCATTCCAAGTGATTTTTAATATCTTACTATACTGCCAACTACTAGAATAATTGTTCTAATATGTTAACATTATAGTAAAATAGAGAGCATACTAGGCATCTTCACCACGACAAGGTAAGTAGTATCGGAAGATGAAAAAATGTATAGACTTGGGGTCCATTTAATAAAACTAGTGTTATATTTACCAGCTAATTTATTAATTTGTATCCATTTCATAATGAATTTATAAAATGGAACAATATTGAAAAATTAACAAATAATTATTTAACTTTCAGATTTTATTAAATATAACCTCAGGAGATAAAGAGATTAAAAATACTTTCCATTCTTAACCCCCAAAGCTCCTTATCTAAAACCTGGAATAAAAAATAAAATGTGATTTTGAAGGTTACTTATTTAACAAATAGGTATATTCTCAACCATTGCGCTTCCGGGAATATTTTGCATACTCAACCTTCAGCCGCCTAAACAGGTCGATTCGCGAGTGATGTGCAAAATTGTTAGAGCGTGTAGGTTGAGTTTAGACAAGAAACAAATCGTGTGGAAGGGGGTCTATTCCCCTTCGTTTAGCCGGGAAGTGTAATTTTCTAAAAAATTACTTAAATTGGAAGGAAAATTATTATAAAACAACGGTAAAGCCTACAGTGTTATGCTATACCTTTTGCTTAAAACCTCTTCTTTTATCCTGTCTTTAAATAAAGTAATTTAAGGGAACAGTTTTTGAAAAATTAATTTTCAAACTCAAAATTTTGAAAAAGAAATAAGAAACGAACATTTCAAACTAATTTTGTTAAAAATTTTATGTAATTAAGTACTATTTTTGTTATAAAAATTCAATGCTCTTATAAATTTTTAGTCAAACAATGAAAACCGTATGGTCCTTCATAAAAACACGAAGAAATTGGCTTTTACTAATCATTTTGGTTGCCGTTTGGCTACATTTTATTGTTTTTATGAAGAAGTAGGTTCGGTTATTTTTCAATAACTTTGCAACAATAAGTACCTATTTGAGCCATACGGTTTTCAGTGTTTGACTTGAAATTAGTAATTGCATTGAGTATTAATAACCAAAATAGTACTTAATTACATAAAAAATTGAAAAATAACTAGTTTGAAAACTAAAAAAATTTCAAAATTTTGATTTTAAGAATTCGTTTTTAAAAACTGTTCACTAAAATAACTTTATTTAAAAAAAAAAAACATTGAAAGAAGGAATACTAAGCTTTACAAAAAAGTAAATCATGACATTGTAGGCGTTAGCGTTATATTTAGATAATTTTTTTTCCAATTTGTCATTTTTTTTTAGAAAATTGCACTTCCCGGCTAAACGAAGGGGAATAGACCCCTCTCCCTCACAATTTGTTTATTTTTTTTAATTCAACCTACACGCTATAACTTTTTTGCACATCATTCGCGAATCAACCTGTATATGTACCTACATACATATACATACAACAAAAAATTCAAAGAAGCTTCTGTACGCGTATCATTGAGTAGGTCTGGGACAATCTTTTGTATTCCATACGGGCAGTCCTCTTGGCACTCGAGGGTCACACAACTCCAAAAGTAAATGGTTCTTGTAAAACAAAACTAGTTTTTCTATCATTTTCTTCTTCCAAAACTCCTCGTCTCTTTCAATTATGAGCCATTTAAAATCACAGGAAGTCCACACTCCAAAAAAACATAACTGTCGATTAGTAATGTGAAGCTGTCCCTGAACTTGATAAAAGATTGGATTGCTGTAAGATTGGCCCAGGGAAAAATTGATCCTTTTACCACCGACATATTGGCAAACAACACTATTAAATTGCTCACAGACATTTGAGTCATAACCACAAAGTAGACTTCCTGCATTTTGAACCATTCTAGATATGTATAGCCTTAAACTGTCCAAGATTCCATTGGCTTCTAGTTTTTTATATTGTTTTTCTCTTCGATGTCGACACCGTCGCAAAAATATTGCACACATTTTGAATGGCTTCCAAAAACGTGGTAAGGGACATTTAAAATATCAGCTTGTAACAATCTTAGCTTTTCCTCCTCTTGATATTCGCCCTGTTTGCGGTGCTGAGTCGCACACTTGATTCCTTTTATTATTTTGGCTATAGCGGAAGATACAATTTTTCGGCCTAAGAGGTTGTGTTTAGTATTTTTTGTCAGATTCACAAGTTTTTTTCTGAGGTTCCGGAACAGGTGGTTGACACACTCAATCTTTTGGATGGTATGGTTGGGAAAAGGCTTGGCTTCCAATAGTTTTTTGTAAACGTTGCTGTCACCATCAGCAATAAATTTATTAAATACTACTCCATACTTTTTGAAACAAAATTTAAACCCATCAACCAAGATGTCCGACTCCATTTTTGTTGATGGTCCTGTGTGGCTTTTGTTGCAAGAATGTTCAGGTATATCACTTTCTGCTTTCTTTTCATTCAGTTTACATATGTGGCAATACTTATTCTTCACACCATAATATAGAACTTTCTTGGTGTTGTGACCAATAATAGTTGCGATCCCCGATAATGACTTATAATTGCAACCATATGATCTATGGGACCACGCTCCGTCAGTTACCACAGTAATTAGAGGATAGCCATCTGCATCAACGTTTCCATTTTCTAGAGCTATTATCTTTTCCTCTTCAATAGCCTCTTTCATTTGGCTCTCGGCGGATTCAACCCATACTTCTTTTGTTTCGTTCTCGATTTTTCGATATAGTTTTGAAGACATGAATGGAACGTTAATGGCTTCAAGGACTCGTTTGGATTGAGAATAACCGTTTCCTGCTAGCATTGTTCCTACGACAATTTCCTTGTTAATTTTAAAGTTGGTATCCTCTCCACATTCTTCTGCCTCATTGCTGGTGTATATATGGAAAGGCAAATTGCACATATTGCACTTGAACAATAATTTTGAGCTTAATCCTAAAATTTTAAATGAATTTCAAATATTTGTTTTCTATAAATAATTTTCAAAGGATAGGTACCTTGCCGAATTTCTTGAATTAGAATTAAGTTATTTAAAGTACACCCAAATTTTGTGCCGTGTTTCGAAATTAGCTTTAAGTTGTTCAAAAATAGATGCAGGTCAATAATTCGTCTTCCCTCAGGAACAAAACAACAGTTTTCATTACTATTTTCTACCTCAATGGGAATTTCGAAAACGAAATTTCTGAATGCTGTTGACGTTGAAGAAAAACTTTCCGAAACAGTGATTGTGTCTCCCTGTTCATTTACAGCCTCTGCTGCTGTTTCTTCGGCAGTAACTCTGGATGCATCAACAAATTCAGCCACGGGCTCTTCCACTTCGCCAGCAATCACTCCCGATTCGTCAACAGGTTGAATCTCAGTTCTTTTGCATTTCCTTTAATTTAAATGCAAATAAATAACATATTCAAAGTGTTCAAAAAGTATTCATTCTGTAGGACATCATAATAATACTATGTACCAAATTTGAAGCGAATCGGTCCAGCCGTTTAGGCTGTGCCGATACAGACAGACAGACAGGCAGAATTGTCGGACCCACTTTTTTCGACTTCTTTATCATCGTTATGTTATGTCCAAAATTTTTTTTTTACGAATGCATAAATTGCCTTATTGCACCTACAAATCGCAAGTAAAAAAATTATTAAAAAAGAATGCTAACTCCTACAACGCTATGTTATATACCTATATATATATTTTTAAAGGCCAAAAACTTATTCTTTTATTTTAATTTTAAATGCAGTTATTCTAGTGAACCGTTTTCAAAATATTAACTTTCAAACTCAAAATTAAAAAAAAAAATTTAAAAAAAATTATTTTAAAACTAACTTTTTTCAAAAATTTTCGTCATAAAGTAGAATTCAATGCTCCCATTAATTTTAAATCCAACACTGAAAACCGTATGGCTCTATGACTTTTTGTTGCCAAGCTATTCAAAAATAACCGAACCTACTTCTTCTACATACGATAAGAAAACACACAATGTGTATTGATATCTATGTATATGTATGTACCACCGCAACGACCAATGCTTCTCCGACCTTAGTACATATCTATTTATCGATATGACAAAGGACCTCTCCTCGCACACGATATTTAGAAAATCACTCGAATACCTACTTATGCGGACGACGACGAGTACAGCACTCGCTTATACCGGTCTAGTTACGGATACTAATTCATTCATTCTCACACAGAACACCCATTCCCTCCGCACGTACCAAACGCACTGCAGATACATTGCGGTCACACACATTCCTATGCGCAACTGCGACTACATAACATATCCCGTCAATGCGCATAAGAAAAATATTTTACCATGCATGTCTATGTACCTAGTAGGTACATAGACATGCATAGAAAAATATTTTTCATATCACCCAACAGGTAGGTACTACCTACCTGATGGGTGATGACAAATCTAATTATATCAATCACCCACCTTTTACAATAATAGATGCTGTACTTTTTGAAAAGAATATAAGGAGCGAGAATGAAAAAAAAAACAAATATTACAACAGGTACATGGTACATACGTTGAAGAGGACTACTACCGACCATCGAAATACCTTCCCATCGCTTACCTATCCTAACCACACGATTTGTGTACACAAAAATAAAGTTGAACGCAACAACTAAAAACATTTATTCATAATATAAGCAAAGTGTTACCTTTTATTAACTTTTTGAAAGAAATATTTCCTTTTTTTCAGCCCAAATATCTGGGATGCATTTTTCAGTTTACGAGGCATAACTTTTTAAATGTTTTTTTTTTCACTCAGATTGGAAAAACTATGTGCGTATATTGTTTATTTGTTTTTTTTTTTAAATATGAGCAGCACTGATCAAAATTTTAATGTGTCACAATCACAAGACTCTTTATAGTCATACAAAATAACACCAATATTTTTTTATAACCACAAATTAAAAATCATCTATCGATTTGTCACCAAAATTGTCCGAATCATTTAAAAATGCAAGGAACAATGATCTTATAAGAACAGGTACAGCTGACTTTTGTGTTGGTATTCAAATTTCAAATCCTCATAAGAGAAAAGGAAAAACCAAAATCAAACCAACAAAAAATCAAATAAGAAAAAATGAGAAATACTCTCTTACAAAGAGGTTGCAATAAAAGAGAATCTATGTTAACGCCATTAATTGTGGTGACAATTTCGTGAACTACATTTTCATAAGTGTGAAATTTTTGTTCAAAAAAGGTAAAAAAGATACTTTTTTAAAATAAGATAGTAAAGTGACTTCAAATGATATAATTTTTCTTTAAATTGATACAAAAAGAAAAAATTCCAAAAAAAAATAGAAAAATAATAACAAAACGATAAAAGTTTTCCCTACTTACAAAAACGAGTGAGTATGTTAACATATTAAATTGCTATTTTAAGCACATAAAAAAAAAAAAAAAATTAAATGTTTCTATAGCATACTTCCAAATTAAACAAATATTATTATAATTTTTTTTTTTACCTAAATTGAAATAAATAAGCGGTTTACAAAGCGTCCCATATGAAAAATATGCTATTTTTTGTTTTGGTCTTCCTAGACCGGTAAATTAAAAAAAAGTAAATATGTTCATGATAACATCTAGTTTCAATGATATTAAAAAAAATTATCTTGGTCGATTTGGTTGAACATTTTACAAACTGCGCTTGTCTAAAGAAAAGAAAGACCCCTTGGTTGACCTCAATTTTATTATATATATATAAAAAAAAAAAAAACTTTGGTTTCTATAACAAATAGAACTTATTTATTCTGATTAAGAAACTGAAGCAAAAGAAAATAAAAAGTTACTTAACAGAGGAAAATTAATAGGACATAATAATTTGTGTCTAAATTTTACGAAAAATTTAAAGTTTTTATCTTTTGAAAGTATAAATATCATGATAAATAATTATTTGATGATAAGCATATCTGCTCACATTTGTTGACTAATTAATACATTTTATTTCATTAAAATATCTTTTCAAATGTAGGAGATATATTAAGTTTTATGCACGCACTACCCTACATTTACATGGGAGACCCACCCTTAACGATTGGATTTGCTTTATATGAATAAAAACGAGGGGAAGGAAACTGTGCCTGTGAAATATCACCAGATGAAGGTACACCTTTCAGAGAATAATCTCTGATATATGTTTTTGTGGCACTTGGTGCCAAATTTTTTAAAGGAGAATTTGGGTTAGAAGACATGGGAGAAGATGATGGCGAACTTGGTGGGTGAAATCTTTTCAGACATGGAACAGGAATAAGTGATGGTAAATGTTGGCGAATAGCTGAATATTGGGAAGAAGCACGTGTGGATTGAGGTAGAGGAGGAAGTGGGCGTGGACGCGGAGCTAAGAACTGATGATGACCTGGACCAAGAGGGACATGAACATTAGATGCAGTCGAGGTGGTGGGTTGATCCCTAGATTTCCATGACTGCATTTACTGATGACATAAGTTTGTCAACAACATTTTCGGTACAACTGCATACAGAGTTATCAACTACTATAGGCAGTGCAGTTCGGGAAAGACGTTTAGTCGTAGATCTGAGCAAAATGTCTTTGTCATGGAAGTGCTTTTCACACATGTAGGATTTATGTGGCAAATCTGCAATATGAGAAGCACTTCCATGCTTTATCCAAATCGATCTTCTATGATCTGTTGGCAACTCGAAAAAAGAAATGAAACCTAGGTCTCTTTTCTGCTCGCCGCAGTTTGCGTAGCAGCAGATAACCATTTTTTTTAATGTAAGAAAACGGAATATATAAAGTTTTTATTAAATTTAAAAAATACTTATGTATTTATTAAATTTAAAAATATGTTTAATGTAAAAAACGGAATATTAAAATTTTTATTAAATTTGAAAATATGTATATTTATTAAATTGAAAAAATGTTATTAATATGTTCAATATAATTAATTAAAAATAGAAAATTAAATATTAAATCAATAAATAAATATATTTTTAATATAATTAATTAATTAAAAACGATTAAAACTAATTACCTAATCAAATCACTTCTCTTTGTTTAAATTTTGTAAATTTTATTTTTATTAAATAGGTACTTTTTCAATATGTGCACAATATATAGGTAGGTAGGTACTACACAATTTTTTTTTTCAATTTTCACTTGAAAAAAGCTTTTTATTATTATTTTTCTTTCAATTTTTTTAACTATGTAGGTAGGTATATCACAGATTTTTTTCTTTTTTTACAAAACTCACAACTGCGGAACTAAAAATTTGTTATTTATTTTCTTAAAAAGGGTATAGTTTATCGCGAACAAAATAATATTAAAAATAGGTAGGTACATATATATCCAATGCAGGCAATGCTTAGATTTATGATGTATTTATAAGTAAATAAATTTATATTATACAACACGAAATAAGGTAAGTACATTTAAATTGATTTTTTGAAATTTGTTCAAAAGATGGGCAGCCAATTTTCAATTATTTTGCAATCTTTAAAAAACCGTTGGTCACTTTAAAGCACAGCAGAATAATGCTTAAGATTTAATTTAAATTTCAGGGAATGATGTTTGAAATAGATAATATACATATTGTCTCGCTCAAACACCCACCTAGGCAGTTATCTATTAGAAACAAAAATTTTGGTTGAAAACATTTTGCAAGGTGGCAACCTCGCTGAAATTTGCAAGGAAAATACCGTCTTGTAACCTATATCCAATACATTCACACATTTTCTTTCATTATACCATTGTATATGAAATCTATAGTAATATGGATAGAAGGATCGACTGTGGCGACACCGTGAGCCTCCAAACCTTTTTTTCCAAATTTCTCGTTTTGGAGAGAAAATGTAGGTGGAAAGGTTTAAATATGTGATAATTATCAGCGACATCTATGTGTCTCCAAACCCCGTTATCTCATACTCGTTCCCCAGACTACTATAGATTTCATATACAATGATTATACTTTATTTATTAACTTTTTCCTCATGTACATTTACACACATTCTCATCCCCCACTTAAATTTAAATTCATTTTATCTTTGCTTCCCATAGTATTCTTAGCAAAAATTATCTTGGGTTGGCTCCCTCGAACCCCTAAGGAATTTGCATACATTCTTCTCGTTCATCGCAGCTGTCAGTCTGCAAAAATTAGGCGTTTGGAGAGCTCTCCACTGGCATAGTTCTGGCGGAGTGTAGTAGATGGCGCCTCTCGCGTTCCGCTTCTGAGTTGTACTATGTAAATATATAGCAAAGAGATTATGGAAGATGGGTTGAACATGGAACGACACTGACAGGACGCACACAAGAGTGAAAAAGAAAGAGAGAAAAAAGAGTGTGTGTTTCGTTCCGAATACATTTCAATCATATTATCTCTAATGGCACGGTCGCATGGTTTCATTTTAATTTTTGATTATACATAATACCTCCTGTTTCTACAATAATGAAATCTCGGATTTCGGCATTGTATTTGAATCTTAAAGTATTAGTTATAGTTAGTATTTGTTTGATTTAACAATCTTGGATTTCCAATGAGATTACAAAGTGATTTCGGCGAATTCTCACATAAAAAAAATGAGGAAATGTGAAGTTCTTGTTGGAAGTATGACATTTTGGCTAATTTGACCAGTTTTGAAATAAACTAAAAAAGCGGATGAGTGAGATGGTTGCTATGTAACCATACATATTGAATGAAAGACAAGATTTCCGACCAAAAGAAGTGAAGATATTATTTTGTATATAAGAATAACACGATCTGATCTTAAAATATTTCAAAATTTAAAATAAAATAAAGTGCACGTTTGATTGTTAGATTTTTCTTTGCACGAATTATATAACTTGCCTTATAGTACCTATAATCGCAACTAAAAAATTGTTTAAGATTTTGGTGTGCTGTTTCTAGAGTTTATAATTATAAAGAGATGACATTTATATATTAATTAATTAAAATTAAAAAAAAAATTTATTTTGTTTGAAAAAAAATTTAAATGTTGGTAAACTTACAGAGTTTTTCTTGGCTACCTAGGTCTTTTCACTTGCGATTAAAGGTACGAAGGTAGGAAGCCTAAAAAAGTGGGTCCAACAATTCTGTCTGTCTGTCTAATTGTCTGTCCTTCCGTCTGTATCGACACCTACAGCCTAAACGGCTAAACCGATTCGCTTCAAACTTGGCACAGAGTATTATTATGACGTCCTGCAGAGGGGTTTTTGGAATTAGCATTCTATCTCTGAAACTAACGGTACCTGCCATATGATTTTTAGTGAAGAATTAATTTTTCTCAAAAACAGCTCCTACGATTTTGATAAAACTTTCTGAATAATATTTTCTATGCAAACTTAAAGTTTTGGTTCAAATAGAATTTTCAGGAAAAGTCTTATAACGGTACCTACCATAGGACCGGATTTTTGAAATCCGATTTTCTCGTTTAAAATTTTTTTTTATATTTTGTTTTTTTTTTCTCCAAAAACGGTTTGATCTATTTTGTTATAATTTTATTTTTGTGATAAAAACTTGAAATTGCTAGAAGTTGGGATACTCAAAAAATATTTGAAATGTTTTTTCGAAAAGTTTTTCAAAAAAAAACTGTTTTTTGAAAAAACTGTTCAAACGATTTTGAAAAAAAGATTCTTAAAATTTGAAACAGTAAACGAAATTAGATGACTAACTTCATTTTTTTTTTAAATCATTTTGACTAGTGATTTTTAAGTGATCAATAAAATTTCATATCATTTTTTCCCTGCTTTTTTCCAGAATCTCAAACCCCAAGACCACTGTCACACATTAGAGCAAGTTAGTCCGACCCAGTCGTGGACTTAATTTAATATAAGCTTTGATACATGTCCAATTTGCAAAAGGTACACAATTGAAAAACTTTTACGTCAATCGTACGTTGCTTTGTTGGTAAAATAATTATTAAACGAATAAATATTTCCACCTAATAAAATCTCACTCTCCGATTTTTGATAAATGATTTTTTAACTACAAGTACCTACCACAAGTAAAAATATAAGGGGTTTTCACGATCTGGTGCAAACAAGTATTGTAAAAGTGCGAAATTGTTTGTATTTCTTGTAGATCGTGAACTCACTTCTTCCAATCTGTAGCAAAACTCACACAAATGTCAAAATCAGGTTGACACAAATGTCAAAATCAAAGGTACAAATTTTGCACCGTTGTATTTTCTTGTTGCAATGGGGTTGAGGTATAGATAAAGTGCAAAAGTGTAACAAAATGACAGGCAGTATATTTTGTTCTTGAATTGCAAGAAAACGTAGCACTTCTACACTTTTACAATGATGCAAGACAAGTTACACCAGATCGTGAATACCCCTATACATTTGATGCAAAGTTATTAAAAACTAATTAAAGAGTATTACAAATTAAGTGTGACATAAGCTCACATACAAATTTAAACCTAATGTCACATTAATTAATTGCTCTTTAAATTGACTTTTATCATTTTCGGACGAAAAATAGGTAGTGTCTTTTTATTAAAAAAATATGAGAATAAAATAAAAAATAATTTTTAAATTTGCAAACAATTGAAATGAATTGTTCGAAGATTGTTCTTCTTTCATACATTCTATAAATTTTTAGCTTAGTCTAAACAAACCACAATAAAAAGCAATGGAATTGATGTTATTGAAAATGAATCGAAATTCCGATTGAATACAATAACCTACTATGCTGTTTTTATGAATTTCAGTCCAATTTCACTTCATTCTAGGTTCGTTTCGTTCGTTCATTTCGTTCGTTCATTTCGATTGTATTGCATATTGCATTGATTTTGATTGTTTAATTTTGTTTCGTATCGTTCTCATTCATTTGTAAATGATTGATATTGTGAACGACCGACTAATGGAACTGTGATTGCAATCACCAATACTTTATAATGAACGGGTCATAAAGACCGAATCAATCACGATTGACACAGCTCTAAAATGTTCATGAGAGTTGTATGGGTGACCAAGGAAACCGCACAATTTTTTTCACTAAAATATTTGTAATGGGAGGGCTGTAAATCAATACTCAAAAATATAGAGGCCCGTTTTTCGACCTTCAATATCTCAGGAACCTTTAGTTCTAGAAAGTTGAAATATGTATTCCCAAAAATTTAGTCACGTCCGTAAGAAACCACAAAATTTTTTTCAATAAAATATTTGAGGGGGGAGGGCTGTAAATCAAAAGTCACAAATCAATATTCCTGTTTCTCGCTCTTCAATATCTCAGCACCCTGAACTTCTAGAAAGTTGAAATGTTCACGAGAGTTGTATGGGCGACCAAGGAAACGGCACGATTTTTTTCACTGAAATATTTGTAATGGGAGGGCCGTAAATCAATAGTCAAAAATATAGAGGCCCGTTTCTCGTACTTAAATATCTCAAGAACCTTTAGTTCTAGAAAGTTGAAATATTCCCTAAAACTAAATGAGGGCAGTTAGAAATCACCAAATTTTCAAATAGCTGACATGATTGAAATGTGGGTAGGTGGTGGGTGGTAGAGTAAAATTAAATTTTTATATTGATAGGCTCATATGTAATTAGAAACATAATTTATACCTATAAATACCTACATGTACAAACAGGTTATTTATTCTTACAAGAAGATACATGTTGAAAACTGTCGCGGAACGCAGTCATCAATAATCGAATACGTTCCTACAATCGAAACCAACTTCACAGCGAGTAAAAAAGAAAATGAGATTGAAAAAGAAAAGAGATAAAAAGATAGAAGAGACAAAACGTTTAGAGTAAGGACGTACTTAATTTTTTAGTTTTCTTCTTTAAAAAAGAATTTTGATTGTAAAGTCTAATAAAGTAAAATAAAGAATAAAAGATTACTTAAATAAGTTTTAAAGTATATTTATTACAATACAAGATACCTTTATTTCACTGTGCTAGGTTGTTACCTTTAGATATATGTATTGGGACACAGGAGGAATGGGACACAAGCTTTTTTCATCACGTTATCCTTTTTTTTTTATTTCTGTTAATGACAAATGTGTTCTCTAGTCTCTATCCATCGGTCAGTGAAGAAGGTAGTGTGCGCAGTGCAAATTACGCAGTAGGCTTACCCTATGGGGGGGGGGTTGGGGTGCTTGATTATAGTGAGTTCCCCGTGCCTCTCACTCTTAGGGTGCTTGATTATAGTGAGTTCCCCGTGCCTCTCCACCGAACTACACCTACTCACCAGCATAGTTGGCGCATGCGATATTCTTCTGGTGTCTTTTGGTTGTATTGGCCAATTACATTAAGGAGCCTTTCATTTGCCCTCCTATACTCAACTCTAGTGTAAAGGGGTAGACTTACCCCAGAGTTGATTTTCTTGTACAGAGCAGTGTCTCACGTGCTCTAATAGGAGGGCATTCAATAGTTTAAAAATATTTGGGTGGTGACAGCCAATTGATACCTGGAACGCTCTGTGCCACGACTCTACGGCTTGTTCGAGGTAGGTTCTCTAGAGTCGTGGCCATGCAGTTCCACATATCATGCCCAAATCGTGGATTTGGGCGAGTCCGCCCCACCCAAGTATTTTCAAAATATTGAAGAAAACTTTGGTGTTGCTCTGTTTCACCAAAGTTTTCAAGAAAGGCATCCGCTAGTGTTTCGTATCTGGCCAATACATCCTCTGTGGCGCAAGAGCACAAGGCGACACATTTCCTTATGGCCACATAATATCCCCGATCGGACCCTTACCTGCGCAGCAAACTGTATATGCAGGGCAGGACCTGGTTGTTGAATGAGTCATGAATGACCCAGAGCTGAAAAAACATGTCTGGGCACACCTGGAATGTCCGATACAGAACCGAATATAATTATTTTGTTCTCATCCCCTCTGCCTGTGTCAGCCAGCAACAAATTTTCTGGCACTGCCGTCTTGGTGACTAACAGGTTAGCGGGGATCTCAATATCGGACCGGGTGTGCTGAATAGCCCGACACTGGTTTTCGCAAAGAGTCAAATGCGGAAACACCTTCCATAGCCCGTATGCTTATCGTCCTTGGACTCTCTTGCGAAGCAATGGCTTGGGTCTTCAACGTCTGCATCACTGCGGCTATTTCGCACTCGACCGGGGAAGGACCATGATTGTGGTCGGCAGTCATAATGGTCTCTGAACCCATTACAACTGCCCTTCCACGACACACTAGACACCAGTATTTTTCGCAACGCCAACTTGTCATAATATGAGTAGTTCGGTGCTTGACATAAATGTATCCTTCAAAATGGAGCTTAGGTTCCCCACGGCTTGAATTCACATAAGTTGCCATTATAATTGCTAAACAAAAAAAAAACGCAATCTTATCTCAATCAAGGTTGGTAAAAGAGTGAAGATATAAATAGAAATTAATTCTAATTTAATTAATATTTATTTTGAAAAAATGGGCCAAAATATACTTTTTGAAATTTTTCAGCAACCATAATCCTTAGAAAGTTGAAATTTTTTGCCAAGCCATATAGGCTTAGGAAACCTGCTTATTTTTTTGGGGAGTCCGATTAACATTGGGATTATTTTGAAAAGGTGAGTCAAAATATACTTTTTGAAATTCCTCAGCAACCATAATCCAAGGTGCTGAAAATAAAAGCATGTAAGTATATATCTATGTACCTATAGGTATGTAGTTCCCATTATATAAAAAATTAAATAATTAATTAAGTTTAAGTAGGTACTTAAGTACCTAGTAGGTACCTAGATATACGAGTAGATACCCTAGCAAGGATTCGCTTATACGACGCATGAGCATATTGTAAATACAAAATTATTCAAGGTTAAGCTTCGAAATTATTGGTTTTTCACATACCTATATATATATGTACCTACCTAAAAAGAAAGGTTTTTACATCACATCATGTATGTATATGTATAGAAAAGAAGTTGTTGTTTTTGTTAATTTTTTTTTTAACATCCGCCAAGACCAAATTTCATATCCCTTTCATGAATGTGAAGCAATCCAAATGAAATAAAATGCACGACTGGGTCGCACGTACTTGCTCAATGTGTGACAGTGGTCTAGGGGTTTGAGATTTTGATAAAAATAAATTTTTAAAAATGTTTAAATAAATACTTAAACTAATTTGAACTGGAAAAAAGTATGCGCCATTTTATTTCTTGGATAAATTTGAATTTATGAGAATAAATTTATAAAAATCTGTGGAGCGGTTTTTGAGAAAAAAATTTTTTTTGAAAGTTTTTGAAAAAAAAATTCAAAAACGCCAGTTTATTGGTATATTCAGCAATACATTTAATTAAAATTTTTCCAACAAAAACTTAATAGGCAGTTTTTAAAATATTAATTTTTTAAATTTTTTTTTAAAAAATGCTTTTAAAAATACAAAAAAACATTTTTTCAAAATATTGATATGCAGTAAAAATTAAGCTTCTTAAAACTATATATGTACATATGTGTGAAATCTCGAAAGAATTGTTTGAGTCGTTTTCGAGGTAGTCGAAAGCAAAAAGACGGTCTTATGGAAAGTACCGTTCTTAGACATTTTTTAAAACTTTTTTTTCAGCCATATGATTGGTCGTACCTAAAAAACAACACTGATATTTTTTAATCGAAATCGTAAGAGCCGTTTTTGAGAAAAATAAGCTTTAACGTTACGGTTATATGGCGGGTACCGTTATTTTTTGAGCTGAACAAAAATTTCAATTTCCTCTCTGTACAATAGCTAAAAAACCTCTATATCTATACCAAGTTTGAAGCGATTCGGCGCATCCGTTTGGACTGTAGGTGTCTATACATACAGACAGACAGGCAGACATACAGACGGACAGAATTTTTAGACCATATTTTTTCGTCTTCGCTATCATCGTAATGTCATGTTTGATTGTTATCTCAAAACTTTTTTTTTCGGCGAATGCATAACTTGCCTTATATGTAGCTAGTACCATTGAGTTTATATACATAGAGGAATCACGAAACATTACGTTACTACGTCACTAGGTGGCACCAGGTACACCAAATCAAGATTTTATATTTTTGTAGATCTTTTATATTTTTTTGTGGAACCCATTGACTTGTGAAAAAGCAAAACAAAAAATGAATGTGATTTCGAGGGGTTGGTATTTTTTTTATTACTTTTGCAAATTGTAGGTACCTAGATACTCGTTCATATTTGGTTTAAGGTCATGATTTTTTGTTGTTTATTTATTTTGCGTAGATTGCGATTCAATGTGTGCTTAAGTCACTATAAGAGCATAAGCTTAAGGGTAGAAATTGAAACTTGGACCTTATACAAATTCGGAAGGATTTAATTTTTTTTTAACATATACAGGGTGATTCACCAGCGTTGTGCCAAAAAGCTAGAGCGTGTAGGTTAAGTTGAGACAAGAAAAAAATCGTATGGGAGGGGGGGGTCTATTCCCCTTCGTTTAGCCGGGAGGGGCAATTTTCTGAAAAATTGACTTATTTTGTAAAAAAAAATATTTAAAATCAACGGGTTCGTTCACAACACCGTGTTATACCTTTTTTAGAAAGCCAAAAACTTCTCCTTTTATTTTGTTTTTAAATTAAATTGTTTTAACGAATAGTTTAAAAAATATAAATTTTCAAACTCAAAATTTTGAAAAAAAATTTGAAAAAATAATTTTAAAACTATTTTTTTTCAAAATTTTACGTAATTAAGTATAATTTTTGTTCTCAGAATTCAACGCTTCCATTAATCTTTAATCCAACACTAAAAACCGTATGGCTCTACGATTTTTTGTTGCCAAGGTATTCAAAAATAACCGAACCTACTTCCTCACAAAAACAAGAAAACCTAGCCTTACGGGATGGCACAAGTGACCATTTAGCCAATTTTTTCGTGTTTTTGTGAAGAAGTAGGTTCGGTTATTTTTGAATACCTTGGCAACAAAAAGTCGTAGAGCCATACGGTTTTCAGTGTTAGATTAAAGATTAATGGAAACGTTGAATTCTGAGAACAAAAATTATACTTAATTACGTAAAATTTTGAAAAAAAATAGTTTTAAAATTATTTTTTCAAATTTTTTTTCAAAATTTTGAGTTTGAAAATTTATATTTTTTAAACTATTCGTTAAAACAATTTAATTTAAAAACAAAATAAAAGGAGAAGTTTTTGGCTTTCCAAAAAGATATAACACGGTGTTGTAAACGAACCCGTTGATTTTAAATATTTTTTTTTACAAAATAAGTCAATTTTTCAGAAAATTGCCCCTCCCGGCTAAACGGAGGGGAATAGACCCCCCCTCCCATACGATTTTTTTCTTGTCTTAACTTAACCTACACGCTCTAGCTTTTTGGCACAACGCTGGTGAATCACCCTGTATGTATAATAACATAAGTAGGTATCCTAGATTCATATTTTCGGGTGAATTAAGCATATAGACAGATAAGGTACATACAATATTTTTTTTTGAATATGTAGGTGTAGGTACCTATATCTGATTATACAGGGTGATTCACGAGCGTTGAGTTGAGTTGAGACAAGAAAAAAATCGTATGGGAGGGGGGTCTATTCCCCTACGTTTAGCCGGGAGGGGCAATTTTCTGAAAAATTGACTTATTTTGTAAAAAAAAATATTACAAATCAACGGCTTCGTTTGCAACACCGTGTTATACCTTTTCGGAAAGCCAAAAACTTCTTTCATTTCGTTTTTAAATTAAATTGTTTTAACAAATAGTTCCAAAAACATAAATTTTCAAACTCAAAATTTTGGAAAAAAAATTTGAAAAAATAATTTTAAAACTAATTTTTTTCAAAATTTTACGTAATTAAGTATAATTTTTGTTCTCAGAATTCAACGCTCTTATTAATGTTTAATCCGACACTGAAAACCGTATGGCTCTACGACTTTTTGTTGCCAAGGTATTCAAAAATAACCAAACCTACTTCTTCACAAAAACACGAAAAAATTGGCTAAATGGTCACTTGTGCCATCCCGTAAGGCTAGGTTTTCTTGTTTTTGTGAAGAAGTAGGTTCGGTTATTTTTGAATACCTTGGCAACAAAAAGTCATAGATCCATACGGTTTTCAGTGTTGGATTAAAAATTATTAGAAGCGTTGAATTCTGTGAACAAAAATTAAATTTAATTACGTAAAATTTTGAAAAAATTAGTTTTAAAATAATTTTTTCAAATTTTTTTTTTCAAAATTTTGAGTTTGAAAATGTATGGTTTTTAAACTATTCGTTAAAACAAATTAATTTAAAAACGAAATGAAAGAAGAAGTTTTTGGCTTTCCAAAAGGGTGTAACACGGTGTTGCAAACGAAGCCGTTGATTTTTAATATTTTTTTTTACAAAATAAGTCAATTTTTCAGAAAATTACCCCTCCCGGCTAAACGGAGGGGAAAACACCCCCCCTCCCATACGATTTTTTTTTTGTCTCAACTTAACCTACACGCTCTAGCTTTTTGGCACAACGCTCGTGAATCACCCTGTATAGAACCCGTCTCTTCATTTGCATGGTACAAGCTAAACACTCGGTTTGGACCAATTTCAACGAAAGTTTCAAATATTTTATTACAAAAATCCTCATTTCAAAGCAATTTTTTTTTTCATTGCAAAGTTTCTCAAAATAGTTTTCCTCTATTTTGAACAATTTTTATAAAATTAATTACGATCAATATACATAATGTACCTAATTGCAAAGTGAAATTAGTTTTCACTTTCTGCTTTTTTGTTTATCCATTTCTTGACCGAGATTGTATATTTTTATGGAATACCCATACCACAGACTCATACATATTTGTATACATATAAAAAAATTTCGAAGCAAAGTAATGGACAAGCATGGTGCGGGCTGAAGGGACATGGACAGACTCGCCTCACGTGACTGTGAGCTCACAGGTCGCACAGGTATACCAAATTTTTTTAAGTGTGTGTGTGAGTTTTGTGCCAATCCTAAAGGCTTTCTGGATATAGCAACCAGACAAAAATATCAGCACAAATAACAGGGAACCAAAAAAAAAAAAAAAACAAGAATTCACACAAAAACAAATGTACCTATCAATTTCAACTCCAGTCCATTATTGTTGTTTTGTGTTGGTAAGATACACACATGTTGATCGTTAAGGGAGGATGCAGCATAGCAGTCCACATCTGCTTGTCGATAGTATATCCACATTCCACATGGAATCCAAAAATGGTTCGTGCTTATGCTAAATCATAACGCCACCTAAGTGACGAAGTAACGCACTATTCTGTTTTCAACGAGGTGGTTCCTCTATGTATATAAACTCAATGCTAGTACCTATAATGGCAAGTAAAAAGCGGGTTACGATTCTTTTTTCATGATCACTCATAGGTATAGAAAAAAAAAACGAAAATTCTAACAGATCCTCCAATTTTTACAGAAAAGAAAAAAAATCAAATCGTATACCTACGTAGGTACACACATTTTGTAGGTATGTATGTACTGTACTGTTTTATATAAGAACAAAATATAAAATTCAAAATAAACTTAAAAACCTTCTTATACCTACCCACCACTTACAAATTTAGTTTTTAATCTTTTTTTGTCTTCCGTTTTTAAAGTTTTTTAAAAACCATCTCACCGCCCCGCTTGTGTGAACTGTGAAGCAATCCAGTGAACAAAATCTATACCTACTCGCATGACAAAAAGATGTTTTTTGTTTCCATTTATTTGTAGGTAGGTATAAGTTTATCTATTTGTTTTCTTCTGCTTCTTATCAAATCTATTATTTACCTTCCTACCTCTCCAGGAATTCAAAATACCAATAACATACCTAGGCACCCACATATTTCTACCTCTCACCTGTCACCATTTTGTCTTACCCTCGAACACACAAAAAACCTAGGTATCGGCCTTCAATACCTAGGTACCTATATAATAAATAAATTCGTGTTCTTCTTCTACCTACATAGGCAGATACATACCTATCTATATAGCCTACAAAATTCCGCACTTTGTTTCCTGCTCCCTCCTTTATACATTAAATTTCTATATAATGTACATAGTACAGTACCTACCTACGCTACACAAGACTCCCACTGGCCGCAATTCTTGAATACTTGTTGCAAAAATACTATTAGGTACATATCTATATACATATACCTATATTTCTATTGTGTAACATTGGGTATCCTCAATAAAGATTATGCTGACTTCCTGCTTCCTCTCGAGCCGGCTGGAGGGGCATTCTCAGCAAGGCCTTGGAGTATCACGCTCCACTGGCGCCAACATAACAATAACTAACTGCTTCCTCTAATCATCTAAATCTGAAATCTCACACTTCATTAAAACTCTCTCCTCTTAAAGCGCTTTAAATTATTGTTGTTGCTAAATATCAAGAAATCGCGTGTCACCTAGAAACTAACAACAACAAATATTAATTGTAGCTCCTCCTCGCTTCAACTCAAAAATAACTTTCATAAATATAATTATTCCGAAACTATTCAATGTACCAACCGTTGAATTTTATTTTCGGAAAGCTTTTTCGGAGACGAAATTCTATTTTTAGGTTAAATTGTTCTATGGTGTGATATCTTAGATTGCAATGTCTTCTGGTTGAATCATCCATGTTGAAATGTATTGTGTTGGGTTGGACTGCACCCGACCCCGAGACGAGTTTTCATCGTTCCTTTCTTTGTACGGTCGTGCAAATTTACTAAGCTACGTTACGTTAATAATTTAAATTTAGGATGGGCTCTGCTGGACCGTTGTAAAAAAAATTATGTAGTTGGTATCCTCTAGTTGATGTATCTCCGCTCAACATTATTGGAAGGAGCTTCTTCGCTCTTTATACAGATGGCGTGCGAGTCTCCAGCTCGTTCGCTGGCTCTACACGATTGTTAACATAAAGTTGCGTGTGAGCCTCCAGCTCATCCGCTGGCTCAGCACGTAATAATTCAAATATGTTGCGGTTGAGTCTCCAGTTCATCCACTGGCTCGACCCGATGGAATTAAACCTGCTTTGCTATCCTCACTAAGCCACTCTCAAGACTCCCAGAGAACAACGGACTCAAAATGTGGGTAAGAAAAAGGAATAGTAGGGATATAGCGGAAACATATATATCGAGAGTTGAACCGTGTCCAAAACGCACGATTTGACAAGGTTTTAAGAACCAAAAAGGATGATTTTTGTTGCAGTAAAATTAACCGTACGAATTGGTATTAAGTACGATGCCGATGAAGCTCTCTCTACTGATGAGCTTTGTGCATAGCTGCGTCGAAGCCTCCCATTCAGTGCTCGTCAACAACTCAAGATCATGCTTAACAACAGCAGAAGTACTTTTAATGGCGTCCTCCAAAAGAACAAACGCTCAACCATGTTATACACTGAATTCCAACGCGTCTTGGCTTCTTTGGATCAATTTAAGGAAAGTTTTTCAATTTTGCTATTGGTATTTCATAAGCTCTTCCTCTGACATATTGCTTTTTTTGAAGAACGCCACAATGAGATTAAAGTCCTTCTTTCACTTAACTATTTTGTGGTTGAGAACCAAGCAAAGTTTAAAGAGGGGGCATGAACTTTAACGCCACAATGTTCTTAATTTTTTCAATGCAAGCAGCTATTTCAGGGGTTTCTGTAGCTTTTTGAGAGTAAGATTTAGTGCAGGGCCCGACCTAGGGGGGGGCGCGCCGGGCATTTGCCCGGGGCGGCAAATTTCAAGGGCGGCAAAATTTGAAAATTGAGAATTATTAAAGATATCTGTCTTTCCAAAAAATGTTTACTTGGTTCCTTCGAATTAAGATCATCATGGAAGAAAATATATAAATCAGAAAGAATTTTGATTTTTCTCACACAAGTGTGATGTGTGTGGGGAGCTGAAATAAATGTTGTCTCTCAACTGTCAAGTAACCGAAGAAACACAAAACATTTTATCCGTCATCAGAAATATATTCATCTTTCCCTACTTTCCCAGTCCCCTCATACATAAATGTAGGGACAGTAAAACTACTTTATAACGAACTCTCTATTCTAAAGCAAATTTCATTTTATCCCCCTTCTTCTTAAAAAAATATCCCTTATTAGTTAGGTTTAGGTTCCATCAAATGTATAGATGTATTAAAAAATGTACAGTTATCTATAGTTTAAGTTTGCAAAGTCGTATTTCGAAGGTAAAACAAGTTCAATCCTCAGTTGTTTAAACAAAGCTGTCGATGGTACTTTTGAAAATTGGTCCGATGAAGACTAAAGCTAACATTAGACGGTCCTTGTAAATGGTCCTTGCAAGGACAGTCTGACGTCACAGAAAATGTGTCCTTGTGCTGTCAGTAAATGGACATTCTTCACCGTGTCTTTGCTAGTAGAATGTCCATTACACGAATGAAACAAATTTGACATTTTTGTCCCAAAGTACAATGTCCACCAAAGTGGACATTGTTACTTTTGCAATTCCGTGTCCTTGCAAGGACAAGCATAACAATGTCCATTACACGACATGACCATTTTGACAGTTGGTAGTGAATGTAACCGCGCTGAAGAATGCAATTTTTTGCAATGTCCATTACACGACATTTATAAATATGGTCCTTGTTAAAAGAAAATTTGACGTTTCGGGGACATTTATAAATTGAGTGACTATCGTATTGTCTTTTTTTTTCTCTAGAAAATATTCACGAGAGGTATGTGTGTGAAGTTTTTCGATAAAATAATTTCAATTAAATATAATATAATAAAATTATAGTTATAACAGGGAGGTATGTCGTACTACAATCGAAAGTTGCAGATGGCGATTCTCGCAGCACATACATATATTGGAGAGCAGCGACGACGACAACAACCAAGGGCCAACACGAAGAGTTCGTTCTGTGTGGTCCAAAAGAAAGTTCAGAGTGGGAACAGAGAAAATGCACGCAAGGCTGTCAAAATCTGATGGCAGGTCATTGAAATTTAACAACAACAAATCCACCCTGAAAAGTAGACATTCCAAGCAACAATGTCCCGGCAGAAATTCGTGCTGTTGCATTGTTGGGACATGGTCTTTGCAAGGACCAGATGTCAAAAAAATGTGTCCTTGTGTCCCATCAACAATTAAAGGACCATTACACATTCCTTGTAATTTGTCTTTGCAAGGACACATGACATTGTGACATTGTGGTGGACATTGTGGTTGTCCTTGCAAGGACAGCATTTTACAATGCCCATTACACGATATGTCGATTTTAGGACAGATAAATTCGTCATAATGACGTCAGACTGTCCTTGCAAGGACCATTACAAGGACCGTCTAATGGTAGCTTAAGGTCTATTGTCAGCGATATGATCAATAATAATCGAGAACAATAGCAATTTGAAAAGAGTTTACTTCAGACGAGACGAAAAAGCCCAACTATAGTGATAAGAGAACTGCATTTAAGAATTTTTGAAGTTTTATTGAAACAAGTGATAAAACTAAAGATGATGCAAACTTTTTATTTTCTAAATTGGAAGATTTGTATAATAAAATAAAAAACAAAATTTTAAATGCGCAATCAAAAATTTAATTTCTTAACAAAAGATATGAATTTCTTTCATTAATTTCTTTTTTATACCAATTTTCTTTTAAAATAAAAAGGAACACGAGGTTTCAAAACACATTTCACATTTCTTTATAACGAATTTTATAATTTTTTTATTTCTTGTTCCATTGAAGGTTCGCTATAAAGAATTTTGACTGAATATTATGTCCGTCAAAAATATAAAGTCGAAGTATTTTATTAATCACTTAAAAAACGCTAGTTAAAACGTTTTTGGGGAAAAAAATGAAGTAAGCCATCTGATTTCTTGAACAGTTTTGATTTTTTTAGAAAAAAAACTTCTCGAAAACATTTTTCCAAATTTTTTTTTTTTTTGAGAATGCACTTTCCAGCACCTTAGGCGTTTTTCTGTTTTCATTCAGAAAAGAGCTCTGAACACAGTTCGAATTTATCGAGCTCGCTCTGAACGTCCTCTGAACCAATTGTGTTCAGAGCACTCTGAACTATTAATGAAACGAATTTAATATCCCATTTATTTCCTATGCTTATGCCATTTTTCTTAAAATCAATTCGGCGGCCATTTTATTTGTTTTTATTTCCAGCCGCCGCACAGGGTTACCTCTGAGATTTTTCAAAAAGTCGCAGAAAAAGTCGCTTTTACAAAAAAAAGTCGCAAATTAAAATTTTTTGAAAAAAGTCTCATTTTCGAACAAAAAGTCGCAATTTCAAAATAAATAAAATGCACGACTGGGTCGCACGTACTTGCTCTGTGGGTGCAATAGTACGATGAAAACAAACTTTTCGTTCAATGAGAACAACTCATTTTTGAAAAAATTTGTTAAACCTAAAAAAATTTGCCTGAAACTGAAAAAAACGATATACGGGAGCTAACGTTAAGAAACCTTTAATATTTAAAATTAAGACGTTAACTTTTGGGTGTTATAAATGATACAAATGTCCACTTATGGCCAAATTAATAATATGTACTGTTAAAAGCAATTTCCGCTATTATCATGTATATCCAAAAACTAAAAATGCAGTTTTGTTTGAAGTATTCTATGTATGTTACATACAAAGTTTCATAAAAATCGGGGGAGCCTTTTTTGAGTGAATTAGAAAAAATGAAAAAATTGGCCAAAATCTATTGGCTCTTTGTATAGGAACCACCATTTAAAAAGAGAAACTGAAAAAAAATCAATGCCATCTGATAGGAAGCTGTAAGGAACTATACCAAACAAAGTTTGAGTAAATTCGATGCAACCGTTGACAACTTATGGCCATTTGAAAAAAAGCCGTTTCAGAGCAGATCTCCGTTATTGGCATTTTTAGCCAAAAACTAAAAACGCAGTTCTCTTAAAAACACTAAACGAATATAACACACAAAGTTTAATCAAAATCGTTAGAGCCATTTTCGAGAAAATTAGAAAAAACCAAAAAAAGTTGGCTAAAACTCAACGGTTTGTTGTATGGAAGCCACCGTTTAGAAAGGCTTCAGTGAAAAATTTACTAAACCATCCTATAGAACACTGTGAAAAACTATGAGTTAATTCAATCAAGCCGTTGTGAACTTATGGCTATTTGAAAAAAAGCCGTTAAAACCTGATTTTCGTTACGACCATTTGAGCCAAAAACAAAATACGCAGTTTTGTTAGAAATGCTTAAAGTTAGCTAAATTTTAAGTTTATTCAAAATTGTTAGAGCCGTTTTCGAGAAAATCCAAATTGAAAAAAACCGTTACTTGAAAGGTACAAGTTTGAGCCGGGCTAAGACGAAATAAAAAAATCTCGACAACCGTTTTTCTTGAAACTGCTATATATCAAGTTTGAAGAAAATCCGTCAAGCCGTTTAGACTGTAGCATGACGTGAAAAAGCGCACAGACGCACATACGCACATCCGCACATCCGCACAGACAGACCGACGGACGGTATGGCGAAAACCACTTTTTTGGGCTTCTCTATCATCGTAATGTCATGTTTGATTAAAACCTCGATTTTTTTTCTGCACGAAACCAATACTTGCCCTATAGAGCAAGTAAAAATGACGACAATCGAAAAAATAAGTTTTTGAAATGCAATTTAATTATTAATGGCTTCCTGAATTAAAATTTTTATTGAAATCGGAAGAATAGTTTACGCATTTTTACAAAGGTCGTCGCATAGTCGCACAGCAAAAAAAAGGTCGCAAAAATGCGACTAAAGTCGCCAAAGGGTAACACTGCCGCCGCACCGCTAAAATATCGATTGAATTGGTATTGGTTGGTTTCGAAGCGCATCACTTTTGAAGTTTATATTTTTGTTTGGCTTTTAGCTCAGTCTGCCCCATCTATTTATTTGGAGCTCGTAGAGCGCACTCTGCACACACTCTGACGGAGAAAAGAAATACAAATTCTATGCTCTGAAGTCTCTGAAGCAAAAAAGAAAAACTTATTTCTGTTTGACAACTCAGGCTCTGCTGTGAACTAAAACAGAAAAACGCCTTTTATTGCTTTTTATCAGAAAGACAAAATTAAAAAAAATTATTAAATTTTTTTTTTAAATAATCAAAAAAAAAAAAACTTTAATTTTTTATGAAATTTTAAGTAGGTTACAATGTTATTTCGTTTATAAAAGTTCTTTCATTTAAAAATTGTCATCAAAATCCTTTAAGTGGCTTAGGAGAAAATCTGATATGACAATTTCGGACCTATTGGAGCTGCCGTTACAAAGAAATTTCCAGACAAATTTATTCCAACCAAAACATTCATTTTACTCAAATTTTTTTTAACAAAATCGTATAAACCGTTTTTGAGATACCTAAATGAGTTTGTCAATAAAAATCACATGGCAGGTACCATTAATTTCGGAGCTAGAATGCTAGGTCCGAAAATCAATCTATCAGATGTTATAATAATACTGTGTTCTGTGTACCAAGTTTGAAGCAAATCGGTCCAGCCGTTAAGGGTGTAGGGTAGGGTCCGATACAAACAGACGGACAGAGAGACATAATTGTCCGACCTATTTTTTCGGCTTCTCTATGTCATGTTTGATTGTCCAAAAGAAAATTTCCAACAATATAACATTCTTACGGGTCGGAATGAATACCTCCATTTTTAAAAAGTCGGTCAAAAAATGCACCAATAATTTTATAACTTATATGTTCTCATTGCAAAAGGGCGGCAAATTAAATTTTTGCCCAGGGCGGCGAAAAAGCTGGATCGGGCCCTGATTTAGTGCATGTTCATTTTTAATTGCATTGGTGAAGTTACTTGCATTATCGGATGTTACCAGCATGATCTCACATTCATTATGGTCTGCTAAATTCTTGCTCGTATGCTGGCCTTTCATTACTGAACAATTCAGCATAACAGTTTTCATTTCAAAATTCTCTGAAATATAGCGAGCAGTTAGTGCTAAATAACTTTCGCAGTTTATAGAAAACCAGCAATCTGTCGTTAAGGATACCGACATGGCGTTTCTTATGAGATCCCAGATCCTCACACTCATTGTAGCATTCTTCGTATTTAGCAGGAACATGGGTTTTCGAAATGAATTTTCTATTCGGCCGGATTTAACGCACTGACAAACTCCTTGAATCCTTTATCTTCAACAACACTGAATGGTTGTAGGTCGTTGGTAAACATTTGCAGCAAGGATTCGTTGATGTTTTTTTGTGATGACGCTGTAATTTTTCTAGGGATGTAGTCTGTCATTCTTGGCTTAGAATGGAAGACTCGTCGGGCACCAGCGTTTTCGTCCATACACTCCACATGGCCCAGCCATCTAACTCTTTTCTAGTTTAGTGGTTTGGGTTTAACTTCAGAGACAGGTTCTGTTTTAGTTTGCCATAAGGATTACCTGCAGGCATCGTTGGTAGATAAAAAGCTTCCTCATAAGGCATTTCCTGAACGATTTTCTTGAACAGAGTATAGGTGTTAATATAAAAAATATTGTTTATTTATTTTTCCTCTTGTTATTACGCCTTCTTCGTCAACGTCTACTAAGCCGTGATCGATGAACCTTTCTCCGAGACAAAGCGCATTGAACTATTAGTTCGGTGAGCGGTAAGCTGGCATTGATTTGATGGGGCATCGGAAAACTCTCCACTTAGCTTAGATCCCAAATGTGTTTTCAACTACCCGCCTAGCTCTGCTAAGCCTGTGATTGAAAATTCTTTAATCGAAAGATAAATTCTTTCTACAGTATGGCGAATTTGTA
The DNA here is from genome assembly GCA_916050605.2 of Platycheirus albimanus. NCBI lineage: Eukaryota > Metazoa > Arthropoda > Insecta > Diptera > Syrphidae > Platycheirus > Platycheirus albimanus. Next base: position 262,716,447 of record OU696696.1, on the reverse strand, counting down.
CTTAGGGGGAAATCATCATCTGCCACAATGACAAAGGGTGCATTTTTCAAATGGGCTACATCTCGAGGTGGTTGTAGTCTAAAATAAAAAGAAAACACTTAGGTAGTGAACACACATTGAATATTTTGAAAGAACTTTCGGAAGAATATTTGAGTTGATCTTTTTGCCGCATTCAGAGTTCTGGAAAATATCTCCATCACTCTGTCTTCCTGCAGCTCCTATATCGCACATGGTGAACGAATAGTTCGAGTGAACTATTGCCAATAGCACGATAGAGTAGTGCTTCTTGTAGTTGGAAAATTCTGACCCAGAATGTGCTCGTGCCTGAATCATGAGCATGACGTGTTTGCCATCAAGAGCATCAACACAGTTTAGAAAGTTCCACCTTGACTCGAAGAAATCAGCGATGTTCGCGAATTGGCTCGGGTCCAGTACGGGAACACTTTTGGTCGAAATTTGTTGGTTATTGCTGCCGTTGTTTCCATCAAAAAGTTGTGCACGACGGAAGCAGAACATTTAAATTCGATAGCCAAACTAGTTTGTGATTTATCAGTAGCTAGGAATCTTAAATCAAAAAGTAAATTATAATTTGTATCCATAATAAATTGTTTTGTTGTTAATAAATGTGTACTTACCGGAGTGCAACCACCAATCGCAATTTGGCTGGGATCGGCACCTTAATGCGAACTCATTCTCAATTTCCGGACCAACCAATATTAAGAGTTCCTCGAGCTGAGCCGAAGAAACCCTAAAATACTTTTTAAAAAGGAGTGGGTCATCTTACTCTCTGATAGCTCCAAAAACGGTCACAAAAGGACCGTCAACGTTTCTTTTTTGGAGGTATGGGTGAACCCAAAACTTTTTTGTTTTCTTTTTTGTGGGTTCTTCTGGCGGATCTTCAAAGATTAAAGAGGCCAAAAGCAAGCACCTTAAATTTCTTTTTTTTATTTTGTTTTTTTAAAAACAGGAAATAAACACTTGAAAAATAAAAATTATCTTTAGGTATTAAAGTAAATTGAATTATTCAATTAGAAAATAGAAATTATTTTCACCCGTTAGAAACAAAAACAAGTAAAAGTACACTGCAACTGCATTGTACTGTTAAAAATGCGATCGGTACCTACTATAAACGAGATACACCGTTATAAGTTTTATTTAAATTCATTTTTCTTAAGCATTCCTAAAACACAACCGTTAAGTCGATTTTAGACACACAAAATGTAGACAGGTACTGCATACAGTGGTGGAAAGCTAATTAGCAACTATGGGGTTCAGTCTTCATGTTGTGATTATTATTAATTAAATAAAAGTTAAGAAAATTTAATTTTAAAAATATGTATTTTATTAAAATTAAATTAGGTTTTTTTGTCAAATTATGACACAACATAAAATTTTTTTAATAATATAAAAATTAAAAATATTAAGTGCGACGCGTTTCGAACAATATATTCATCTTCAGGCGCGACGCGCGACGGATGATACTGCCGACGAAACTCGTTTTATTTTTGTGTATAATTTCTTCTTGTTTATCATTTAACGTCAAGTTCATGTAACGGAAAATTTTATAAAAATTATGAATAAAATTATAAGCTTTAGTTCGAAAGAAAAGAGTTTGTTTCTAATTAATTAGCTTTCCACCACTGTATATACATATACACATATATTCTGTAGTTGTCATAATAAACAAATTTAGTTTTTTTATTTATTTACGTTTAAAAACATCAGTTTCATTACTTTTTCAACCTTAAGCTGAGCCCTCTTGTCTGATATTAATTCACCAGACTTAAAAAAATACGCTCACATGGCACTGATGTGGCTTTTACACAGCAATACTGCTGGTAAACTTTCCACAAGTTTGGGTAAGAATAACGCTGATTTAGAACTGTGTAGTTCGTTCATTTTCAAAGATACAATCGTTCATCCATCGTTCATTTGAAAGATACAATCATTTCAATCAATCATATATCATTCATTTGCAATCATTACACTTCCGGCCCATACCGATAACGGGAATTATGTGAATAAAACATTATCTATCTTTCCTGTTTCCTTCCTTTCTTTTTCTTTTTGAAATTTTAACTGCAGCTTAATTGTTGAAAACGTTTATGCTTTGTAAAAATTAAAAAAAAGATTCTAAGCAATTTTATTTTAGTTTTGATTTATTGATTTGAATAGCATTTTTCAGGAACAATGTTTTTGGTAGGTTCAGTATTTTAATTTAGCCTAAAGTTCCTAGTGTAAGCAACATCCAACATCATATCAACCACGGACCAATATACAGACCGCCAACTCGTACTCCTCTTGCGTGAAACACCCTCGAAATATTTTGTCCTGCCTGTGAAAACGTGTAGGTACATCTCTCTCTGTGCATTTTGTAATGGCAACTATACCTGCGTATGCCATTTATTTTGCAGCTGTATTTGCTAAATGGGTTTTAAAAGCAAGGGAGAGCGTCACACTCTCAAAATAAATGGCATATCAGCTGATTTTTTAGCTTGTAGGCAAAAAGAGAAACCATACGGTGAGTTGGCGGCCTGTATCTTATTGGTCCGTGATATCAACAATCAGATACACGAACACACACTGACTTACAGACACGAAACGAAAACCAGAACTAACCACACACACACACTGGCGGACAGCCACGAAAATAACAATTAATACAATAGCGGCAGCTGCACTCTGCACAAAAAAAAACAACGAAGTCTGGAGATGACGAGAGAAGAAACAGAAATGGATTAATTTATTCATTCGTATGAAGACCGTTTAATAAAGCGCATGCGGACGATATTAAACAAAATAAATATTAAAAGGTAAAAAAACATTATTGAAAATTACTGTGTTGTTATTTCAATTTATACTAATTATTTCTAATACTAGTTATTTTAGTTTCTCTTTTAAATCTGAATTCCATGGACTTTAACAGAAAACGGAGTGCAGTCTGGATGTACTATTCCCAGATTGCGGATAGTAAGGCAAAATGCTGCTATTGCCACAAAGTAATAAGTTTCAGTGGAGGTGGCACTGAAAACCTTACCAGACATCTGAAAACGCAGCACGTTGGCGTATTGAATATTGAAAGGGCAATCTACCTGCCAGGACCAGGATCCGGAGATAATCAGGCAGTTTCCAGCAGATTTACAGGTAACACAAATCCACCCAGTTCCAGTTCCAGTACCGCAACAACAAACCGTCAGTAACCTACTCAAGCTTCTGTTATTTCAAACCATTTTCCTCCATCCAATGCCACAAACTTAACACCCCCCACAATTCAAATTAATTTAACAAATCCATCGACAACTTCAACCTTAACAACAACATGCTACGTCCAGCACCATCAACCTCACACCAACTATAACAACTCCAACTCATACTAAACAACAGCAGAGCATATGCTCGTTCATCAAAAAGCCGATTCCACTTTCGTTGTCGAAACAGCTGGATGAACAGTTGACAAAAGTTATAGTAAAAAATTAGCATCCATTTTCCATGGTTGAAGAAGAGGAGTTCAAATTATTTGTAAGAGTACTCTGCCCAAGCTACCAGATGCCAATAAGGAAAACGATTCGAAAAACGAATTCCAAAATGGAAATTAATGACATCCTTTCATCGGTTGAAGTGGTATGCATCACAACTTGACAGGTGGACCTCGATAACCCATCAAAGCTACATTCGGATAACCGCCCATTTCATACAAGAACAACCAAGTTCCTTGACACTACAATCCCGACTTTTGGATACAGCATACTGTCGTTGGCGAAGGGTTTTGTGTTGGTTCCATTTGTACATTAACACCAGTAGCAAGATATCTCCTCGTTGATTCTATGTTGTGAATTGTAAATCTTTTTTTTTTAACTTCGGCAGCAGAACTGTCCTGGTAAAGGTGTTATTTGAATCTTGGATCCAAAAAAGTACATAATGTCGAAAGTTCCACTCTGCTCTATGTTGAACAAGCGCTTAGCCAAACCATCGCTTGTTTTCGTGACAACTTCTAATGCACTTTGTTGAAGAGATACATCATTACATATCTTGTTTTTGTATAGTTGTGCCAATATTTTGTTAAATATAATGACGAGACTACCTATAAGATGGTGTTCACCACTTATTGGAACAGTCACATCTTTAAGATTTTTCAGCACTCTACATAATTGGCTGTACAGCAGCTACTAATTATAACTAATTAATTGAAGTGAAGAGCTACTGGTACTGTCAAGTAAAGCAATTGTGCTTGTCAGAGCTTCCTTTTATAGCACCACTCTTTCTAGCATATCAAATGTTGAGTTCCATCTGGTAGCCACATCAACGATTAGATTTTTTGGTTGGGATATGTTTGTTTGGTTTTGGTACCTTAACAACTTCTCTGTTGCCGTTGTGCTCCTTCGAAAATGACTCACAAGGCACAATGCTTCTTATTTTGCAAAGATATGTATCGACATCTGGTGTTGCCAAGGCATTTTTGGAAATTAAATTGATTGTGTGCGCAAAACAACCGACATTTTTGAGCTGCAAGTCCCTGATATCATTTTAGACGTCGCGTCGTGAGCATTGTCTGCAACTATCAGTCGAACTTTTCTTTACAAATTTCACTTACTCATTAGCTGTTGTAATGCTTGCTTGATGTTATTAGCTGTGTGAGACACTTCCAGAATCTGATATTGCAAGAGAAGCGATTTAGGAATGAAACTGTCGTCGATGAAGTGGGTAGATACTGCGAGGTAACCTTCTGTGCTCGTGATGTCCAGCAAATTAGCGTGACAAAAGTCCATTTGACGGTAGCGAAACGCTCTTTTAACTCAGCCTCGCAAATTTGGGACCAAGCAATTAGCATCACGTTGGAAATGTACTGGGCAGTTGGCCCTGGTATGAAGGATTGCGGGTATGCAAACATTTTTTGAAACTCATATTTTCAACAGTCGAGAAAGGAAAAATATTTAATAAATAAAGTGCATGACTGGGTCGTTAGAACTTGCTATAAGGTTTTACAGTGGTCTTGGGGCTTGAGATTTTGGGAAAAAGCATTGAAAAAATCACTAGTTGAAACGTTTTTTGGAGCATCTGAATACACAAAAGTGAGTTAACAAACAGACTGGTCTCTATAAGTTAAACATAGGTAGTTCTATTATGTTGTGTGTTAGTCTCCATATTGTGTTTTTAAATATCGATTGAATTGAATTTAAATAAAAGAAATGTTTATTTAATTATTTACTTATTTAATATTAATTTTAATAATATCACAATATTTTTTTATTTTTATTTAGATACAAATGCGACGCGTTTCGGACGAGATGTCCTTCTTCGGGCAGCCAATTACAAACGCCCGAATACTAAATGCGATTTAAGAGTTTTCCCCCGTAGGACTAATCCTCATTCTGTTACTATATTGTAAGCTATCAATTAAATTATTATTAATACATTATTATAGATATTAGGGGTCTAAAACTAAAATGAATAAAAATACAACAAATTAATATACGTGTCTTGGGTTTTCCGGTGGTTGTTTTACATACTTGTTGATTTTCCTAATTGTAAGGATTGTCAATCTGGTAAGTAAATTTTTTGAATTGTCTGATGCTGTTCCATCTTGCAATTGTATTCGTCTAATATGCATCGATTGTCGTTCAAAATATCGCCACGATTCTACCAACATCTGCCTTGAATTATTTTCTGAAAAATGTTGAAGGTGTAGATGTCATTTTGTAGGCTCTCAGTTGTATTAACAAAGTTTCTTGCCTAATTTTGCTCCTTCTGGATTTGCTCGGAGCAATCATCCTTTGCTTCGTCTTGGTGAGGCAAGTCTTCCTCCTCATCCTCGATACAAACTACTTTCTTTTGAATTATATTGTCCTCGATAGGCTTGCCGAAGAGGTTCTGCTACAGCATCTGGTATCCAGAATATTCGGCTACACTAAAATGCTGGAAGATGATTTGCTTCAGACTACGGATAAATTTCAAAGACGAAGGGTTAAGCTCGTACGAACCTCTATTCGAACGTAACATAGGGAACGGGTTTTCAGCAACATTTGTTTTCAAATGCTCGTCGCTTTTGACTAAGCACTCGAAGGTTTTCACGTTGAAATCTAACTCCTTGCGTTGATAAAAGCATCCATGGTTTCGGAGTGATCCGATATTAGTTGCTGGTCAGGGTTACATGAATAAAGTTGGAATGTGTTTAAGTGGTCAAATAAGGCATTCATCCTTCGTATAAATTCTGCTGTTGACGCACCATTTGTCGTCTTCTTCGTATACCTTCTGCAGTACTTTCCAGTCGTCGACGACATCATCTCGAATTGAAATTTTATGAGACAGCAAGATATTTTTTACGCTCTTAAGTCTTGAAAAGATATGGATAGTCATGGAGGAGAAAAACTCTGTGATCTTGAATTTCCACACATGGTTTTCTCTGTAGTTCTGGTTGCAACATATTGTATATAGCCGACATAGTATACTATAGTCTGCTTCCAGTTTTTATTCAAGCCTCTCAGTGTAAATACCATTAACTTAGAGGCTATCGTTGTGTTCCTTTTGGATTCGCCGAAATCCGTAAAACCATTAATAAATTCGTCTTTGCTGTTATACTCCAGTACCTTCTTTATTGCCATCTCGTCGAACAGGAGTACACATTTTGTGTCCATGGCTGTCATGCCTTTGGCTTTTTGTGTCAGCAAATTGGTCACTTTGTTGACGAATCCGGTTGATAATCGTACTTCGGAATGCTATTTGTTAATGGTACTTACCACTGGCAATTTAAAGCCTGCACTCAGCATGTATGTATTTGTAACATGCTGGAGGCTTGAAATAAAATTTTAAAAATATATCCTTTTCCTCCTGTTTATGAACAGAATTTTTCTAGTGGAAGAGTTGCGCTTGCAGAAAATTGCGTAACTGTTCTGAAAAATGTTCAGCATCCATTTTTATATCCAAGGCTTTTCTTAGACTATAGTCCGGGTCTCTCTCCAGTCTTAAAGTGGTTTCATTAATGGATTTATCAGTTGGCCTGATGGGAGTTTTTACTATGGGATTTGCTTTATACACAGGTAAAGAAATGACGGGAAGGAAAGTGCGACTGTGAAATGTCACCTGATGAAGGCATACCTTTCAGAGAATAGTCTCTGATATGTTCTTGTGGCACTTGTTGCCAATTTTTTATGGAAGAATTTGAGTTATCAGGAAAGTCGTTTGATCGTTGATCTGCAATGTGAGAAGCACTTGCATGCTTTATACAAATCCATCTCCTATGATCTGTTGGCAACTGGAAAAAAGAAATGAAACCAAGGTTTCTTTATTGCCCACCGCAGTAGCAGCAGATAATCATTAGGTATATTTTTTTAAATGCAAAAAATGGCAGATTAAAAATATACGAAATAAATATTAATTGATAATATATTGTAAATATACCTAACTAATTAAAATTTCTTAAATGTAAAAAATATAAGATTAAAAATATACAAGAAAAAGTACATGATAAAAAATATATTGCCAATACAGTTAAATAAATTAATTAAAAACCAATAAGTAGGAGGAACATTTTTAGTCGATGAGGAAATTGAGGGTTATTCCCCTTAAAAATTCCCCAATCGTTCTTCCTTGTTCATGCTCAAGTTCCGTAATAATTCGGAGAATTCTTTCATCCGCTTTAATTATTATATTTGGTCCTTTTAGCGGGCGGCTCCTCTCCATGCACAAATTGTTTGTAGTGCTTGTCCCTACCGCCCTGGATTTTTTTCAGGGTCCTTTTAAATTTCCAGATTGTTGGATGGTCATCTTCAAACTCTACTAACATCCTTCGATGAGCAGCCTAAACAAAATTATTTGTTCTGGCAGCACCATTGCGTTCGAAAACGTCCCATATTTCTGATGATGGAAAAAGAGCCCGTCTTCGACCTGTAAGGAGTAGGTAAGTATAAGTAATTCATCAATTCATTGATTTACATTTATATTTTAACAATTACACTCTAATTATGGATTTAAAAACTATTGTAAGGATTGGCCGGCGCAGGTAATAGGCTTCAAACCAATTTGAATTGGCTCCAAACTAGGAGGAGTTTCCGCAACCAGCCGACTAAATGCTTCTTCTAAATGATCCGGAGGCACGAATGTCATCGCTGCAATTTACCTGGAGGAAAGTGCAATTTTGGTGTCAATATTATACTGTTACTGTGCCATAAGATGTTCGGCGGCCAGTTTCTTCTTCATATTTTTAACGAAGTGGAAGAAACACCCTTGTACTAGGACATCTGGGAAAGTTTTTTTTTTTTTTTTTTAGTTTGAGCCCGCACACAAGGGGTTATTAATACCCTTAATATGAGTCAACACAGTGCGAGCGTTCAGGAAATGAGGATAGGAGATAAATTGGTTTTGAATGCCTGTATATCGTAATGGGAGGGAAAAATCGAGCCGGGTAAAGCATTCCACATTCTTGTAGTGCGGCTAAAAAAAGAGTCTCTATACTTAACAGTGATTTGTGATGCACATACCTAGAACGCAGAGCTGATCGGTTTCCTCAATGCAAGTGCCACTCATGGACAGTGGCATAGGGGGTAGGTTATGCTTTAACGACAGAAGACAGCATTGAGTTTTTGAAGCATTAAATTCCACGCGGTTGATGATTCCCCATTGGACAATGCTGTCAAGATTGGAATTTAATGAGCTTATCATACGATTTCGTTGCAGTTCCACATCCGAAGGATATGGATGTGAATCTGGAAACGAGTATGAAAAGCTGAGAGTACTGTCGTCAGCAAAACAATTTAGTGGATTAGAAGTATTAGACAAGAGATCATTTATAAACATTAAAAAGAGAGTCGGAGACAGAACGGAGCCTTGGGGCACACCAGCATTTATTTTGTGAGTAGCAGACTGAAAACCGTCCAAAACAACGCGAATTGAACGGTCCGAAAGGTAATTTCTAATCCATCGAAGGAGGGGTTCATCGATGCCAAATGCACGCATTTTCGATAAAAGAGCTTCATGCCAAACTCTATCAAATGCCTTAGAAATATCAAGTGCAATAATCTTACTTTCTCCAAAACGATGTATAGATTTGTTCCACTGTTCGGTGAGATACCATCATATCACCAGTGGACCTATTGCTACGAAAACCGTACTGCCGGTCATTAAGAAGTTTCCGTTTCTCAAGATATTTCTTGATCTGAAAGTTTATCAGAGTTTCCATGACCTTGGAAAGAAGGGAAGTCAAAGCAATTGGTCGGTAATTTGAGGGGGATGAAGATACGCCTTTTTTTGGGATGGGCTGGACAAATTCTGTTTTCCATCCACTCGGGAAGAGACCTGTAGAGTAGGACAGATGGAAAAGCTTACGCAGTGGTTTTGCCAGCGTGCAAGCACACCTCTTCAGAACTATTGGGGAGATACTATCCGGACCAGCGGATTTGTGTATATCGAGATCTTTTAGAACTCTTGCAACTGATCGAGTGCGAAAGAAGATTTGTCCCATAAAACCATTCACGTTCTCAAGTACAGGAGGAGTCATATCACATTGGGCTAGCGTTGAATTAGCAAACTTTGTTGCAAATAAATCTGCTTTCGCTTGGGAGCTTACCACAGGAGTGTTATTTTCAACGAGCGTCGGAACCGAAGACGTGGTAGAGTTACGTAAATTTTTTACGAATGACCAAACATTTTTACTACCACTGGGCCATTGTAGTATTTTTTGCCTTATTTTTTGTTCATGCAAAAATTTGGTTCTTTGAATGTGAGCATTACAGGTCTTTCTAGCTTGTTTGAACTTTTTCCGGTTTTCCTCAGAAGGGTTGGCTTTATAACATCGGAAGCTTACTTCTCTCTCCTTGATAGCCTCTTTGCAGCTCAAGTCGAACCATGAATTCTCTTTTGGTTTGATACTTTTTGTTCTATTCGGAACAAAATGTCTCATCCCGCAGAGAATAATGTTTGTTATCATATCAGCGCTGGAGTCTACGTCACTATCGAGGAAGCATAGTGACCAGTTAAAGTTTCTGAAGAAATCATTGAGACCGTCCCAGTTGGTCTTCTCGTATCGCCATACGGTTCTCTTAGGGATGTTTTCTTTAACTGTACTGTTGGAACACGAGAAAATTGCTGATATGATACAATGATCCGACGTGCCTAGGGGCGATAATACATTTATCGTGTATTTATCAGGATGAGAGGTAAGAAACAAGTCTAGGGTGTATGCGGAATGACCTGCAATGTCAGGGATAAGTGTTGGCTCGTCGACAAGCTGAGTCAAGTTGTTTGACTCAGCAAAGAACTCAGCATACCTTCCTTCGGGTGTTGTCTGACCAGAATAGCGAAGCCACGAAGAATTGTAGACATTGAAATCGCCCGTAACAACGATTTCAGTGCGAGGATAAAGGGAAACAATTCTTTGGATGGAGTCAGACAGTGCATCGAATTCGATAAAAGTCGAGTTACTGTCCAGATTTGGGCTTCTATAAATAAAACATGTATGGATGACGTGCTTTTGAACGGTGAATTTAAACCACATGAAATTGAAGTCTGTGTTTGAACACTGACCATATTGTGGTAGAAGCTGGTAAGCAACGTCATTTCAAACGTATACGGCTAATCCGTGATAGGAAAAGAATAATGGCACTAAGCTGTACCCGTGTAGGATAAATTCTAACGGATCAGAATTATCACCTATTTGGGTTTCACTTAGTGCCAAAACAGCTGGCCTGTACGTAGCAGTGTGGGCATACGCGGCATAGAAATTCTTTCTAAGCCCCCGAATGCAGCTGTAATCGACCCTAAAGTTACCTGTCATTACGATGAATAAACATATAGTGAAAACCAATAACGAACGACTATTCTATAGTAGTTGCACATCAATCACCAAAAAGACTTCATAAAAAACACACCAATATGAGTAATTATGCCTTCACATTAATACGTTCCTAATCCGCCCCTGGAAACTTACATGCAACTAGTAATACATTCATCTACTATCATGATTTCAATTGATACCTCAATGCGTGTGTACACATTTGAATATAGCAATTGAAACCTTGATAGGCTGTGTGTGTAGAAGGGGGAAGGGAAGAATAAGAGAACCACTCGATGCTAATCGACAGATGACAACGACACTGAATTTTTCTTGCGGGCACTGATAGCGGATTTTGTTGTTGGATTAGCTACTGTGCTTTTGTTTTAGATTTGGGTTTGGTGGTTTTTTTAAAGTAATTATTCGCAGGTGGTAGCGGCCGATTTTTGTTGTTGCATTTAGTATGTACTATTATCAACTTAGAACACTGGCACTGATCTATATTGCGCGCGCGCGTTACGTTAATATTTTATTGGGCTATTGTAGGTAATGATTTACACTTTTTTATTTTTTTTTATGGGGGCTATTGCGACTTGGATTGCTTTTTTATTTATTTATTTATTTATTTCTTGTAATAATATAAGACACAACTTTATGGGGTGTAAAAATAAAACAGAAAACACAGTTTGACAAGACGAGGGATTTTCGACGCCGACGACACACAGCGCGTGCGCTGCCGATGGTAGGCAGTACGACACTGAACCGCATTTATTTCAGCCATTTCGAAATCACACGAAATGGTTTCTGGCTCGAGTGTTGGCCAAACCCCTTTTAATGAGTTAACAAAAATTAACCAAACGCTACCGGAAAGACAAAACCACTCCTCTCCGCCATTACCACAAACAATTGGTGGAATAGTGTGGGGGCGATACGGAATGATCCATCCACAAACAATTTTTTCATTCTATCTGACCAGTTTCTGTGACTCTCCCTTCCGAATATTAGAATGCGGCTAGGGCTGTTTACTCCCGAATCATGAAGTAGGAAGTTGTCGACTTCACCGGGTCCCACTTCGTATTGACATATATTGTCCGGCATAATTAGGTCACACAACCGTGATCAGGCAACTTTCCACGAACGGCCAGTGTTTGACTTTGGTAAGCACCATTCAAAATAATTGCCGTCGATTTTAATGCTGTTGCTGTTGCTGCCCTTTCCCTTATATTAAGGAATTTGAGAAAATTAACACCATATTTTGGTTTCAAAGGCCCTTATTGGGTGTTTATCTTCATAACTTAAGTGTGTGGATTGTGGAACTATTCCAAAGCATGGGTTTATTGTATTTGGTGTGGAGTTTGTAACAGAGACAAAGTACTGTTTGATATAGGTAGAATAGTATTTTTATTTTTAGTCAGAATCAAAAGTCGAGTCGATTAAGCGGTGTCCCTACTTCCGCTTGTCCATCTGTTTGCATACTACCTAGAAGTTGCAATTTTTGAGCTAGAACTACTAGCCTAATAGTCTAGCTTAATTTTAAAGTCGGAGAAAAAAAAAATAGTCAGAAGCGTAGCAATATACATATTATAATTTCGCAAACAGTATACATAGTTATTTGAGTTGAACATTTCAACTATCCAATGAACTACATAATCTATCTGCGAACGTGCTTACCATTAATAGAACTTTTCTATCGCTGCTGCCATTATGTTGACATTTATTGTATTTTCTTTTGGTAAAGACGTGACTTGATCTCAGATTTTTTATTTTCGTGGCCAGTGCATGTTAAAGCTAGATTTATTTTGTTTTTATTTTGGTATGCTTCCTGACTGTTTATGTGTGTAAAATCAAAACAAAATAACATTTATAAAAGCAAATGTCAAATACTGTGGTGTGTGTGTGTGAGTATACATGTTAAATCTTTGTATATAGACCCTATAGTACTTGCCACAATGAGTATTTAATAACGCGATGGTTGGTCGTTAGAGGCCGCTGCGTGCCGGCGGAAATTGTCGCCCAATGGAAACCAAAATGAGATTTATCTTTTTTTCTTGCGTTCTTGCAAACTTCAAACTTGGTATATAGAGTTATTTTGGTATTGTACAGAGGGGAAATTGAAATTCTTTTAAGCTAAAAAAATGGTACCTGCCACACCGTTACGTTAAAGTTTATTTTTCTCGAAAACGGCTCAAAACATTGCGATTTTAAAAAAAATTAGTGTAGCTTTTTAGGTGGGACCATTTATGCAGCTCAAAAGTTTTATGTACAAGTCTAAAAACAGTACTTTCCGTTTCCAAATAAAAAAAAAAATTAATATTTGGAAACCTGCCTATTTAATTTTTTTCAAAAATAAAAAGTAATTAAATTATTTGCTGAATACCTTTGAACTGGTGCTTCTTGAATTTGTTTTGAAAAATTTGTGTTCAAAAAGGTTTTCAAAAAAAAAACTTTTTTTCTCAAAACCGCTCCACAGATTTTTATAAAAATTTATTCGCATAAATTCAAATTCTATGTTATTTGTAAGTCTTTTCCACGTGACCCATGAGGTAGACTTCAACTTCTTTTTTTTAACGAGGTATCCCCAGTAGGCATAAATAAAAATGCTATTATACATACAAATATTAAATACATTGGGCCGTATTTATAGATGATGTTTAAGTTGTTGCTAGCTAAACTGGAGTTTAGCTTATGGAAACTTCATCAGGTAAACTCCAGTTTAGCTTAGCAACAACTTAAACATCATCTATGAATACGGCCCATTATGTTTTAAAATATCTATCCATTTTATTCAAAAATATATTTTTTTAGTATTTAAAATGAACTAACGGTAGGTTATGGTGAATAAAAACAAGTTTTTCAGTATTCGTTGGTAGCAAACGATTGCGTTTATCTTCATAAACAATACCGGCTTCTGAAAATAGCCTCTCACTATATTGCACATCGTTGGCCGAATGTTCGGCTGCCGAATATTCTGCGCTTCGGCCGAGAGTGTGACCGAATATTCGGTATTCGGTATTCGGCCCAATCACTATTCGCGGCATCACTAGTATTTAATACGAGGAGTTTTCAGAATGAGTGGTTCCCCGAGTGAATCCAATGGAAAGTGCTATTAATGATGAAGAGGTCGAAGGCCAGCAACGAAGTTCAGTGGGCAGGATCAATTCGCATGCAGCATTGTCGAACGTTTTGGTAATGTCGACACATGTGATACACTTTGACGTTAAGACAGTTCCATCCGTAAGCAAATGACACTTCTAACGAGAATTTGGCTTGTTGATTTGGGAAATTTGAATTGATTTGTTTGGGAAATTTGAATTCCGAATAGAGTATCTGGGTCCTCGCCTTATATGTTGATGAACGTATGCCTTTACGTATAGTTTTTAGCGCCAGTTTGAGCAGTCGATTGCTTCTTTGCCGGGGTGAATTTGAGACCTGTAAAATATCGTTTTAATGTTATTAATACGTAACTTATGTTTTGACAAATGCTTACCTCCAATTCAAAAGAAGGTTTTTCTGAAAGGGCGGAGATCAAAACAAACAAAACGCTGTCAAATGCACAAGTCCAAATTGCATACACATCCTGCCCATCAATTTTTAATGAACAAAGGCTTTGGTGGCTGCCATTTTTTATGCATTTAATTTTGGCTGTGCTGCCTTCCCACTTAAGTTGCTCAGCAACTGTCGCTTTATTTTCGCCGAGATACTTCAACGCCCTTTTAAGCGGCCCACAGACACCACACTTGTGAGCGCGCATGTGTCTGTGCGAGGAAATGTGTGCTGTCTGTGGGCTGGTGCTCACACCGATTTTCGGCGCGAGTAAAAATCAAAACTTTTTGATTTTTGGTGTCGGTGTCTCGATCGGTGTGATGTGTGTGGTGATGCGCACGCACATTTTATATTCTGTTGCATCGTATTGTGATTGAGTAAGGAGTGCGGAAAATGTATTTAAAATGTTTTTTTCCTTTGAAATCTCTTTCACAACAAAAGTGTGTACGATTTGGTGTGCAGTGTGTGGCGAAATCACGCGCCAGTTTCGGTGCACATGCGCGCGCACAAGTGTGGTGTCTGTGCGCCGCTTTATTCACCTTCTTTTCTTGAAGGTTCAAACCACCCCAGTTTTCCTCTTCAAAGCAGGCTGCCGTACTGTTCTCGTCCATGGGATGCGATGGGCCGGGGGCTTCGGATTCGTTTTGCCTCATTCTGGCATCGACGTTGAGGTACGCCAGAGTTTTTTTTTTAAACTCCTCGGGAAGCATCGGCTGGCATCCTTGGAGCAAGTGCGTTTTAAGTTTGTTAAGCTCACCCTCTGAAGGTGCACTCGTAGCGGGAATCCTTCCATAGCCGAACTCACTGGTTTCTACATTCGACCAGAGAGGCAATAAGGCAATGTCCCTTAGAAGCCTCTCGGCGAACGCTGGCATGAAGTGGGCATTTTCCCGATCGCCTGTTTCCCCGCTGAGTACAACCTTAATGCTTGCGTCTATTCGTTCACCAAACTGCCACCAAATGTTGCGCCCTAGCTCGGTAGGTGGTTCTAGTTCTTCTTCCGGTGATTCCAAAGCTGCACAACCAGCATCCTTCTCGTGGTTTAAATGGGCTGCACTACCAGTTATGAAGCTTTTGATGAAAAGTTTTTGCTGCTCGGTCTGAGAAATTAGACCATTGTCCAGCTGGCCGTCAGTCTCGCTTCGAGCAGTAAATAGCAGTGCCATTATAATTTGTTTTGCCTCTGGAAGACTTTTTGCCATTGTCAGTTGGCCCATCGCACCCAAATAAAAGACTTTTATGCGCTTTGCGGTGCTAGCTTTGCATTAAAAGGACGAATACCCCTTAAAAAAGTGGGCATTGTCTATCCTTATATATGTTTTAGGCATCGAACCTTGGAAGCATGAGTCCGCATACTCTTCCAAGCTTTTCGAGCCCGTAAAAACTAACCGCCGCGTTCAAGAGAGCTCTTGAAAAGTCTGTCACCACTTCGTCAGGGCGTGGGGCTCCTGAAAGTACCCAGTTTTGTAGCCAATTTGCAATAGCTGCGGTGTTGTGGCGCTCGCTCAGCATTTGAACCACTAGGAACTGCCCTTCTAGTGGACGTATCACTCCTTGGTACAAAAATATCACTTTAGTCAATTCATCACCTAATTTTTTAAATTTTTTGACCACGGACCCAGTCGCATCAATAGTTAGGCATGACTTTTCTCTGGTGGCATATTTTTTATAGATATTCATCTGTGCCCTTGTCCAATAATGAACTTGGAAAGGCTCAACAGATATGCTATGCATAACATTGCTCCTTCCCTTTTCATCATTTTCCTAAGAGCCCTGGTGGGTGAAGCATCCGTTTGGTCTTTTCTTTTCCTCGTACCGAGCGGTCCTCAAAACACCCGTTGAGTTTAGGTTGGTAGGCTCATCCTCGCCTTCCTGCATTAGTACTTCAGCCTTTTCGGCTCTAAACACATAGTCGGATTTGGACCCCATCTCCTGCACAACCTGCGACCGCTTGGCCCCCCGGAGCCATCTTTTCCCACAGACACCTTCGCCCTTCTTAATATTTAGGTCTATTTCGGTACCATTTTCGGAGCCCCGTATAGTGCCTTTTAAAAAGCCACCACATTTACAAAAGGCTAAAAAAAAGAAAAAAATCAAAAAAAATTTTTAACTGAACTACAATTTGCGGTTTTCAACTTCAAAGACCTCATTTCACTCAATTTAAAGCAAACAGAAACAAGTTAATGGTCTTAAATATAGTCAAAAAGAACAAAACCTGATCATAAGTAGCCTTTATAGTTTATAGTACCAATAATCGCAAATAACGGTTGGCGACCTCACCCACGCATTTTAATAAATACATACATAACTTAATATTTTTATAGATTCTAAATAGGCGACAGAAAAACCGTAAATATTTAGAACAGAGATAACAATTTATGTAAAACTTTAACTTTTAATAAATAGGATATCAGTGTTTCTTCTCAAGGATCTACACCAAATTTAAACTAAAAAATACAGTCGATCTTGCCTATAACAAACTTCTATAATAACGAATATCTCTTTTACGAATCTTATGGTCCCGTGGGAATTCGCATTATAAAAATATTATTTCCAGCTATACTGGCGTTGTTATTGTCAATTAATTTTTTGGTTCGTTTTCAGACACATTTGAACGTGTCTCAACTTGAGACCGATTAACACTAAACAAAAAAATAGTCTCGACAAGTACTGCTATGTGTGCCCACAAAAGTTTTTTGGTCCTAAATTTTTTTCAGTGGTCCGATTGCGTTCATACATTTTTTTTGGTATTCACCATACATCTTGTGGATTCTTCGGACCATTTTCCTTGGAGCGAATGTCCTGGAACGAAAGATAAAAAATATATTTATATAATAATAGGCATCACAATCACTCGACGAACTCTAGTTAATCAATGTTAAATAATTATGACTTAATGCGAACAAAACTTTTCGACTTACAAAACATTAAAAATACATTGAAGATTTTTTTAATTGTGGAAGACATTATATTTGCTGATGAAATTTTTCCACCAGCCAGACAAAAGAAAATATAATATGTACATATAAGGTACGGTTCAATCCATTCGAGTTAAATGATAAAGATTTTTTTTTCAACTATGTACATATTGTATGTGGATTCAACGGTGCAGGGAAATAACTTCACTGGGAAATAACTTCACATGGGAAATAACTTCACCACCAGTGGGAAATAACTTCACTTTTTTGATGTGAAGTTATTTCCCACTTTGAGTGGGAAATAACTTAACTTTTTTGTGGGAAATAATTTCACTTTTGTTGGTGAAGTTATTTCCCACTTTAAGTGGGAAATAACTTCACTCCAACCTAAGCTTTGAAGATTCCATCAGAGTTGTTGCAATTATTCATGTTGCTAGGTTACAAGTTCATTTTCTTTGCAAACAGCTTGTGCTAGTAAAATATGTTGTCCGAGTATCTTGTGGCTATAAGCAATTGTTAATTATTCATTTTGCTTACTCTGAACATGTAAGTATAGTTATTATTTTCATGTAATGATCCGCATGATTTTTTTTACAATTAGGTACATACTTTATATTTAAAAAAATTTTTTTGTATACTTTATATTATGTATATACAAAAAAAATTTTTTAAATATAAAGTATGTACCTAATTGTAAAAAAAATCATGCGGATCATTACATGAAAATAATAAGTATACTTATTACTAAAACATGTAAGCAAAATGAACAATTAACAATTGTTTATAGCCACAAGATACTTGGACAAATAAATTGTTATTAAAAAGAAAAAACCCTTTACTCTTTGCTATTTTTATCAAAAAATTCTTAGAAAACAAGGTGGGAAATAACTTCACCAAATTTTAAGTGATATTATTTCCCACTCAAAGTGGGAAATAACTTCACATCAAAAAAGTGAAGTTATTTCCCACTGGTGGTGAAGTTATTTCCCATGTGAAGTTATTTCCCAGTGAAGTTATTTCCCTGCACCGGATTCAACAAAGAAACAGCAACATTTATTATAAATTTGCTCAATATTAAAGAAGCACAAAGCTAAAGAGGCTTACCAATTTCGGGAAGCCTTCAAGTTCTCATAGTTCTTCGATTTCTTGGTGAAGGGTGACTATCGTAAGAGCCGTTATTGCAGCGCACCATGGAGAACAAGTTTTCAGTATTAAGATGTGCCAGCAGAAAGTAGCTTTGCTCTTCATTTTTAAAATGTTCCCACATTTGAATGATGCCTACTATCGTCTGCTTCAGTCCTTTAAAGCAGGGAGGGATGAGATGTTTGCCTGATGATCGCCACGTTGAAATCCAGCCAACCGCTTTTTTTAAGCAATCTAACGTGTTGGTAGATGCCGAAAGCGCCTAATTGTTGGGATTTCTTGAATAAAGTTAGCCTGTGTTAAGATTGTCAAAAAGATCGTTCATCTTTTTGACAAAATTCGCTGTTGCCAAGACAAGTTCTTTCTGCTCAGGCTTAAATAATTTTGCTGTCAGTGCATATATAATTCCTGTGTACACATTATGACTGAAGATCTGGGTGGCCAACTTCACACTAAATTTCTCAAAACTATTTGGGTTGATGTGTGATCGAAAGAGTTTGAAACAGACCCGAAACTCTCCTTTCCAGTCTGCTTCAACTAGCACCGTAATTATTTTGAAATCCACAATTTCTTTCCCATTGTTAATTACTGAGTGGTTCAGCCATATATTCCTCACGGATGTTATGGAATGGAGCAAGAAAATTATGTTCTGTTCAATACAAAAATATTATGGTGATCCATCATACAGGCCCGGAGCAAGTTTTCTGTATGCTGACACATTCATGGCGCCTTGATCACAGCTTGTAGCGACAACCGTTAATCCACATTTCTTAACTCCTGTTATAATTGTCACGATCATTTGCGACAAGATATCTGCATTCGGTGATCCAATATAATAGACAATCGTCTGCTTCCAATTTGAATTCAATCCTCTAAGCGTGAACACAATAGCTTTAGAGGCAGTTAAATTACTTCTTCTGAACTCCCCAAAGTCGCTAAATCCGTATATTATGTCGCCCTTGATGTTATACTCAAGTTATTTTTAATTGACATTTCGTCAAATATGAGTACACAAAAGTCGAATCTTTGAGTGCCATTTGTAAATAGTACTCACCGCTGGCAAATTAAACCCCACTTTTAACAGAAAAGTGTAGCAGGCTGGGGACTTATAAGAAAATTTTAGGAACAAATCCTTTCCTTTAGGTGCCCAATGTAATTTTTGTTATTGAAAGAGTTGTGTTAACACGAGCGTTCGTAACTCGTCTGTAAACGTATCCATATAATCCTCTACACTTCTTCGAAATGTTCTCGCCTGCATTTTCTCTTTCCGTGGGGTGCAGGTTATACGCTTAGGCGGCCCGCGTCCATCAATGACTATTCGGGTAGTTCTCCGTTCGAAGAAGTCTTTTCGTGGAGAACCAAAGAAATTTTTTTTTGGGATGGAAATTGGGAGTGACAAATCTTGGATGTTGTTGGTAGCACTGGCAGAGTATAGTTTCGTCCATAACTCCTCTTCGTGCTTGAAGCTAAATTCATCAGCGACAAAGCTGGGCTGGGACAAATCGGAGGCTGCCCAGCAGCTAGAGACCCAGACGTTATCGTTGAGGTTGGCACCGTCTGGAGTTTGCGTACCTTTCTCTTTCGGTGTAGTCTTAGACATGTGTGACAAACATGACTCCATTAAAAGGCGACATTTTTCATCAGTCACACTATCTGTGCAATGACATATCGATATGGAAGATTTTGGCATGGCACTGCAAATTTCGCCAGCCATTTTCGTGTTGACTGTATGATAATATGCTTAGCATGGAAATGCTTTTCGCACATGTGAGGGTTTTTGGGCAAACTTGTAATGTTCGCGTGCCTCATCCAAATCTGCCGCCTGTAATCATTAGGAACCTTGAAAAAGGAGATAGAACCTACATTTTTTTTGCTTTTCCCCACAATTTTTGTATACCCAAAAAACCATATTTATTTATTTATTTCTAAAAGAAGAAATGAAACGAATACCAAATTAAACATAAATATTAATAAAAAATCTTAATGTAAAGATAAAACTAATAACAAATAACTCTGCTTAAGATAGGTACCTATGTATATAAAATAAATAATTAAAGACTAAAACCTTCAAAATAAAGAAATAAATAAAATGCACGACTGGGTCACACGTACTTGCTCTGTTGGTGCAATAGTAAGATGAAAACAAAGTCTTTGAGCAATATGAAAAAAGTATGTTTGAAAAATTTGGAAAAAAAAAACTGAAAACCCAATATACGGGACTTACTTTAAGAAACCTTTGAATATTTAAATTTGAGATATCATCGTTTGGTTGCTAAAAATGATATAAATATCCGCTTACGGCCAAATTAATTAAATTGTAAAAACAAATTTCCGTTATTATCATTTGAAGCCAAAAACTTAAATGCAGTTTTCTTCAAAACATTCTATGTATATTACATACAAAGTTTAATGAAAATCGGCAGAATCTTTTTTGAGTAAATTAGAAAAAACTACAAAATTTGGTCAAAACCTAGTGGCTTTTTGTATGGAGCTACCATTTAAAAAAGAGTGATAAAAATGAAATGCCATCTGATAGAGAGTTGTAAGGAACTATAACAAACAAAGTTTGATTGAATTTATTACAACCGTTGACAACTTATGGCCATTTAAAAAAAGACGTTCAGACCAGATTTCCGTTATTAGCATTTGTTGCCAAAAAATAAAAACGCAGTTCTCTTAAGAACACTAAAAGAACATGACACACAAAGTTTAATCAAAATCGTTAGAGCCATTTTTGAGAAAATTAGAAAAAACCAAAAAAAGTTGGCTAAAACTGAACGGCTCGTTGTATTGGAGCTACCATTTAGAAAGGCTTCACTGAAAAATGTATAAAGCCATCATATAGAAGACTATAAAGAACTATGCCAAACGAAGTTTGAGTCAAATCAATCAAACCGTTGCGAACTTATGGCCAGTTAAAAAAAGCCGTTTAAACCTGATTTTCGTTACGACCATGTTAACCAAAAACAAAAAACGCAATTTTGTTAGAAATATCTCAGGTAAGTTAAATTCTGAGTTTAATCAAAATCGTTAGAGTTGTTTTTGAGCAAATCTAAAATGAAAAAAACCGTTACTTAAAAGGTACCAGTTTGAGCCGGACTAAAACAAAATAAAAAAACCTCGACAATGGTTTTTCTTCAAACTGCTATATACCAAGTTTGAAGAAAATCCGTCAAGCCGTTTAGGCTGTAGTGTGATGTGAAAAAGCGCACATCCGCACATCCGCACAGACGCACCGACAGACCGACGGACGGTATGGCGAAAACCACTTTTTTGGGCTTCTCTATCATCGTAGTGTCATGTTTGATTAAAACCTCGATTTTTTTTTTCTGCACGAAACCAATACTTGCCCTATAGAGCAAGTAAAAATGAATACCTACTGAAATAATCTGAGATACAAAAAAATTCCACCTGTTACCAAAGGAAATCAGGTTTTCGTCTTAATAAAAAAATTTTATCTCAGATCAAAAAAATTCGATCTGGCTTACCAAAAGCAAATCACGTTAGTTTTATTCTATGAATTTACTGTTTGCCGGAATCTTAAAAAATATTTCTTAATTTTTTGCAGAAATAAAAATTAAATTTTTTGTTTTAAAATATTTTGTCTAGTATTGTGAAATGTCACTTATTCAGTGAGTGAGTCAGTGAGTGTCACTCTTTTATAAAATGTCAAAATGGTACATATTGCTTTAAATTATTTGAGAATAAGTATGCTCTTGGTTGTCTTAAGAACTTATTTTTTTCCAAAGTCTTTTTTACTATACATAAACCCTTATGGCAAAACTCTGCGAAATCCAAAGATTTTATGGGTACTGGAAGCTAATCATTTAAACGCTTAAACGTCGACAAAAATTCTTCAAAACACGCTCTCAAATTGGTGTTAAGAACCCAGCCAAGCCATTCCCATTAAACACGGATGTTGGTGTGCTCAAGTGGCCGTACACCACCCAGGACGATTCAGCAATTCTTCGTAAAAGTTTATGTCAAAGTTTATGTTTGGATATTGGGGTGCGAAAAAATATGCCTTTTTTGGAAACACCCTGTTGAAAATATATTTTTCTTATTATTTGGTCTAAGCTAGCTATACCTGTGTTATTTTCATCGAAATCGTCCAAGGAACAATAAAGCAGGCATTCTTATAATTTTGAACAACCCAGTTCGGATACCATGGCGGGATGGGCGGTTTCGGAGTCCATAACATCCTCGTATTTACAAACAAACATACATCCATAAGCGCAAGTAAAAATTATTAACATACATTTGAAACTGCTACTTCGGCAGCATCGCTTCCGTGGTTGTGCGATCGGGTTTGCTGGACGACCATGCCAGATTCAACTAGTGTTTGAATCCTTGCATAGCACCCTTCAGAGGTCCGTTTGTCGCAACGCCAGAATCGTTTGGTGCGATCAATACTCCATTTTTCAAAATTGAAGTAATGGCCTTCGTATGCCATTTTCTCCACATTTCTCTTCGATTTGAAGGCATCCATTATTCTTGAAAAACAAACATGGACATAAGTAAATGATAGAGAAATAAAAAAAAAATAGGTAATCATTGAAACTTGACTTACCAGCATATGAGACGGACAGTTTTTTAAATCAGTTAAGATGATTAAATTTGTATTTAACGCAGTTTTTCTAAGAAACAATAAAAAAAAATACGTACAATGAAAAATAAAAAACAAAACTTGGCTTACCGGTAACCGTGTGCTTTTAATGTTAAAAGCTTGAATTTTATTAATATTTTAGTACCTACCTAATATTTTATTAATATATTTTATTGAAGTTTTTTTTTTAATTCTTAGAACAATCGGACAAATTATTCAATCCAAATGAATCTACACCTACTATTTTGCACTAGTGAAAAGTTAGTAAACTTCAAGTTCAAAATCCCGTTTCCGCAGCCCGCTGGTTCAAAATTACTTTTCTTGTTGCAAAAATCATAATTAAAAAAAAAAAAAAAATTAAAAGGTAAATGGCATTAAATAAAAGAATTATTTAGCTTTATTTTGACATAATGTATGACAAAGGGGGGTAATCCAAAAGGGGGTAGGTGAAATTAAGGGTTTATGCACTTACCTGGTTTTTCTTAACTATCCGTCGGATTTTGATGCGGTAAATGTAAATGGTATTAGATAGAAGAATAATTTACCTCTATTTTGACATATGACAATGATGATGATCGTGTGGTCGAATCCTTATGACCGAAAATCCACAGTTTCAAATTTTTGTTAATTTTCTCGACACAGAATCAATATTTTTGAACTTTAAAATTGTTTTTTATTTATATCGCCTAACTGAACTTCGTGAAACCCAGTAAACAGCAAATTACGAGCAACTTTTTCTGTGAACTTTTATGTTGGAGCAAGGATCACAGCTCGAACTTCTTATATGATGATGGGAAATTGACTCCCCCAAATGACCGACGCTTTGGATAGCAGAATTGCAAGCTACATTATATGCTACTCTTAACTCAAAGCACTTCGTTTTTGAGTTGATTATAGAAACGAATCCTCATTGATTCAATTTTCTTGATTTTATGTGAGTTGCTTCGGTGGAGATTTGTTGTGGTGTCCAAGTCGCATGTTTGTGCACGTACATCTGCTTCACGAACTTTGCATAATGTATAGTTTCCGACTCGCAGCTCTCAAATCTTACCAAAACGAAAGGAAATTTAATAACAGAATTTATAATAAATTATATACATATTTGAAAGAAGGTTTAATATTTACCTTTAAACTTTGATACTGTGTCCCACTCTTGTTTGTAATTTTCCATATGTTCCGATTTTGAGGAAGTCGAATTTCGCACAATGTTATAATTTTCAAATTTGTTTGTTTGCTGCTCTTTACAATAAAGTTATTTTTTATTTTATTTTATGTTTAATGGAAATTTTGAGAAGAAACTGAATGAAATAAATGCGAAGTTTGTGGTGCCGTGACTTAAGGCCAAGTGACATACGGCCAAATTTTAGGAGTTGGCGGTTGGCCTTATGTCACTTTTGCAAAGCGTCATAAGGCCAATTTGATCTTATGTTTTTTTGAACTGTCTCACCTGTACTCCAAAAACAAAGTTTATATACTAAGCACTAAGCAAAGAAATTAAAGTTGTCAGTCGAGCTGACAGCAAAGCCAAAGCTTTTAAACTCTAAAAAACCTTTGTAAATGTATTTCTTAAACTGTAAATAAATGAATTAATGGCCACAATCAAGGCTATTCGGAATTCCAAACTGAGCATTACCTTTTTATTGCCCACATAGAGCGGGCGGTGGCTGCAAAAACAAGAAAATTTAAGTTTTGTAGTAAGAGATGACTTTGAGTAGGTGCAAAAAACGTATGTCTTCCAGTCCTAATCCTGGTGCGATTGGGGTGGGAAAATAAAATCTCATCGAGGGTGGTCTAAGGGTCAATTAAATTAATATAACAAAAAAAACAAGACTTCCTCTTGAAATCCTGGTCGGAGTGTGGAGAGGGAACATAAAAGTGGTTGATTTTTAGTGACTCTTGTGATAAATTCAGTGTCAAATTAAATAAGATTACTTCTTTTAAGATTTACAGCGTTAAAGCTTGGCAGTTTTGTCAGCCAGCCTGATTTTATGTAGATAGGGAGCATTGCAGGATTTTCGTTAAAAACTTATTTTTCCTATGCTATTCATTGAGTTAAGGAACAAAATTAATGTCAAATCAATGGTTAGACCATTCCATTTCGTTAGTCTCAGGAAACAACTCGATAGTTTTTTCAATTTGACAAAATAGCTAAAGCGTGAACTGATCCGATCGATTCAAATAAAAATAAGAAAACTGGCATATTTATGAAAGAGATGACTTCGCTTTTAAATAAAAGTCTAAAGTATTTGTTAATGAAATACTTCTCTTCACAAGGTAATGCCCGCTGGTTGTATCAAGGAAAGGAAAATAAGGATGTAATAAATTAAAAATTATGTTAAGTTGTTACTAGTTTCTTTGTTCATTTTACAAATAACTTACCTACTTATAGAAATAGAGAATATCACACTGATTGGGAAAAACCATTGCATATAAGATTTTCGAAAGATGTAGATGAAAAGGAAGCATTAGTTAAAGTACCAAATATTAACTTATTAGTAATTGCGTGAAATATGAAAGGAGAATGACCACTTTTCATACAAGTCTGGGCCCAGTGCGTACACTAATGAGATAGGTACCAAATGAAAGCTGATGTTTAGCTGAGTATATATCCGAAATATTTCTAAAATCGTTAGTGGGGATTTCGAGATATTTGAGAATGAAGTTGGAGTTACCAAAATAAAAAAAATAGTGTGTTTTCCCAATAACAGCTCATAACTTCCGATATATGGGGAGTTGGGAAAACATATTGGTATTTTATGTAAAGTACTTACATATTCATTTAATTAGCCCAGACTTTGTTTGAAAAAAATTATTAATGTTGGCTTTTACACGCTAATATCTTGAAAAAAATCAGTGATGAGATGTACTTTTTCTTACTTCATTCTAATCCTTAGCTGATTACCTTTAATTTGATATACAATAAAGCTATATATTTCAATCAAATCCATCCCTCCTTATTATATTACTCTTCTAAAAATGAACTTTTTTTTCTTAAAACCGTTTAAAGAAAATAAGTATATTGGTTTTTTAAGGATTTATTTTTTTCTTTATTTCTCAGATTGTAATAATATACATAAGTAAAATTCATGTTATTTAAACATTTACATTATAGTTTTGATTCTTTTATTTTAGTTTTTGTAAATATAATAATGATTTCAAGAGTCTTCATCTTGATCGTCGATAAGAAAATTATCCAAAAACAAGGCTGGTGGTATAGTTATATCTGTAATATGGCGGGCATATCCCAAATACCATAAAATGCTCATTACATGAGCACAACAGCCAACTGTTCTCATCCCAACTAGACAATTGCAATAGTAGGCCTTAATTGCACTGCAACCGTTACCTACATTTGCGTCATTACTAACTAAGGTATATGTAAAATAGACTTTTGCACTTATATGTCTTAATTTAATTCGTCCCCTTAATAAAAAATTATTTCCGATCAGGGTTGGATGAGTGATGTTTATACGATCATGGTTTTGGCAGACTTCTATCACGTAACTCCCATTTTCTTTAAAATGTTCTCCGCAGTATGAGCGAGCTTGTTTGATCTGGTAATTCCCTAAAGACATTTTACGCAGCTCTTCTAAGCAAAGTACAGGGCAGTTATCCAGATATGGAATTTGTCCATTGATGCGAACAAATGCAGCTCTTGTTCTATTGAGATTTCGTTCCACTACGAAATCTCCTAAATAATTTCGAGTATTTACTTTATTTAGAGCCAATTCCAATAAAACGCTTGCATCAGAATTGTCTTCAATTAATGGATGAAACTTATTAAGAAGTCCCGCTGCTATTTTTTTTTTTTTTTTTTTTTTTTTTTTTTTTTACACTATCAGTTCTCGAGAGTAAGAAGCTTATATCAAGCATTAACTTACAATCAGAGATTAGCCAACACATATTATGTGCTCACTGGCTACATCATTTAGTGCAGGTGTTAGTTGTTAGTAAGAAAAGTATACAAATAGCATAACACAAGCACACAAAAATAAACAAATACATTTATACAAAATAAATACAAAAACATTAAGAACATACTAAACATAAACTATAAGCGTGGTGCACTGGTTTTAAATGTTTTTTTTAGACAGGATTTACTAATATTAAAATCAACAATACTTTTATTAGAGTTGAAAAGTTTGCACATGCGGGTAAGAGGTTCATTCATGCCATAATTAGTACGGTGTTGGGGGCAATGCAATAGCTCTAATCTACGAAGATGATGAGCCCCTCCGCGATAGTTAAAACCTACACATGATAGAAGATCGGGTGAGTCCAAAGATCCCGTTAAAAGTTGGTGAATAAAAATAACATCATTGTTAGTACGCCTTTGTGACAAAGTTTGAATCTGTAGAAGTTGAATCCGGTGTTCGTAAGGTGGGAGGTTGTATGGATCTGCCCAGGAGAGACCTTTTAAAGCAAATCGAATAAAATTACGCTGAACTGCCTCTATCCTAGACTTATGAACTTCGTAGAAGGGAGACCAAACCTGTGATGCATATTCTAGATGGGGGCGAACATGACAGTTATATAAAGCTAGGGTTACATAAGGATTTTGAAATTCCTTCGACCATCTTTTAACAAATCCCAACATGGAATTAGCTTTTTTAACAATAGAGTTGATGTGTTCCGTGAAACTCAAGTCTGGGCTAAAGTTAACTCCCAGATCTTTAAAACTAAAAACGCGATGCAAAGCTTGTTGTGAAATGTAATAGCCGTGTGTACTTGGCACCCGTTTCCTTGAAAATGTCATTGTCTGACATTTCGCTGGATTCAGGCTTAAACAATTCTTGCTACACCAGATAGCAAATCTGTCGATGTCGGCTTGCAATTCTACGCGGTCATTAGCTGAGTTAATAGATTTGAAAATTTTCATATCATCAGCGAAAACAAGGATCTCACTAGAATGAATACACGAAGTTACGTCATTGATAGCGAGTATAAACAGTAACGGACCAAGATGGCTGCCTTGCGGGACTCCTGATTTTGCTGGGAAAGGGTTAGAAAACGAATTTCTGAACTTAACTATGTATGATCTGTTTCGGAGATATGAATATATCCAATTAACAAATCCTACAGGGAAACCTAGAGCTTTCAATTTGAAAATGATGATATCATGTGAGAGTTGGTCAAAAGCTTTTGAGAAATCTGTGTAGATACAATCGAGCTCATGCCCACTCTCTAATGCTTTTGAGCACTTGTTCATAAAGGTCAATAAGTTTGTGACAGTAGATCGCTTCTGCATAAAGCCGTGTTGTTGATGGCAGATTAAATGTTTGCAGAAAAACGTTATGCTATCACAAACTACTTGTTCGAAAAGCTTTGGAATAGAAGACAGTTTAGAAATCGGTCTGTAGTTGGTGATATCGGACTTATTACCCTTTTTGAAAACGGGAGTAATGAATGAATCTTTCCATACTTGAGGAAATTTACCGGACTTAAGGGATAGCTTGAAAAGGAATTGCAACGGAGAAGCTAAAACGGAGGAACATTTTTTTAATATTATAGGAGGAATGCCATCAGGTCCGGGAGAGTAATCATCTTTCAGCAATGAAAGATAATGCAAAACTTTATCATTATCAATTTGGATGTTGTTAAAAGTGGCTTGGGGGAAATCACGGGAGTAGTCAAAGAAATCAAAGTCTATATTGACAGGATTTTCAATAAAGGACTTACTGAAATGCTTTGCAAACGCATTGCATATCTCAGGTGAGCTTATCAAAGCCGAATCTTTGTAAACAAAGTTCACTGGATACCCATCAGACTTCTTCTTTAAATTTACAAACTTCCAAAATCTCTTTGGATCAATCTTCAACGAAATTTCCATTTCCTTTACATATGCTGCATATAGGTTTCTGGAAAGTAAATTAAACTCTTCAAAAAGTGCAAGGAACGCATTCTGATCAGAAATTGAAAGACTTTTAATGTAAGACTTCCAAGCCTTGTTCCGTTTGTTGCGTAGAGATTTAAGCTCTTTCGTGTACCACGGATGGCTGGAGTTGATATTTTTAGATATCTTAAGAGGAATTGAGTTTATCAAGCAGCTATTGAAAATTTCGTAGAATTGAGTAACTGCGTCGTCAATGTTAGAGCAAACATGAATATTCGAAATATTAGAAGCACTCAAATTGTCGTAAAGTAATTGAAAGTCAGCTTTACGGAAATCCAATGAATAAGAAGAGTCTTCGGCATTACTGTTATTGAGTAAATTGCTGCTCATATCAAAAAATATATCCAGTGGAGGATGGTAGGAGTCTACGTTAGAAATGGCAGAGGTAGATTCTACCACTACCGTACTAACAGCGTCAGAAGAAAAGACTAAATCGAGAATTCGATTTCTACAATTATTAATACAGCTTACTTGCTGTAAGTCAGTAGAGGTTATATTGTCCAAAAGCAGAAGTTCCTGTTGCGAAGAAGTTAAGGAAGCTTCTAAATAGGACTCGTCTTCTGAAGGGGTCCAAGTAATGTTAGGTAAATTGAAGTCACCCAACAATAAAATATTGCTATTTAAGCTGGCAATATCAATCATATGATCAAGGATTAACGATAGCTCGGCAAAAACTGACGCAGAACTTTTCGGTGGAATATAAACATTAATAATAAAAAGATCATTTGATTGAAACGAAACCTTAACACAAATGAGTTCAATTGAAACATTAAAGGGTAAAGAGACAAGGGAAGATGAGATGCAATTGCGAACAGCAATCAATACACCACCGCCCACTTCCTTCGGCTTATCCACATGACGGTCCTTTCTAAAAACAGAAAACTCATCGTCGAAAATTTCTGTGTTCAAAAATGAACTATTGAGCCATGTTTCTGTGAAAGAAAAGATGTCATGTGGAAAAGCTTGAGAGTTCTTAAAAACTTCAGCAGTTTTGCTGCGTATCCCTCTTACATTTTGGTAGAAGAGGGTTATCCTATTAAGTTTTTTGGAGCCGATACTTTAGCAACTCGATTATTGAGATTTTTTGATCGAACTACAAATTCTTTGACAAGTGTACCGGGAGGCCAAAACTTACTGTCGCAGAGAGGACCGAAAAATGCTGGAGGAGTAGTTATCCTGAACGATGACACAAAACTGTCAGGCTTACTGATTTTATTGCATTTTATAGCTGACGCACTCGAGATGCAGTTATTAACAACAAGGTGTTGAATTATGTCATTGGGTTGGAGTTCAGGGTCA
This sequence comes from Platycheirus albimanus, assembly GCA_916050605.2. Classification (NCBI taxonomy): domain Eukaryota; kingdom Metazoa; phylum Arthropoda; class Insecta; order Diptera; family Syrphidae; genus Platycheirus; species Platycheirus albimanus. The sequence continues at coordinate 262,686,283 of OU696696.1, read as the reverse complement.
AGTCGGGATACAAATACTAATTTTGGCTTAGGAACAGATTCTATTTTTTTAGGAGGTTCAGAATCTTTGATTTTATTGGCATTAGTATTAGTATAAGAACAACTTGAATCACTTTTCGGTTCAGAGTAAGATGGGGTAGTGCTGGCTAAAACAGTGGGAGCCGCAACCGCCGGTGAATCGATATCGGCACTAGAGTTGTTGATAGTGGTAATATCTACTTCATGAAGGGGAGGAGGCAGTGGCATACTTATTGGAAAGACTCTCCTTGAATTTGGACGCTTTGGGTCTGGGGACGGAGTTTTCAATGACGATGACCCTTCCCGACCCCTTTTCTTACCCTTTTTGAGAGCAGACTTGGTAAGCCCAGAAGTAGAGGGGTTTCTCGGGGGCAGGGATGAAGGATGAGAAGAGTCAGGTTCTAACAGCTCTGTTGATGTTGATTTGTTTGCAGTTTCAATTGGGGAAGGAAATGAGATTAAGTTAGCTGCAACTGAGTTTACATTTTCGCATAAAACTTCAAAGTTCTTAGCAATTTTTATAATCTCATCCTTAAGAGATGACATCTTGAATGAAACTTGTGATAATGATACCTTAATACAAGTTTTACAGTACCAAAAAGCAAATTTGGAAGAATGAATTTTATCTATAAAACTATTTGTTGAGCCTAGGCATTTGGCGTGGAATAATTTTCCACAAGGACCAAAGCAAGCAAAAAGAGGAGTTGAATTCGAGTGCTCTGTACATTTCTCAGCTGAGCAGACCATTATGATAAACAAAAAGAAAGAATAGAAAAAAAAATTAAAATAATTTATGTCAAAAGAAAGAAAAGAAAAAAAAAAAAAAAAAAAAAAAAAAAAAAAAAAAAAAAAAAAATTAGGACTCCACCAGGTATCGAACCAGGTAAGGAAATCGTCTACAGGACCGCGCTCAGACAGTTTCCGCTGTCAAGTAATTTAAACGATGGAGGAAAAAATGATTTTATGACTTAAATAAAACCCTACAAATGTTGCTATTTGCTAAGTAAATTTTTATTATTGCAAAAGCTCTTTTTTTTTTTTAAATAGAGGGGAAAACAAGTTTTAGAAAGGTGAAGTAAATAGTTTATATATCTAATGCAATTTTGAAAGCTCAAAATTGCAATTAAACAAAGATGACTAAAATGACGCTTACCAAAGCCAAAGAAAAAAAAAAAAACACAAAACAATGAAATAATAAAGTTCGGCAACTGATTGACAAAATGAAAACACCACACAGATCACTATTTCTTTAAAATTACGGTGGAATATTATGATTTATTACAGATAATGATTTGCATGCAAAATTAAATAATTTTAAAGGAGCTTAAATTACACACGACCACTAAAACTACAACCAGTGCTGCATTTTAAAATCAACCATTAAATTATTAGCTGCTAAATTAAAGAAGTCCTGTCGAAATAACTTAAAATCCCTCTTAAATCGGCCGTTCACAACTTCAACGACCCATATCACCATTGTTATACATCTGGACTTATTTGCTTGTGCAGATTTAAGTTGAAAGTTACCTTCGCAAACAGATTCAGGCATGTGGCACTTGTAACCGTAGGATTCTAAACAGGAAATTGCATTCCTAAATCCTCTATCTAAAATGAAAACATCATTCTGTCTAAAAAAACTGCCTTGCTGCTGCATTTTCGTCTCTAAAAAGGTTTTTCATTATATCAGCATCAGATGTAGTGGCAGCATAAGGCCCCAATACGTCCAAAATATACCCGTCACAAGAAGTCATCACAAACGGTTTAACCAAATTCTGGTATTTATGTAAACTGTAGGTTTTTTTTTTTGAAAATTATAGTTCGAGCTTTTTTGCACGTAAATGTACGTTCCGTCACAAATGGTTATTGCTGGTCGATTGCTTGGACTTAGATCTGTACTTCCAAATAGACCGTTAGGAATTAATTTGTTTCGACTGGCTACGTTGGAAATAGATATATGCTGTAGACCCAAGTTTAATGGCATACAATTATTAAATAAACTTTTCCTGGCTGTTGATATATATCGTCTAATGGTTGTCCGGGGTATGTTTAAAAGGCATGAAATATTATGGTCACCATCCCCTGACTTCAGTTTTGCCAAATATGCGAAAAGCTCAATGCTCTTCAAGTCCGGTACAAAGTGGTGCAGCTCTGAAAATTGTTCAGAAATCATGCCCAACCAATAATGGCATAAATAAGGGTCCATGTTACTTATGTCACTGAAATTAATTGGTTCCATAGCAATTCTAGCCATAGTTTCCATCATTTCATCCATTTGTTGGCCAGAAAATCAGACAAATTGTTCTCATTTTCTGCTAAAATTGTCCAATCACGTAATGTAAGATGAAAATTACATATTCGGGAACTATTAGGTATGTATAATTTATGGTCGATTAATAACCTTTCCTTTATTTGTTTTCGAAATCGAAACCGTTCAGCATTATTGCAACCAGTAAAAACACATCTTCTTTCCGTCATCAAAACGCGCTTATAAATAGAAGAATGTATTGTGTTTTGTTCTGTTGGCAAGATAGCTTCAGGTTGTTGAGGAATATTCACAATAAGTAAAGGCTCTGGTTCATCCTGATCTTGTTGATCAATATTCTGCTGGCGATTACTACGGGCAACTCGACTTGCGCGAAGGTAACAGGGAAGACAAACCCTATTCACATTCTGGTGCTAATTTAATAAGTTAAACGCTAAATATATTGATTAAAAGGGTTATTAATCTAATTTCTTACCTGATTGACTGGTATCCATTGTTGTAAAATTGTCCTTTGAGCACAAATTTGTGGCAAGATGCGAGATCTACGAGACCTTAACGAAAAACCACAGCATAAGCAAAGTATTGTGTGTCCATATTCGCGAACAGGATTTTGTGCATTGGTCAAACTTAATCTCTCCAAAATTCCATAGCATTCGAAACACAACAAATCAGAATCAGATATCTTTTCAATCAAAAATGCAAAGAAAAGGAAAAGGTATCATAGAAAGTTAAGGAGTTTCGTTAGGTTACGTTTCGTTTTTTGAATTTCTCATATAATTTCTCAAATATCTAATTTAAATAATACACAATTAACATATGGGTACTTGTACTTACGTGTTCTGGAATAACCCAATCAGATAAAATTAAACGGAGGGGAACGATGAGATTTTGAACTGTACGAGCCTGAGTAAAATTGTCATTTAAACGAATTCTACAGTTTACACAAAAGTTATTCATTTTTGGTCTTAGCACTTTTCTAATATAAGCTTTCAATTAATAGAGAAGCTATAGGTAATAGCTTTATTTTACACTTGCAACAAAAAACACAATTTCCACTTATCACTGTTTCTGTCAATCAAGTTAATAATCGCTTTATATTAAAGACTCTTAACATTTTTTTCAAAATACTAACGGTTCAGAGGAACACCTGCGACATTGAATTACATAGTAAGTACCTATCACAGAACAGAGAAAACAGAACAGCGACTGGTACCCCCTTGCTTCTTTTCTTTGGTACCTATATAGTTAGCTTAAATGTTTTATTTTGAATGCACTTTTTTATCTTTCACAGCCTAACTATACAGAAAATAAAGAGATAATAAAACTAAGATTTGATTAATAAATAAAGTCATTTCGTAAAAAATTAAGCAATATATTTTCTTTAAACGGTTTTAAGAAAAAAAGTTCATTTTTAGAAGAGTAATATAATTAGGATGGCATTTGATTGAAATATATAGCTTTATTGTATATCAAATTAAAGGTAATCAGCTAAGGATGAAAGAAGAATGAAGTAAAAAAAGTACATCTCATCACTGATTTTTTCAAGATATTAGCTTGTAAAAGCCAACATTAATAATTTTTTTCAAACAAAGTCTGAGCTAATTAAATGAATATGTAAGTACTTTACATAAAAAAAGTAAGTATAGTCAGAAAGACATTTTTGAGATCTTTCAATTGGTACCAATATGTTTTCCCAACTCCCTATATATCGGAAGTTATGAGCTGTTATTGGGAAAAAACACGATTTTTTTTTATTTTGGTCACTCGAACTTCATTCTCAAATATCTCGAAATCCCCACTAACGATTTTAGAAATATTTCGGATATATACTCAGCTAAACATCAGCTTTCATTTGGTACCTATCTTATAAGTGTACGCACTGGGCCCAAAAATGGTCATTCTCCTTTATAACTTTACCTGCGCTAGAAAATTTTAAATAAGAAGAGAGGAGGTATAAATTTGAATTTTGAATAATCAGCTTTACTTCAGAGTTCAATCGCTATTAAAACGTTAGAAAGTTAGTTAGAGTGTGTGCTAATTTGAATATTATGAAGTGTTTTATTTGCAATCAGCAAGGCTTTGCCTTACAAAACGCGAATGAAGAGGACGTTGGTGAAGATTTCAGTGAAAAAACACTACTTTGGAAGGAAATCTAAGCCGACTTGATAAAATTTCTTTGAAAAAGTGCTGTGAAGTCTGTAAATTGCATACAATTAAATATGGATATTTGAAATGAAATGAACAAAATAAAGATAAATGCTTATTTTATGGAAAATGTTATAGGAGACTAACATCTTTGAAACGAAAATACCAAACATCTGCACATGAAAATTTTGGATTGGATCGAGAAGACAATATTGCAGTAACGCAAGAGACGATATAAAAGTAATAGTTTGAAGTTCGCATCATCTTTGAGTGATAAAACCCTCTTGAAAGAGCTGAATACCAATGACAATCTTTCATACCATCCAGTTTGCTTGACGTTAAATCGCAAAAACTTGGTGAATATGCCAAAGAAGACAAAGAACCGTCGGAGTGGCACAAAATAATGCGTTTTCACGCAGTAGCCTTTGAGATACTATCCAGCACTATAAGGACAGACATTATACAAAATGAAGAAAGTTTTAAAATGAGTGATATCTTTTCACAGTCTATGGCGACAGTGTAAGGACCATAAGTTAGTTTTTGAGAATTGTCCAACTCATCGTTTGCAATCTAAGCTGCTCAATGATTATGGTGAAACTAACTCCAAAGCATTAAAAACGATATAAATGTATCTAACTTGGTTTATAATTCTTTAATGGACCATATTAAGATTACAAAATCTAGGCTATGAAAGCTCGGCAGAATGTTGTACGTATGGAAAATAAAAAACTTCGGAAAGAACTCACTCCACAAAATATAATTGAAGGCGAATGCAATGTACCTGAGGCTCTTCACCTTCGATGTTTAACCACAACTTAAGTGTCAGGACCAGATAAAAGAAGAGGTGACAATGAAGAAGTTAATACCTATAAGGATCAAATCAATATGTGAAGATATTATCTACGCCGCGCACAAAGGAGGAGTGAAACCAGCGAAGAATTTGAAGCTTGGACTAACAATTAAAAAAAATAACAAATAGTAAGAAAGTATTACATAGTCCAGTAAATAGAGCAATTTTACTAGCAAGCTGAAATTTTGCAGTTCTTTCCGGTATAAGTAGTCACTCCCACTTTTCTCTATTTGCGTTTCTTGGAAACAGCTTTAACGATTTGGATGAACTTTTCTGTATTCATTCTTATAAACAAGGAAAATATGAAAAAAATTATTTTGTAAAATCCTCCCACTGACACGCCCACTTTTCTTAAATCTTTGTTTCTCAAAAACTGCTCCAACGATTTGAATGTAATCCGCCTACTGCCACGCCCAATTTTTGTAATCTTAGTTACTACTCAGCAATGACTAACGATTTGGATGAAATGCTAAGAAACTGTTTCTTTGCGAGAAAAATATGAAAAAAAGTTATTTTAGTTATATCCGCCCACTGCCACGCCCTTTTTCTTAAATCTTTGTTTCTCAGAAATGGCAAACAAACAAAATTCTTTTAGTAAAATCCGCCCTCTGCCGCACTTTTGCTATCTATTTGCTTCTCAGGAACGGTTCTTACTATTTAGGCGAAATTTTGACAGTTTTATTTTGATACCAAAAATCAAATTTAAGAAGATCATTTAGTAAAATTTGCCCAGTGCCAAACCCACTTTTATACATATGTTATAAAAGTATATTATATTTGAGTTCTTTCAAGGCACACGAATTTTTTTCAATTTCGTTCTCTGAAAATATTAAATTAGTCTACGCAAACCAAAATTTGGCGTCACTATCACTAGGTATTTGCTTTTTATATCAGAAGGTTTATTAAATGGGAGTACTAAAAAAAATTGGTTTGCTTATAATAAGAAACCCCGTCCTCAATAAAACGTTTCTTGATTAGAATTGGACGAATTACGTGCGCATCAAAATGGAAAATGTATGTTTTGTATGCGAACGAAATTTAAACAAAGGAAATATCATAATTGTGAAAGAAAGAAGGGTGGCTTCGCTTTTAGCAGCAAGTATCAGCAGAGGTGATGAAGGAAATACAAATTTCGAAATTCGACAAACAAGTCACTGAACTCCTTCAGATACCAGAGAGTAGGGAAAAAATTAAATCTTGCAACATTTCCTCCAACCGCAAGGGCGGCAAAACAACATATCCTCAGAACTTATCACTAGGTTCAAGCGTGGCCTAGACACTGGAAAGACCCAGCGGAATGGGGATGTAGCAAAAGTTTGCAAGGATGGACACCTTGCAGAACCATCGAAAACCCTGCTCCGGACTCACTTCTGAAGCTTATAGCATACAAATGTTAAAAAAATGGCGGACTCGCTTGTGGTTGCCGAAAAGCTGGCCTCAAATGTACACCAATTTGCAATTTCAGTGGGGAAATCTGCGACAACAGCCGTGAAATTTGTATTCCAAACAAAGACGATAACATTTATAATAAAATAAAAAGTGATTGAGAATAAACTACCAGCCTGCAAAATTTTAGCTTGCCTCTATTTTTCGCCATTTACATTTCTAATTCTAGGTACTGTACTTTACAGCTATCAAATCGCCTCGGGTATTCTATCGGTTACGCGACAGCAGAAGAATTAGAAACTGAAATGACATATACCGCTTATGAAAATAAGAAAATGATTCCAAGTGGTATCAGCACTAGTTCCAGTAGCAGCACTCTACAAGAGTTTGACAATTTATTATGATCGCTTTGTGGAAACGTTGGATGGAAAAGACACGCTACATGACACAGAAGGTATTATCAACCAATTCAAAACTGAAAATCAAGTTAACGAATTATAAGCAGCGCTGAAGAGATTATATTTATGGAAACTGTCTCTGGAGAGGGAACAACTGAAGTTAATGAGACATCTTCTTCATCCACGATCTACGATCCACCACAGTGACACGAACACGGCGAAGGAAACGATTTGATGAGATTCCCAAAAACAACACCGTATTTGAAGAAACCAAAAGCATTAACAAAGAAAACTGCGCCGAACGACCTAGAAAGAAATACTGCTTCCCGAGACAATGCGATTATTCGGGATTTAATATGGATGTTTTGCGTATCGCAAATGCCTGTTGTGACACCCATGTGAACTGGTTTCAATTCTAAGATCCTGAAAGACGATAGCTGTACAGATTATTGATTATCTACCTCAAATCGATATGTTCCCCACTTCTTGCACAGTAGTACATGAAACTATGAATCTAGCTTATTAGGAATGAATGTTGCCAACAGTACATTATAGCAACATATGACTTATAAATTGCGAAAATGGCTATGCAGATTCAAATAGAAGAGGCGCCAAAATTTGATAAGGTTCTTGTCACTTTAGGAGTATTCCACCTTTGCTATATATTCTATAGTACAACCGAAAAGCGGAACGCTCTTAGCGACATCTATTCGGGAATCTCGCAACACTGAAAATTTCCCCAGCTTGGAGATTTGGCATTGTATTTATAAACTATAGTACTACCACTTGAGGTGCGCCATCTATCGACGAAAAACTAAGCTCTAGAATACCATGGGAAACAACAACAATTAAAATGTTGGAAATTGTTGTTGTTGCTTCCCATGGTATTCTTGAGCTTAGTTTTTCGTCGATAGATGGCGCACCTCAAGTGGGAATACTATAGTTTATATGCAATGGATTTGGAGAGTTGCAAATGCTGCAAATATGTTTGACTTTGCAGATTGAAAGAAAGAAAATGCTGTATACAATTTAATTAGGGGTTCGAGGAAGACAAGACACACTTATTTTTGTATAGAATGCTATAGGAGGCAACATGATATAAATTGTTAATAAGTAGAGTGGGGGACTATGACGGGTAATGAATATGAGGATAATGAAATAAAAGCAATTATATTTTGATTGTAGATATTGGATGTGGGCGGAAAGCGGTGTTTTAGTTAAAATGATTTCGTTGAGAGCATTTTTGCCAATTCATGAACATTTGAATATTCAAACCTGCCAGGATTGCCACCTACAAAGAAAAAAGAAAAACTTTCAATTTTGAATAATATACGAATATACCTATTAGATATACTTTTTATATGAAGTTGTTTTAATGCAGGTTGGTTGGTTGGAGCTTTTTGAGTAGGTATCTACGAAACATCATTGAAAACTTAAAATTTTATAGGTAGGTAGGTATACATATAGCACCTCCGGTGTAATAACGACGTAAATGCAATTTTCTGAAATGTTCAAGAGTCCTAAAAATAGTGGACTATTCAGTCAATTTTGAAATGGAAAAAATCACTTTCAGATGGTAACTCTGAAAACCGTTTATGAAAAAAAAAACTTGCGTTTTGGCTGGATTTGTTAACATGACCTTTTTTGTGTTTCATATCATAGGTGTGTGATATATAGGTGTTTAAGTGAAACAAAACACGTTCTTTTATTCGTGTTTCGCGCTTTTTAAATAAAGCCATTGTTCTGCAATATTTTATCTGTGCGTGTTGTGCTTACAAATATTTCATAATAATTCAGTACCTACCTACCTTATTGCAATTATTTAACAAAAATAGTTTTTTGAAAACTAGTTACTTATTATTTGAGTGTTTTGTAATAATTTTAACCACCCCAAACAAATACAAAATTTGTCGGTGTTTAGTGCCTACCTAACCTATCTCCAACTTTTTAGTTTTTTAATTTATATTTTTTAATTTGAATCCTTATACAATAATATAATAATAATATTTATAAAATACAATTTATATTTAATCGCGTTTCCCTATAACTTCTAAAAATAAACACCTTTTTCCCTTCGCGTAAAAAAATTAAGTTCCGGGAGTTCCTCCCTACCTACCGAATAGAAAATAGGATTTTCAAGTTCCGGTGTAAATAAATTGAGTTATTGCGTGAAATTGTGCCTTCGGGAAAATACTAAAAAAGTGAATATAAAGTGAAATTGTGAAAAATAGAAAAAAAGAGGAAAGGTGTCTAAAGCGGGCATACAAAAAAATAAAAAAAAAATTCAAAATATCTGTTTTGGTGTATTGTGCCGTCGCAAAAAAAATTGATACAAATCAAGAAAAAGGAAGTGAGTTTTTTTTAAATATACCTATATTCATAAATATTAATAAATTATATAAAAATTTTTACTTTAATTTTTTTTATTTTTCAAATAAATTGTATTCTGTTTATTCTTTTTTTACTTTTTAAATTTTTATTTTTCATATAAATCGCATTTTTTTTTAATAATAATGGTATTTTGTTGCTTCGTTAACTGCGAAGAAAGCCAAAAATCAGAAGGATTTTTGTCTTTCTTCCAGGTGCCGACTAATGAAAGAAGGGCAGTGTGGATTAAACATGGAAGGCTTTCACACTTTAAGGACCCGCCAACTAGGTCCTTTGTGTGAAAAGCACTTCTATGAAAAAGACCTTATACCAAGATCAACGAGGAAAGTTCTAAAAGCAAATGCACTGCCTATAGTTGCTGATAGCTCTATATGTAGTAGCAATGACAACTCATAATTGACAACTCATGTCGTCGGAAGATGCACGCAAGGATTCGACCTACCGCCACCGTTACATCGCAAATGTTAAGCTCTCCTTCTTTTTCATTTCTAGTTCCACGCCCTCCTTAACTGCTAAAGCGTGCCCACTCACTACAACCAACACCCTCTCTCATACCGTGCAGCCCAAGTTTGCCTCTGAAAAATTTGGCACAAAAATGCATGAAGACCTATATAAGAGATTTGTCTTTGCCAGCTGCGCCTTCAACTAATCAGGCTTCTCCGTCCCAATTTCCATCTCCGCAATCTAAATACATACAAAGCGGTCCCAATCCTAAGGACAAGTCGTCCCAGCTTTATTCTCATTGCCGCATGTTACTGGAGCACTCCGAAAAGGCTCCAGAAAGACCCCTTCTATAGGCTTAGAAAATGGACGCAGACAAATTTTCAACGGAGACTCGCACTTTTATTTTAGCACAGCTTTTCCACAAGCCAAATACCATGTACGACAATTACATGCTGAGCGCAGGTTTTAAACTGCCATCTCAAAGTACCATATACCGATGGCATGGAGAAATAAGGCTACCACCCGGATTCTCTGATAGGATTAAGTTTTTGCTGAAAGAAAAAGCAGAAAAAATGACGAAAATGCAAAAAAATGCGTACTAGTGTTTGACGAGATGGCGATACAAAAGGAATTGGAGTACAACATTAAAGATGATATGATTTACGGCTTAACGGATTTTGCCGAGTTTGGGAGAAAATCAACGATAGCCTCTAAGTTAATCGCTTTTACACTTAGAGGGTTGAATAAAAATTGGAAGCAGACCATTGCTTACTACGTCGCGTCGCCTCACCAAATGGCTTGGAGTTGTCAAAAATGTTGACTTCTTTTATTACGGAAGTAATAAAGTGTGGCTTAAACTTAGTTGCAACAAGCTGCGACCAAGGAGCTTCTAATATTTCAGCATACACAAATCTTCAACCACATATAGCGGAAAAACCCTATGTGGACGTAGATCGACATAGAGTTTTTCTAATGTTCGACTATCCACATCTCTTCAAGAGTGTGAGAAACAATTAGTTGAAATACAAATTGTAGATTAGAAACGATGTCGTGGATTGTAGTATAATAAAGAAGCTGTATGAAGCAGACGTGAGAGGCATGACTTCCCAAGCTTGTTTTAAACTAAGGAAAGCCCACGTTCAGCCAGGACCATTTGATAAATTGTCAGTGAAACTCGCTACCCAGGTGTTCAGCGCTAATGTGTACACGGGGATTAAGTACGCATTGAGTATTGGCTTCTTTAAAACGGAAGAAGATAGAAAAAATGCTGCTTCAACAGCAGAATTCATTAAAAGGATGAACGCTTTGTTTGACAATTCTCGAGAAATCCGAATAAGCAACCAATATCAGAAACCTCAGAGACCATGAATGCCTTAATAAGCGCAAGGGACTGGATTTCAATATGGAATTTCGTGGGTACAAACAGACGCACCCCTTGTGTGTTTGGACTAAAGCAAACAATCTTGGCAATTCAACAGATGTGGGAATACCTCAAAAGCGAAGAGCAGAGGTATCTCCTACCAGCACATTTAAACACAGATGTTGCTGAAAATCTGTTCTCCATGTTGCGTACCAATAAAGGGTCGTATGAGTCTAATCCATCGGCTTTAAGATTGATACGCAATCTAAAGCAGATCATTTTTCAACATATGACCCCAGCCCAACATTCCGGATACCAGGACGCTCAAGCAAAATCCTACTTCAGGGAGTTGATGTGAAGGAAATCGGGAACAATGATATTGATGACGATGACGACTCTAAATTTAAAATACCCATAGAGGAGAATATAATAGAGGGTACAATGGTATGTGTCTCAGATAAAGACAATGACCCCGATGAAGAGGATTGCTGTGAAGATATCGGAGAAGAGGACCTGAATTGCCAAGAAAAGGACACTTTAGTGATAGAACCTGACGCAAACAATGAAAAGCTACAAAAGGCAGCTGCTGCATACTATGCCGGATTTGCAGCGGAGAAGCTGAGACAAAAGCTCAAATGCGAAACCTGCTCTCAGTTCATGATAGACAATATTGACCAGTTAGGGAGGCAACTTTGTTGATAGAACTGAGAGTATATAAGACAAAAACCTCAACTTCGACATTTGGAAAACTAACAGTTCCTTCGATACTTTTCGAAAGAAAAAGTGAGAAATTACAGCTCATTGAAGAATGCAACAATGGTGCTTCAAGATTTGAAAGGCCAATTAAAAACAAAATAAAATCGTAACTTTGCATCAGAAGCAATCAAAAAGACCAAAACAATGGCGGCAAAACGGTGCAGTGAAAAATGGAAAGAGACATATTTGGACGTTTGCTGGCACTTAGCCTAAAGCACTAAATAGACATTGAGACGTGCATGAAATTTCCTTTGGCGCCTGTTCCACCAGCATTGGCTCAATATGGAATCATGATGCAAACGCAAAAATAAAAGATAAGAGTACTTTTGTGCAGCAAGGATGCTCTAACGAAGAAGTGTTTTTTATTGATGAATATCATCTGTTACGAAGATTAGCTACAATGTACAAAGCAGAGATACAAATTTCCAGAAAAGCTTAAGCAACATCGGATGAAAGCAGAAGTCGAATTTTTTAAATAAAATAAAAAAAAATAAATTTTATGTTCATTTAATAAAATTAAATTAAATTTTTTGTCAAATTATGACACAACATAAATTTTTTTTATAATATAAAAATTAATTAATAAAATTTTTTAGGCAAGCATTGGGAAAACGGTCATTTAGCAGGAATACTTTCGGATATAAAAGTATATTTGACTGTTGGACAGTCAATAACATTACAAAACGTGAAGTTCCTGAACTTGACTGTCACTCTGAGGAAGCTGGTACACGTATTTTATTCCACCTTTCAAAAATGTGTACGCAGCGAAGAGCACAAATCAGGCATATGATACAGACGTCTTTTTAAAATTTTTAAATAATCCTTGTTCTTTTTCTTCCTTCAAAATACAATTTCCACTCAAAGTTAATTCGTTGACTACTTGAAATTACATAAACTCAATTATATAATAGACCTAACGTAGTACCTTTGTTTGTCTAAAGCTTTTAGGTGTAACAAAGTTACAACACTGCAAGCTGTAGAGACTCTATTTTATTTGTCCTGCCAAATCGCCATAGCTTGAATAATATTTCGTATAATTATTATGGGGTTCAGTCTCCATGTTGTAGTTAATGTTAATTGAATAAAAATAAAGAAAATTCAATTTTTCTTGAAAACGAATTTTATTAAAATTAAATTTAGTTTTAGTCAAATTATGACACAACATAAAATTATTAATAATGTAAGAAGTTACAATTATTAAAGGCGACGCGTTTCGAACAATGTGTTCATCATCAGGCGCGATGGAATATGGATGGTACTGCCAAATGTGGGTGTCTTGTTTTGTTTTTTGGTAAAAGGTGATGATTAGAGATGAAAGTATTATTTTATTGTTATTACTGCGTGTTTATCTGTCTCTTTTTATTTTGTATTATAATTTGAATATTTGATTGCAGTGTCGTTAAGTATGTTTGTTTTGATTGTTAATTTGTCGTTTAATATGCTGTCTCGTTCTATTTTGTTTGCTTTGTAGATCTCAAACTCTTCAAGTGCATCTGATATTTTTCCTTTTTTGCACAGGTGTAAAGGAGTCAAAATAAAATTTGAATAACTAAACGCACAAGCACCTAACTTCACTGGATTACCAAAAATACATTAAAATGGAACCCCTATCCGACCGTTATTCAACTATAAATAAAATTTAAATAACTAAACGCACAAGCACCTAACTTCACTGGATTACCAAAAATACATAAAAATGAAACCTCTATCCGACCTTTAATCAACTATAATACAAAATCGGAAAAACTTTGCAAAAAATAATCAAAAAAAAAAACATTACAATCAGTAATAACAAAAGCATACAAAACTACACAGAATTAATAGAAAACACTAAAAACCTCAACATACTACCTCAATATAAACTAATTTCTTTGGACGTCACAAACATGTATGCCAATATACCAATTAATAAAAGAAAACCTCACAAATACTGCAACATTACCCACACACCAAATCCACGAACTCTTACATTTACTAAAAATCACCTTAAAACAAAATTATTTCACATTTAATAACAAATTTTACACACAAAATGAAGGACTCGCCATGGGTTCACCCCTAAGTGGAATCATGGCAGATATCTACTTAAATTATTTTGAAAACATATACATATTATCATCACTTAACCCTCAACAGCAAAAAATCATTTTTTACACAAGATACGTCGACGACACATTCATTATTTTCGATGGCACCAATAGAGAAATCGACATAGGTATTACAAAAATATATAAACAAAATAAATAAAAAAATACAATTCACATCAGAAATAGAAAATAATAACACAATTAACTTCCTAGACTTAAGTCCCTCTAAGAACAATAACAAAATCAAATATAAAATCTTCAGAAAACCAACAACAACAGACATAGTAATACATAAAAACTGACCCATACTCACAAAAAATGTCATCCTTCAATGCATTTATCAATTGACTTCTCAACATACCCTTAGACAAAAAAGATTATGAAGACGAGATAAATACGAGTTTTATAAAACAAATAGCATCTGCAAACGGATACAGTAAAAACATAATCGATACATTAATTTCCAATAAGAAAAAGAAAATCAAAAATAAAACATTCTTCCACACATACTCCAAACTCCAATACCAATTCAAAAAACTAAACATCAACATTTCATATAAAACAAACAACAATATTCAAAAACTTTAAACAACAAATCCATTATTAACAAAGAAAACTGATCCGGAGTCTATAAAATCAAATGCAATGACTGCGAAAAATTTTATATAGGACAGACTGGTAGATCATTTAAAGAAAGATTCAATGAACATAAACCTAAACCTAAAACCAAATCAACATTTGCTTTACATTTAATTGACAATAACCATAACTACACCGATCTAAACTCTAATTTTACTCCTTTACACCTGAGCAAAAAATGAAAACCATTAGATGCACTTGAAGAGTTTGACATCTACAAAGCAAACAAAATAGAACGAGACAGCATATTAAACGACAAATTAACAATTAAAACAAACACTATACGACACTGCAATCAAATATTCAAATTATAATACATGATAAGAAGAGACAGATAAACACGCACTTATAACAATAAAATAATACTTTCTTCTCTTATCATCACCTTTCACCAAAAAACAAAACAAGACACCCACATTTGGCAGTACCATCCATCGCGCCTGATGATGAACACATTGTTCGAAACGCGTCGCCTTTAATAATTGTAACTTTTTACATTATTAATAATTTTATGTTGTGTCATAATTTGACTAAAATTAAATTAAATTTTAATAAAATTCGTTTTTAAAAAAATTAAATTTTCTTTATTTTTATTTATTATTAAGATTTTTCGTGTTTTGGAAAACCAGTTTTTGAATCAGTGGCATTTTCCATTTTTTTGAATCCTGTAGAAGTCTGGTTGCTTCCATGAGGTAAAAATTGTTGACAAGGATAGCAAAAAGCAGCACCTTTCTCGACGGGTTACTGCAACCATTTATATCGCTTGAACCAGGCCACTACAATTGCCCTGTTATTTTCTGTTACATTAGAATAAAATATTAATTTCATCAAGTAGAGGACAAAGCTCTTATAGACTTTTAACAATATTCAAATATTTTGCATAAATAACATTAAATGAAATGAAACTTACATTTAATTTAGTTCCAAAGATTAAAATATATAAAAAATGCGATTTAAAAACATCTCTACTATAAAATTGAAAAAAAATCATTTCATTATTAGATACTGAATTGGACTGTCTTAAGCAACGCGTGATGGACTCATTTAATGAATAACTAACTCTATGGTAAGGTACATGAGCAATATAAAATGATAGAAAAGTGTACGATGGATGGGCAGTTAAAGCCTACCATACTCAGCAAAAGTTAATCGTATTTCAAGAGTTTGTAGCCCAAAAAGTAAGCAGCGAGACCGAGACTTATATGAAGGGCGAGGTATATTCCAATATTACCAACCTGTTGGATATTAAGTGATATTTTTAAGGTGTTTGTAAGCTTTATCCAAAGCACACAAGTTATTCTAAGGCAGGGGACCATAGAGGAGGTCGAGCAGTTTAATTATCTGGGAAGTTTTATAGCACTCGATGGCGGAACGGACCTGGATGTTAACAGTAGAATAAACAAAGCCCGTAGTGCATTTGGAATCCTTTCTCCTGTGTGGAACTCTGGCAAAATATCGCTACGCACCAAGTTGAAACTCTTCGAATCCAACGTCAAATCAGTGCTGTTATATGCTTCTGAAACATGGAAATGCTCTGCCAACATCTCGAGCAGACTACAAGCTTTCGTTAACCGTTGTCTGCGCTCTATTTTGAAGATCCGGTGGCCGCAAACCATATCTAACGTTGAGCTGTGGAATAGGACCGGACAGAAAAAATTGGACGTAGACATCATGCAACGGAAGTGGCGTTGGATAGGCCATACACTGAGGAAACCTGACGACAATATAGCAAAACAATCCGTCCAATGGAATCCCCAGGGTAATAGACGCGTTGGGAGACCAAAAACAACTTGGAGGTCATCAGTTTTGAAAGAAGCTCGGTCTCAAGGTATTCAATCGTGGCCACAGCTGAGGTCAGTTGCGGCGAATCGGGATAGGTGGAAGGATCTTGTTGCTGCCCTATGCTCCAGGAGGAGTTAAAGCGCTGTTGTACTTGCAGCCGGACAACATATATATCTATAGGGGAGAGGGGGCCACATTTGAAATGGGGGTACCTTTGAACAGTGCTAATAGAATCTGATCTTAAAATACATAATTTTTATCAGATATTTTGCATTGGGCAATACTGTTTTGCTAGACCGTTAACAACTTTCGCTGGTCTCTGCAGTATCTGCCTGAAAGGAGTTCGATGTGAATGTTTTTGTGCTGATATTCCAATTTTTTTTTAATATTTTGTTAAAGAATACACATTTTTTGGGGAGTGTTTTCATACCTTAAAAAAATTCATTGGAGGCAAGCATTCATCTGGAATCACATTAAGGACAAGTTTTTTTAATTAATATTTAAAAAAGTTATTTTTATGCAAAATTTTCCATATTAATTTTCCGTTTAAACAAAACGGGCGAGGCACTTTTGAAAGTGTTAATGTAAAGGTACATTTATGAATGCGATTCATAATTGATTTATTTTGTTCTTAAAGTTATTGGTGAGTTCTTGTTCCAATCACTACCTACCTAATATATTTTGTTGTGCTTACATTTCTTAATTTGTTACCTTAGATATATTTTTTAATGAATAAATTTGATAATATAACTATCATTTAAGTCGTTAATGTAAATTTTTGCCTTCTTTATCAACAAAATAAAGCAAGACTATTTAATTTAAAAAAACAGCGTCTTTTGTCTTGTTTTCACTACTATTATAAAAACTGTCGCGGCGCTAGTTGTATTATCTACTTTATAGCAAATGTCTTCTATTGTTGTTTTTTCTTTTCATGGCAATCTAGACAAAAACAGCTCCTAACTTACCAATCAAGTGTTTGTGAATTTTGTCCGTAGATGGCGCACCAAACGTTCTTCATATTGGTAGTAGGTACTATGTATTATAAATACAATGATTTAGGAACGAAAAAAATTGCGAAACGAGGATATTTTTTTTTTTGGTGGAACGAATCTTTGTATACAAAGAACGAATCAAAAGGAATGGGAACATAGTTACGATAGTTGATTTTTAAGGTAGGGCATTACCCCTTAATGAACCTCCCTTAGCCACGGTCATGTAGCCTGAACACCTCTCGATTACGTGACCGGACTCATGGTCCTATAGACATGGGGTTGTATAGGTTGGGTGGGGGGTCGGTGTATTTTGTTACAGGAAAAGCCAAAACCCAACGAAAAAGATGGCTGGGCCACGTTAAGTGGATGGACATAAGCGCCCTAGCTCATATGGTTTTCAACTCCAAACCAAAGGGATTCAGAAGCTAAGGTAGACCTCATCTTTAGAGAAAAGTAGAATTTCAATTAGCTTTGCCGTTTTAAGGCTCACAACCAAAGTAAATTAATTAAATAAATCTGCAGTGTCACCCATTTCTAAAGTTTCAGTTCCTTTATTTTTATGGCTGGTAAACTTCCCACTTCCTTCATTCACCTGCTTTTTTGTTATAATTTTTGTATGTGGCATTGATGCTGGAATTGTTTACGTGCCCTTGCACTTTCATCTGGATTTTGAGTACTGTTACCTATAACATTTTATACAATATATAGTTATTTTTATGAATTCATACATTTTCAAAACTGCATAAAATGGCAGCAGTTTTTCGAACTCAGAAGTCTTAACACCCATCTAGAACAAGAGCCGGAAACAGCTGCATTTGAATTATCTTGATTTATAGATCTCGTGATCGATTGTAATCCAACCCACATTTAAATAAAATAAAACAAATTCCATCTGAATGCTTATCATTTGCTCGGCAATTACGTCATTTGTATTTTTTTCAAAAACATATTTTTAGAAATGTGACAGAGGGTCAGAAGAGCACCAGATGACCAGATACCAGAACTAAGTGAGGTTTCTATTTAGCTTCTGTTTTTATTTTGGATTTTGTACCTTTAAACACACAAAACCGAACGATTAGAATTATTATTGTTTACTGTCATAATTGTTTGTATTTCTTATGTATAAAATTTATCAACTAACAATCTTTGCACATACACTTTATTGAGGGATTCATTGGCAAATCTATTTCACACTCAAATGCATCTTGAAACTCCAAGGAATTCATAAAACTCCTATTAATCAATGTTGCGTATTTCTCATCATCTCTGCCACAGTGCAATTGTGCCACCGAATAAAATATCACCTGACTCGAGTTCAAATTGAAATGTTCCAGCACATAGTCCTCGGCAAACGAGAACATTTCACCCTCCAACCAAAAGAGGTAGTCATAAAATGACTCGTAAAATGCCCGATTAAACTTTAATATGTCCTCCATTTGGTCGGTCGTTAAGTTGCCAAAGATAAAGGACTCTTCGGAGTACATATTCGATTGTCGGTCCAAACAATCAAATGCAGTATACAAGTCATCGGTTGAGGACAGGAATCCAGAATTGTACCACAAGTCAAACGTTTCGGTGGAGAAATAATGAAATAAAGGATGTGTCCCCGTAAAGATGACAAAATTAATAAATCTTCGGACGAAGTTCGCCGGGTGGTTGAGGTCTTCCTTATCAACGTAGTTGTCTTTGATAAAGGATAATCGAAGATGTTGCATCTTCATAGCAAAGTAATTTTCAAAGAATAAATCCCTTTCCATTTTCAACTGGACGTAATCAGATTCCAGGGCTTGTGGTGATAGATTATTTTTGCCATAATTTTTAATAACTCGCTCGAGATTGACGTCTTTACGACGACGTTTTTTGTCCAAGAATGATTCCCAGTCTTCAGTTAACATTAAATCCTTGCGGCGCTGTTGATAACGTGTAGTGTGAAAGAGGAAGCTAGCCAGAGCGACATCTTTCCGTATTTTCGTCTTAAAAACGTGCCAATTCCAGTATTCTGAGAGAAGCAATAAATCGAATTCTTCCGTTAGACGAAAACAGTCGGCATAGTCAAGAGCTTCGAGCATTTTCCATATGATAAAGTTTATAACGATCCTTGGTTCTGTGCGGCGAACTACTGCCAAAATTTCTTCAAGACGTTCAGTCCGAATCTGGACATTCCGTGCCCCATCTACTTTGTCTGACGAAATGTTGAGGGCTTCAAAGAAAACATCAAAGAACTCCTTGGTTTCATTATCGCTTCCAGTTTGGTCAGACTTTTCAGAAGAAACTTGGAAATCCCCAATAAGTTCCTTACAAAATGACCATAACTCTGATGATATGACATCTGCGATTTGATTATTTACCACACTTGTTGCAGGACTCATTATAAGAGCTATTATGTCCTCCTTTTCAGCGGGACATCTTATATCAGCTGGACTTACGAAAATCGTGTTTTGAGCGAAGAAAATATCAAAAAAAACTGGAACTCCCCTTGCTGCCAATTGGGCTGTTAAATTCGTCCATGGAGTTTGAATATTAGAGTCTTTCCACTGGTGGTGTAAGAACGGCCATTGAACAAACTCCTTCATGAACTTGATGTTCTTCCACTGCGACGCATCCCAGTTCTTCTGCTTGCATGATTCATAAAGTTCGTGGAGGAGAACACCTCCAATTGTTGTGAAATTTGCTCTATTATTTTCAAAGAAACTTACGGAGGCTTCTTTGTTATACATAAATGGAGCAATAGGAGCCACTGTTAAATCATAATAACCGCAAGCGTGTCGGAAGAAGTCCTCACATGGATCATAGAATTCGTCAATCAATGAAGTCATAACTTTGAGATGCTCCTGATAAGAATTGGAAACATGCATCCCGATTGCTGCTCCAAACACATTACAGATCGTTAGAAACCATATTATGCTATGGCTTATCTTTTTCACGTTTGCGTTGAGCATCTCGTTCGGGTTAGTTAAAACGTTTCGAGAGTGCTTATAAAGTGCTACTGTTTCGCATCGGGTGTAGTTGTGATTGCAAAACGTCTGGAAACTGATTAGATTTTTGAGAAATTTGGAGCACGCCAAAATGCATTATCTAGCGTTATTCTAGATTAAATAGCGTGAACTTGAACACAAGATTAGAAATGTATAAAATGTGAGCTTTTGCGAGCGATAATTATAAATGGGTGATTCGAAACATTTTGATAATTTTATAATTATTTTCGTTTTGCTTTAGGGGTGCAGCGTTTGAAACGTGTATAAAGAAAATGATGTTATTATATTTTTAGTTTTAATGCCTAGAAAAAGGTTTTGGTGTTGCAAGGTAGAAGGAAGTACGGAAAAATGTATTTTTATTCAGTGAAAAAGAGCTTGAAGTAAAGGGTTCAAGATTTTAATTGTAGTTTCGGTGATAGAAATTAGGAAAGAGAGCCAGCAATTGAAGGAAGTGGCGACGATTTTTCAAGTGATGACTTGGACTTCGATGGTAATTTGCTTTCAAATGACGACCCTACTTCTGATGCAAATGTACCAGAAAGTTTTTTACTTGCTCTATAGGGCAAGTATTGGTTTCGTGCAGAAAAAAAATCGAGGTTTTAATCAAACATGACATTACGATGATAGAGAAGCCCAAAAAAGTGGTTTTCGCCATACCGTCCGTCGGTCTGTCTGTGCGGATGTGCGTATGTGCGTCTGTGCGCTTTTTCACGTCATGCTACAGCCTAAACGGCTTGACGGATTTTCTTCAAACTTGGTATGTAGCAGTTTGAAGAAAAACCATTGTCGAGTTTTTTTTTATTTTGTTTTAACCCGGCTCAAACTGGTACCTTTCAAGTAACGGTTTTTTCATTTTGGATTTGCTCGAAAATGGCTCTAAGGATTTTGATTAAACTCAGAATTTAACTTACGTAAAATATTTCTAATAAAATAGCGTTTTTTGTTTTTGTCGTAAATGGTCGTAGCGAAAATCAGGTTTAAATGGCTTTTTTTTAAATGTCCATAAGTTCGCAATGGCTTGATTGAATTGAATCAAACTTCGTTTGGCAGAGTTCTTTTTAGTGTTCTATAGGATGGCTTTATACATTTTTCAGTGAAGCCTTTCCAAATGGGGGCTCCCATACAACGAGCCGTTCAGTTTTAGCCAGTTTTTTTAGTTTTTTCTAATTTGCTCAAAAATGGCTCTAAGGAATTTGATTAAACTTTGTGTGATATATTCTTTTAGTGTTTTTAAGAGAACTGCGTTTTTATTTTTTGGCAAATGCTAATAACAGAGATCTGGTCTTAACGTCTTTTTTTCAAATGGCCATAAGTTGTCAACGGTTGCATCGAATTCACTCAAACTTTGTTTGGTATAGTTTCTTTCAGCTTCCTATCAGATGGCATTGATTTTTTGTCAGTCTCTTTTTTTTAAATGGTGGCTCGTATACAAAGAGCCATTAGATTTTGGCCAATTTTTTCGTTTTTTCTTATTTACTCAAATAAGGCTCCACCGATTTTTATGAAACTTTGAATGTAACATATATAGAATATTTCACAGAAAACTGCATTGCTAGTTTTTGGCTACACATGATAATAGCGGACATTGGTTTTAGCAATTTTAATAATTTGGACATAAGACATTTATATCATTTATAGCACCCAAAAGATGACATCTAAGTTTTAAATATTAAAAGGTTTCTTAATGTAAGCTCCCGTATATCGGGTTTTCCAGTTTCAGTCAACATTTTTTAGGTTTTACCAAATCTTTCAAAAATGAGTTGTTCTTATTGATCGAAAAGTTTGTTTTCATCGTACAGCTATTGCACCAACAGAGCAAGTACGTGCGACCCAGTCGTGCATTTTATTTTACGTTCGGTCTCAGAAAAATTATCGCATAAAATGCTGGTCTTGCTTTTGCGCATATCCATTTGGAAAAAATTAATTTATGTTTAAAACTATATAGTTTGAAATCAAGCAAAGGCATTGAATGTATTAGAGTGTGTGTTAAAAAATTTATCCTACATACGTTATAGTACAGGTTGACTGTTTATTCGTAATGCAATTCGATGCTTGGGTATATTCTAAGAAACAATAATTCCACAGTAAGGGTCTAACCCAATTGTGATATCATACATATATTTATAATTTTTTTGGGGATTTAAGAAAAGGTTTATTTTGGTGTACCCTGAACCATGTAATCTGATAAGAGTTTCAAACTGCTAGATGTTGGGATACTAAACAAAAAATTTGGAATATGTATTCGAAAAGTTTTCAAGAAAACCGTTTTTGAAAAAACTGGTCAAGCGAATTTAAAAATTAAAATAGTAAAATAATCAATAACATAAGACCAAAAAACGATGCAACGAGTAAATTCTACTCAACTCAGAATATTTCCATAACAGATAAGATTAAACTAACAAACAAAGCCAACTCGGAAATTTTTCATAAAAGATGAGAGACGAAGCCAACTTTTGGAAATTTTCTATAACAGTTAAGATTAAAACGCATCATCCGGGTATCAACCGAGGATGCTTGAAGGCGATAACATCAACGAACAGGCAGAAAGACCTGTGCCCCCGATCAGGTTAGACCAACCTACGCAAGCTTCTCTGACTCCGTTAGATGAACTTAGTTTTAATAATAGTTGTCCAATGTAATAACTGTTGTGTTAATAAAAATATATTTTCTTTATAAATAACGTCTGAGGTCTGACACAATTGTTAACTCAACGCTTTCATGGATATGAAATATAGAGTTACGTAAAGACTTTTTAACCAGAAAAGTTCTGAAAACCGAACGACTTTAAACTTGGCATTGGCAGTTAAGTATATAAAATGTATATAAAATTGAAAGTAAGCGGCTATTCAAAAGGCGGCATTATTTTTATATTTGCACGCATTTGATTTTGCAATGTTTATGTTTTTCTACCTTTACCTTTTATGAAAATAAAATACACAGGTTTTGTCGTTCAACAATAGGCTTAGTCTAAAAACCAATCCCAGAAAACACAAAACAGAAATTTCAGAACAAATAATAAATATTCTTGAGATATCGGCGAAACAATGAAACAGAGCAGCCAAATGATTTCAAACAAGAATATTTGTAAAATGTAACTACCTTAGATTACAAGAATTGGTGGCTAGTTCCGGACCTAAATAGTCCCAGTTCCGATTACTATACAATAATATACGATATATATATATATAATACTAGCAAAAAGTGCCCGGCGTTGTTCGGGCACCTGAGGTTAGTCTTTTTATGAAATATCTTCCAAATGAAACGAAAAACCAAAAAACGAATTTTTGTATTTATTTTATCGTATTAAAACATATTTTTAAATAATTTTTAGAATATCTTTTATTGGCGCAGTTAGTTTCGTGGACTCTTCTATAATTCTTTAAGAAACAAAATCCAATTTGATTTTGTTTGACACACCCGTTTTGAATTACCAGGGGTGGAATCGGCTAAGGTGATTTGTGATATGTGATAGTCACAATATACAAATTTCACATGTGACAATCACATTTTTGTGACTTTTTCTTGTGACAGCTATTTAGGTGTCACTTGCATACAAAAATAATAATAAATAAAAAATAAACCTCTGACGCTGACTTATAAAACAAAATTATTTGCTTTTGCTGTCAAAGATTTGTCAAAGATCTATACTAATGTTGTTTTCGATTGGGAGAAATTAGTTTCTCCTCATGATTAAAGTAAAAATAAAAACAATAAAAAAAAAACAGAAATGAACATTTTTTTAATTGAGATATTTTTCTGAAACTCGTATATGTTGTGAGCAATCACGTGAAGTGACAACTAAATTAATCTTTTCTAAATAAATACATAATTGTCACGTCCCTTAATGTAAATTATATATTAAAATTGTTCGAATTGTTTAATTTGAAATACAAAATATATAGAAACTGTGACGTTCGTATATATGCGCCTTCAGACCGCATATTTCATAAAAAGCAGAAGAAGTAAGACTCGCAAAACACAACTCCGAAGAGAAACGATTTGTCTTCGGAGTTCTCTCCAATTGCCCAACGGAAAATGACATAATGAAAATAAACAAAATTCCGGTGATCACATTATGCAGACGCACAAAATTATTTTATCACATGTGATTGTCAGAAATTTGACAATCACAAATCACATTAGCCGATTCCACCCCAGACTTTCTTTTCTTTGACTGCCAGTTAGCCGGCATGTTTATAAAGTTTGTGTGTGTGAATGGAAAATATGCGTGTGTTGCAATTTTCGTGCCAATAGCTGGCTGTGGGCAACGCTATATTGTATTCCTGCCCTAAACGCAGCCGCTGTATCGAAGAGCAAATACGAAAAAAAAAGGAAATTAGCTAAAAAAGTGTTTTTGTTTACTTTTGCCGTTGCCTTGGATTTAATTCCAAATTGGTGTTTTGTTTTGTTTACTTCTGCAGTTGCCTTTTGTGTAGTTTTGCTTACTTTTGCCGTTGCCTTGGATTTATTTCTAAATTGATTTTTCCTCTAGACATGTTCACAATCATTTTGAAATTAGGGATGTTCGATAGAAGGTACCCGAAATTAAAAAGAATAGCATCTCAACGAACATAATTTGACAAAATTAAAATGAAAAACCTTTTTTCTTACAAAAATTATTTCTTGGTTTTTAATTTCATTTAAAAAATATTGCATGAAAAAACTTGCCTCGGGCGCCCGGGCAACGCCGGGTATTTTTTGCTAGTAACTTATAATGGTGTTATTTATGAAAATTTTATTTTTTGGTTTGATTTCTTTTTTTTTTGAAGATCTAATTGCGGTATACTTCCTATAGAACCGGTCATTTCAAATCAGACTGTCTCTTTAAAAACTGGGCGGATTCAAATGAAATCTTTAATGAGGAAACTCGTTTCTAAACAAAACATAAAATTGTGTTTATAAAAAAAAACTTTTTTTATTTTTGAATATTTGATCTTTTTTTAACTTTCTTTTCCTGACAAAGACTACAAATTTCTAGATTCACATGCTTATTAAAGAAAAGGGCAACAAATGGGGCAACAACTGTCCTCCATATTTCATTTTGTGCAGCAATATACTTCAACTGCAACCAGATATTTGTCTTTGGCTCTACCTTATCAAGGATTGTTGATTGCTAGTCGTTTGTTTGTTTTCCAGCTGTTTATCAAGTGGCGGGATGAAATGACATAAGCTCCATGGACCTTATTATTATGTCTGCTTTAAATAGGCACAATTTCCATGGACATTTTGAACAATTAGGCAATAGTCATGAACATTATGTTTATTTAAAAGTGGATATATTGAAATTTTGGACTTCAAGTCTAGTTTTATTTATGAAAATTATTTATATACATATATATCAAATGCTTTTGTTTAGGTCTATTTTGTATGATGGGCCTCTGATTCCGATGGCATTTTTCGTCTTAACTTGACGCTACCGATTGAATGGGTCAACTAAAGAAATTTGGACAAACAATTACTCAAACCGGCATTGTGGTTGTGGTTCCATATCAACAAAAATATATATCAGTTACGTTCCAAAACAGAAATTCGTCTTTTTTATGCATTTGTTATTTTTTTTGGCGTTTCCATTACCTTGACATTATGTCTATTTCAAAATTTACTAATTAGACATGTCTAAATTTTCGATTTCGCCATAAGGTCCATGGACATTATGTCTATTTTGTTCATGGACCTTATGACTATTTCCAAAAAGATTTGAAGTTTCCCGAAATGGCCAAAGATATCATCTCTGTTTGCTTTTTTATTCAACGCACATAATTTGTTTTTAACCTATCTTATGAAATTCCATGTAATGTACATACCTACTTGGTTCTTGGAGTCAAAATTTTAAATTGTCATTTCATTTGAATGACAGGGCTTTCCACTGAAAGTAGTTTTTCAATGATTGCTATAACCGACTTGTCAGTGAAAATATAAAACGTTCCACTGATTATGTCTCAATGATGCGTTTCAATGATAGCTATAACTGGCCCCTTAAGTCCGAATATTTTGTCATTTATATGAAAAAAGAATATATAAATCGAAATTCTTCTTCTTGTTTTGAAAATGTCATATTCCTATTTTTATATCGGATAAAAATTGACCGGCCTCGTTTAAAAGTTATGTTATTGTGAAAAAATAAAATAAAAATGACACTTGACGCATTATATGTGACGCATGGTATGCCGCCTTATTCATCTACCGTCTACCATTACCCATTTACCATTTACCATTGCCATTTACTATTTACTATTTACCACTTCCCATCGTATCCAACCACATAGTAATGAGTAGAACATGAATTTAAAATGAGTTTGTATGAGGTACTCATTTTTTGAAATGAGGTGGTACTTTGTCCCACCTCAAATGTCCTATACGACAAAACTATTTGAATAGACATTTTCAATTAAAAAAATTCATTTTTACTTGCGATTATAGGCACGTTATGCATTCGTCGAAAAAAAAAAGTTTTGAGATAACAATCAAACATAACATAACGATGATAGCGAAGACGAAAAAGTTGGAAAGGGTAGGCCGAATTCCTTCAAACTTGGTATATAAAAGTTTTTGGGTAGGTATTCTAAGGATAGGCTTTTGAAATTTTTTTTTTGGCCCAAACATAACGGTACCTGCCATATAACCGTTACGTTAAAGCCTATTTTGCTCGAAAACGGCTCTAACGATTTTGATTGAAGAAAAATTAGTGCAGCTTTCTAGCAACGACCAATCGTATGACCGAATTTTTTTTTTAAATGTCTAAAAACGGTACTTTCCATAGGACCATTTTTTTTTTATTTCCACTATCTCGAAAACGGCTACACCGATTCTTTTGAAATTTCATACATATATAGGTGAAGGTAGCTCAATTTATACTGCATACCAAAATTTTTAATAAATATTTTTTTGTGTTTTTAAAAGCATTTTGTAAAACTTTTTTTTAAAAATTTAATATTTTGAAATCAGCTTGTTAAATATTTTTTTCAAAATAAATAAGTATATGTATTTGCTGAATGCCTATGAATTGGCGTATTTTAAATTTTTTTGAAAAATATTTTCAAAAAGTTTTTTCAAAAAAACTTTTTTCCTCAAAAACTGCCATACAGATTTTTTAATTTTATTCTCATAAATTGAAATTTATCTAAGAAACAAATTGGCGTACCTACCTTTTTTTCAGCTCAAATCAGTTTAAGTATTTATTTAAAAATTTTTTAAAATTTGCTTTTTTTCAAAACCTCAAGCTCAAGACCACTGTCACATATGACCAAGTTCGTGCGACCCAGTCGTGCATTTTATTCGAATGAAGTCTCCCCAGTTGTAACGATCATCAAATTTGAATAAAACATCAGAAATTATTTAAAAAAAGGGTTTCAAATGCAGGTTATATATACATATAAATGCAATACTAATAAACGATAATTTAAATAGAAAGATTTTTTTATTTTCATAACTTTAAAAAAAACTTTAACCCACAAGTAAAAACAACAATATCCTAAAAAACAAGAAACAAAACTTTATATCACATTTCAGAAAAAAGGGAAAACGAACAAAAAATTCAGTTTAATTAAAAAAAGGCTGAGTACATAAAAAACTAAATATTACAAGATTGCATGTTTAACTTGCATACTAATTCAATACTAAAAGAACGACAATTAAAATAGAAAGGTTAAAAAATTATTTAATTTACATAACTTAAATAAATAACTTTAATGAAAAGGTAAAAACAACTATATCCTATAAAAAAGAAACAAAAATGTATTTCACATTAAAAAAAAATAAATACAGAAATTCAATTTAATTAAAAATAAGTTGGGTTCATAAAAAGATAAACATTACATATTTGGATTTAAAAACTACTTTCTTCCCACTCAATCTATTCCTTCTTTCCGTCAAAACCTGTCCAGACTTTGAAAACACACGTTCAGAAGGAACAGAGGTCGCGACTATACAGAGCCTTTTTTTACAACTTCATAAATTTTTTTTTTTTTTGGTGCCACCATATTAAAGGGTCTTTGTGTTTTTGAATAATAATAAAAGCCAAATGCAGTCTTTGTTTTTTAGTCGACGTTTATTTAATATTTGCCGACGTTTCGATTCTGGTTAGAATCTTCTTCAGGGCCTGGAACAGGAGAGTGGATTCATAACAATAACATTTATACATATATATCAGTGATGAAAATTCACTTTTGTCGATTGTACTGAAAACTGAGAAACAAATAGTACTGAGATAGACAAAATGGTACTGAACTTTTTAAAATTATAAATCAACGCAAACAGTGAAAATAAAATATCCTATTAAATCGAGAAAATGTACTTACATATATCTTAGACTTAGGTATGTATGTATGTGTAGTATCAGAGAGGGTGCCATTGCTGAAGAACACCTACTGTAACAAAAGTTAAAAAACATCGTTTTATTGTTTAAGAAATTACCGATACCGATGTACATACATACATATATTGAAATTATCGATGTTAACGAACGGGCAATTACTTGTTTGTTGAGCCCTCAAGTCGCCATAACTAGTTTTTTGAAAAATCTCAACTCGCCTAACGAAAAAATTCTGTGTTTTTAAAAACTGGGTTCGTCCGGAAGTCACCCTGAAGTCGATTTTGATATTTTGCTGGGGCGAGTTGAGGTAACGAATCAGCTGTTGAAGTGACGTTTGCTGTCAAATATTGCTTTTGTATTTTTTTCTGTAGCTATGTATATCTACTTTTTCATTTATTTTTTTGAAAGAAACGAAGAGATTCAATTGAATGCTTTTATTGTAATACAAGTTAATCAAAATCAAACAAATAAAGCAAAATGGAAACTTCAATCAATCAGAATCCCTAAATTGTTTTTTGAGAACCAAAAACCCAGGGGTGGAATCGGTTAAGGTGATTTGTGATATGTCACATATGTCATATGTGTCATATATATCATATGTGATAGTCACAATCTACAAATTTCGCCTGGCTAAGGTGATTGTCAGATGTGACACAGTTGACGGAAACTATATTTTAAAATGCTTTTTGGCTAGAATATAAACAAAATATTAAAAGTTTTGTTTGAAAGCGGACTGAAACGCCATAATCCAAATATTTATATAAAGTTCAGATTTGCCTATAGCATCTGGGCAAAATGTCGAAAAGTTGAAAAACAAAATAAATTATTTTGTATGTATGAGTTTATATGAAATTGAAGACTTTCTACTTTCAAAAGTATCAATTTTCAAAAGAACCAAAAAGTAATTATCACAAAACAGTAAATTATATATTAAAATTCTTCGAATTATTCAAATTGAAATACAAAATATGTATATAGAAACTGTGCCATTCGTATATATGCGTTTTCAGACCGCATGTTTCATAAAAAGCAGAACACAACTCCAAAGAGAAACGATTTGTCTTCGGAGTTCTCTCCGATTGCCCAACGTAAAATGTGATAATGAAAATAACTAAACGTCATTTGTTTTCTCTAAAAGTGATGCCAAAGTGTGACAGAATTCCGGTGATCACTTTGCACAAACGCACAAAATTATTTTATCACATGTTATTGTAGAAAATGTGACAATCACGAATTAGATTAGCCGATTACACCCCAGGTTTGTTTGACAACTTATGGAGTTGTCAAGAAAAACTACGGAGACCATGGTTAAAGTTCAAAAGACAAAGCTACATTTGATTTCAAACGTATTTTGCCAGTTACATTGCTCAAAAGCTTAATTTTTGAACCAGTAAACACAATACATAAACTCGATCACAATGAGTAATAAATGCATTCAAAATTACAATAAAAACATAAGCGACAGCTACAGTACGTTTGCAACGAACATTTTTGTATATGTATGTGCATATGCGTTCGCCTCCTTCGCAGCCAGCCGCTGTTCCAGTATCGGAAACAAAATTCTTCTTTAGCAGGCAGGGAAAAATTCAATATCATTAATTTTGTGTGGTCTGATGTTCAATTAGTGCTGGCACAGTAAAAAAGGCGTGTGGTACGTCCAAAAATGAGACTTTTTATTGCCAAGGCAATTGGTATGATCTCAGTGATATTCAATTTTAGTCTTGTAGATCGATTCGAACAAAACAAGACAAAACTTAAATTTTTAAAAATTAGATTTTGAATATAAATAGTGATTACGGGGGTTTTTAACAATTCTTGAACCACACTCTGCTACGAAACCAAGGAATTAAATCTAAGTGTTCATCTTTTTACTTCAAAACTGCGACCAATAGTTAAAAAACGTTAAGAAATTAATGCATTATACAACTTTTGATGGAAACGCCCCTTAAAGTTGGGCGTGTCTTATAAATTTGAAGCACTAACTGAGCTTTGTTCATTAGTCAGCATTTAGGAATATGTGTAAAACAACAGCTGAATCGAGTAGTTTTTAAACGATCTTACCTGAACAAAGGTATTTTATCAAAATCAAGCCTTTAAAAGTGGGCGTATTGAAAAAATTTACACAAGAAAATGTAGATATATTTTTCAAATAACAAACGGAAGGAAAAAGGTTTGAATTGAATATTCTTTCATGAAAAGTCAAGTCAAAAGCCACGCCCAAAATTCAAAAACTTCTTTTCATACACAAATTTTTTAGTTTCTACTAAGAGACGCAAAATATTAGCTTACAGATTGATTAGGTATAAATACCATTTATCTACAAAAACTATTTTTTTATAAATTCTAGTGAAAAGTGGGCGTCAACCACGCACAAATTTTTTTGATTTCATACACAAGATGTTTATGTGCAAGTAATACCCACAAAATGTAATGTTTTTCGCTTTAATATAACAATTGTTATCTTATAAAAACAATATTGATGGTTTTGTATGAAAAATTGAACTGAAACTGAAATATTTTTATTTAATTGGAAGAAAGTTTACATAAAGCTAGCGTTTTGCCTTTATCGTAACTGTACAAAAAACATAATTTAATTTTACCAAATTGAGGTTGTTCAACAAAAATGGCGATTGTGGGCGTGTTTGTGGGCGAATTTTGCCGGTTCAAGAATTTAGCCTTACTCTTGAACCAAAAATTATATATACCAAATTTCAGCTTTCTAGTTCAAAAATTGCGACCTCTAGAGAGTAGACATACGGACGGACGGACATGGCTTAATCGACTAGGCTTTTGATTCTGAGTCAGAATATATATACTTTTCCATACCTAACGGTATTATTTCTCTATGTTACAAACTCCACACCAGATACAATATACCCATTCTATGGAATAGGGTATAAACAAGCGCGAACATACTTAACCTTTTCAAAAATTAAAAATAGTACAAATCGTACTGAAAATTGAGAAGTGGTACTTGCGTACTCGGGAAAGTCCAATAGTACCGAATTCAGTACAATAGTAAGCCTTTTTGCAACTATGATATATATACATATCAATTTTCACTTGAACAAAATTATAATGTTAGCACTTACTGTATAAGTAATATCGACTGTGTCTGTAAAGATACTTTCTCAACAACAGCCATATAAACAATATTTTTTAACAAAAATTATGTATATAGCTAGCATTGATACGTAAAATTATTATAAATTAATAAATAGAAAGGCGAAAATCTTAAGCAAACTTAATCAGCAAAACGTAAACAATTATTTGAAGTGAAGGAAATGTCAGACTTTTCCATATGAAATTGACAAGCTTCAGTTAGTGGATCGTATACAGGGTGATTCAAATTTTACAAACAGATAGGTACTTTAAATATTTTGGATATTTTAAGATATCTTAAGACAGTTATGAAAGTTTTTTAAAAAGGTTCATATAAATATCACTAACATTTTTTGATTCTACACTTTAGAATTTACACAATTTTTACAAGTTTTTATGTGTATTTCTTCTAAAATCATACGTTTTCGGTAGAATTTCTCACGTTCGAGTATTTGAACCTTTTCAAAATTGAAATTATGTTTGTAAGTGGCAGCATGCTTGGCCAGGGCACTCCTTGCTATCCGATTGTTGGTGACGTCTGATTCATGTTGATTCATGCGTTCTTTTACTTTTTGCGAGGTAGTACCAATGTAACATTTATTACAGCCATTGCATGGTACACGATATACAACATTTACCAAGTCACCGACGAGCTGCTTTTGTTTTAACTTCGAATAAAGTCGGCCTACATTGTTCGAATTTTTGAAAGAAATACGAACGTTGTCACAAGTTTTGGTGATGGATCTTGCAATAGATTGTGATACGTTTGGAACGAACTGTAAGGAATGTCGACTTATAATGTTGTTATCAGTAGCTGCTATTATTGTAAGTGATCGTGATTGCGAATTGTTTCGTATGTTATAACGGTTGATTAAACGGTTTACAAGCCTTAATGGATAATCGTTTTTTACAAGCATTTCAATCAATAGCTTCTTATTGTCCTTTGAGAAACGTGCGTGACTAAGGCGATTGACACGATCGATGAGTCCGTACGCTGTGCTTATTTTTTGGTTCATTGGGTGTATTGATTTGTAGTTCAACAAACGTCCTGATGAGACAGGCTTCCGATACCATTTTGTAAAAAATGTTTTTTCTTTTTCATCACGGAATACTGTCATATCTAAAAACGGAATACTATTCGAAAATTCACGTTCGACAGTAAATTGAATTCTATCATCAATACAATTGAATAAAAACAAAATTTCATCAATCGAATCTCTGGGAAGCAACAAAAACATATCATCAACATATTTTTTCAAGATCTTAATTCTCTTGGAGTGCTCTTCCATTATTGCTTGCATTTTGTCCAAAATATCATCCAATAATAACTCCACTAGAATCGGTGATATTGGAGCGCCCATTGGGGTGCCGTAGCCCTGTTTGTAGCACTGTCCGTTAAATGAAAAATAACTGTTTGAAGTACAAATCTTTATCATTTCAATAAATTCATTCATATCAAGATTGGTATGACATGCGATTTCGTCCCATCGTTTTTCTAAGATATCTTTGTGTTTTTGTAGGGTTATTTCTCCCAAGTACTTCTCGACCTCCACAATGCCAATAGCTGTTGGGTTAACATTTTTTAGTTCGGCAGAAACTTTTTTGTTGAGGTCTTCCCAGATGGAAAGAGCCTTTTTTGAAGTAGTTGGTTGTGCTGCTTGAATTTGGATGGGTTCGGTGTGTTGGGTTCTTTGGGTTGCACTAACCTTGGCTCTTAAAAGCGTACAAGCTCTTTGAAAGGCTGTTGCATTCGTAAATCCGTGTTTCTTAAAACGAGGATCTAAAAGCGTGCTTTCTGCGAAAATATCGTTGAACTCAACATCTTTAAATTTAGTTTAGATGTTAAAATCGAATTTACCATATTTACGACGCAGTTAGGAAGTACTTGTTCAGTCTCTGTTAAAAAAAAGATTCGCAATGTCTTACAAGGCCATTCGAAATCAAAATCACCTCGGAAATAGTGACTTGTTTTTCTGAACTTAGTTCTTCCGTTACTTCCTTGAATATTGTCAAAAATCTCACACTCTGTGATAAAATATCTAAATCTATGGAGGTGAGACTTTGAATGTCCGTATAGTTCACAGCTAGCGTTGACAATAGACTTTTTTTTATGGCCAGCACTCTTTCAAACATGTCAACCGTCGAGTTCCATCGAGTTACTACATCCTGCTTAAGCTTTAATTCTTTTTCACCCAATTGCAGTTGCATTGCCTTAAGTCGATCACTCGCCAACGTACTCCGTCGAAATAGCTCAACAATTGTTTTTACCTTTGTTTGAGTGGGCTTTATTTCGTGGAGACCTTTTTGCACCACTAAATTAAGAGTATGAGCAATGCAGGGAATGGGCTATGCCGTCAAGCTGATATAGCTTTCTGTCGTGGAAGAAGTCCAACAATCTGTAGTCAGACTTACGTAGCTTGCTTCCTTTAACAACTCTTCGACCTTAGATTTAGTAATATTGTAGTAGTTGGATAAGAGAGCGTTGGATAGATTCTTACGGGAGGGTAGGTGGTAATTTGGGTTTAATTCTGCCAGAAAATGTTTAAGTTCCTTAGATTCTACAATTTGGAATGGTAAATATTGTTTTGTGATAAGTTCTATAAGATATTTTTTTAATTGTTCATTTTTTTTTTTTTGGCAGAAACAGGTTTATTTAGGAATTGGGTTATTTTCGTGTTGTGTGAATTTTTGTTTTTTATTATAACTGTTGAAGAAGTTTGGTGTTTAGTTAAGTTAGTTCTAAGAATTTGTATTTCTCATATGTTTAGTTAAGTTAGTTCTAAGAATCTGTAATTCCCATATTGGGTACATATCTATAGTTTATAACGGTATAGAATATAGATTAAGATAAAGCAAAAAGCGACGCGAAGCCGCCGCATGTTGATCCTTTTGTGAGACAATAAACGCATTTATTACTCACGTCCACCATCCGTGATGTTTTATGATGTAGACAATAAATGCCTGCTCGTTTCGCTGTTTGTTTTATCTTCTTCCATATTTATTTTAAGATAGCTGGTAATTAGGCCTAAGACAAAATAGATATAAGAATAAATAAATGTATGTTGTTAAGATAGACATATTTAGAATTGTAATGTAGAGGTAATTACATTAGAATAAAACAGAATACGTTGTACCACCGAAGGGATAAGTTGTGTTTTCCTTGATTCAGAGTGTCGACCTGAGTTTCAGCGGTTTTTTCATGGTGACCCCAAGTTTTAATACGAGCACAAATTAATAAAAAAAAAAAAAAAAGCTTACCTAGTTAAATATTATAGCTTCAGTGAAAATTGTATTTTAAAACTATTTAAATATCATAGCTTCAGTGAAAATTGTATTTTTAAAATTTCAAGTGTGTTAACTTATAAAAAAAAATGGAAGATTTAATTAAAGAGCAGTACACCATTGGACAGGACGTTGTCGTTCTTTACAACACAATGGTTGCGGCTACATACGACGAGAAGAAGGCGTCAATTTTGGGATGGAAAACCAAAATTGAACAACTTGACGAGCTTTTCCAAGTTAATGAAATATCACTGCAAGAATATGCTGAAGCCAACAAAAAGGTAGAGTATTTCAAAACGAAATACGCAGAAAAGGTAAGGAATCACGTGCACTCTGGTAAGTGCCTTATAGACAAATTTGTTAAGGTATTTAGTAAAACAATAAAAAATCCTCAAATAAACCTAGCCAAGGCAACATCTGATGCTGCCCTGGTTAAACGTTTTGCATTCACTCTTCGCGAGTTTGAGGACGCTTGCGAAGACTTTAAAGTAGGTGGCGAAACCGCTGAATCACTTAGAAGGGCAAAAGATAATGCCCAAAAAATATGTGAAGAATACATTCAGCAGTTTGATGAAGATGGACTTACGGAATCGTACTACTTACTTAAAAGTAAATGCAAAAAACTCTTCGGTGGTGCAGCAAAGGAGAAAGCTTCTTTAGAAACGCTTCCTTTTAGTATTCCCAGCATCGAACTCCCAGAATTCACGGGGGATTATACCGAATGGAATACATTCAAAGAATTGTTCATTGAATTGATAGATGCGAAAAAAATTTCTAAAACACAGAAAATGGTTGTTTTAAAATCCGTAGTCAAAGGTGACGCTGCATTAACAATTGCAAATTTGCCTCCTACTGAAGCAAACTACGATACAGCGTGGACACTTCTGAACGAAAAGTACACGAATAAACGAGCGATAACTTCCATTTATTTTAAAAACCTTGTTGACGCTCCACTTGTAGATAGTACAGTGGAAAGTGTGAAAAAATTTAAAGATAATATTCAAGAAAGCTTGCAAGCGCTTCAGGCTGCAGATTTGTCAGCCGACCAGTTGCTGCAAGCTTTTATTAGTTTCTTGTTAGTAAGGAAAATGGACGATAACTTAAGAATGAAGTTTGAAGCTTCATTAAAAAGTTCCAAGGAGCTACCAAAAGTGGACTCTTTGCTTTCATTTTTAGAACACGAATTCTATGTCTTGGAGGCTTTTCAAGGGCCTTTGATTAATGGTCAAAACTTGAAAAATTCTATTAGAGAGACATCTGAATCTTCTAAACTAAAATGTATTATGGGATGTAAATCAACTCATTTCACACATCAATGTTTTTTATTTAAAAAATTAAACATCAAGGAAAAATGGAATAAAGTTATAGCTAGCAAATTATGTATCAAATGTTTTAAAAATGGACATTCAAATAAAACGTGTAGTGAAACTAACTGCAAAATTTGTAATGGTAACCATAATACATTGCTTCACAAGGAAGGTGACTCTGAAGTAAAGAGTGCTGTTGTAAACAATGCTAATACTAAACTGAATGAAGCTGAACAGAAATGTGTTTTGCTTTCAACAGTAGTTTTAGAGGTTGCCGACGCAAAAGGAAACTGGATCAACTGTAGGGCACTACTGGATAATGGTTCTCAGGTTTGTTTGATCAGAAAGTCGTTACAGAAAAAATTAAAGCTCAAAGGACTTCAGGCTAATGCCTCCATTGAAGGAATCGCTATGAATGTGTCTACAATTAAAGAGAGATTGAACGTCTGCATTAGATCCAAGCGTTCAGATTACAGAGCTACTTTAGATGTTTTAATAGTCCCACAAATTATATCGAATTTACCCGCAAAAAAGGTCGTGCCCGGGAAGTTGCCGGACCATATTAAGCTAGCAGACCCTAATTTTTTTACCCCAAGTGGCATAGATATGTTGATTGGTGCGGAATTGTTTTACGAAATACTATACACGGAAAACTTTCACGTAGAAAAACAAAAAATGTTCTTACAAAATACAGCATTTGGTTGGATTGTAAGTGGTCCCGCTTTAATAGAAAAGCCCACCTTATGCTGTAAGGTAGCATCGTATGTAGAAAATAGTTTGGATCAGCAATTACAGAGATTTTGGGAAGTAGAAGAAATGGGTAGGGAATTTAAATTAACTAAAGATGATGTTCAGTGTGAAGAATTGTTTGAAAGAAATATAAGTAGGAAGCAGGATGGCAAATTCGTTGTTCAACTCCCATTCAAAATCGAGAAGCCCAATATGGGAAACTCAGAAATTATTGCTAAGCGACGGTTTCTTGCCATTGAACGTAAACTTGAAAAAAATCCTGAGGTAAAATCTCAATACCACTCCTTTTTACGAGAGTATCTAGAGCTTGGACACATGGAGTTGGCAAACAATATTTCAGGTAGAGGATATTTTCTTCCCCATCATTGTGTATTAAAACCTGAAAGTATTTCAACAAAGTTGAGAGTAGTTTTCGATGCTTCATGTAAAACAAATACCAATACGTCCCTGAACGATTTACTTCACACTGGACCTCGATTACAAGATAACTTGTTTGACATTTTATTAAGGTTTAGAAAATATAAATATGTTATTTCTGGTGATATAGAGAAAATGTTTAGACAGATATGGATGCACGAAAACCATTGTAACTACCAATTGATATTTTGGCGCTGGAATCCCACGCAACCCTTGCAAACATATAGGCTTAAAACTGTTACATATGGAACAAATTGTGCTCCATATCTTGCTACTAAATGTTTGGAAATGGCGGCAAAATCAGTAGAAACTAAATATCCAAAGGCGGCTGCAATAATAACGTCCGATTTTTATATGGATGATTTATTGACAGGAAGTGATTCATTGGATGAGTTGAAAGCACTGCAGCTACAGGTCTATGACGTTTTGGAAGATCACGGATTTCATCTGAGGAAATGGTGTGCCAATCACTCAGAATTGCTGAAAAATTTCAATGAAAAAGATCTTCAAATTCCGGTTGATTTAAACAGAGACAGTTCAGACAACGTTAAAGCGCTCGGTATGGCTTGGAATCCATCATCGGATGCAATCTTTGTCAAATCAAACTGGGATTCAGATTTTAAAATATCGAAACGAAATATTTTGTCGGATATTGCTAAACTCTTTGATCCCCTCGGTCTTTTAGCCCCAGTCACAGTAATGGCCAAAATTTTGCTGCAAGAACTTTCGAAATTAAAAATTGATTGGGATTCTCCAGTTCCAGATGAAATAGCAAATTCATGGAAACGTTTCCGATTTGAAATGACCGAGTTAAATAAAATTCAAATTCCTAGACACATGATTTCAGATCATCCTAAGCTTATTGAGCTATATGGATTTTGTGACGCATCCATGAAAGCCTACGGTGCTGCAATTTATATAAAATCTATAGGTAGATCAGGAGAGATTAGGGTAAAACTAGTAGCTTCGAAATCTCGAGTCGCTCCAGTAAAAATTTTAACTATTCCCCGTCTAGAACTTTGTGCAGCGGTATTATTAGTAGACTTAATGAAAATGGTTATTGATTGTTTGAAAATAAATTTTAATAATATTTTCTACTTTTCAGATTCAAGGATAGTTCTTAGTTGGCTGGAAATGGATCCTGCATCGCTGCAAGTTTTTGTTTCGAACCGAATTAATTATATTCAAACAAACAGTTGTTTGCAGAATTGGAAATATATATCCACTTCAATTAATCCTGCAGACGTAGTTTCAAGGGGAATTTATCCCTCTGATATTATTAACAACACCTTTTGGTTTGAAGGGCCTACCTTTATAAAGGAAAATACTTCAGAATTGGAAGATACAAAATCATACCTTCCAATGGAAAATATTCCGGAGATTAAAAAACACAAAATTATTGTACTTTCTTCAATTTTAAAACCCATTTGCGAAACTATTAATCATAGGAATAGTTTTGAATTTCTTCAAAATGTGGTAGCATATATGTTAAAATATAAAAATTTAAAAACCAAACGAGAGAAAAAATCATGGATCTTTTATAAAAAGGAGTCATTAATTGTCCTTATAAAGGTAATCCAAAAAAGACACTTTTCCGCAGAGATAAGGTTGTTGCAAGCCAAATCTGCAGTCACTTCTTCGTCAAAACTTAAAACGCTTTCACCATTCTTAGACGAGAATGGTATAGTAAGAGTAGGAGGAAGAATTCAAAAGTCAAATCTAGCCTTTGATGCCAAGCATCCAATATTGCTGCCAAGCGCAGACGAGTGGGTGTTTTTGTTAATAGAGCATTTACATAAAAAACATTTACATATGGGTCCACAAGGACTGTTAGCAATCGTAAGACAACAATTTTGGCCTCTGCGAGGTAAAGAGCTCACGCGGAAGGTGGTAAAAAAATGCTTTAGATGCTTCAAAGCAAATCCAAGATCAATACATCAATTTATGGGAAATTTGCCAGAAGACAGAGTTATAAGAACTAGACCGTTTGTGAATGTTGGCATCGATTTTCTCGGTCCTTTACTTATTCATCACAAAATCCGAGGCAAAAGGCCAGATAAGGCTTACGTTTGCGTTTTTGTTTGTTTCTCAACCAAAGCAGTGCACTTAGAAGTAGTTTCGGATATGACATCAGCTTCATTTATTGGTGCACTAAAAAGATTCGTTGGACGTCGAAGTTGTCCATTAAAAATTTATTCTGACAATGGCACAAACTTTGTTGGAGCGGCCAACAGTTTAAACGAACTAAACGTTCTATTAAGAGATGATAATCCCTTGCTGGAGAATTTTTGTGGAGAAAGGGAAATCGAATGGATAAACATACCAGCTAGATCACCACACATAGGGGGTTTATGGGAGGCTTGCGTTAAATCCGTTAAAAAACATTTCTATCGTATTACGGATGGCACAATGACCTTTGAAGAATTGTGCACTCTCATGGTGCAAATTGAAGCTGTTTTAAATTCAAGGCCCATAACACCACTTTCAGATGATCCTAATGACTTGCAAGTTCTTACCCCAGGTCACTTCCTTATTGGTGAATCTTTCACCACTTTTAGAGACTCTGAGGATAATAAAAGCTATAAAGACATTCGAGAGCACTGGAAGGTAGTGTGCTTTAACACACAAGAGTTTTGGGAAAGGTGGTCCAAGGAATATCTATCAGAACTACAAAAAAGATATAAATGGCAAAATCCCTCTAACAACATTAAAGAAGGTACATTAGTTCTTCTTAAAGAGGATAATGTTCCACCAATGAATTGGAGAAGGGGCAGGGTAGTAAATACATCACTTGGTAAAGATGGTCTTTGTCGAATAGTAGATGTTAGGACAAGCAATGGAGTCTCAAAAAGGTCAATTCACAATGTTTGTCCTTTTCCAAATGAGGAAGAAATCAATCCGAAGAATTGCTTTAAACAAAATAATTTAGACGAAATCAAAAATGTTAATCATAATGCTAAGACTTTAAATGTAGTTCCTAAATTTAAGAATGATAAAAATTGTAAAAGAATAAAGAACAAAAACTGTCTATTGACTATTTTAAGCTTATTATTAGTTCTCCCTCAAGCTCTAAGTTTTGAGTTAAAGACCTTGACAGACCAATCTGGATTATTCTTCGAAGAGCAAGGAGTCGTTAAACTGCAAAAATCGTCATGGTCTCTTATAGCCTTCATCAACCTCACTACATATATCAACAGATATGAGGATGTCAGCAAATCAGTTACACAAATACGATGGATATGTACTAGAGAAGATCTTAAAGAATCAAGCAGCAGCCAGAATATCCAAGAACAGTTACGCAGAAAAATGGTCATTATAACCAGCAATCACAAATTTATCGTCGGCGATCGTAGAGGAAGACGAAAAAGAGCACCCTTAAGCTTTATTGGAGCGATTCAGCATGCACTTTTTGGAGTAATGGATGAAGAACATGCGGAAATCTTAGAGGAGAAAGTTAAAAGGACAAGCCAAAGTGAAGCATATTACTTGCAGTTACTTAATAACATGTCATCGATACAAGATATCACCTCAAACATAATCAAGAGGCAACATGACCATTTACAAGATCAGTTTTTGAAGGTACAAGGAAATTTTGAAATTGTTATGGAGAAGCTAAATCGAAGTGAAGGCTTACAACAGCTTAATCTCGGGGTTCTGTATGCCTTTTTGATAATGGATGAATTTCAAAATTTCCAAGAAGAAATTAAACAAGCAATGTTGAAGACACAAAGCAACACTCAGCAACACATCATATCTCCTGATCAACTTCAAGAACATCTACACAAAATAAAACTTCAACTACCATACGATTTGAAACTACCCGCAGAAGGATTAAGCGACCTGTACAATGTCTTTGAAATAAGCGCGCAAGGTACGAGAGAATTCATCCTGTTTGAAATAAAAATTCCCTTGGTCCATCGCGAAGGCTTTACTATATATGAAGTGCACCCTTATCCAACATTTCATGAATCACGATTTGTTAGTATTCAAACGAGCTTTAACCATTTGCTTCTAGGAGATTCAAGAAAAAGATATTATAATCTCAGAGATGTTGACTTTCTGCAATGCAAAAATATGAATTCTGGCACAGCGTGGATATGCCCACAGTCGCAGCCAATTTACAATATTGGTAACTCAGCACCTTGTGAAGTGGAGCTGTTGTTGAAGAAGAATATAATGCCTCTAACCTGTGTGATCAAGATAAATCCACCATCGTCAATTTGGATACAATTAAAGGCTGCAAATACATGGCTCTATTCCGTAATGGCTGAGGAGACAATAGAAGTTGAGTGTCACAATTTGCGAACGTCACAGACGATCAAGAAGCAAGGAATTATTCAATTGGACGCTGGTTGCCATCTTTATTCAACTGATGTAACACTTGTAGCTTTTAATAAAGTTCGACAGAACGTCACTTATGTAAATCCTGCAGTCAACATAACTTGGTTATTACCAAAACTGAATTCTAAAATTTTGAAGGATGTATCCACAAC
The DNA here is from genome assembly GCA_916050605.2 of Platycheirus albimanus. Taxonomy (NCBI): domain Eukaryota; kingdom Metazoa; phylum Arthropoda; class Insecta; order Diptera; family Syrphidae; genus Platycheirus; species Platycheirus albimanus. Next base: position 262,644,139 of record OU696696.1, on the reverse strand, counting down.
GATCGCTATTGAAGATATTCCTAAAACACAACCGAAATTGTTCGGACTTCCGATTGACTTCGACTTGGACGCCCATAATGCAACACACTATGAAATTAGCATAGTTACATGGATCGTGCTGATTGTAGTGGTAATCATAATCGCCAAATTAATTCAACAATTCTGCCAGCTCCCAACGAGGTTCTTACCTGCCAGTATCGCGCTTGCACCAGTACATTGATTGACACATTTAACATGCTGTCAATGGCGGGAGTATGTTTAGTTAAGTTAGTTCTAAGAATTTGTATTTCTCATATGTTTAGTTAAGTTAGTTCTAAGAATCTGTATTCCCATATTGGGTACATATCTATAGTTTATAACGGTATAGAATATAGATTAAGATAAAGCAAAAAGCGACGCGAAGCCGCCGCATGTTGATCCTTTTGTGAGACAATAAACGCATTTATTACTCACGTCCACCATCCGTGATGTTTTATGATGTAGACAATAAATGCCTGCTCGTTTCGCTGTTTGTTTTATCTTCTTCCATATTTATTTTAAGATAGCTGGTAATTAGGCCTAAGACAAAATAGATATAAGAATAAATAAATGTATGTTGTTAAGATAGACATATTTAGAATTGTAATGTAGAGGTAATTACATTAGAATAAAACAGAATACGTTGTACCACCGAAGGGATAAGTTGTGTTTTCCTTGATTCAGAGTGTCGACCTTAGTTTCAGCGGTTTTTTCATTTGGCTTGTCGTTGATAAAGAAGAAGTTGTATTTGCAAGTGCGGCTGAGGATGACGATGTCGTTGGTGTTGACTCTGCGGATGTGGTGATTTCATACGGGCTTGGGACGATTCTGTTTTCTTCACTCGACGTAGGCGCAACTGCTGGAGGCTGGCGTCGTTCCAAAATCGCAGTATAAACGGTTGGGTGCTGCGCTTTTGTGTGTCGAATCAGGTTGTAGGGGCCGCCACCTTTGTAGGACAAAACTTTGCCACAAAAATTGCACTTCCCTTTATGGGCTTCATTATGCAATTCAGTAAAATACTGCCAAGCTGCAGATTTCTTACTTTCATCGGCCATTCTGTTGAAATCAAAGTTGATAGTAATATATTATCAAAGCCAACACATTTCCAACAAATCAATCATGTTGCATGAATTGTAGGTATTAATGAATAAAGCAAACAACGTACAAGGAACAACGTATAACTGAAGGAACATAATGGAGATGGAGGCGCAGCCGCAGAAGCAGGCGTATCGCATGGCAAAATATTAAATACACACGAATTCAATGTTATGAACTCATTGAAACGCACCCGCAACCGTATCGCATGCGTTACGTATACCTAATTAGAAGTGCCCACAATGGATTGTACCTACGTACTCCATCTTTCTTACAATTTCCACTGAAAAACATATGTACATATAATGCATATAATAAATGATAAAACATATAATATCGCATCATGTATAGTCTTTTCTATAAATTTGTACCTACCCGACCTAATTTCTAAAAGGATTTTATTAGCACGTTGCTCTTGTTTTTTTTTTTTTTGAAATGTCAAAAATACGCACGTACCTATTTATTAAAAGTAAGCCAACTCGTCTGTCGCCGTTTGCGGATCCGTCTCGTTGTGTTCACAATATTGAATTCGTATGTATTCACTTTGTTGACATGCGATACGGCTGCGGCTGCGGTTCTGGCTCTGGCTCCCTTGTGTTCCAGCAGTTATTATCTCTCCTCAAACAAACTTACTTCAAATGTCACAACCTGCGACAAAATCAGAACCTGCGACAATGTCACAAGCTCACAGCCTGTGACAATGTCACGAATTTTGTTCGAATGGGACATTTGAGTAAGAAGTACTCATAAGACAAAACTTCACACATTCATTCATTTTTCATTTTAAGACAATCGTCCTCTTCCTCATTCAACTCTTTTTTTTTTGGTTTGGAGGGAGAGAGAATGTACTAGTTATTTGAACTAGTTATTAGTACATTCTCTCTCCCTACACATCACTAATCCACAATCCTCCATCCTATTCATATACCATCCTATCCATCTGTACCAACCTATCCATCCACCATCTACAGCTGGCATTATGTGGCGTCAAAATAGCGACTACATTGTGTTCCTGCCCTATATATATAGAGCAGCCGCTGTACAAACAGCGAATAAGAAAAAAAGGAAAAGGAGAAACGTCAAAAATATTTCAGAAATATAAAATTTCTCATGATAAATCTAAGAGGTAAGTTCAAATATTATTAAATTAAACCTATTTTAAACAATTTATTTATTAATTTAAATAGCCTATAACCTGGCCAGTGAATGGAAGAAGACTTTAGAATCCACTGTATTGCGAGGTAAGTGGTGTGTCGTCAGTTTATCTGCCATATACAGACAAACTGACACACAAACAAAATTACTCTTTTATATATAGTAGAGAAGAGATACATATAACTCACAAATCACAATATGAACTTGACTACTACATTCAGATACTTTTTTATTCTTGATGAACCAACAGACATTTCAAGGCATAAATATTTATGTATTTGCAAATATTTTAAAAATAAAATCTCATTGCTATGTGGAACACAGGTTGGCTTTTTCGTTATGAAACTATAAAGCGTATATGCAACCATTTTTTTGAGCTTCAAACACTTTTTGATGTATGCACCCTAAACGAAAAGTGCCATTCTGCCGAATTTTTGTCGGATTTTTTCAAGTAAAAAAAGAACTATCCCATAGTATAAGAAATGAAAATTCTTTACTTATTCTTTCAAGCTACTGGCGTAAATATCCTGAAAGCTCAAAAAGAAATTGAAATGGTTGCTCGCTTTTTGCTCAAAAACTCTTATTGATTGTTCCGGGTCCAAAAATAGACATTTAAACTGTCATTGAATTGACAAATCACGAAGCAAATTTAAGACCAAGTTCTGAAGTTGATCTGGGATCTGATTTTGAAAGAATGTAGTGAGAAAAAAAAAATAACGTGACTACAGATTGTGTAATATACATACATAAATAAAGAAAGAGATGTCTTTCTGTTTTATCAAAACGCTCCTTTTTGAAATACAAAAACGTTTTTCGGAAACAAACAATCTTTTCACGAAAATAGGATATTTGTTTCCAAAAGTATGTTGGAATCAACTTCGACCAGATTTCATAATGCTGCCACTCGATGTTCTTCCTCGTCAAGAATTCTATGAATGCTTAGAGGATTTAGAATCACAATGGAACAAAGTCATACTAGTCAACTTGATTAATTTATTGTTTTTAAAATTAAATTGTAAATACACCATGTTTGTCACACATTTTTGCGATTTGAAATTTTGAAAGAAAGTGTTGTAAATTTTTGGAAACTTTTTAGTTTTTGTTCCGAAAATACATATACCGATATATATATAATATGTATATAAAAATTGTAGTTAAAGGTCAATATAATAGTTTTTTTTAACACTAACGGAAACATTAATTTGTTGCAAGCGGAAGCGGAAATTTAAAGCAAATCTAATTTCTCAAGGATTTATCGTAAGTGGATTTTTGCATAATGAATTATGAATAAACGTTACTAATTTATAAAAATTATTAAGTTTATAGGTACCTACCTACCTACCTAGTTGCAAAAAAATAAATAAAATTTCAAGCTTTCAAAGTTCTGAACTTAAAATTGCGAGGTTAGTAAATGACTTTTATTTTGAAGCCAAATATTTGTAATTGCTTCTGCTTTTCATAGAAATGGCGAGTATTAATATCACGCCTGTACGGAGAGGAGAAAAGTTTGTTCATAAGGAGTTATTGTACAATTTTGAGATAATAAGTGCCAATACAACAATATTCTGGCGGTGCGATAAGAAGTACATGGATGAGTGTCGGGCTAGACTTCATACATGTGTGGTTCCTGGAAATGTTGTGAAATTGGTTGGTTGGTATAGCGAGACCGACCCAGCACAAGTTGAAGTGGCAAAGGTAAGAATTTACAAATTTTTGAATTCGAAAGATATTAAAAAAAGTAGGCACTTTTTTACATTATCAAAATGATTTCTCAACACATTTACAGAATTTTAAAGAGAAGATTTTAGAAAAGCAGAATTTAAACTTGATAAGACCATTTACAGGGTAATTTGCATAAAGTGTGCCAAAATGCTAGAGCATGTGTATATGTATGTTGGGTTGATACAAGAAAAAGACCGTATGAGAGGCGGGCCTATTCCCTTCCCTTTAACCGGGTGGAGGAGTTTTTTTTTAATGATTAAAAACAAAAAAATATTTAAAAAAAAAACCGTTTTCGAAAACTAAATTTTTCAAACTAAAAATTTGAAAAAAAAACCAAAACTAATTTCAAACCATTTTTGTTTAATTTAACGTTGTTAAGAATTATTTTTGTTTTCAAATTTCAATGTTCTTATTAATTTCAAGTCAAACACTGAAACATTTTTGGTCTTTTTGTTGCAAAGATATTAAAAAACTGAGAGATCAACAGGTATGGTAGCCAGGAGCCAGTCTTCATATTCCCGATTTTTGGATTTAATATTTTTAAAAACTTTTTTCTTTTCTAAATATTTTGGAAACGGCTAGATTTAATTTAAATGTTTCCCAGACGGAAAATATAATTGTCCTTGCATTGATACGCTCCAAAGAAATTTAAAAATATTTTTTCGCAGTTTTTCAAAAAAAAAAAACCGTTTATCGATTTCGCAACCGTTGGTTTTGAGCGACCTTTACATACCCGACCAAATTTCTTGGTATGAAGCGAGCCCGGAAGTTTTTGAGAACTTTCTTCTCTATGCTTCGGGCTTTTAAAGCTGCAGCCGGATTTTGCTTTTTGGCCATGAAAGCAACAGAAGTTGTGTTGGGAGTATGAAGAATGTGTTTGTCGGTGGCTCCTTCCGGATAGCTCCGAAATTGTTTCACCAGGTTTGCATATATCATATAATACATATGTATATTTATTTCATAGGTGTACGTCATTATGGCAGAGAGAGGCGGATTTGTCTTTCCGGTTGTGTACGGCCTACTTCCAAATAAATTGGAAAGCACGTACCGGCAAGTGTTTGCGGCCATTAAAAACATTTGACCAACGTTCATGCCGGAAAGCATCTCATGCCGCGTCTACGAGCTCGCCGAAATCAATGCCATAAGGACGGAGTTTCCTTATGTTAACATAAATGGTTGCTTTTTTCACCTGGTGGAGAATTTGCGGAAGCAGCTATCGGCAAACGGTTTGCTCCAACGCTACAATGCAGATGCGGATTTCGCACACTCTGCAAAAAAAAATTGTTGCAATTGCATTTGGACCTCTTGGGTGACTAGACGAAGCTTTCGATGTCCTCGTTACCGAGTTGCCTCTTGAGCTAGTTTCAATATTGAGTTGGTTCGAGCACAACGATATGGGTCGACTCAATATTTTAGGCGCAACAAGGTCCTCGCGCATTCCGTTGAAAGGACTTTGGCCGGTAACGACAGGACAAACAAATTTTTTGAGGCAGCCCACAGGAGGATGCAATTTACCACGACACCAAAAACTCACTCTTGAAATGATCTCGAGCACTTTTTGTTTTCAATGAAGTCAAAAAAGCAATACAGATTTGATCTCAGGTTGGATCAGGAGCAATTCTTGGCAATCAGAATTCAGAGCGAGATTTACACATACTTTCACACTCCCCAACAAATTAAATTTTGTTAAACGTCAGTTTGAAATTAGCATTTCGATGTTCGCAGTGAAGAAGATATTTATTTGAAAAATTAAATTTTAAAAACATTTTTAATGGAACTAAAACTTTTTTTTTTTTAAATATGCCTTTTTTTTCTATATCGTTTTCGTTTCAAAACAAACCAGCTGTAGTGACACTCACAATAACAACAAAAATATTGATCTTTTTGTATTACATGCAAAAAAATAAAAAAAAATCAAACACTTGACTTGACTATCTATGTACTTCGCAGCTCATAGATCGAGAGTAAATTTTATAAACAAAAATGAGCAATGGTTATCTTCATCTCTCCACATCACCGGACAAATAGAAGACATGTGTGATATCCCAACTACATCAAGGTCATCCAGAGGAAGGCCAAGGAAGGCAGTCAATGAGTGCGCAACATTCACAAACAAACTAAAACTAATCAATGCAACAGAGGAGATAAGTACTGCAAATCTCTCTGATGCATTAGTAATAAGATATAATAAAGACCATGAAAAGGCGTAGAGTGATGTGATCAAGGCAATTTCTACAGCAAGTCCACTTCGAGTCAAAAGGGTCAAGGAAAGCATTCCTACTCCACAAAAGGATAGCATAAAATATACTAGTGAGAATGCATTAGCTTTGTTTATGGATTTGGGTCTATCAAAAGAAGAGTATACAATCCTGAGAACTTCGTTGAGGAAACACAATATAGATGTTCTGCCATCCTGCAACACAATTACAGCTACAAAAAAAGAAGCAGTTCCAGAAAACAGCGAAATCACCGAAATATCAGCTGTTGTGAAACTTCAAGACATGATGGATCATACTGCAAGGCGGCTTTTAAAAAGTAAAACAGGGAACAAATAATTGCACTTCCAAGAAGTTTGACCTTACAGATTAAATGGGGCTGCGATGGATCATCTGGACAAGATGCGTACAAGCAAACAATTATAACAACAGATGGTGAAACAGACGCAAACATGTTCATGGCATCAGTTGTTCCAGTCAGACTCAATAGTGCAGATTGTGAATATTGGAGGAACCCTCGCCCATCATAAACTCATTTCTGCCGTCCCATAATGTTCCAATATGCTAAAGAAACTAGTGACCTCATAAATACAACAGTCAACGACATAAGAAGGCAAATCGCAGATATTCAACCAACAATGTATAAAGTGAATGAAGATATAACTATATTTGTGAAACACGAGTTCTTTCTAACTATGATTGACGGAAAAGTTTTAAACGAATTAACAGAAACAAAGTCTACGTGGTCATGTGCGATATGTAAAAGGACCCAAACAAACTTCAATAACCAGGATGAATTAAATAACGACGAACATAATTATGAATATGGAATCTCTCCATTGCATGCTAGAATCAGGTCATGGAATTTATTTTGAAACTTGCTTATACACTTCGACAGGAGGGAGAGGAATTCGATGAATCTATTGGGATAGAGGAAGCATAAAAGAGAAGAAAACAAGAGATTCAAAGGCGTTGCACGATGAGCTTGGGCTTGATGTGGGTAAGCCAAAGCAAGGATTTGGAAGAAGTGAATACAGTTAAATTTGGAGAGTACACCAAAAAAACCGCAGAGTTATTGAAACAAAAGTACCCTGAAAAACTACTAACACCTACTCTAAAATTTTGATTCATAGTCAAAATATCATCGAATACCAATCTTTACCACTTGGAGAATTGTCAGAAGAAGCCCAAGAGTCAAAAAAAAAGACTACAAGAAATACAGATATCAAAATACGTGCAAAGTTTCAAGAATTCGTCAGAATGAAAAATAAAATTTTGGTTCATAGTCAAAATATCATCGAATACCAATCTCTACCACTTGGAGAATTGTCAGAAGAAGCCCAAGAGTCCAAAAATAAAAACTACAAGAAATACAGATATCAAAATACGTGCAAAGTTTCAAGAATTCGGCAGAATGAAGACTTATTTAACATGCTAGCAATATCATCCGATCCACTTATTTCTTCCTTGAGGTATGTAAGAACCCAAAAAGAAAGCCCAATACTCACCAGAACTGATGAGTTTATTACGCATTTCCTCGGACTTAGATGAAAGTTTCCAAGAAATGTAATGATTGTATGTAAATTTTTGTTCCTTTTATTTTATTTTTCTACTTTTTGAATAGTAATCTATCAATAAAATACTTTATTAATGTACTCTTTTATAAAAAAAATAAATAGATCAATTAATAAAAAAAAAAACATTTTTTTCGCTACTGGTTCACTCAATTTTTGTTGTTTTCTTTTTTTCCCACTGTTTTACTTAAATTACACGCAAATTACAAACTTTTTATTTCAGCAGCAGATTCTGAAAGACCCTGTACATTTTTTTTTTTTCTTAAAATTCACAAACCTGATAGCCTTGGAAATTTCCTTCAAGATGAAAAAAAATGTGGCGATATCTTTATTCGTTTAAGAGGTATGATTTTTGCAACCAAAAAAGTCAATTCGGACCACTGTGGGCTGTTTACCAATAACCGCCGCGCCATCGGCATTCCTAGTTCTTTAAATAAAATATTTCTCTCATTTTTGGAACATGCAGCAATCTGTTTTTTTTTTCAGCTCAAGTAAGTAGGTACCTACCTAATATAATTTATGTGTTTTTTTTTTCTTTTTTCATTTAAAGGGACGAAAAATTAAGTCGAATATCAATTTGAAAATGGAAAAACCAGCCAGCGCCTCCTCTTAATAGCTTTCTGGGGCACCATTTTTATAAAGAAACATATTGTTTAAGCAATATACCTAAATACATAATTATTTCCCCCACCGAAAATGTTTCTGATTTTGAACAATATAAATACATACCTAAATAAAAATTACCAAAATCGGAGCTTCTGTCTGTGGATTTCCGATTTGCACGCATTCACGCACGCGGGTCATATCATACGATTTAATTATACCTACGTGCAAATTAAAATGAATTTGTTAAGCATAGTTGCATGCAATTCCAATTTTGCGTTTTAATAAATTTCTTCAATCAATTGACATTGAAGTACGAAAAATTGATAGAGCTCGTGATAATTTTATAAGAGTTTCAAAAAAATATTTGCTATTAACTAACTGCATGTTTTATTGCTATTCTTGCCTATTTGTTGAATTTAAAGCTTCTTTATCATTACTATTCAAATTGAATTAAATAAAAGTGCGTTTGTGTAGAAGTACGGGCCCATTGTTTTTACGTGCCGTTTTTGCGAAAACTTCTGAGTGATATAGAAATCTGTGCATACTCACTTAAAATACAGACATTTTTTTTGAATCACGGCCATTAGTTATAGGTTAAAAACTGTTCTTTTTTATTTTAACTTGCATATGTTATTAAATTTTCTGGTTTTTTTCCAAATTTGTTTATTTTAGTGTCTAAAAAAATTTTGAAAAAATTTACGCTTCTTAATGTTTCAATAAGAAAACCTAACTGATTCTTTTTTGTGTTGTTTATCACTATAAGCACCTATTAATTTAAAGAGTTCTTTCCATTTTCATAACTTTTCTTTCTACATTTTCAATTTTTTTTATATGTATACCTAGGCCCATTTCTTTTAAATTGAATGTCTAAAAAAACTTAAATGCAAGGGAAAGGGAAAAAACAAGAACTCTTCTTCTTTTATAATGAAATTCTTTTGGAAAAATGTATTGAAAGATTGTTGTCGTCAACAAAATGAAATATAGGTAATGTACTTAGTACCAAAACCCAAAAGAAAAGGGGTCAAAAAGCAACTTATTTCAAGTTTTCTCAAAACTCTCAAAATCTAATGAAAACGTATCTCGAAAAAAGCTCTAAATTCCTTGCGTATTATATCTTGGCTCCTATAAAATAGTAAGATTTTCAGTGAAGTTTATCAGAACACTCAATGTACTAGCAAATCGGTTATACCTCTTGCGAATTCAATGCACTTCACTGAAATTCCAAAAGCTATAGAACGCTTCCCGACAAATTGAACCAAACATTGTCTTGTGTAGTGTCTTCTTGGTCCTTTGAGGGCTTTGCTACTGAAATGCCTTCTAAGCCCGAAGAAACAGCGATTGGCAAGAGTGATTCTTCTACTGATCTCTTCACTGATGTGTCCATATCTGTCCATTGTGACGTTTTGTCCGAGCCTACAGTGATGACGAGGTATACAAGAACGACTGGTGATGTTTTCAACAAATTATTTAATATAATGAAGCCCCTCTTAACAAAATCGTCTATAAGGACTTCCTATAGGTGCAGAAGTTTGGTTCGCATTGTAGATCGTAATCGGTCCTCTAAGGCTCCAGTGGCGTTTCCTAACGGGTCGCAGAGAACATCAAAGTCGTTCTTTGTTTTTTTTCTGTTGGAGTTGATGCCGACGCAGATGAAGTGCTCGAATATGATGCATCCAAATCATACCTTGCACTTACGCCGGCTAATACTGTACTTAAATCCAAATCCGACGACTAAGAGAAATAGGTGATGGTTTCATCTAATTCATTGCAGCTAGTTCTGAAATTAAGGATTAAAAAATTAGGTAGGTACACATACATTTTGGTTTGAAAGCTACTCTATGAGTGCTTCATTACCTGCGTGGCTTCATCTAATCCCTTAAGAAGTGCATTTCATTGAAGTAAGTCCACTCCAATTCCTCTGCACCTCCGCTCCCAAAAGGCTTTTGCTCTTTTTTAGCTCCCGGTCATATCGCTCCCGTTAGAGTCGATTTTGACTTGCACTCCAATGCTTTTATAAAATTAAAACGAAAAATATTATTATACTTAGTAAAAAAAATTTATGTAATGTACATGTTTTATTTATTTGCTGTCCTATGTCTTCCCAAGCTCTTTCTATTAAAATAACAAGCTTCTAGCTCATCATACAATTTTTTGTTGCGGAACTAAAACAATAAAATTGGAAATCGAATTTTTGTCCCAGCTCGACATTTTTCTTACCTTCTACAATTTATTTTGTTCCGAAATTTTAAAAAAGAAATAAAAAAAAGAAATGTCAGATTTTGTGAACCAAACTTGCCTCATTTCGGGTTGGGTATAAAAATCAAATGTATTTCTACTGTTTCGTAAGGAAACATACGTACCCATTCTTCAATCATGGTTAGCCCTTAAGGAGTTTTATGCATCCATTCTGTGAAAAACCTGTTCTTTGCATTCGTTCTAGAGGAGTACTGCATTGCAAACTATGTAGTAAACTATGTAGTGTATAAGTAAAGTGGATGCTGGATCATCGAAACTTTTAAGAGATGCGGCTTCGGATATTAGCCACGGCCATAAGAGACAGGTTGAGAAATATTGCGAAGGTTTTTCTTAAAAGTAACTTGATGCCTGCACAAGAAGCTGCCTATCATGTTTTGTCTATGTCGTTATCTAAGGGTAGGTCATGTTCTTATAAAAATACAGGCCCAATAAAGACCCGTATATTTTTTATCCTCAAATCAAAAAAATGCCCTCAAATCAAAAAAATGTACCTAAATGAAACCTAAGCAAGGAAAAATTTGATTGGCGGATTTCGCAGCAAATTTTTCACACTCCAAAAGAAATAATTCTGAGGAAAACAAAGATGAAGAAGTTAATCGGCCCTATCAAGGTAACTGTCGGAACGAAAAATTGAACACAGTTTTGTTTTCGTTTTGCTCCGACACAAATTCTTGGCGGTAATTATTAACACATCAAAGGAAATTGTTGAGAAATGAAAGAAATAAAACAAAACTAAATATTTAACTAGCTTTTTTAACTTATTTCTTCAATTTTGTGCTTCCAGGTCAAGACAAGAAAAACCACACATCAACAATACGAGCTCCTGTCCTAGTGGTTGGAAAAAGGTATATCGAAATTAAATTATGTATGTACATATATGATGTATGTAAACTTCTTTTAAGGTTTGGAGCGACTATAAGGCCTATATTAAACAAAATTGGCGGCAAATAAAAAAGAAATTTTGGCCACAGGTGGTAGTCCTTATAAACAAAAATTATTTACCCCTTAGAAAAGTCCGTCATAGCCTTGATTAACATCAGTCATGGAGTTGATGGCATTGGGGCATTAACCTTTGGAACGGGTATTGAAATAGCGGAAAATGGAGCAGATGAAGAAAACAAGAGGCAAGCAACCAACTTCGAAGTCCACCGTATGCCAAATACCTCTTTAAAACGCCCACGAAAAGCCTTGTCATTCATTCAACTTCTTCAAAAGCAGGTTCAAATTCAACAAAAATCTTTCGACGACATTAAAAATGCTTTGGAGGACATAACAAATGTCTTAAAAGAAAACACGAAGACTTTGCAGGACTCAGCAGTTTACCACAAAAGGATGTAGAGTTCGGAGGAAGGAATTTTGGAGGTAGAAAAAAAAGTTAAAAGAAATGGAAGAGCACAACGCTAAAATACAAAGAATTGCATTGCAAAAACTTTACTTCAAGAGAGGGATTCTTGAACTTGAGATTTCCAAAACCAACGTATTGCTTCAATAATCTTTTTTGGTATATAAAGAGGCTGTGATTTTTTTAAATACAGGAGTTCCAATTTTTTTTTTAATTATTTCTAATTGAATAAATTTTAAGTTGTTTTTATTTGTTATTTTTTTGAAAATGTTAAAAAATCGCGCGATTTTTTAAAACAAAACAACTACTTTTGATTGCAATAGCGGGATAATAAGAAACGGGATTATAAGAGACGGGATTTTAAAAAGCGGGATTATACAAAGCGGGATTTCAAGAGCGGGATTTTAAGAAACGGAATTATAAAAAGCGGGATATCGAACCCAACCCATCACTCGTTACAGGAGATACAATTTAGCACCAGAATCAGAAAATTATTATCGGGAACAAATCCCTCAATTTTTGTTTTGGAGAAATGAACAAAACGAAATTGAAAACGTGAACTCGAAAGAGCTGTTCATTCAAAATAAAAACATAGTTGACGCAAATAGATCAAAATATTCAATCGTGGAGAATGAAAAATTAGATGAAGTTCTACCACAAATACGAGGAGAAAATGAAAATCAACAAAACAATATAAGTTTGACATTTGATTCCATTTCAAAAGATTGAGGAACAGATATTTTGAAACAAGGTGGTGTGGAGCATCACAAAAAGAAATAAACTAACAGATTTGTTAGCCCCTTAGATTACCTAAGGAGACCTTGATTTCATTACTCAACAACTTAAAGAAGGAACAAAGAGAGTTTGTGATGTACGTTTACAACGTTTTAAAACAAAACAGAATTTACCTTTAAATATATTTTCAAGTGGATCTGTGAGGGTTATTAAGTCGACAGTGATAAAATCCATCTTCCAAGTGGTAACACATTATTTTGATTGCAGATCAGGAGCTATTGGAGATGCTATAAGTATTTTGTTAACCATACCTTCAGGAAAAGCAGCTTTTTTGATCAACGGAATAACTCTTCATACTGCTTTTATTCTACCAGTATCTCAAAGATCTTTATTTGAAATTGCTAATAGCATTTGACAAAAGCTAATAAACTTAAAACTATTGATTTATCGATGAGATATCAATAGTTTGAAGTAGGCTTTTGAGTAGAGTGGATACAGGACTTCGTCAAGTTATAGGATAAATCACATCATTTGGCGGAGCTTCCGTAATTTTGTTGGGTGACTTGAACCAAATGCCTACAGTTTTTGATTCAATTATATTTGAAGCCCCTCAAACTAATGATTTAAACATATAGTTGCGGAAACAAATCCGCAGTGGGAGTTGTTTAAAATTTTCGATTTGACCCAAATTATGAGAAAAACAAATGATTCACTGTTTATTAATGCCTTAAATCATCTGGCGATAGGAACGATGGTAAATGATGATATAAAATTAATAAAACCCCGGGAAATTTCTGAAGCTGAAGTTAATGATAATTAACACCATTCGATTATTTTCAACAAACAAGGAAGTTGATGAATATAACAATGTGAAATTATCACTTGGCAAAGTAGGAGAAACTATAAGGAACCATGTTTTAGAAGCATTGAAGCGTTGAAAATTATCGGATCTTGGTGGATTGCCTAATACCGTGCGTTTTAAGAAAAATATTAAATATATGATCACGACTAATGTTGACGTTGAAGGTGGTTTAGTAAATGGAGCTTGTGGAGAACTAAATCACAAATCTTTCAAGAAAGATACCAATGAAATAGACCGAGCTTGGATTCAATGTTCGCCAAACCCGAGGGAGTCAGAAGCCAAAGTAGACCTCATCTTCGATGGAGCGACCAGGTAGAGGGAGACATCCGTCAACTTGGAGTACGAAATTGGAGACAGCAGGCCAGAGATCGAGCCGGCTGGAGGGGCATTCTCAGCAAGGCCCAGGAGTACTACGCTAAAGTGGCGCCAACATAAGTAAGTAAGTAAGGATTCAATTTTCTCCCATTCCTCAAGTTATGGATTGAAAGCTCAGCAGCCAATTAAAGGCTTTATGCAACTCAAAAATATAGACTATCAATGTAAATACTATTAACAAATTTTGAGACATACTCCACTGAAAATAATTGCTAAAAACTCCATGTAGTTTACCCCTTTTTTAATATTTCATATATTATTTAATTTCTTTCAAAATTTCAAGTCACGGAATCGTCTGGTTTGAAGTATTTCATTCAAAATTCAAAATATTATTTAAAAAGCAATTGAAAGAAAAGATGTTGAGCTTCTTTATTTGCGTAATTTTCAGTTTGTTTTTCCAGGAATATTCATGTATGAAGGTACCTTTGAAAATCTTTTTTGTTCAATAAAAGAGCAATGGAGGAACGTTGGTGTGTTCGACAGTTGCGTGAACTATTAAAGCAAGAACAATTAAAAAAAAGTGCTAAGTTATGATGGGTCAGTAGTTGCTCCGAAGTCAACAGTTTTCTCGCAGTTATCTAAAACTATAGGAACAAAAATTCCCTTACGGCCGAAAACCATTTACACCATACTTAAATTGAACCGCTATGGAATTCACACTGATTTGTTGAATTTTTACAAAATCACTTACAAGTCAGAACCATATATTATGTAATAGCTAGCAGTTTTGAAAATAGTTTCACTGATATTTTGATAATTATAATTGATATGTCGACAATATGGACATTCATTGAGGCGGAGGCAATACATTATAACTTTCAAAACAGAGAAATACGACCATTGACTACACTCAAAAGACGAAGTGGGACAAATTATCTATATGATGAAATTTTTAAACACAAAAATTCCATGTCCATTATCATTCAAACATAACAGCAACAGCATTAATGATACTGGATATACTGTCTAAGTTGATAGTATTTGTCCTGAGTGCAGTTGCTTATTTAAAGGAGTGGTTGCAAATAAACCAGAGGATGATCAGCCCGTTCTTATACATATAGTGCCAACTTGAACAATATGATCCGTCATTTCAGCACACAAACAAAAGGCAACTTAAAGGATCCAAGCGATTGGCAGTGACAACAGAGTAAGTTGAAGGAAAAATGCTTCCATCTGAATGGAGACGTAAGGAGGCAAATATGCTAATGGATTATGGCGATAAAGAACATTTATCGCATTTATTTAACCCTTAACTATAGTGGTGGGTCCAGGGGACCCACGTCTACTCTTTTAAAAGTAAATAAAAACCGTTGCGACCGCCGCAGCTGGCTGTGCTTTTAAGTACCTTTCCGCAGTAGGCCGAAGTGTTTGAAGAGGGAAGAACGCGTTTCGCTCGTCTGTCACACGGTAAGTTGCAGGGGCTACCTGGGTCCCATGGACCCACCACTATATTTACGTAACTTTTTTTTTCTCGGTGACTTATTTATTTTCGTTTTTTTATTTTAGATATGTGTGGCCTGTAAGTGATTTTTGTGTTGTGTTGTGTTTTTTTGTTGAGTTGTATTTTGTATAAAAAGAAAAATGTTGGAAGAGTGGATGAATGACGATTTAGCCAGCGATGAAGACATTGGGGGAAATATACGAACTCATTCAGACAATGATTTTTCGGACAGTGACGACGAGTTCATTATAAACAGTGACCATGAGTCTAACTCAGAATTATCTGACAGCGAGGCCGAAAACCAATACGTAGCAGAAGGTAATAGCAGTGGATATTTCTATGGAAAAAATAAATTCAAATGGGCAAAAACACCACCTGCAAGAAACTCTCGTGCTAGGAGCCACAACATAATACGATTACCTTGCACGACTTCGCGCTCAAGACCTATTGAACCATTTGATCCAAAACAAGCATTCCAAAAAATATTTGATGAAGATATCAAAATACAGATACTCACTTGGACAAATGTGAAGTTAGCAAATTTTAGAACAAAATACGAGTCTAGGAACCGACCTGAAATAAGCGAATGCACTCCACAAGAGCTTGACGCTTTTTTGGCCTTATTACTTTACTCAGCCGTTTTCAAGTCCAACCATGAAGCTATTTTATCACTTTTTGCGACCGATGGGACAGGGCGAGATATATTTCGAATGTGCATGTCTTCAATTCGATTTTACGTTCTATTAGTATGTCTTCGTTTTGACAATCCTGAAGAAAGAAGTGAAAAGAAAAAAACTGATCCAGGGTGCATTGTAACAGACCTAATTAATATTTTCAATAGGAATTCTCAAGCTAACTATTCTATTGGTGCTAATGCTACAATTGATGAAATGTTGGTGGCTTTTCGAGGTCGTTGTAAATTTAAAATGTATATCCCTAGTAAGCCCAACAAATATGGATTAAAGATGCAATGTCTTGCGGATTCGAAGACGCACTATGTGCTCAATACATACCTATACTGTGGTAAAAATACAGACGGCCTTACTTTGACTGATGAAGAAAGAAGGTATCCAATACCAACGCAAGCGTGTCTTCGATTATGTCAACCAATTCTTAACTCTAATCGAAACATAACAACAGACAACTGGTACACATCTATGGAGCTTATAAACGTAATGAAATCTAAAGGTCTAACTGTCGTTGGGACTTTGAAAAAAAATAAAAAGGAAATTCCAAAAGAGTTCTTACCGCAAAAAGACAGGCCAGTTGGATCATCGCTCTTTGGATTCACAAAAGAAACTACAATTGTGAGTTACGTTCCAAAAAAAAAACAAATCTGTTATTCTTATTTCATCCATGCACCATGATAACACCATTGATGAGTCGACTAACAAGCCAGATATTATAATGCATTATAATGACACCAAAGGTGGTGTTGACACTGTGGACCAAATGTGCTCAGTCCACTCAAGTAGTCGCAGAACACGCCGTTGGCCGATGTCTGTTCTGTATAGGCTATTAGACATGAGTGCACTAAATGCTTACATTATCCAGCAGAGTCATGAAAAGGCCCCAAAGATGACAAGGATGTTTTTCTTAAAAGGACTAGCACAAATGTTGTGTGAGCCGCACATGAAGGAGAGATACTACAACCAAAGGCTACCAGTACAATTAAGGACGAACATTGGAGCAGTTCTCAAAATTGAACACGCTGAAGCAAGTAATGCCGAAAACTTAACATTAGAACGGAATAAAAGAAAAAGATGCTTTTTGTGTCCACCCAATAAAAGAGCGAAGACGATACACTTGTGTGCAAGGTGCACGCAACCTGTTTGCCTCAACTGTTCCAAACAAATATGCAAATTTTGCATTTAAAATATATGTCACTTTGGCCGATGTCAAAATTTTGTGTGTTAATGTTTTTAAGTTTTTTGTTTTTTAATACTTAAGAGTATTATTTTATGTTAAAGAATAATGTTTTGTTAAGGTTTTTGTGATTGTTTTTTTTTTAATATTCTCATTTTAAAAATGACATATTTTTTAACTTAGATTTTTAAGACTGAATTTTAAAGTGCAAATCTTATTTTGAAAACATATGTTCCTATTTTCTTGTTTTTTTTTAACTACCTTTGAAATTGTTATTTTTTAATGTTAAATAAAAAAAAATATAAAAAAATTAAATTTAGTATTTTATTTTATCATTTCAAAACACCTGGGTCCACTGGACCCACCACTATAGATACGTCACTAAATTTCACCACTATAGTTAAGGGTTAAATCAGTTACACTAAGAAATGTAAAACAAGAACGTAAGGATCTTATATTAGGTGTAAAAAGTAAAAACTTATATGAGAGCCTACAAATCCAAAAGGAATGCAAGAACCGAAGGTGCCATCAGATCCATTGGCTTACTGTTGCTAATAAAAAAAACTTAACCCTTCATCAATAACAACAGGTTTCAAAAAACTACATTTCCTTGTCTTCAACGTTTTGAGAAGGCGTTCTCTGGATGTTTCTTCTTGCTCAATCGCCTAGTAATTTTCAAAATGTTGTTCTAAAACAATCCTTCCAGTGTCTGAAGTCACATCAAAAATTTACTTAGCTTAAGAGATTTGCTGTGGACATAAGTGCCATCACATTTATGGTGCTTTATATTAAAATGAGAAAAGTTTGGTAGAACAAGATGGAAATTTCAAAGCCCTCTTAATATTGCGTGTTAATTTTGGTGATTCCCTTTTATCCCATCATTAAAAAATTCAAATTTTGAGGGTTGAAAACATTTTTAAGACTAATATAAAAAATCCATTGGGGTTTCTGTAAACGGTAAGACCAAATTTAAGATTTATATCTAAAAACAAAAACTAAAATTAACGACTCCATTATTTAAAAAAACATGTAAATTATTTATTTTATTAAATTTTAGGCACGAGTACGATAACTGAGGCGCCAAGATTTAATAACGGATTTATGTAGGGGCGTCAAATGCAAGTATTTTTTACTATGGGAGGGGGGGTCTACCTCGCCCCGTTTAGGAGGTAGGGGCGATTTTCGAAAAAAATGTCTTGAATGGAAAAATAAATATTAAAAAACAACGGCAATACTTAAAATACATTATTATAACGGTTTTAAAAGCCAGAAGTCTGTTCTTTAATCCTACATTTAAATTAAATTACTCGTTACAATAGTTTTCAAAATATTCGCATTCAAACTCGAAATTTTGATAAAAAAACGTAAAAAAATATCTTTAAACCAATTTTGTTCAAAATTGAGAAATGGAAAATAAATTTTTTTTTCTGTGATCCGATGCTTTAATAAATATTTAATCGAACGCAAAAAACCAAAAGCTTTTATGTCTTCTAGTTCTTGTGAAAATTGAAAATTACTTGAACTACTTTTTTATGAGATTTTTATTTTTGGTATTTACGGTGATCTAACTTTAAGGATTAATCAACAGTACCTGAGTGGCACGCTTCGCGGGACCTAGGGATTTTAACTCCCTTTTCGGGCTGCACGCCTCAATATCCGCGGACAAAATATCCGGGCCAAAATATCCGCGACAAAATGTCCGCGGACAAAATATCCGCGTCAAAATATCCGCGACGCATAATATTACGGTGTATAAACAATGACCTATGTAAGGGGGGGCATGCTGCCCCCCTGCAACCCCCCTGCCTGGGCACACTATAGGACTTGGGGTAGGTGCGAGGTCGGGTGTATGCGGTTATTTTGTTCGCGGATATTTTGTCCGCGGATATTGAGGTGTGTCACCCCTTTTTTCGGGGTCACATCCACTCACGCAACTTCGTTGCCTGGCAGGCGCCTGTGTCAATTGTATTTTTAATCAACAGCACCTGGGTGGCCCGCTTCGCGGGATGTAGAGATTTTAACTCCCTTTTCGGGGGCACACCCGCTCACGCAACTTCGTTGCTCCGCTTAGGGTAGGTCTGGCTGTCTGGCAGGCGCCTATGTCAATAGTATTTTTTAATCAACAGTACCTGGGTGGCCCGCTCCGCGGGATCTAGGCATTTCAACTCCATTTTGGGGGGCACACCCGCTCACGCAACTTCGTTGCTCCGCTAAGGGTAGTTCCAGCTGCCTGGCAGGCGCCTGTATCAATAGTAGTTTTAATCAACAATACCTGGGTGGCCCGCGTCGCGGACATTGGACATACAAAAATGTATAGTCA
Source organism: Platycheirus albimanus (assembly GCA_916050605.2). Lineage (NCBI taxonomy): Eukaryota > Metazoa > Arthropoda > Insecta > Diptera > Syrphidae > Platycheirus > Platycheirus albimanus. Next base: position 262,624,556 of record OU696696.1, on the reverse strand, counting down.
GGTCTTGTCTATGGGAGAGAAAGTGTTGGTCTGCAACTTAAAGACTTCGACCATCCAAAGTGAAAACCTAGACGATGACTTCATTGACGAGACTGACATACCCTTTAAATACATCATGTGAGTTGTAAATTGACTTGATTTTTTCAACTGACTCCTTACTCACAAACTGACTGACTAGAACTTGAAAGTGGAATGCAACGCAATTCTAACTCCTCGTCATGCATTCTGGGTAACGCTAACTGAATTGCTGTACTTTACTTTCAACGATAAACCTTTCATCAACATTAATCCTCTAATGAAATCACAATAAATGCCAAGAATCTAAAATTTCATACAAAAGTAGTTTCAGTAATTTTCAATTTTCACAAGAACTAGAAAACATAAAAGCTTTTGTTTTTTTGCGTTCAATTAAATATTTATTGAAGCATCGGATCACAGAAAAAAAAATTTATTTTCCATTTCACAATTTTGAACAAAATTGGTTTAAAGATATTTTTTTACGTTTTTTTATCAAAATTTCGAGTTTGAATGCGAATATTTTGAAAACTATTGTAACGAGTAATTTAATTTAAATGTAGGATTAAAGAACAGACTTCTGGCTTTTAAAACCGTTATAGTAATGTATTTTAAGTATTGCCGTTGTTTTTTAATATTTATTTTTCCATTCAAGACATTTTTTTCGAAAATCGCCCCTACCTCCTAAACGGGGCGAGGTAGACCCCCCCCCCTCCCATAGTAAAAAATACTTGCATTTGACGCCCCTACACAAAACCGTTATTAAATCTTGGCGCCTCAGTTATCGTACTCTCCCCAAATTTTATGTGTGCGACGCGACTCGGAACAAGATTCCGTTTTGTTGGCTTTGTATATGTATTTCATACTCCTCTAGTGTATCAAATAAAATTTAATAAAATTTTAATTAATTAATTTATGTGATACAATTTTTTAAAATAAATAAATAATATTTTATGTTTTTTAAAATAAATAAATCGTTTATTTCATTTTTCGGTTTTAAATACAAATAAATATTAAACAGTTTGGAAGCTGCACCAACCACAGTAAACACATTTTTATGTGTTTGCGGTCTTACAATCTAAACATAGTAGGTAAGGTACTGTTTTAAGGGTAGAATTTCGAATTTTATGATTCACCTGTTTCGTTTCTTCAGGATATGAACTTTTTGCAGAAGCAAAGGAAATTGCTGAGGATGAAGATGTTGTTATAAGTCAACCTAGAATTGTGTCTTAGCAAATTCACCGAATAAACAATCAGCTAAATCAATCTACAGAGGAGTATTTTCGAATGGCTGTCTAAGAACTCCACTATATTTCAGCTAAGAATTGTTTTGCCGATAGCTATTTGTATTCAAATGCTGATTTGGAATCTGTGAGTGTAACAGCTAAAACGTTCGTTTTTCATTCATTCATAAGCTGGTAATTTTTTTGTAATAAGTTTGAGTCCAAGAACCACCCCAACCGATGACCTGCGGGGTCTTTAGATGCCAGCCTGGTTCAAATTCTAAAGCAGCTCGTTACAAACCATTTGCAATTGCTAACTGTTGAACTAGTATTATTTTTTCTTAATATTCTTTCTTGTCCATTGGTAGGTACGGTTTAAAAGTCGGTTTATGATTGCTTTGAATGCTGACATTGTTTTGTGTAAATGGATGGCGGGAGGAGCTATTATGTATGACTATATCTTTTTTTTCTATAAATTTCATATTTGAAATGTTTAGGTCTAATACATTAGTTTATTCCATTATGTTCTTTTATTTCAGCTTTGAGTATGATAATGCTGTTGATAATGAAGAAAAATTCATCGATCGCCAACAGAAGGAAGTTGCTACAATGCTCCCAATAAAACAACTGATAAACCACCAAATGGCAGCGTATTTAAAAAAATTGTTTTAGCCGCGCATCAATGTAGTGAAATTTTTTTGAGCCAAGCATTGTAATTTCACCAATGATAATAACTTTGAAACTTATTAACTTTTTTTATTAAAGTATTGTCCGAATTACTTCTTAACAGTGTTATTACCTACTCCTAATTAAATAAAACAGAAATATAAAACTTGTATAACAGATATTAAAATTTCCATTAATTTATTGAAATAAATTTCACAGTTTTGTTTATAGAATTTATTATAACTCGCGATGCGGGAGTACTTCTATTAACAAGCGTTTGTGTTTGACTAACTGCATTGCGCTTGCACTTGCTTCTACGATTTGTATGGTGTTGTTAAAAGTTTGATTTTTTTTCATGTAGGTAGGTAGTAGCTCTTTTTTTTTGTTCTGTTGTCGTTATTTTGTTTTTGATGGTTCATGTCTTTGAAATCAAATTTGTGTGTTTATTGTTGTTGTTGTTCTCGATCTTGATGGCCGTGTCGTAAAGTGAGCTCGCTGTTAATGTCAGTTTATCATTTAGTAAATTGATTTGTTGTAGTTTGTAAGCTTTGTAAATCTCGTACTCTTCTGTTGCGTCGGGCATTCTCCATTTCTTACAGACGCACAGGGAGTGTAATTTTTTCGAAGTCTGTCTAGTTGTGGTTTTTTCTATTATAGGCCAGTAAAAATAGAATTTAACCTCGCACTAAATTTCCGATCCAATTTTTTGATTGTATAAGGTTAAGGATCACTTACTGAGTATAAAAACACAAAATGCTAACAAATCCAGGTGGAGCTTCAGCCGCCATCTTGAAAAAACGTTTTTGGTCGATATCTCGAAAACTATACAATTTAGAGCAAAAGTTATTAAAACCATTATTGTAGAAAATAAAATTTCGCATCTTTTGTTTCCAGTAAACTTTTTTGTGAAAATTACCGTTCACGATTTATGGCCCCTTTAATGAACCCATTTTTCTATATTGGCCGATAACTCTTAAAATCTTGGCTTAATCGATAAAATGCCTTTAACCATTTTTAAAGATCAATTTATTTTCTACAATTTTTGTGTACAACTTTTTTTTCTAATGTCCATACTTTTTGAGTTATAGGACTTTTAAGGTAGAAATGCCGAAGCTCGGCCCGTGACGCGACAGCAATTAAATGTTTTTTCTATAGCAGGTAACCATTTCACACAAAAGAAGGGATTAAAAGGTCTAGTGTTATTTTTATTTGTGGTGTGATTAAATAATTCTGTTAATCTTTTTTGAAAAATAAATAAGTGAATAAATAAGTAATTAAAATAAAGGATTGTCTATTAAAATGAACAATAATTGTTTTATTTGTGGTTGGTCGTTAGACGATGACAAAGAAAATTGTGTGTTAGTGAAAAAAAACGGGTACAAAGTTTAATTAAAGCCAGCATTGTACGAGGGGAAAGTCAGCATGAAAGCATGTTAAGGAACCTTGAAACTTTACGGTAAATAGAAATATATATTATCTGGTTGTGTGTGTGCATGTGTGTGAGTGTAATATTATTTTAAGACAATTTGAGTACCTGATTGTGTTTGATTTTAGGGTTCACATATCTTGTCAAAAAAAATATACAAATGAGAGGTGCATCAAAGCTGCGGTGAAACGGAAGAATCTTCCACAATTTCCAATGCCGTCCCCGCCATCTTTGACAATTGAAATCCCTTCATCTTCTTCCGTGCAACTGTCTGTGTCTCAAGATCCAGGAGATCATCCGACTAAATGTTTTCTGTGCGATGTTGTAGAGATCCCAACGGATTGGCGCGAAAAAAATAAAAAGAAGCGAAAGAGTATGCGAGAAAAAATACGTTTGGTGTGGGATTTCCCCATAATGAAAACTACTCTTCTTGGATAAATAAATTTTTGATAAATTAAAAAAAAAATATTCCTCTTTCGTTTTCTTTCATTCTATAATAGCATCTGAATTTTATACTATTAATAATAATTACAAGATATTTTCTAGTTGTACGAAATTATATTAAACTAAAACACAAAAATCCCCCCTATTGCAGGTAAGGAATTTCTATATTAAAAGTACTATAACTTAAAAAGTATGGATATTAGAAAAAAAAGTTGTATACAAAAGTTGTAGAGAATAAACTGATCTTTAAAAATGGTTAAAGGCATTTTATCGATTAAGCCAAGATTTTAAGAGTTATCGGCCAATATAGAAAAATGGGTTCATTAAAGGGGCCATAAATCGTGAACGGTAATTTTCACAAAAAAGTTTACTGGAAACAAAAGATGCGAAATTTTATTTTCTACAATAATGGTCTTAATAACTTTTGCTCTAAATTGTATAGTTTTCGAGATATCGACCAAAAACGTTTTTTCAAGATGGCGGCTGAAGCTCCACCTGGATTTGTTAGCATTTTGTGTTTTTATACTCAGTAAGTGATTCTTAACCTTATACAAACAAAAAATTGGATCGGAAATTTAGTGCGAGGTTCGCCAAAAAAATCGTCTATTTTTACTGGCCTATTAGATGCTGGCCAATTTTGTGTTGGCTTTTGGCTTATGCTCCTCTCATAGAGAAGTCTGCCGGTTTGAACGATATAGAACTTGTCTCAGTCATCACAGTTTAGTTTGTATACTCCTGTGTATGTTTTTATGTAATTCTGTGTTTACGGTTTTATTATGTTTTGTATGTGATTGTTTGTTCTGAAAAAAATATTTATATTATGTATTTTAAATTCAAATTGGAAAGATCGTGGTAGTAAATTGGTATAGTTTCTTTCCTTTTTTGTGAGTAATTTGCCAATTATTGTGGTTCTGTATCCATTTTCATGTGCAAAGGGAAAAATTATAAAGATTTACAAATTTTTAAAAGGCAGTAAAATATTGCCGATAAATTACGTTTGTTTGAATTTTTATTTATCAACTTGCGAACAATCAAAACGAAAACTTGCTAGTTCCTTTGAAATGTTATCTGTTCATTTAGAGCTGTATCAAGTGAACATAGTTAAAATTTAAATCACAATTCCGATGTAGGTTTGATGACTTTATTCAAAAAAAAAAAAAATTTATCGCAATCGAATAGATGCAATTATTGCACCATGGTAACTATGAATAGTCTCATAAGTACAATATTGTTTTTAAAGAGTTTTTTTATTGCTATAGATCCAGTAAATATGGGTGGAACGTGGAACCAATGGTTGCACCTACTTATATTTGTGTCTAACGCACTTTTCAACCCTTTGTTTTCTAAAGATTCATCTACGAGCTGATTGTTGTCATAGGTCATCAAGTCTATATTAAAATCTCCAATAATGATAATGATTTGGATTTGGTGGTTGAAATATATTCCTTCCAGCTCTTGCTTCAATACCTATTCATTTTGAAAATCCTTCAGTACCTACCAATAAGATCAAAAAATTAGTAGCTTTATAGATAAATGGAACAAACTGAAGTGTTAGAGAGTTTTGCGAGCCTATATTTTCGGTCTCTTAAACATTGATTTCTAGGGCTGCCAATGCTGAGCTCAGGAAGGGAAGTATATCGCCCAAAAAAATGAACTGACTTTTTGTAAATTAAATCAAACCGAAGTTTCAGTTGATCACACAATACAAGCAGTAAAATACATTTTATTCTCAAAAAAAATCTACTTCCGTTTCGACTTAATTCTTCCTTATCCTAAGCTGACTGCAATTCAAAAAACATTTGTTTAAATCTTAATAATTTATCTTTTCCTCAAATTGTAATTAAAGAGTCATCAAGTAGGTAGTTCTGCTTTAACAAAATTTAATAAAATGGTTTTAAAGACAACGAGCACACGTTTAGGTACTCAAAAAATATTTGCGATTGAAATGTCGTATTAAAATAATTGTTTAAAATATTCAAAATATAGGACAAAAATATTGAAATATAATTTCTGCATTATTAAAATTGATAACAATTTTTTCGGCTTTTGAAATCGACTGAGTTTTTTTTCTTTCCAAAACTATCAAATGAAATAATTACTGAGAGCCAACCACTGCTTTTAAATGCGATCAACAGCCATCTGCAGCTCCAACCACTTTTTCTTACCGAGGCGTAAAATGTTGTGTACCTCAATGCCAAAAGCTTTTTGAAGTTCACAAAATTCGTTTTGTTTTTAGAGCTGTGAGCAAAATAAAAATAAACATCTTGTATGAATAATTCAATTTGATAATACACTTTTTTTTAATTGCGGCTGATGCACATACAAATGCAGCGAATGACAGACACAGCCTAAATAAAATAGATCTTTATTAAAAGCTTGCAGTCGCGTTTTACCCCAGTGAGTTCGCCCCTCATCAAAGAAGCTTTGTCTGTGGCTAGGAATATAAGACTTCCGAACGTTATCTGATTTTCATTAAAAAAATTAACAATTTCATTTAATATGCTTTCAGCATTAGACTGATTTAATTTCATATAAGTAATAAGTTTATCATTTATCTTTAAAAACGAACTTATACAACTAAACATGTTCGTGAAGAGACATTTGTTTTCTCAGACCAAATCATCGGAAATTGAACTGTTCTCAATATTCAAGATAATTCTCGCAGAACAAATGGTACAATTATTTGTTTTATTAAGGACTGTGCTTTTGATCTTCCACATTTAAAAAGTTGGATGTGGGGCTGAGTTGGACGAGTACATTAAAAAAGCTGCAGATGTAAACGTGTACAGTGCAAGTTTAGTTCATAAACAAACTTATTAAAAAACATTCTAACAAAATTAAAAAATCTAACTTGTCGACCCTTTTTTCGGAAAATATTGAAAGAAGTGAAGTTAAACGAGCCTCAGTGTGTTATTAGTCTAAAATATCCAACAAAATATCGCAAAATTTCCGAAAACATAACATTCAATTAGTTTTTTTCAAATAAAACAAAATTTAAAAACTTACTCGGATCGACAAACATAAAGTTGACGATATGAAAAAGTCAGGCAAATATGCAATCAAGTGTGGTGACTGTGATGGTGTTTACTATGGACAAACCAAAAGAACCATAGAAAAAAGATTTAAAGGACATGGTGCTTATATAAAACAAAATAAAAGTCAGAGTTCTGCCATCGCAGACCATGTCTTGAAACTCAACCACTTCAATATACCTAAGTGCAAGCAGTGTGAGCATAAAAAAAAACAAATAACAGATGAGAGAAAATTGGATGCGTATGAAAGCTGTCTCATACAGAGAGATGTAAATTTTATCAATGCTGATAACGGCGATATTACATCGACCTCTTTTCTTTCATCTGATTAAAGATTTCCCATATACATATACTTAAAAAGATGACACTGATTTGATCAGTCGTGATGCTGATGATGGACTGCATTCAGTCCGAAATGCATTCAGGTACGTGTTTTTGATCGTTTTTATTCGTTTTGTTTTTATTGTCATTCGTCGTGATCGTGATAGATAACTTTTTGCCAGCCTTGTGGCGAAATAAATCTCGTTCGCATATTTCCTGTGACGTTTCTCTATCAATGCAAAGTCCCTGTCTTTTTATCGCTAAGCCAAAACGACATCAAAAGCCAATTTTTGTTTTGTCCTGGACAGTTGTCAGTAAAAATATGACTAGGTTGTCAACATCATTTTTGTTTTGCAAATACTTTATCAAAACAGAAGCTACGTCATCTGCTCCACGTCTGGCCTGATGCCCATACGTACATTTGACCTTTTCCAGCAGTTCAATCATGTATATACTCCAAGATTGTTCAACCAAATTTTCCTGCAGTAAAACTCGTGCCCAGTGGTTAATTTTGGGATATGCGTTGCTTGTTGCAAATCGAAAGAAATAACACTTTTTTGTATTGGTCTTAGATTTCTCTGTTTCAGCTTTAAGCAGATCTTGCATTGCCTTTGCTCGAGCCATGTTTGTGTAAGTTAATCATTGTTGTTTGACTTTGCACTTCTTGTTCGTTGTTATTTTGCCTAGCCAAATTTCTTTTTATGAGTGATTCGTCACAGGTTTTGCAAGTGTCTCACTTTGGCAGTCTAAAACCTATATTAAACTGTACAAAATATTTTTCGATATGCACTTTCTTTTACAGGCTCAATACCTTGCTTATTGCACCAAGGCACAAATAGGTCTTTATAAAGGCTTGAAAGGGTCATGTCGTTGTGAAGGTATATATATTTTGGATGATATTTCAAATACTATAGTGGCTCTGGTAGTTGGAATCAGGTTGATGTGATTCGTGACAGATTGTTTTTTTCCAATGAAAGTATGTTTGGTCTATTTTCATGTGTACCCGTTTTGTCTTTTAATGGAACACCACATCCTTTACTATTCGTTTATACAATGCGATCCACTCTTCCTCGGGCATTTTGAAGACCATGTATGCTCAAAAACTCAATTTACAAACCTTCATATTTTCCCCGTCCAAGATTACCGTGTATTCAGCGGAAAACTTTCTAGTGGACTCTTGACGCTTCTGTTTTTTATGGTAAGACCTTTTTTTCGTAGCCACCTTAATACATCCGAAAAGGTACCTCTTCTGTCAGTTGTAAGATCCCAGATCCCAAAACTTGGTAAAAATTGACATGATAAGCCACAAACAAATAACTTGACTTTTTTACAAGATGATAAGCCACAAAAATACAAATAACCCACATCTCAGCAATTTAGGATGATGTATTATCATCTGATGGTATAAAATCCTGATCAATATCACTGTCGACACAATGTTCCGAAAATTCGGCGGTATTATTGGTATCACTAAGAAAACTCATTATTTTATAAATTACACGTTTTAAATTTGACCTCGTTGCACTTGTGGCTTATCACGGTATTACCGAAAAATTCAATGAAAAGTCAAAATGCAAAGTCTCTCTAATGAATACTAGCGACCTCTCTTAGAAAATAGATATATGGTTAAAACTGTATGTAGATATTCTATTTGCCAATAGATTTAGCTAAGAAACGTTGTTTTTGAAAAATTGTGGCTTATCATGTTATTGAAATGAGAAATTATATTTTCGCTGTAAATAACATTCAAGCCCCAAACCCCCTCCGTTCGCTCCTGGTCAGGACATAGCTCTTGATGAAGCACCTGTAGACTCATGTTTTTCATGTTCCAAGGCATCAATCCAAATCTGTTTTGCAAGTATTTTTCATGTTTGAGTTTTCGCAATTGCAATCGGACATCAGGATCAGAGGCCGAACATGGATACAAACCATCAGCACTTGTTGCCCTACTGCAAGTTACATACCAAGCTGCTCTACTCATGCCTAATTTTAAATGAGCAGCAACTTTGGAGTATGTCTGTTCTTGGCTTTTATGGACTATTATTCCTAACTGTTGAAAGATTTAAATTTCCCGTGCTGGAGCCACGGGAAATTTAAATCTTTCAACATATCTTCTCTTTGAGCTGGCTAATAACCCTACAGAATCATTGAAAAAGTAAAACCAAACACGTATCTTGTCGTGCAGGAACATGATTATTTTGTCTGCTATAAGCAAAATCCATTTGCAACAAGCTTCCTGTGGCTTAATTAACAAGGCAGTCTGTGGAATCAATTTTTACTGTTACCATATATTTTGCCACCAACTTTTAAAAGTAATTTTGAGGGTAATCCTTGTGTTTCAGAAGTTTTGAAACGCAGCAGAGATCTTAAAACATTATCCCTATTTCTTTCTGTTACACCTTTAATTTTTTTTTTTGCTGCTTAAGAGTAATGTTTTTCCGTTGGCAAGTTTCTTAGTTTAGTATAGTTATAAAGATCAGCTTTTGCATTTGAATAAAGCAATTAAATAGCTTCTGGAGACTGGAGGTACTTCCATGGTTGGCGTTGCAGTACTGTTTTTGATTATCGTGATGTCTTCATTCGTCATTTTTCCTTTCGCAATATTATTGAGAGCTGTGGCAAATCTGACGCATGAATTGGGTTAGTTCAAACAAACTTAAAAGATTCCAAAGTGGAGTTCCTCCTATTAATGCATATGGATCGGCAGGGCTTGGAGCAAAAATCCATCGATCACCAACAGAAGTTGCTTGAAGTTTCCAAATAGAACAACTGATAAGCCACCAAATGGTAGTGTATTTCTAAAAAATTGTTAAAGCCGCGCATCAATGTAGTGAAACATTTTTGATCCAACCATTGAAATTTCACCTATCAGCTTTGTTAATAAAGTATTGACCGCATCACTATTTAACGGTCTTATTATTCTTGATGCTTGATGAACTGGTAATACAAATGGAGAATAAAGTGTGACTCAATTTATTCCAAATGCCACTTTACCTGTTGGAGCACTCAGAAAAACTTTAAATGCATTTGGATTAGTCCAAGGTTCATCATTTAAGCGTTTTGTTATAGATTGATATATGTACATATAACTGAAATCAATCTGCTATTGCCTCCAGTCACGAGCTCAAAACTAATTTTTATTTTTCAACCACTGTAGGATGTGTAAAATATAACATTTTTGTTTAGATTTTGAAGGTCGAAGGTTTAACAGAAGCCCACTTTGGGAAATTATTAGGGGAAGTTTGATAACTCTTAACTCGTCTACACCATCATTATCATCTAAAATGTTAATGTGTGGGTTAATTTCAGGAACAGCAAATATTCTAAACTCATCATCTAAAGCTTCTGCATCACCTATATTTTCGATTTCAGTATCCCTCTCATAAACAGCTTCTAATGCGCGATCAAGTTCATTCTCATCGTCTAATGCATTATATTTTCTTTTATTGCATTCAACAATTTCTCCGTTTCGTAAACATGCTTCTTCAAAATTTTGTTCCATAATGTCGCATTGTTCATTTCTCCACGGAAAATAGAGCATCAATATTTCTCGAAAATATTCATCACGTGCTAAATTCACACTGAACCTTCTAAAACGTATAATATATGATCAAGGCCATGGTCTTGTTATAATGTTACATTCGTACGTGATTTTTGCTTATAACTTAAAAATATACCAATCAAAGCTATACGTGCATTATATGCTTATGATAGGGATCTTTAAGGCTCATGTTTTGTGCAAAAAAATTTATTTTAAGATCTTATAGTTTTCGGAATACAGCCTTTAAAAGTGGCTAATAACGTTACTTATTTTTGGAAGTGGATTCGGATTATACTGTACATATTCTTGAAACTCTGCTTATCTAGAACTTGAATTCAATGTTTGTTTTTGCAGAAATTGCGATAAAGGCTGAAATTATAGATCCCAACTATGGTTGTGACGAAAAAAAATATTTGTGGCAATTTTTCAGCTAATAATAGTGTCTGATAACCTTACACAAAAAAGTCCTATAACGTTTCCTTGCGAATTTCTTCTATAACTATAACAAAAAAAAGTATAAGCTTGTACGAAGTCATAATAGAAAAAAATAAAATTGTATTTATTTTCATTTTGGGTTTGAATTTTTTTGTTTTTATTTTTGTTTATACTCATTTAACTTAAAAAAAAAGTACAACTTGAAGACATTTTTTAATTATTGTATCCCTCTTTCGAAGTAGCAAAAGTAAGTATTTTGCCACCAGTGTACTGAATTTGATGAGCAGATGAAATATTCCGAATATCCTTAGCGCTTGAGAAAATGATGGACGACTTCAAACTTTTGTTTATGTCAGTAATATCTTCATTGGTAACTTCTTCAACTAAGATTGTTGACTTAGTGCGGTTGAATGCCTCCACAAAATCGGATGCACTGTTGACAATGCAGTCGCGGGCTCTTACGTGTTTTCGCACGATGGTTTTTGCGATGGCTCCGATTCCATCAACACAACCTTTGCCATGGGAAGTTGCAAAGTAGTTCCAGAAAAGTTTTACATTAAATTTGTATTCAAAAATAGGAATAAAGGCTGCAATATATTTGTTTTTGAACTGGGAAGATGGCCCATCGCTCCAAATTTTCAAAATTTTCACTGTAACTGGAAGTGTCGATAGCAGATTCTGCAAAAACGGAATGATAGTTTCTTTAGTATGCGTCAAGTTGTCAGATACAATAACCTGCGATTTAAAAAGTTCATTGTGATAGAAAGCAGTAGTAAACAAAGTGAGTTGCCGCTGGTTCCAATGGGCACTCTGAACTTCATCTTGGTTCTCACATACGAAAGTTTCGGCGAAGTCAATTTGGAGTAAGCCCTCATCACCATATTCAACATTTGAAGATCGTGGGCGATCGTGCATGTTAAAAACTTCGGATTGTTCACGTTTTATGAAGCTGTGTTTCAAAAATTGTGTCGATAAAGTGGTTATATGGCCAATGAGATCAGACAGCGTTCCAACTTCTTCGTGTCTTTCAATTCTTTTATTCTGAAGGCTCTTTTTCCAGACTTTCCATGACACATTCAAATGGAGTGAAGTTTCACCGGCTAACAATTTTAGCTTTTCTACGGAAATTCCGGAACATTTGTCGCAATTTGAAAACCAGCAGTTTTTCGATGAGTCTTCACATAGGAACTGGTTCAAAAAACCATTATTATAATCCGGAACACTTGGTACATTCCTATGCAGTGCAGCAATAGCTTCAATGAAGTTTGAATGATACGAACACATACACATGTTATGCGGAAGATCATTTATCAATTTAATGTTTGATGGTCGTTGTTTTTTGAAGTATGAGGGACCACAGATGCCTAAGGAAACGAAAAAACATACTAGGAATATGCCTAAGTCATTATTTAAAAGAGCTTGGATACCTTTTTTTGTGATATTTCTTTCATCGCAAAATAATGCGTAAGCTTCTTTTAATGGATAAAACCATGTGTCTGTTTGGCAAAATAATTTCATTCCCCGTTTCTGGACAAGTATAAGTCTTAACATCTCTGGCCTTCGGTGAAACTCGCGAGATGTCATCCCTCTCTAAAAAGTTGCGAATAGCGCTATTGATTTCAATTTTGAATTCACTACAAGCAGGTTTTTTTTTCGTTGGAGGTGCTATTATCAAATTAATCAGCTCACTTTTTTCAATATCATCCATTTTATTTATCAAATTAACCAAAACTTCTCTTTTCTTCTTCGGTGAGCGTGGAAGTGCGTTCGAAACTTTTTTTACCGCTTTTCCAAGAGTTTGAGTACATGAATAACTTGTAGAAGCGATATCTTTCGGGCTGCCTGTGAGTCTTTTAGAAGACTCGATGTCAGCTTGAGCACTTTTTTTAGTTTTTAGCCGCTCTCTATATTGCCTGACACGTTCTCGAGTCGCTTCACGACGGTTGCTGACAACAGTTTTACGTGTTTTTTCAGGCAATTCGTTTTCATAATTCTTCTTTTTCAATCTATAGGTTTTCTGACGTAGTGCCTGTTTTTTTTTAAATCTTCATATTTTTGGCTGTTTTTCAATTTGGCGAAATATTTTTTATTCCTTTGAGCCTTGCTAATTAGTTGCTGAGATTGAATTAAGATTTTAGAACCAGAAACAAACTTCTTCGATTTAAGTGGAAAAATGTGTTATAACGTTACACCATGCTTGACTGCCGTAACGGCCAAGTGAGACAGTAAATTCGAACGATTTATTTATTGGGCCAAAAAGTAGATAAAAAATACTCAAAAAAAAAAATATCACATCAAATATTTAAGCATGTGGTATTTTAAATAAAAAACTTTTAGACATTTTGTCTCATAACGTTACACGAAAATTAAAGCGTGTTTGTTTAATCAAACATTTATAACATTGACAATATTTTTGACCGAATAAATTATCTTATTGACTAAGCAAGGTCATGTTTCACCAAAACAAATTGAAATCTCACGAAACAATATGAATCAAAAAAATATATTTACCTTTTCCTGAGGGGTGGAATTTCCTGCCATGTCCGCACAGCACAAAGAAACAGGTTGAAGTGGCTAATATTCAAACTTTAAATGCTTATCATTGTTTGATATTCATGTTAACCGTTACTATCAGATTTTATCTTTTTAAATATAAGCAAAATAACGGAAATACAGAGATGTTTTTTTTTTTGTACATGGTTTCGTTTTTCGTGGCTTTGACCATATGGTTTTTTTGATGAACCCACTTGCATCTTTTAGCCGCATACTTCTGTTAATATTGAGTACTTCGTTTTCAGGTTCATCATCGATAACAAAATTTCTGATTTTGGAAAATGTAAATGAGGCTGCAAAATCAGCTAAGCACAAATCTTCTAAGCAATCAGGTCTTTGCACATAATGATCTAATAGATTCGGCACAAAAATATCAGTAGAATTGGCATCTAAATTTTGAAGTTCCTGTTTCGACTTCACCAATCTTACTCTTTTCTCTGGCCGAGAGGTGTTTATAAATATGTCAGCGTTACTGGATTCAGACAAACTCATACCCAAAACATTGTATGCCGCCTCTTGAGCTGATATTTCAGACCCGGAAATAAATTTGTTTCCCAAATGCTGTAATTTTTGCTTTACACTTAAATTGCCCCTTCGTATTTTATTCACTGTGTCGCGCATTAAACGTGAAACGCCTCGATTTAATTTGTTGATATAATTTATAATGTACGAACAGCAAGCATAGGCATCTTAAACTGAATGTCCATATTTGCTCTATGCATTTTTAATATTGCAGGATTATATGCATTTAACATGCAATCAGAAAATGTTCTCTTAAGAAATATTTTGAGCTTTTGTTAATTATGCCGCGTACGTAGTGTTAAAATATATTCGTTTTCTGTTACTCCGATTTTATTTAAAAATTCAGTAAACCCTACATCTTCTGTAGATGGAGAGTTGAGAAATTCTTGATTTTTTGTATATATGTTGCTTCTAAACGTGTGGGTTCAATTCTGTTTTGTCGGGGATAATGAAGATTTATTCATCGGTGGATATGGCATTCCGTAACGACGAAACATTTTTTTGTTATTAAATTTTGTGTGCATGAACGAGCGTGACTGTGTTTTGGTAAAACTAAATATTCTTTGAGTTCTTCATTATTTTCATTACTACAGCAAAATGTATCTATAAACTCCTCAGTTTCGTGTATACTATTAGAATCAGTCATGTCTCTATTCGGAGCATTTCTTAACCAGTACATTATATGTACATGTACGAAAAAATATTTCTCAACGTTGTTTTCTTCGAAAACTCCATTGGCACATTTAAATAAACGAAAAAATCGATATCGGGCACTACAATCTGCTCTTATTAACCGAGTTTTTTCAATAAATTCCATTCAATTTGCCTGTTCTTCAGTGATACTTATTCAATTGACGACTTTTGCAAGTATGACAATAAGTTCAGGCCATTTAGTTTCTGCTGCTGTTATGAAAAATGTTGGCAGTCCAAGTTGTCATAATCATTGCTAACACTCTTTTTTGTGCAGGAAATGATCTCAGATTTTTCAATATGTGGTAGCCATCATCATGTTGCACTTAATCGTTTACGTGGCTTTCTGAGAGTATATCGTCGGTGTGCTGCAAAAAGAGCTCAAGTCCACATTTTTGTAAAATGGACTTAATGATGCAAAAATGTCCCAAAAGTCATACTCTATGCCCTGCAAAAATATCCCATGTCCATTTAAAATTGTTTAGTAGTTATTGTATCAACAAATTTATTCTATGTCCAAAACAACCATATGTGTGGAGCAAGAAAGACCCAAGTGGACCTGAATCTTTTTTGCACAAATCGTTTTCTCTACTTTCTCTATTTTTGCTGTAAAAAAAGCTCAAGTCCCCAAATTCAAATAAAATACAAAAACCAGATAAAAAAACTATTGCATAGCCTACTTAAAAGTTTGTTATAAGGGGAATTCCCTATTTCTTTGCTATGATTTGTTTTGAATGTACACTAGAGAAATAATCATTATTGAAAGTTGCTTATGTGAAAATGTTGAGCTTTTAACTTTTATTTTAAAAAATGAATTCCTCAAGCCGAAGTGCTGTTCTTCTACAACTTGCATTAGAAAAAGGTAATCATTTTGTTTCAGTAAAGCTTGACCAAAAATGGTTTTTAACTTAATGCCAAAAAACATTTAGGACATAAGAATAAATATTGTGATACAAATTTGTGCAATCCCAGTACTTCAACAGCTTCAAAAACAAATTCCACGGAATCAAATGGTACTTCCTGACTTTTACAAATCATTTTATGATGTAGATCTTAAATTTGAGTGTATTTTATGTTTAGATATTCAAGAATCAATTGGTAAAATAAGTAAACAAATTTTTGAAAGAGATTGGGATGAATCAAGCCTTGAAGAAGATTTTTCAGGCGACGAAGATGACCTTGATTATTTTCCTCAAAAAAAAAACAACGAATTAAGCGATAATGATGATGAAGAAGCGGCCATTGTTATGGAAGCATCACAAGAATCTACCACAGAAGCACTCACTGAAAAAAAAAATAGAAGGTGGAAGAAAGCAAATCCAGAACTATGGAAGAGAAATATAAAACATGACGATGTTATACGAGGTAAGAATCCCAAGCATTCAAAGTGCGAAAAATGTCGTTTTAAATGTAATGAAAAATTTGCGGAAGAACAGCGTTTAAAAATGTGCAAGGATTTTTGGAAGTTGTCATATCAACGACAAAAAGATTTCGTTTTAAAGGCGGTTATTGATTCAAAAATACAAAGGTCCCGAGTAAGATCTTCAATCAAAAAAGTCAACCGTAATGTAGCGAGGTCATACTTTTTTGAAAATGAAAACTCTAATGTACGGGTCTGTCGCGATTTTTTTTGTGGAACGCTAAGCATTTCTTATAGTGCAGTTAAAACAGCATTTAAACATAAAGGACCAAATGGAGTTTTTTCTAAAGAAGACGAAAGGGGAAGATCAAATGCTGCAAATAAAACATCGGATGAAAATATAGCACGCATTAAGGCCCACATCGAAAGCTTCCCAACTGTAGAGTCTCACTACTGCCGCAAAACTTCAAAGAGAATGTATTTAGATGCTAATCTGAGTATATCAAAAATGTATTCGTTATTCTTAGAAAAATACAAGAGTGACACGTCAGCAAAGTTACCTTCATCGACCACCTATAGGAAAGTTTTCGGGGAGTGCTACAATTTATCGTTCTTCCATCCAAAAAAAGACCAGTGTCAAGCATGCGAAAAAGGTAAAGTAACTCAAAATGAAGATTACCTGGCCCATTTAAAGAGAAAAGACGAATGTTCAGCTGCAAAATCCTTGGACAAAGAAAGGGCCATCAGGGAGCCCAATTTCATGGCATGCACATTTGACTTACAATCTGTGTTACAAATTCCATCAAGTGATGTAAGTCCAATGTACTGCAGCCGAAAATTATGTGCATACAATTTAACCATCTACAACGCTGCTCCACCAAACGATGCTTTCTGCTATTTTTGGACAGAAACTGATGGCAAAAGAGGAAGTAATGAAATTGGTTCGTGTTTGTACAAGTACTTGCATCAACTTTCACCGGGAATAAAGGAAGTATCTTTTTTTTCTGATACCTGCAGTGGCCAAAATAGAAACAAAAATATTTCAATATTATTTCTCCATTTGGTTCAAATTTTAAATTTGGATATGATTGAACATAAATTTCTAGAAAGCGGACACAGTTACATGGAAGTTGATAGCATGCACAGTGCTATCGAAAAACAAAAGAAGAATGTTCCAGTATATACTATACAAGACTGGCTAACTATATTCGGACTCGCACGTTCAAAAAGACTAAAAAGCAAAGGAAATCCTTATAACATAACCCAAATGCGGTATACTGATTTTCTGGATCTATCAAAATTATCGGAGATCATAAAAAACAAAAGTTTGGACCAAAACGGAGATAAACTTAACTGGTTGAAAGTAAAATCTTTTAGGTACCAAAAAATTAAGCCTGGTGTGATCGAGTATAAATACAACCACAATGAAACCTATAAGGAAATACTTGTTTTTGGTAAAGGTCGGCCCATAGATTTGAAAGAAGTTCATATCAAAAAGGTGTATAAAAGCAGCCTACCTATCAGTATTGAAAAGAAAAAGATTTACTTAATCTTTGCAAGTCAGGAGCCATCCCGGAAGAATTTCACCTCTGGTATAAAGGCTTGAAAACAAGCAAGACCAGCAGAAATAAGGCCCCAGAACCTGATATTTATGATGATTCGGAATCAAATCAAGATTTATAAATTAAAAATAAAATATTCCTAAAAAAAACTCATGTCCATAATAAAATATTTTTTAAAGCAAAAACGGTCTATGTCCAAGATTAATTTTATTTTTGTTAAAAAAAAAGTTGAATAAATTACATTGAATTAAATTTGTTAGTTTCATCTTAATAATAAATGCTTTCACTAACAGATTTTAATATCGATTTTCAAATCGAAACAATTTAATGATTTTTTCAGGGGCCATAAACTTTAAATCTTCAATAACTCAGAAACATAATTTTGTGACTTGAGTTCTTTTTGCAGCATACCGACGATATTTGCTGCCGTATTTGTGTTGTTCTGACCAGCCTTTTTTCGTCAACAAATAGAAATAGAATTCTTTGTTATTAATAAGCTCATATTTCTTATAATTATACAACAACTTCTCAACAGTGGCACAACGCCTATTAAATCTTCTTAATTCAGAACGGGCAATTTTGCTATATGAGAGATTTGAATTGTTCCTTGGCATTTAGCAGTATATTTTTGGAAACGAAAGTTCTTCTGAATGTGTATCAAAGATCACCCTTCTCCAGGTGCAATACATATTTTTGATCTATTGAAATATTTTTCAAAGGAACGTTGTTTAAAAGAGTTTGTTCTCCTCCTGGATTAATTTTTTTTAAATTATTAAATTATCAACATCGTTTTCTATAATGTCTGTCTGGTTTTTCTTTTCTTGGATAAATATTTGGTTCGCTTCATTAGTTCTTCTTTCCATTCTAATTGCCGGAATATTTTCTATATTTCCATCGTCATATCCTGTTTCCATATTATTTTGCTCTTGTAACTAGAAGCTGCTCAACTATTGCTCTATCTTCCGGTGTTATTATGTTATTATGAACGGTATAAATGTTCTTCATTACCAACTAATGCAATACAGTCTTCTGCAAAAGTAACGTTTTCTTCAATATAGAGTGAGAGTGGTGTAAATATCTTAGAGTATTCAAATCTTTGCAGGAAGAATGGTTTCACTTATATAATAAACTGTGGTTGTTGTTGTAAGCGACGTTTCGAATAAATAAAAGGAATGCGTGGGACAACAAAGCGTTGTTCTAAAAAAGTAATATTTTCCAAGCAATCCAAAATGCATGGAAAATTCAGACAGTTTGATAGACAAATGTTTGGTACTTTATTGCTTTCGAAATTATATTTGTATAGTAAATACAGTGTAACTACCAAGGAAAAGATAAATTTTTTGCTTTTTATTAATTTAATCTTTATTGATAAATAAGAAAAGAAAAGAAAACAATGCAAGTCCGGATATACCAAATTAAAAATTAGTGACAGATCGACAGCTGTCTTTTCAGGAAACGCACCGTTCCATGATATTTGGTCTTGTGGCTTCAAGGGGCGCGTTCAAAACCCATCAACGTCATCAAAAAAACATTCAAAATTAAAAAAAAACCTTTTAGCAAAAAATGAAGAAAATTCTGTTTGAGTAGCTGATTTGCTCAAAGGTAAAAAGGATATCTAAAGTTGGAACCCAAAACCCCCAAACAAAAACAAGTTTTTTTTGGGCCTTGTTTAGTAATTGCTTAAAAGTTTTAGTAAGTTTGGAAGTGAGCGTTTGCCCTTTTGTAGGGCTCATAGTGATATATGGTCGTTGACTTTCGACTTTCAGAACTCTGGAAGTGAAAATGTGAATGCCTTGCATATCTTACCTTCGCAGTTCTGTTTTTTGTTGAGTATTTCGTCTTTGTTCTTGTGAGGAAAAGCTTTACCATAATGTCTTATAGTGTGTTCTTTCGTGTACCAGATTTGTTTTTGTTGTTCTTTCGTGTACCTGATTTGTTTTTGTTGTTCTTTACCGACATAAAGATTGTTCAAAAGTCTTTCTTTCCTTTTATACATCTGTGTCGAAAAACAGGATTTTTCCGCCTTATGGCACCATAACGAATTTCTTATTTGCTGTTCTGTGACACAGAGTTTTGTCGATGAATAAAATGTTCGCTAGTATTCCTTGTTGCTCTAAACACGGAATCTTATTTCAGATTTTGACGCCGAGCAGCGAACGAACTGTAAAGTGTTTTGGACTTGCCCTTGATTAAGAAGGATCAAATATTGTTTTCGTACACTATGTTCGACTGTGTAATGTTCTTGATCTAGTGCTCAAATAATTGAATCTGAGCTTTGGACAGCATATTTTGCACTTATTTATATTTGGAATTATCAAATTTTGTCTTCTTTAATTGTTCTAACGCTCATGTACTCAAATATAAGCGACAAATAGCACGCGGCGTTGTGAGCTGTTTTGAATTTGTTCAAGATGCCGAACTTCAAAATTTTGCCTTCCAATAGTGTTCCGTTGTCTTTGGTTCTTGTTAGAACATAGGAAAATTTCGAACTGACAGAAGGGAACAATGCTGTGAAGTATTTTGTAATTGTTCGAAGTCTCTCATTTCAGAGTTTTGTCTACGTACATTGTGTCCATTGTATTTTTTATTTGCTCACAAGTTCCAGATATTGGATTAAAAACTTTATAGTGTATGCCTTTTACATCAGCTCCAAACTCAAACTTCAAAAACTACTACCGATCGTAACTCAAAACTAGCCAAACGCATTCATCGCCCCGAATTGTATAACAACCTCACCAAAAACAAACCTTATTAGGCCTCTCCTTAGACGGTGAAATCCTGCTTCTCATCTCCTACCATCAGAGAACGTTCTAGTCTTACGCTCTAAAATTCGGCTTCAATACTAAACCTTTTGAAATCTGCGATATGGCTGAGACTTATTTAGACCCTACTATTAAGAACCTTATATGTGATGTGATGTTATACTATATTTTACCGTCACAACCACTTGAATCTTACAAGATCGCCATTGGCACAGTTGAGCTCTGTGTGGCTTTAACAGTTCTCATTTAAAAGAACTCCATGACTCCATCAGAAGATAAACCTTATAACATTGCTTTTAACCCCGGCTCTATGAATGGAATGTTTACCTATAGATTGCCTAACAGATTCCAGCATTTGCCAGGTATGTGCCAAACTGTAGGTAACTAGATCTTATTTGTACCACTGACCCCATTAACTCATCAGTCTCTCATTTTATCACTACTAACACCTCTCTCTGCACATCAGAACTCTTTTATGATTTTTATAAAGTTTCTGCCATATTAAATGAATATCGCTTTCAATACCGAAATCTAGAACTCTGCGGAAGATATCGAAAATTGATTTGCCATCTTTTTCAGGAATCTTTCACCGAAGACAATTCTTTTGTACCTGGCTCGGGTCATTTCGATTATTTGTCGAATTCCTCTATTAGTCCATTTCTCCCACTTACTGTCGAACCCTATAGTAAACCAACTCGGAGATGATTTTTTTCCCGGCCTATTACGCTATGTCTTCCCCTCTCTCCAAAATGTTCAACCTATACCTATCTCAAGAAAAATTTCCTCAGGTACGGAAAACATCTTTCATAACCCCAATATACAAAAAGGGCCCAAAAAGCGATGTTGAAAATGTTCACATATCCCTAAAATATTCCAAAGTATTTTGTACGAAATTTTATGTTTTCTGTGCAAGTCTCTCGCATGGGCAACAGGGATTTCTTAACCTTTCCACTAACCTTTTATCGTATTCACTCTTGGCACTAGAAAACGAAATCGAAGTTATTTCTAAAGACTTTATTTAATAAAATTTCGGATAGACTTATACTTTTTAAATTCGTTTCAGATCTGTCCTCTCTAGTCTATTATAAGCTACCTCAGGGATCCACCACAGCCACTTAGGCTCTCTCCCTTTTATTCTTACTATTTAAGATATTGAATTGGTAATTAAATATTCCCATATCACACTCTACGTTGATGATACATACTAATTTAAGTGAGACGACATGTTCGAGACATGACTCTTCTCTTATTCAACTTGATCAAGACAATTTTTCAGTCTAGAGCCTCAAAAAACGCTTAGGGATAAATCTGTACCTTAAAAGGGCCAATGTCCAATTTTGACATTTTGGGGAAATTGAAAAAGTAGTTTTTCAATTTCTAGAAATGCGAATAACTTTTGAATGATTATCTATCTGCAAGTTTCTTCTGATAAAAAGAATTTCATTTGTTGAAGAGTTTAACATTGTGAAATTTAAAATTTTCGTTTTTGCTTTTTTGTGAATTTTTTTTTGACATTGGCCTTTTTGCTTTCTGGAGCAAAGTGATATTGGCCTTTGGCCCTTTTATGAAAACGGAAAAAGTGCAACGTGGAGGTTAAAAAAAAAAACATTTCATATTTATTTCACATTATGTATAAGTATGAAGTTTTAAAACGAAACTTAAAACAAAAATAAGGAGTAAAACAAATTTATTAATCAAGTATCTTTTTCATTTGAACAATCTTCGAAACCATATGGAATGATGTCAGCTTGTAATAGTTCAGAAAATTTAAAGTTGAAATAGAATTGATGATTTTAGTCGCTTATATAAGTATTAAGAGACATTAAATCCTTAAATTTCGTTTCGTCTAAAGGAAGGATTAAGCTGTATAAAGGATCGATCCTGAAATGTTCATGTGTATTAAATCGTTTTCTTAATGGACCGTTTCTTAAGTCAACTTTTACAAAGTCTTCTTCAGGTTGTAGTTTATAGAAAAATTGATATTCGAAGTCAATGCGATATTTTATTGTTCTAATGCTAGCCCACTTCACAACTTGCCTGGCTTCATTTGTCTTTCTATTTACAAACTTATTGCGCAATAAAGACCGGAAATCAAAAATTTCTGATTGAGAAAGCTCAATAACATTAAGTTAAGGTGTTCTTGGTATTGATGGTTCCATAAAATGGTGGAAAATTGAATTGATTGATCTGTTCTCCTTTTTCAAGTCTATCATTAAATGACATAACATCACAGCAGTGTAAATATTTTTGTTTTGTCCATAGCAAGAATCACTATACAAGTGGAGCTCTTCAACTTCCGGAGCCAAAGACCTTACAAAATGATGGATACATGACGCAATTTCTTGACCTCCTCGTTTGGCTATAGTTTCGTTCCATAAGTAGCAGGTTCCTTGGCTTCCCACTGTACTGGTGTGGTAGATATTGAGATTAAAGGTCCAAAGTTGCCTTTTGTAAAATGAAACTCCATTTCTTAAGAAAGGTGTAGGCAAACATTTCTCAAGGTTGAAAGAGGCAGTAATATGCTTCGCATCAACTTTCCTTTTTTCCTTGTTTTCCTTTTTCTCTTTGTATGCATTTTGAGCAAACTTTAAGTGGTCATCTCGTTCCTTTTACAGATCTTTTTTTTTCTTCATCACCCTCACCACAAGCTTTTAATGAAATATTAAAACTGTCGCACTTTGCACAAGTATCATTTTTGGGAGGATGAAAAGCAAAGTTAAACTCTTCGTTGAATATTTTACGATAAAAGCTTTCTTTTGCGACGGTTTTATTAGCACTTCTTCGTTCTTTTTCGTACAGCCTAGCATTTTGGATATTGATAAATCTGGACTCAAATACTTTTTTGATGTTCTTTCTCGAGAATAATGACTCCTATAACTCGGAAATTTTGAAATATGTGCTCTTACACTTTCTTTAACCTCCTGATCTAATTTTGGATGGTTATTGTGTTTTCCTCTTCCATCTGATCGACAAACTTTTCCGAGGCTATTTCTTTTTTTCTCAACTATTACTCTTACTTTTTCAATTGTCAAAGCTAATGTTTGTGTGTACATTTTTTGACAAACCTGAATCCTTTTCAATTTCATATCGAGGAAATAACGTCTGTTAAACTTTCTCCGACTTGAGATCTCAGGTTGACGCATCCGAAACTTAATTAATTTGCAATGAATTGGTCTTGTCCATCAGAAGTAAGTCTATAAAATTCATCGTGCATAGCTTGTCTTTGATTGTGAGTAAATTTTTCAAAGCATTTCATTCTAAAGGAACATCAGGAATCGTCTAACAGCCTCCCTTTCTTCTTCTCTCCTTTTGCCGTAACGTATTCTTCCCCTTTTCTTTTCTTCTTACGCACGTTTTTCTCCCATTTCTTTTCGTGTCTAACGCGCTTTCTCGTCTCCACCTCATCAGCACTCCTTTTCTTGCGACCTCTTTGAGGCTTATGAGAAGAAGTTGGTAAATCATCGTTTATAAGAGAATCATCTGATGATGAAGTCTGAATCTCATTAATGGAATAATTAGGATCTGCATCTGAATCATCCAAGTCACTCAAAAGGAACAGGTATTCTTCTGCAACTGATTCCGCGAGACTTGACTCTAAAGAAGAAAAACTATAAATGAAGTGAAATGTGCGAAAAAAAATGACCAATCCAAGGTCACACCTTTTGAATGCACGTTTTCGTGATGTTGACTTCTGTGCTAGGGCAAGTGCAACTGAATTCATCAACATAGACAAAGTGTCAAAAAACATTTACCATTTTTAAATGAAATTTAAATTTGAATAGAACTTCTAAAAGGGCCAATGTCGCACATTGGCCGTTATTTCACTTATAATTAAACAA
This sequence comes from Platycheirus albimanus, assembly GCA_916050605.2. NCBI lineage: Eukaryota > Metazoa > Arthropoda > Insecta > Diptera > Syrphidae > Platycheirus > Platycheirus albimanus. Next base: position 262,600,165 of record OU696696.1, on the reverse strand, counting down.
CATTGGCCCTGAATAGTCATCGGTAGTTTGGAAAAGGCTGACGGTAGCACATTGGCCTTTATTATAGTCACACAACATCTTCCGCTGAATCCAATGGTGTACTTAAGTCAATTTTGTAAAAAATGGACATTGGCCCTTTTAGAACCAAGGTACAGAAATATTAAGTCACTTTTTCATGCACCGAACTCACATATCCACAGTGGATTTGGTTCGCGACCTCGTCATAATTATGTGACCGAGAGCTAAATTTCTTGGCATACATCGACAATATGATCTTCTACGAAAATTCAGCGCTTGGTTTTGTGAAACCATGGTCCAAAGAATTTTCCGAAGTTTACGTCACCCGATCGCTCTACTTAACCTTTGTACGTCCACTACTTGAATACGCTTGTCACCATAATCACAAATCTCTAGGATTTAGTGAAGCAACGGAAACGCAACTTGATTTTTCTTGGAATGATCGCTTCGCCCGCCTATCAAGTAAATAGTTTTTGATTTTGGGTGTGGCTGACGCCCACTTTTGTGAATTCTTTGTAACGTAGCAGAGTGGCACTAACAGCCTGAATTTTTGCAAGAAAAATTTATCACAAACGAAGTCATGTGGGAATAAAAGGTGTTTAAAAATTCGTTGCAAATGTATACTCTCGTTTATGTTTAGTTTGAAGATGTATCCGTAAGTTTCATAGTTCTAAGTAATATTAAAATATGAAGCTTTTTTTTACATTAATTTGAAATGATTCCAAAATGTTTTGTGTCTTTAATTTTTCAGTTCCATTTAATACCTACTTTAAACCTCTTGTTAAAAACCTCGTCTTCTGAGATAGATCCGCAATTTTATTAAGTAAAGTTTAATTTTTAACTTTTCGTTTTTATTTTTCAACAATCACGCTTTATTAATTTTGTTTTTGTTTCAAATTTATTGTTTTTTGTTATCACTTTCATATTTTTATATTTGTTTTATATTTTTTGTTGCTAAAAATTTATAACATAACTACATAGCGGTGTTTTCATCATCATTTTTTGTATGAATTTTTTTTTTCATTGAATACTAATGCGCGTTTTTGTGTTTGCGTGCCTAAAAATTTTAACAATAGCAGTTAATCTTAATAATTAATGTTTTTTGTTCAAATTTTTCTTTTTAAGTTTAAACCAAATATAATTCATTGTGTTTATATACAATTTGTTTGCAACATGCAATTAATATTAAGCAACATTTTTGTTTGTACAACATGCGTGAAAACAATTTTTTTTAAATTTTACTATTTTCATTCTAGCTTTAACGCTTCAAGCTTGCTACAAAAGATTATCATGAACAATTTTTCCTTATTACTTTTTTTTCAATAGTTGTTTTTATTTTTAACAGCCGTTTTGACGATTCAATTTTTCGTAGTATTTACTGCCTTAAAATATGTGTGTGTGATTTTTTTGTATATAAATTATAATCAATGCTGACTGTTTTTGAAATTTGAAATGAAATTAAATAAAAATTAAGGGATAGTACGCAGGTTTTTTTTAAGTTCAGCCTTTTTTAATACAAGCATAATTGTTTAAAAAAAAATAATTTGTTTGCTTCAAAGAAAAGGTGAAACATTGCTCTTTGTTTTAACAAAACACATTCTTACGCTTTGTGAAAACACTCAAAACTTTTGTTTTAAGATTGTAAATTAATGCGTTTATATTCATTCTTAGTTATATTAAGTCTATTAACACTGTTTTTCATATTTGTGCGTATTGTATTTTTTTTAAATTTCATGTAAACACCAGGAAAAAAAATATTTTTTTTACTAATACAACTATGTATTTCTAAAAACGTGGCTTGATTTTATATTTTTAATTTACATTTTGACAGATTTAATTTTATTATTTTTGTGTTTTTATCTTGTATTTATTGATTACCTTATTGCCTACTACAAAAGATCACAACTTTGTTTTATCTTTTTTGAAATAAAAAAAGTATTGCGTTTATTTATAATTTTTTTTTTATATAATAATGAAGGGGGTTTTCTGCGTAAACCTTGCTTTTCAAAACATTTTGTATACAAATTCGATCTTCACAATTATTATTACTCAATGTTTTTTTTTTTTAATTTTTTTTTGTATTGTAAACTATGGTGGGATACTTTTTTACATTTCAATTTTTTTTTTATGAAGTGGGATTGGGTACTGGAAAAAATTCCTTGAAATATGAAATGAGGAAAAGAGGTATTCCAATTTTTCGAAGAAGATGTAGCTACCTATTGTTTTTATTTTTCAAATCAAACTATGTAATGTACGTATTAAGTTGAGTTAATAGGTAAGGCTTATTGCATTGAGTCGTATAAAAGTTTAATATTATTTCTATAAACAGGCATGAAATTATGTCTAAGGTTTGTAAAAAGGCAAAAAGTGATCCAAGATGGGGGAGAGTTTCTGACATGAAATAAGGTCACACTGGCGAAATCCAGAGGTTGATTAGAAAGTGTTTAAATGATAGATGAGTGATTTGCATAGAATAACATATAGGATCAAGATATTAGAGTGAAGAAACTCATCCTAATTACTATTGCCAAACAGAAATGGATGAAGAATAACTTTCTACAGCTAAGTTTTTGTTAATATAATTTCCGTAATTTTCTCAAGATTTATCTAGCTCTTTTAATCGAAAGATTTAAAATAAATCTCATTTGAATATCCTTGAGCAATCACTAGTTCTACAATATTACCTACATAACAGAAACGCTGATAACCAATTTCTTTCATATGGAACTAGACGATCTGCGTGATGTCAAACAGCAGGCTCCACGATTGACATATTGCACGAACGATTCGAGGGTAAGGTTGAAACCAAATATCCATTATTAGCTACTGTGAATATAAAGGGTGTTTTTCTTAGACTTGTGGTTTTCAATCTATCAATACTTTTTTCGGAGTTGGTCTTTTGACAGCTGTCACTTGATTTATGCTCAGTTTTGTTTGCCATTGTATAATAAATAGACTTACTTCTGAACAACGATTCCAAATTGTGGGAATTTTTTTTTTAAATCATGGTTCTGTTCGAAATACGTATCGCGCACTACGTCCATTTTCATAAACAAATTTCGTTTAGCTCACTTTGGAACGTTAGTAAGGAAAATTGTCTTATTTGGAGTGATCATAATCCTCAAGCCATTGTTGAGACGGCGTTACATCCTCAAAAAGTCACTGTTTGGTTTGCTACAGTCAATGGGGAACGCTATAGAGCCATGATTAATGACTTTTCGTGCCTGAATTGGAGGATGTTGAAGTGGACGACCTTCGGTTCTAACAAGACGGCGCTTCATGCCATACAGCCAACGAAACAATTAATTTATTGAATGAAACTTTCCTGCGATATATCGTGCGATTGAACACCGGGGGACTATTTTTTGTGGGGTTATGTGAATTCGCTTGCCTACGCAGATAAGCCCGAGACAATTGACGACTTGGAAGAATTCGGCTCGTTATTGCTGACATACGTCCCCAATTGCTCCAAAAAGTGGTCGAAAATTGGGCCTCTCGGCTGGAATTTATTCAACAACACACAGGTCTTTCGAAATTTATGAATATACAACATTAATGGTAACGTTCACCAACCAGTGGTGAGTGGAACAAAGTTTGCCCAAAAGACCTGTCACAAAATCACCAACCGATGTAAGCTTTAAGTTTCCCTTGCAGGCGATATGGCACAAGTTTAAGAGAGTTTTTATGGATCTGAACTCTAAGGATATCCCAAAACATCTGGGAAAAATTAAAAGACAAACTTAAACTTGGCACAACAGTTTGAAGTGGGGTCGTGGTCTGTGACTTACACTCTCAACCATTCCCGTGTGTGCGTTGATATTCTGCAGGAACGGAAGAGACCTACAATTTACCGCTGAATCGAAACGGCTAACAGAGAACCCAGAACCTGATGCGTGGCAGTCCGACACACTAAACACTATGCCACGGGGAACTACTTTGGGAAAATTATGATACTGGCGCTCAAAGGAATTCAGTTCTGTTACCTGCAAAACGAGTATAGATCAGTTTATATCGTACTGCAATGGTCGAACTGTGTCATAAGGTGAAGTGATCGTGTTTGTGTTCTTCTTAACGTTTCGGACGTATGGATGCAAACTTCCACGTTCCAAGGCTCGTATCCAGCTGATACCAATACCAAGATGGAAGTCAATTGTTATGAAGGAAACTGAGTCTTTGAATTTGAAATATTGATTCCAGCGAAAAGGGAGAGACACGGAGTAATCTGCTTTCTGACCAAAGCTCGAGGGAAAGTGGATAATTATAACCCAGAATAAGAAACTGCCAGATTTTCCAAAAAGTTACGTTATTAGGTATCCGTTCCTAAACTGATTGCATGCTTTTCCGCTACTTCATTTTAAATTTCGTTCGTTTGCTATTTGAAAAATGTAAAAGATAGTTTAAAAAACAAATGCTTCAAGTAAATTAGGTTCCAGATTTAGTGATTCTACAAAAGATTCAGAAAGGTTATTTTGAATACTTGGAAAAAATACGACTCAATGCATCTATAATAATTAATTTCAACGCTTGTCAAACATTTATTATTTTTTAACTTGATAGTTAAAACTCACTCATTGTTTATTTTTTTTTTTTTTTTTGTATCTCTAACTTTACCACTATAACAAATTTTTTGTTGCAATCCAACGTCGTAAAAACTACAAATTCTTTCGGCTTCAGTATGCTGTGTGTGCAATAATATGCATCTTATGTATAATCAATCAATTTATGTATAATATTTTGGTATATAATTTAATTTCATCGGTAATAATTCTTATATTTATTTTATTATTTTTTTTGCTTAGGTGATAAATTATAAACTTTTTTTTATGAATGTCATTCTTTTTGTATATCTTTAATAATGCTGCTTATTGTTTTTTTTTCTTACAAAAAAAAATTGATTTTATATTTTTATGTTTTTTTCCATTAGACAGTGTGAAAAATTTGAAAAAAGATAAATTTCATTTGTTTTATGTATTAAAATCTTTTCGTTTTTGTTTATTATCATTTAATTTTTTAATTTTTTGTTGTTGTATTAGAACACTACCACGATTGTTGATTTATGAATTTACTGAGATATTGCTAGAGGATTGTGCAACGTCCTTTATTTCTATTTGATTGTGAATATTCAGTTCCAATAACACCGCCACTACCAATGCCAATGCCACCAGTTGTTGTACAGCCCATTAATTCTCGAAAAACATCACCGATTTTGTAATTGTATCTATGGGAATATATTTTATGTAGAAGCAGATACAGATACAGAGATGCTTAAAATTAGTAACATGGGACGCATTTGGGAATGTCCTATGATCGTTTTGGGAATTGTACTTACTTTGCTGAACATTCAACATAGCCGCATCGCCAGTGTTTTCGAACAAGGGTAGAAATATCCTTGAGCTCCTGAAATTAGTATAGTTTGGAAGTATTATTTATGGCTTGTTTATCTTATTTCGAGTGTGTTGGTTTGTGTAATGGTAGATATAAACATTTTCCACTTTCATTAATTAACGTAAATTATAATGATAATGTTTATTAAAACAATGTTATTAAAATGAACAAGAATGTCCAGTTGATACATTTTTTAGTTTACAAATATGTATCAAGTGTATGTATCAAGATATTTTTGTTTGTGTATATTAATCGATGGAATGCACATTAAGTGCCCATTTTGAGTACTCGTAACGGGTAGAAATAGAAACAGCGTAAGGAAAACAATTTTGACAATATCCTTTTCCGATTTTTACTTGCGATTATAGGGTATTATAAGGCAAGTTATACATTCGTAAGAAAACATCAAAAACGATGATAGAGAAGCCGAAAAAGGGTCCGACAATTCTGTCTGTTTGTCCGTCTGTCTGTATCGGCACCTACAGCCTAAGCCTAAATGGCTGGACCGATTCGCTTCAAACTTGGAACATAGTATTATTATGATGTCATACAGAGGAATTTTTGGAATTAGCATTCTAGCTGCAAAACTAACGGTAACTCCCATATGATTTTTTAATGAAAAACTCATTTATCTCAAAAACGGCTTTGGTGTTTTTTGAGTAAAACTGATGTTTTGGTTGAAATTAATTTTTTAGGAAAGGTCTTGTAATGGTATACCTCACATAGGACCGCAGTTTTTTCATAATAGATTTTCTCGTAAGCCACTTATCGGATTTCGATGAAAATTTTAAGGTGAAAGCTCTTTTATAAACAAAATAATATTAATTGTTTAATTTTTCAAAAAAAAAAATTTTTGAGTTTAAAAAAAAAAAACCGTTTGTTCGAAATTTATTAAATTTTCGTTTTCTGATAAGCACTTTAAACTGCTAGATGTTGGCATACTTAACAAAAATTTGGAATATGTTATCGAAAAGTTTTTCATAAAAACCGTTTTTTGAAAAAATTGGTCAAATGATTTTGGAAAAAAAATTCCTTAACATTCAAAAAAATTAAATGCAATCAGATGGCTTACTTCACTTCCTTCAAAAAAAAACTATTGATTGTTAGGGTAGGTAGAGATGGCGGTTCATATTGAGTTGAAAAACTCCTTAAAAGAACCCAATTAGCGCTGGTGTGCGCCGTTTTGTTACCATTAACCAAACAACTTAACGAAGGATTAGACGGATGTGATGGTATGTGTTCCACGGAGAAGGACGGGAAGAACTCGTTTTCTCTTGGAAAGGTGACTCAATCTACCAGACCAAACCATAGGACAGTTCCATGTAACCCAACTCCAGACTTAATGCCACCTAGGCAGGTTACTGGTTGGTAAGGTCATATTGAATCCGTCAAAAGGGCTGGCCGAGTAGGGGTGAGGTAAGATAATTATAAGCTGCCAGGACACTCCCTGGTCGACTTCAAGCAGCCAGACTCCAGACTATATGCCACCTAGCCAGGGTGCTGGTTGGTAAGGGAACATTGAAATCGTGCAGGGAGCTGTCCTTGTAAAAGGGTCCAGCATAGGAACCACCCAGATCATACCCACTACCTAGGTGAGATGTATGACCCTCAGATGGGTCCCATGCTGATCCCCTGATTGCTTGATTAGGGGGACTAGGAAGATTTTAAGAAGAGGGATGGGATGAACTAGTTGAGGATGTGATTATCGGGATAGACGATTTGTTTATTGCCATTTTGTCGCATTCATGAATTTAATCAAATCTTTGATTTTTTTATTTGACAGTTCCCCAAGATCTTCGTAAAAATCTCCACCCAGGGTTCGCATCCTGATGCGAGATAAAGCTGGGCATTTGCACAGTAAGTGGAAAACAGTTTCTCGTCTCTACAGGATCGGCAGTAGTCGTTGAAAGGAATACCAATCCTTGCAGCATGCACCCCCACTGGCTAGTGGCCCGTGCTTATTGCTACCACCCTAGCTATATCTGACCGGTCTTTTCAGAGCAATGCGTTTGTTCGTGATTTATTGTAGGCAGGCCACATCTTCCTGGATATGATGCAATTGGTCAAATCGCTCCACCTTTGATTAGATATGGATGTAAAGTGTGATAAGACAATGCCCTTCACAGCCCCCAGCGGAATGTTGATAGCTTCGGCGAGTGAGCTGTGAAAGGCTGATCCTTGCCTGGCAAGCTCATCTGCTTTTTCGTTCCCCTGAAAACCACTGTGCCCCGGACCCCAGAGCAGAGTGACTTTCAGGTTTGAGCCAAGATCATCCAGTTCTTCCTGGCATTGCCTGACTAATTTGGAGGAAGTGGATGTCGAATTCAATGCCTTGATAGCGGCCTGACTATCGATTAGTATAGCAACATTTCGGTTTAGATGCGAGTATTGTTGCAGTAATTTGCAAGCCTCCCTGATTGCAAGAACTTCTGCCTGGAAGACGCTAGCAAAGTCAGGGTGTCGAAAGGACTTGGATACATTGAGCATTCCTTAAAAAACGCCCGCACCTACTCCACACTCCATCTTGGAAACATCAGTGAAGATCGTTATGTCAAAGTCTCCTATAACATCATCGTTTTCCCATTCTGTTCTAGAAGGGAAACCTATTTTGAAACTTTTATGGAGGCTAAGAGATGGTTTGCAGTAGTCAGTTGGGTACAGGGTTAAATCGGCAGGTAAAAGAGTTGAGATATTGCTATGACCGTATGGTCTTTCGGTCCAGCAACCGGTCTAATTGAACTACAGGACACCAAGTATTTAGTGTGAAGGTCGGGTGGTAAAAGGTTCAGAATAACATTTAGGGCATCTGTTGGGCAAGACCTAAGAGCCCCTGTGACACCGATGCTAGCCGTTCTTTGAACCTTATTTAACTTGTCAGTATTGTAGGCTTTGCTGAGAGCGGGCCACCAAACAATCGAGCCGTAGGTGAGAATAGGTCGTACCACGGCTGTGTACGTCCACAGAATCATCTTCGATTGAACCCCCAGTTTTTACCGAATGTTTTGTTGCACTCCATCGGCTACACAGGCCTTGATTGTTAAGTGATTTTTAAAATTGTAATATGATTTTTCAATGCTTTTTCCCAAAACCAACCAATTTAAAACATTGGAGCTAGTTTGTACGACCCAGTCGTTTATTTAAATCATAAAGTCGAGTAGAGTTTTGCTTGGATGACTTCTAACCAAAAATTCAATAGGACCTACATGAATGGTACTAACCATTCGGAACGGGTGAGGAGCCGAGTCGAAGTCGACCACTCGTTGCGGGTAGAAATAGAAACAGCGTAAGGAAAACAGTCGAAGTGGTGTCGAAGTCGAGTCGAAATCGAGTTGAAGTCTAGTCGAAGTCAAGTAGAAAATGAGTCGAATTCGAGTAGAAGTCGTGTCGAAGTCGTGTCGAAGTCGAGTCGAAGTTGAGTCGAAGTCAAGTCGAAGTCGATTTGAAGTCGAGTCAAGCTTACGTGATGGATATTTGAATCCACTGAATGAAGAGATCATTCATTTTAGTTGGGGATGAATATCCTTTTAAAATGTCAGCAACTTTCCCTTGAAAACTTACCTGAGAATTCGATTGAGCCTCGGTGATTGTATCGCACTTATTACCAACGACAATTATACTAAAATCACGATGACAAAAACTGTCCAAAATTTGATCTCTCATCGATCGGCAGTACTGAAAAAGAAAGAACACGCAGTCAATTGAAAATATTCTCCAAAGTAATCACCACCACCCAACTCACCTGAAATGTTTCCAAATTACCCATGTCGAAAACCAACACATAAGCATGTACCGTTCGCAGCCCCAGTGGATGACCGTTATTCCATTCAGCAAAATTATCAGCTGGAAATCTCTTCTTCTCCAATTCGGAATCCAAATATAAAAAACAAGACGACCAAAAAATAAAAAAGAAGAAAAAAAGGAAGAAACGTATCAGTACTGAGCCTTGAACAAAAAAAAATTCACAACATACAAAATAATAAACGTTCACGAAAAGGCTCTTCTTTTTAGTCAATTGAATGTGGTGAAGTTCTAGCATAGGGTATAGGCAGGCAAAAACATTTACAGGATACAAAACAAAAAAAAAATACCACCAGTGCGGTCAAATGACCAACTAACCACTTAAAGAACAAAAAACCACAAACAGTGTTTCTGTCATCCTGTTTTCTCTGTTTCTGATATCTGAATGTGACCCAGTCGCAATGGAATCTGGAATCCATTATTTTCCTCAAATAAGTTCAAATATTATTTATCTGTATGCGAAATGCCTGGCCATGGCCATTATAATAGAACAAGAATATATACCAAACAACAGGATACCAGACACCACACACAGTCACGCAAGGATAATACTTAAATCAGCTTTGGCATCCTGTTGAGAGGAGTGTTTTATCATGTGGGATTGTGGGTGGAAGTGTCACTTCATGGAAAAACTTAAAATGCCACTCGTTAACAATCTGCTGTTTTTTTTTTTGTTTGTGTGTTAAGGTTATTCGTATTAATTCTACGGGCACCAATTCCCCGAATGCCAATTCAATTGACTGCAAAGGAATAATCGAAATCGAATGGATTTTGAAATGGGATTCTAATTGTGTTTTGATGGGAGATTGTTTGAATAAATTGATGGTGAAGGCGAAGGGTCGTCACTTGCATATTTTTTTTTTTTACTTTTTGATAGTTATAATAAAACGCATTTTTATAAACGCAAACATTTTATAACCCATTGTTCTCATCTCTTTAATAACGCAGTATCTACTCCCCCTGGTTTATAGCGTGGACTTGAAAAGTTATAAAGGGTGATTCGGAGTGAGGTTTGATTTATAATGTTAAATAAAACACATACATTTGAAAGTGAACTTAAAATTATTTGCGGTTAAAAGGACAATTATACATGCGGCATTTACTTTTTGAAAATGATATCATGCGTAGATGTTGGTCCATTCGGAACGTCCAATTTTGGTCGACTCGTTAGAGCGTACCGACTAGTATCTCGCGAATAACACGAGTGATGTTGGCAGCCAAGGTCTCAATCGTAGCTGTCTTAGAGAGACTTTACATATCCCCAGAGAATAGTCGACTCTTCAACTATTGATACCCGCATTTGAAATAACCTATTTAGTAATCAATGAGGCATCATTCGTTAGTTAAAGAACCCAAGATCGGTAGGAAAGATCGCCAAGGACATTCCGAAGCAGTTGGTATCTCGCCGTGCACAAGAACTCGGCCTTTCGTTCACTTTAACTTGGCGAATTTCTCGTCGGGACTTTAGCCTACACCCGTACAAGACCCAACTTACCTAGAAGTTTAAAGTTCATGACTGAACAACATTGTCGTTTGTTTGCTGACTGAGCTTCCGAGCTTTTAGAAGAGAACCCCTATTTTGGCTGAAAATAAACCTTTAGCGACGAGTTGCATTTTTTAATAAACAGCAAAGTATTAACAAGCAAATTTGGGATGACAGCAACCCATGGGACCTTACCACCTGACAATGTTTCCTCAAAAAAGATACCGTTTGGTGTGGATTTTGGGCTGGCGGCGTCATTAATTCGTACTTTTTCGAAAACGAAGTTGCTGAGCCGGTTACCGTCAATGGAAAGCGCTACAGAACAATGATAGCCAGTGTCTTTTGTATCAAATCGAACCAGGTGGTCCTAAACTTGTGGTTCCAGCAGGACTGTGTTACGTGACACACCGCAGATCCACGATTGACATTCTGCATGAAAATTTTCAGGGAAAGCTTGTACATATCTTACAGAGCTGACGTGAATTAGCCAAAAAGCGGGTGGCAATGCTACAATGGATGCACAGTTTGGTTGCTAACTTAGAGTTGTGAGTTTCAGCCCCAGCCTGGGCAACAATTTTTCAATATTCCCTCAGCTTCAACTGGACGCCGGCCGTGGTATTTTCGTGAGATAAATATCACCTAATGCGCGAATCATTGTACCAACAAAAATTCTTTCCTATCTTTCTATTCCTTCTAACTAGTGCCGTACAATTTGAATTCAAAAGACCTTGGCACGTAGTTAAAAATTATTTAAAAAAAGGTAACGCCATTTGACGACGCTGACTTTTTCTTATGGGGTTTCCTGGAGTTGCAGGTCTGTGCGCATAAATTACAATCGTCTGATGCATTTCAGGTGAACATAACTGGGCCATTGCTCAAATCCTGGCGGATCTATGCAGAAGATTTGTTTAAAATTGGACCACCGTTAGAGGCAGAGGCGGGCTAAACGGAGATAAAATATTTGTTTGTACCTCACACAAAGCTTGTTTAATTCTTGTTCAATGTCTACATGCCTAATGGAATTATTTGTGTGAGACTTGAGTGAAGTCCTTAAATCTTGAGAAGTGCGCCTGTGATAATATTTCCATCAACTAAACTTCGAAATTCCTCTGAAAAGGGGAAAACGAAAACAATCATGAAGTATACATAACTCACCGCAGCTTATTAAATCGGCAATCTCGTCAGCAAATTCTGTTTCAAAAAATTCAGTTTTCTTGTGCAATAAAGCGGGCTGGGAATAACGTTTCATAGTAGGTACTAGGTACCTACACCGACCAACATTTAATGCACATATATGATACATTATTTACCTTTTTAATTTTAATTCCAGGCATCATTCCTTTAAAAGATAATTTTACTCATGTCCGTGCTAAAATCCTTTCTCACATTAAACCCCACTTAACCCAGATAAATACAACTCATTTGAACATTACCCCTACTTTCTTCCTTAAAGCAGCTAATTTAAAAATACATCTGTTCGGACAAGATCTCTGGCATAATCCAGCACTTAAGTGTGTCAACCAGACCCATCTTCTATTCTCACCCCTGCGGGGTTATAATTTAATTTACGGACAAAGTACAGACAAAAAAAAAAAATACAACAAAAAAAGACAAGCTCCAAGGGTGTTGGATTCTAATAAAATTATCTCGTCCATTTACAACGGGCGGCATCGTGCTGCATGCTCAAACGTAGAATACTTTCGTGTGCAATTCATTCAAGCTATAGATAGTCCTTTTTAAATACGCGCCATTTACTCCATCTCTATTCAATCCATATCTAAATTCTTCCTTTTATACTTTTGTCTGCTCATGGGGATAAAAAGATAGAATACAAAAAAAAAAATTTGCAAAAGGATTTTGCGACAAAGAGTTACTTTGGTAAAGGATGCGCTTACTCATCATCACATCGCACATCGCACATCACATCGCCTACGGTATAGACAGACACACTCTCTTCTTTCGTATCCGTGCTATATTCACTTCCGAGATGAGTGCCGGAGCAATAATAATAGCCCATCACGTTTTAGGTCCTTGAAGAAGGAGCTCTTTTCAAATAATGTCCAAGCGAGGGTGAAATGGTGATTACAATAAACCCTTACCCAAACAAATGTAGATGGGAATGAGGTAGGGGTAGAAGGGGGGGAAATTATTGTCGGACGTGGAATTTTCAAAGAGTTATGTCCGAATAATTGAGTTAAGCTATTAAACAAGGGTGTGCGGGCTGAAACCTGAAACAAATGAAGAAGGACTAAAGTGATTTTTATTTTCCAGTTCTTTCCTTTTTTTTTTTAATTCCTTTTTCTATTTTCGGATGCTTTGAAAAGGTATAAAGGAGTGTTCAAAGGATAATGTTAATGCCGTTCAGAATAGTCTTTGGAAGAAAAATGCTGAAAACAGTAAAACGCAAATTTAATTATAAATTTTTATTTTCATTTCTCTCGGCTCATTTAAATTTCCTGTGAAGAAAACGAGCGGAACGGTGAGAGTTGGTGCCTGCTTGCAACAGTGGAATCTGTTTATGTACTAACAACAACGAATCGCTGTTAGATTTGTTCGGTGACTCTACAGGGCAGGAATCATTATCACTTCTTTAAGGGAAATAAAAAGCTAGCTCTGAACAATTTCAAACGGAAATTGCAAACAAAACCAGAGGGGCAATGACATAGATACAGCTCTGATGGACTGATCGAGAAATCAAATGAAAATCATCAGCTCTCCACTTCAATCGCGTGCAGACTTAAAGAGACACAAACTAGCACACCGCACCCGGTCAATTCATAGCCCTTCTAAGAGTTCAAAACTCGGCAACCTGGCATCATCCAACTAATGACCAACGAGCAAAAAGAAAACGAAACCAGAGAGGCAATGACATAGGTACAGCTCCGATGGACTGATCGAGAAGGCAAAAGAAAATCATCAGCTCTCCACTTCAATCGCGCGCAGACTTAAAGAGACACAAACTAGCACATCGCACCCGGCCAATTCATAGACCTTCTAAGAGACCAAAACTCGGCAACCTGGCATCACCCAACTAATGACCAACGAGCAAAAAGAAGTCACCGCGATTCTACTTTATTGACCTTTCTCGAACAATTTCCGAAAAAGTATTGATTTGTGACTAAAGGCCTGACCCGACCCATTGAAACCATTGCGGGGCAACGGAGGGGAAAATTTAGAAGTTCGGCTACTTAGTCAGTTGCGTTTCTCTCATGCGTTGCGCGTGGACCGCTTACCATAAGAACACGTGTATTTAATCGAGCTGTAAGTTGAATCCGTTGTCGGAATAGATTCTTTGGTTCGGGCTTTGTATATAAAATCTATAGTAATGGAACGTGCAGAATCGACGGTGTCGGCCTCGCACGCTTCCACACAATTTACTCATTTACAGAATTTTGTGTGGACTTTAAGAATGACGAGACTCATGTTGCAGAGAATAGGACAAAATGTAAGGAAACACAATTGAGTGCATTGGAATTCTGCATGAGTGGAATTGTCTTTTGCGGGTGGGTTTGTGTTAGTAGGATTTTATTATTTTTTTACTTGCGATTATAGGTACTATAAGGCAAGTTATGGATTCGTGCAGAAAAAAAGTTTCGAGATAACAATCACACATGACATTACGATGATGGAGAAGTCGAAAAAAGTGGGTCTGGGAATTCCGTCCGTCTGTCTGTCTGTCTGTCTGTCTGTCTGTCTGTCTGTCTGTCTGTCTGTCTGTTCGCGCTTCTAGAGCCTGAACGGATGGGCCGATTTGCTTCAAATTTGGTATCTAGTATTTATTTGGCCGTCCCTCGGAACGTATTTTTTATTTTTGCTCTAGGCCCAAAAATAACGGCACCTGCCATACAATCGTGAAGAAAAAAATTGATTTTCTCAAAAACGGCTCTAACGATTTTGATAAAACTTTCAGGATGCTATTTTTGTAAAACAATCTATCTTTTGGTTGGGAAATATTTTTCAAAATTTGTCTTATAACTGTACCTCTCATAGAACCAGTATTTTCAAATCAAATTTTCTCGTAAACTATACGTTCGATTTCAATAAAATTTTGGCCACAGGAAGTCATTTATAATTTTATTAATATGGCATTTCAAATTTTTCAAAAACTTTTTTTTTTGATTTTTTATAATTTTTTCAAAAAATTTTTTGGTTTTCGAAATATGTTGGAAACGGGTATATTGATTTTTTTTTAAATTATTTTTTCAAATGTAAACTACAGATTGCCATATATTTGCATACCCAAATAAATTTCAAAATGTTTTTTGGAAAAGTTTTTCAAAAATAACCTTTTTAAAAAAAAACTGGTCGAACGATTTTCAATATTTTTTTTTTCCTAGATTTACGTATAGCTTCGAAATTTTATTGCATACTTTGTTTTTCCGAGAAAACTCTTAAACTAATTTAAAAAATAAAAGAATTTTCGAAATTATTTAAATTTTTTTTTTTAAATCCATATATGCAGCCACTAAGCAATAATTGCTTATCATAAGAGCAAGTTCGTGCGACCCAGTCGTGCATTTTATTTTTTTTGGTTTGGTGGAAATGTATGGCAGCCATCTTTTATTTTCATTTTTTTGAACTGCTCTGATGGATTTTGGTGGCTTTGCAGAGGAAATGTATGAAATGTTCACATTTGATGTGGCTGGCATATGGTTGCCAATAATTAAATTTTTCTAGCAAAATAATATGTTTGGTGTTTTAGGTAATTATTGTGGGTCTTGCACTTTTGTGTATAGGTAGGTAAATTCACTAAAGGATTATATGCGGCATATGAGGAATATTATAAGGTACGTACAATACAAATCTGGGACGTGCACAATGGGTTGAAATAAGAAAAATAGTCGTATCGGATTGGATGTTTTTTTTGAATTAGATAACCATTATGTCGTGCTTATAAATGTATGGTATGTATATTTTCATTCCTGAAAATTTCGATAGTTGATTTTAAGACGATATGGTAAAGAGAACTGGGTTTTGTTAATATGAAATAAAGCAATATTGAACTCTAGAATTAATTTATTGCAATCAGTACTTTATTTGATTGTCGCTTTTCTTAAGATCAGCGTTTATTATTTTACCGAAAAAGATTACAAAGAATACCTATATGTATTTCGTTAGATGACAATCGTTTTCCTTTGTGTTCTTTTTCTGTTCTCATCTTAAGAAATAGTTTTAAAAAAATATTTGAAAGTTAAAAAAACCTCTAATAAGTTTTGCATAAATGCGAAGAGGTGGCAATCATATAGCAGTACGTTTGATATTTTTGCAGCAGAATTTTTCACCGTTTTAAACTCCATAGCTGAAATTGTTATTGAGTGATTTTTTTATTGGGAAGTGATTGTGTGAGTGTATTGTGTTGAAATTGAAATTTGGCAAATTCTTGCTAACTGTGCTGGTCATAGATATTTGTAAAAAAAATGCACGACTGGGTTGCACGAAATTGCTCTAATGTCTGAGAATTGTTTATTGGCTGCATAATTTATTTTTAAAATTATTTCGGAAATTCTTCTATTTTTCGAGTTCAATTAAGAGTTTTCTCAGAAAAATTAAGTAATGCAATAAAATTTCAAAAATTGTTTTTTTGGAAAACTTTTTGAAAACATTTTTCAAAAAAATTCAAAAACGATAGTCCATAAGTATATTCAGCAAATACATTCATATATAATTTTTGAAAAAAATAATGGGCAGTTTTCAAAATATTAACTTTTTTTCAAAAAATTAAAATTTTTTTTAAAAATACATAAAAATCTTTTTAAGAAATATCGGTATGCAGTATAAATTGAGCTATCTACACCTTTATATGTGTGAAATTTCAAAAGTATCGGTTGAGCCGTTATTGAGATAGTCGAAAGTAAAAAAACGGTCCTATGGAAAGTATCTTTTTTAGACATTTAAACCTAACGGTTATATGGCAGGTACCAATATTTTTTGTTTTACAAACAAATTAAATTTCCCATCTGTAGGTACCTACCTACAATATGTAAAAAAACTACTATATAAAAAAACTTTTTTTTTCCACGAATGCATAACTTGCCTTATAATACCTATAATCGCAAGTAAAAATATTGGAAATTGCCAAAAATATATAAATATCAAAATATTTCGAAAATCGAATATATTTTTTTTAATTATTAAAAATGACTTTATATTTATTAAATTGAAAAATATGTATCTACATATTTATATTTTTCAAACCCCGTCGGCATTTAGCTTTTATTTGAAATATATTATTTTACATTATTAGCATTTTAAACAAACATACTGCTTTTCTACTTTACAAACGATTTTCCTTGTATGTATAGGTGTAAAATACAACCAGTTCCACTCAGTTTCCAAGCAACACCTCAACTCAACATTTATTTCATTACTTATGATATGACATTCTAAACAACATTTTCTATTATTCTTGCAACATTCTACTCTTCTTCGCAATTTTCTCCGCCAGCACATTGACAGCGACATCCAACGTTCAACAATCGCGTAATTTTATACTCATTGACGCCATTACTATAGTGTCTATATACAAGGGTTCGGGGTCTTAAGCAATACTGCCAAGTCCGGCCTGGTGCACTGTATCCCATCTGAATCGGAGAGGTTCATGCACAAACACCCCTGCTTTTGATCTAATCTATTGCACGACTTCATTCATGGTCAATCATGCGAAGTTCGGCGTTTTGTCAGGTAGCCACGATTGACAATCTAAGGTGGACATTATAATAAAGCATGGACGTAGCCTGTGTATGGAAGTAGTCCTTATTTACCGAGTCCTTTATGTTCTCGCTGAAGAAAAATGGTCTGAGATAGTGTTCGCCTTCTTAACAAAAGCCGTTTTCTAGTTCAACAAATCGCGCGATGTCCCAGCTTTGGTTAAAACTGTTCCTTCCACATTAAGACGAAGCCGTGGAGAATTTGTGTGCAATTATAATGTGTAGTTCTATTCCTGGTTTTTCAAGTTCATCGTCCTTAACTTCAGTTTCTTAGGATACTTCTGTGTCTTGACAGCTTGGCTCTCAGCTAAAGCAAGAAATGGTAAACTGCTCTACCATATAACTGAGAGATGATAGACAATTTGGGGCTGTCTTTAAATCTCAAGAGACCGTCTCTTCAGGACAGGGTCTTCAATGCATTTTGACTAAGTAATTGAAAAAAAATATTTGAACATCCACCGAATTCTTCGAATGCAATGTTTATTATGTGCTGGAGCTAGAAATCCTCGACAAACATCTCGAAAAAACAGGCCTGTGTGAATGGCTACCTGCGCTACATCCTTCCTGGAGAGTAGATTTCCAAAAACCATATCAAATTGTAGGGTAGAACGAACCATGTTTAATTGGATGATAATTCAAAGAAATGAACATTGCGAAGCATTGGACATGGGCACACTTTGAAAAAGGCAAGCGAAAATATCGTTCGTTTATCCTTTGAATGCTGTGCTCAGGGAGCGCGGCGCTGCCGGTTTGGAAATTGGAATATCAAACAAGATGGTGATCAAAAGTCCTGGCAGAGCAAACTCAAGGAAGAAATTGTGACAGCAAAGTAAATATCTAGCTGCAGATCATTGGGGGATGGAGAAGGTTTGTTGCATTTTGTGCCCGAGCTGAGGTCTCAGGAGATGACCGTGCAGTTTTTCGTAAAAATTAATCGTTTGAACTAAAGTTAATGAGTTATGGCGGTCGAATTTTCTGGTGCCAGTAACTGCGAAATCATATATTTTGCGACTTTAAATTCTTACACTCCAAGTCCAAATCAAACGCAGACTAACTCTTGCTAATCGATGTTTCTTTGGGCTGAATAAGCAATCAAAGTCCTATAGAGAAGAACCAAGGAGACACTGTATAGAACACTTATCATCCCGGTCCTGCTATATGGTGCAAAACCATGGACAGGCACTCTAACCAGGTAGAGGGAGGCCTCCAACAACTTGGAGTGCAAAATTGGAGACGGCAGTTTAGATATTGAGCTGCCTGGAATACTAAGCAAGTCCTAGGAGCACCACACTCTAGTGGAGCCAACATATGTAAGTAAGGAAGTAATTTATATTATGATCTCGAATGTGAGTTTGTTGGTTTCTTTGTAAGGATTTAACTCTTTAAGAACTCAACCAATCATGGAGTAACTTTCTGGAAACATTTTCAAGGGTACATAAAAGGACAAAGGGTTACTTTTTTGCTGTCCCCGAGGGATGTAAAAGTTAGCACGTATAACAAACTTACCTTTTATTATTGTGAGGGTGGTTTTTAGAGGTATTGAACTTCAAGTTGGGAGCACTGTTTTTATTGACAGCCATTTTGGCATCTGCCATATCATTGTGCGGCGTATATTTAATATATTAATAAAGTCAATTTTATGGCAATTAATACAATTTATATGTTTTATTTTTCATTTTATAATTCTATTCTTTTAAAAAACACCCTTTATAATGTAGACAAATATTTTAAAAATAGTAAAAAAGGTCACTGTGAAGCGTGATAGGGATAGCGTTCAGCCTGTGAGTACAAAAACTACTATTAATTTGTCGTGGACGTCCTGGAAGGTGTAATTGTTAACCAAGATATGAAAAGAACTTTCTTTATTCTCTCCTTCATTGTCTAGTTTGCTTTGACTATCTATCCCTTTGAAAACAAGCTTTAGCAACCTTCTTTGGCTACCTATAGCTTCTACCGAAAAAAAATTAAGAATAACTCACCACCAACTAAAAAAACAGAGGATTTACATAATTTGTATCCTTTTACATTTTCTTGTCTCCTCTGCCATCCCCTTCAAACTAAATTCAAGATGTAAGTACCAGCAAAGTGAAAGGCAAATCCTTGAACAATATTCCAGGGAGCTCTCTGGCCTCTGGAATCAAATGAGATTCAACCCAATTAAAAAGGATTTAATTTGATTTAGGCTCTGTTTTTTTTTCTTGATTCAGGAGCAGACGCGCGTTGTCCTGAATAACAAGCAACTAGGGAATATTCATGCTTTAAAATATCGCAAAGCCGAAATGTCTGTCTTAAATAAATTTGTTAAATGTTCAGAAAATAATATTAATCTGTAGGATCGAGGAGCTTTAAGTGGATGGATGTATGTTGACATCGAGAAGTTAAATCAAATCAGGAAGTCAAATAAATTTTCAGGAAGAAGAAAAGTCAAGACAAATAATGTAAGTGTCACTTTGGTTGGATTAAGAGACGAGTCTTGTAAAATATTGAAATTGTTTTTTTTTGCCATTATTTTAAGCGACATACGAGTATATATGTACTTAGTTTTAATTGTATCTTGAACTGTTAAGGATTGATGGAATTAAAATAAACTAAAACAAAAAAAGACAATTTTAAATAAGAAATATGAAGAAGTTGTTATTAAACAATTCTTATTATAAGCATACTCCTGTAAAAAGATACAGATAGAGAATAAAATACGAGAAACCTATCGATTTTTTGCTTCAGTAAAATTATTTTGCTCCTTCAAAATGTATTTAGTTCAAGAAGGAAAATCGTTCAAGGATGTGATTGATGCCACATTAAGTATGTAATTATAATATTGATATCGTATCTTGAAGATACATCACTCACCTGGGGCGGAACATCGAGTACCATCAGCTCCCGTATGCAGGTTTCGCACACAAGGCAGTTCTTGTATACACGACGTCTTGTTGTGGTTGCGTGACTTTTTGGAAAGTCATGATAAAAAAATTGCTGCAAATAGACAAAATAAGGTTTCTTTTAATTTAATTTCAATCACATTTTAGTTTCAACTTAAGTGTACCTATTCAAAGTGGTCTAGTTCGTTTTAAGTGGTATATTTTTGTATACCCTATTCCATAGAATTTAAATATTGTATTTGGTGTGGAGTGGAGTCTTGTTTGAAACATAGGGAAATACGAAATAGTAAAGTATACAAACATGTTTTTATTCTGAAACAAAAGTTGAGACCAATCGGCAATGTCCGGCAAGTGGGGTAAGAAGGACCACGGGGCAAAAAAAAACCAAACTGATTTTTACCATTGTTCTTAGCTCCATCTTATGTGCAAAAGTAAGAACTAACAAACAACCTACTTTCGTAACACATCCCTTTGTTTCATTTTATAACTGAAAGTTTGAAAATGGCCAATCTTTAAGAAAGTCCAGTTTGTAAACCCCATCCAAGACAGGTTGATAATCCTGAACGTTTTGTTATTTTAAGAAAATAAAATACTTTTTGAAAAAAAAATTCCTAATGGGGCAAATTAAACCAAAACCTAGTGGTTGCAAAACGGTCTGGTAGTTCGTTTTGACCCACTACGCTACATATCTTAAACATTATATTACATATTCAGGAACTTAGTTCCAATTTAACATTTTTGTTTCTTTGAAGATGGTTCGAACATACAGTGCTACACAAAAGTTTGCGTACAGCAACAACGAAAAAAAGAACCATTGCTAGTGAACGGTATTATGTCCCAAATGTAGAATGAACTTAGTCCCATAAATATGAATTAAATCCCAAGAGTTGAGTATTGTTGGTTTTTCCCAAATGAACTAACTCCCAATCGTTAGAAAATAAAACAAAAATTAATGCTTTGGAATGAAAAAAGTATAAAATTTTTAATGGAATTTTTAACAAAGTAAAAAATTGAAACTTAAGTAACCTAACAGAGTGACGAATAAAATAAAATTCGTGCAGTGTTTGGAAAATTATTTTGGTAAAAAATCGCATACCAAACAATTTAAAGGGAACAAAAATTATATGAAAAAAAATGAGCAAGGGCGCTTGACACGTGGCGCAGGGGGCCCGGTCACGCCGCACCCACGCCCACGCCACGCCCACGCCGCACCCGCGTTCACACGGCCGGCCGTGTGCACGAATTTTATTTTATTCGTCACTCTGTTAGGTTACTTAAGTTTCAATTCTTTTTTAAAAATTAAATTTCTTACAGGTTTATCCTATTTTGCCTACAAACATTCAGCACGAAAACAGCGCCACTTCTTCTTTGTGCACAATATGAACTAACTCCCACTGGTTGATGGGTTGGGCCTAGTTCATTGGGAATAAGTTCGTAATGAACTATGTCCCAACTGAATTTTCTCCTAATATTATGAACTAAATCCCACTACAAAATTTGGTTGGAGTTAGTTCATTTTTCCATTCATATACTCTCTGTGTTTCAGGATGAAAGTTGAAGAATCTGGCAATATATCAGCTGAAACGAAGAATGATCCAGGAATTCTTAAACACGTTCCAAATAACATCTCTGCTGGAGTAGATTGGATGTCTTCCTTGAAAGATGTTCTTAGTCCGAGCAGTACTGTTGGAAGAATATCGATCCAGGGTTTCGGTGAACACATGAGTGCTGCTTTCAATGTCTTGTGCATTCGCTCAACTATGCCGTTGGATTGTGGGTGGTAGGGCGTTGTTCTGGTCTTTTTGCTTCCTACCAGATTTGTGAGAGCGTTAAAGAGAGCTGACTCGAACTGTGTTCCTTGGTCGGATGTTATTGTGACAGAAGAACCGTAGTGAGATCCAATGGTCGAAAAGATTTGTAGCGACAGTGTCTGCGGTCATGTCTTTGATGGGAACTGCTACTGGCCATCTTGAAAACCGATCTATCATCGTGAGGCAATATTGAAACTCTTTGACCATTGGGAGAAAAATGATGTCGATATGCAGGTGGTTGAATCTGGAATCTGGAACGGTGATGTGTTCAGGTTGAACTTTGTTGTGACGGTGTACCTTGGCTCTCTGACATGCTATGCATTCTCGAGACCATTGTACTGCGTCTTTCCGGATTCAAGGCCATATAAATTTCTCTCTCAGGAGACGTGACGTAGTTCTGCCACTGGGATGTGCGGTGTTGTTCATGATTTCGAATGCTGTTCTTCGAAGTGACAGTGGAATGTATGGTCTGACTATTCCTGTTGAGACGTCGCAGTATATTTTAATATTTGGTTCTGCTTGCAGTTCATGAAGATGAAGCGATGCTGGATTGGCAATCAGGTCACGGAGATGTTCGTCGTTGAGCTGTTCGTTCCTTATCGTCTCTGGGCTTAGTATGGTCGGCATGCTGATTGTGTTTACCCGTGATAAGGCGTCTGCTACTACATTGTCTTCACCCTTTACATAGACTATGTCTGTAGTAAATTGTGAGATTGGCAAGTAGCTCACGGTCGTAGGTGCTGTAGCGTTGTTCTGCTGGGCTGAGCTTTCTTGAAAAGAATCCAAGCGGCTGCCAGTCATCATTGACAAATTGTTCCAGCTTGGCACCAATAGCGGTGGATGATGCGTCAGTGGTAAGTGTCATCGCAGCGTTAAGTGACGGATATGCAAGAAGTGTTGTTTTTGCAATTTTGTTCTTGCATTCTTCGAAGGCTTTTGTTGCTTCTTCGGTCCATATTATTTTTGTCTCTTTTAATTGATTTTTTCAGGTAGTTGTTGAGTGGGATTTGTGAATGTGCAGCTTGAGGTATATATCGTCTGTAGTAATTTGTTATGCCAAGAAAAGGTCTCAGTTCCTCGATGGTCTCTGGTTTGGTGTAATTGATGATGACATCGACTCGCTCGTGGACTGTTGCATAACCTTGGGCATTTATCATGTAGCCAAGGAAATTTACCTCTCGTTGGCCAAACATACACTTCTTGAGGTTGATGCTTAGTGATGAGGCTGTTAAGCGTTCGAATACTGTACGCAGGTGTTGGTGGTGTTCTTTTTCGTCTTTTGACATGATGAGGATGTCATCGATGTAAACAAAGACGAACTCAAGGTCTCTAAAAATGGAGTCCATGAATCGTTGGAACGTCTGAATGGCATTTCGTAGACCGAATGGCATCACTAAATACTCGAAGAGTCCCCAAGGTGTTATGATGGTTGTTTTGTGGATGTCGTCAGGATGCATCGGTACTTGATAGTAAGATCTGTCCATGTCAAGCTTAGTGAATATGCAAGTACCATTCAAGCGGAGGAAAAGGTTTTGCACGAGTGGAGGATTGTACATGTCAGCTTCAGTGTTGGCGTTGAGCAGTCTGTAGTCTCCACAGAGTCGCCATTCGTTGTTCTTTTTCTTCGCTAGATGAATGGGACTTGCATACGGGCTACTGGAAGGTCTGATGATGCCCTGTTCAAGCATTTCGGTGATTTGGGTTTTTGCTGCTATTGATTTCTCTCCTGCTATCTTGTATGGGCGAGTTGATACTGGAGAACCTTTTGTGATGATGCGGTGAGCGTATTGAATGTTGTTAAGGTTCGGACTGGATGAAGGCTTTGTTATGTTGACGTATTGTTCTGAGTTTGCTGTTGTGCAAGATGCAAACTCTGCAGCTCGTTTTGGAACGTCTTCACAGTGACGTGCAGCTCTTGAATTTGCCGCTCCAGTCTAAGGATCTCGTGGTTGTTGGGCGGAAGTGCTGACTGAGGCGTTGTTGACGGCATGATGCCTCTTGAGTGGACAGCCATAACAGACGCACCACCCAATGCATCCATGATGCGATCTGCAGTTTCTGCTAATGCTTTTAGGTCTTTCAGGTTGTCTGAGACCACAAGTAACGCACGTATTTTTTCGGGAAGCCGTTCTGTCCACAGCTGATGAAGCACCTCGTCACTGACCGCATTTTTTGCTAGCTCTCTCATTTCTCTTAGAAGCTGAGAAGTTTTTTTGTTGCCGAGCAACTTTTCTCTCAGAAGCTTCTGTATTTGTTTCTCTCGTGACTCAGAGACACGCTCGAGAATCGCAGTTTTTAGTGTCTTGTACTTGTCGCTTGCCGGGGTGTTGTTTACGATGTCGATCAATTGACTCGCAATGTGCAGTGGCAGGGCTTTTAAGAGCTGAAAATTTACAGCGTATACATAGGTACTCCTGCTGCTGCTGCACATTGTTGTAACGGGGAGCAAAAAACGAAGTTGTCGGCATTATCTTTTGGGATTCTGCGTTTTGATACAAGCCAGGCAAAGTGCCAACACCAGAAGATGGATATTGGAATGTGTCGTTCAGAGGAGGGTTGTTTAAGTCCAACAGACTTTCATTAAGTTTGTCGGCTGCTCCTTCGGTGTTATCGACTGGGTCTTCTGCTTGACCGGTCTTTGCTGGCATTCTGACGGTGGCCATTTTGGCAAGGAGAAGATGGAATAAGTTGTGTGTAGATATTGTCTTTTGTTTGAACTCAGTTGAAATCACGTCGGGGTCACCAATTTGTGGCGTCTTTATGATTTGTAAGATATATTTTAATTAAATAACACTTAATTTTCTAACAAACAAGTAAGAAGGATTTCAATTAATTTTCGCAAGTAAAATGGAGTTGGTCTTTATACGTTCACTGCCGAGGATGATTTGATCATTTTCAAAAGATGCTTCTGGAACGTTGGTTATTTTTCAAAACGACCAAACAACGCTTGTTCGGGAACTTGGTGTTTGGTAATTAGTGTGAGTATATGTTAATTTCGTTTGGCAAGCTTGGTTTGGAATTTCCATTAATTTGTAGGGGCGCAACTGTCGACACAGTGTCGCCACATGTTTTCATTTTTAGAGACCCCTAGTGAGTAGTAGCTATGTTTTTGCTGTGCTTATATAAATGCACATCAATGCACATAGAAAAAGCACGACATCTGCCGTGTAGTAGCTACGCCAAAGTTTACAACCCGATACAATTACGAGTATGTCCATAATAATACATAGAAAAAGTGACTTCTGCCGGATGGTAGCTTCATTTTTCTGATGTGCGTATGATAGATAATGGATTTGTTCAACACAGCAGCAACACTTTTCTGTGTCTTTTCATAAGAGTGTAAAATTTTAGTTTTTATTGGAAAACAAAGCAAATTGCAATTAAATTGTGTGCATGCTGTCTTAATAAAAGTTATTCAAAGAGTCTATTGGAACATCTTATTTTAAGTGTCTTTTTATTTGGAACGTTGCTTTAGATAATTTGATTTTCGTATTTGTTTTTGTTTGAGGCAGTAGCGGTACCCGGATCGCGTTACTACGCCCAAAAAAGAACTTATTTATAGTGTTACAAAATTTATTTATTTAATCTCAATGCTAGCGGATAAACAATAGGGGTATTCACGATCTGGTGCAAACAAGTATTCTAAAAGTGCGAAATTTTTTGCATTTCTTGCAGATCGTGAACTCAGAACTCACTTGTTCCAATCTGTAGTAAAACTCACACAAATCAGGTTGACACAAATGTCAAAATCAAAAGTACAAACATTGCACCGTTGTATTTTCCTGTTGCAATGGGGTTGAGGTATAGATAAAATGCAAAAGTGTAACAAATGACATCCAGTATATTTTGTTGTTGTATTGCAAGAAAATGTAGCACTTCTACACTTTTACAATGATGCAAGACAAGTTACACCAGATCGTGAATACCCCTAATATTTTTGGTTAAAGCCTTCATTTGTTTGTCTTCGACTTCGACCCGATCGGCTCTTACGGAATTTTCGGTGATGTTTCAAACCTCTAGACTCAAATCCTAGACTCTTCATCGGATTCAATATCACTATTAGTGACACTTATTAACAAAAAGAATAAATTAAAGGAAAAGTTGTTAAAAAAATATTGGTTGTCTTTACTTTATTTGTACTTCCGTAACATTTTTTCTTTTTGATGTCGATGGTGAGTTTTCCTTAGTTTTTGCTGTTTTGATGACATATCTGTAAAATATCCGCTTAATCTATTTTTCAAGCTATTTTCCATTTGGAAATATACGTACCTATCCATTTTATAATATTGAAGCACCGTGTGTTACACGCACAAGACAAATTTTTAAACACACGAACACAGAGTAATAAATTTCATAAACAATAAATGCAAAATAGGAAATTATTTGACAGATATATGAGGAGTGCGTTCGTATGTTGTGTTCTGTGGTGCTAGATGATAAAAAATGAGTGCGTTCAGTGTATTGTAAACGTTGTTTGAAATATTTATTTTATTCAAAATATATTTCTATTTACAGGGTACTTAAATAGGTACCCAAAACTCAAAGTGCCATATGAAGTCTTTGCGTGCCACAGTGCCATTAAAAAAAAGGTGCCATAAATGCACGATCGTGCCATTTCGGCAACGCTGATCCCCTGCCTGAAAGAAGAATTCTAATCAAAAATTTAAAAGCACTGAGAAAACATTTTTGAAAATTTGTTTTTCATTTTCTATAAGCAACAAAACTACAAAAGCTTTAGGCTGAGTTGCATTGCCTCGCCTATTTTTTGAGACTATTTTTAAACAAAAACCTGTTTATATAAATGCATCAAAATCGACTTGAAAATAAAAACACTTAAGCCAAAGCTACAGTACATTTGCAACGAACGTATAAATACCCTATGCCATTGTATATGCATTTTTATATAGTAATTTCATGGAACATGTTTTTTAGTTCTGAACTTCGTCAATGGCGGTGCTAGTAGTCTTATCTACTTTACATCAAATGTCTTTTATTGTTTTTTTTGTTTCCCATGGCAATTTAGACTAAAACCACTCCTAACTCACCAATCAAGTGTTTGTGAACTTCGACCATAGATGGCACACCAAACGTTCCTCTTATTGGGAGTACTATAGAATATAAATACAATCGGGCATATTCATAGATGATGTTTAAGCTGTTGCTAAGAAAAACTGGAGTTTACCTGATGAAGTTTCCATAAGCTAAACTCCAGTTTAGCTTAGCAACGAATTAAACATCATCTATGAATATGCCCCAATGCCTATGCCAAATCAGTTTTGTTTGTGACAAACTATGTACATATTTGATACTTAATGTTTCTTACAAAAATGTGCACCCTAAGTGGGTTTCTCATACAATCCATAATCTTTTTGTAGTTATTTTTAAAGTAAATGACAGTAATTAAATTTCTAACCTTCCGAACGTCATCAACGTTAAAGTTTTCAATGTGGAACTTAAAACTCTCAAGGAGGAAAGAATCAAAGAATTCAGTTCAATGTAGAAAGTAGAACTATTAACTATACCTAAAAATTACTTGGAGGATACAAAAGCATCACTTTTTCGGACTGTTAAACTTTAAAATTTAATTTCAATTAAACAAACTCTTTTTAAGTGTTTAGCGGCGAAGTAAGGCTAGAGAAATGTTGCAAAGTTGAATTTATATATTATATAGTTTAAATGAATTACAATGTTTGAATAGAAATACAAAATGTTGAGTAAGGTTGCTAAAGTATTTAAAGAATACTAAAAAAAATACAATTATATAACATCAGAAATAAAATGTAAGACTGAGTCAAACGTACTTGATCCGTAAGGTTTGAAAACGCTTTCAAATTGTGGAAATTTACTTCGTCCATTTTACGGTCAACTTAATTGGCCTCATTTCTTGTGAAGTGAATAAGCAAAATTTACGTACATGGAGCGAAAACAATCCTCTTACACGCTGATGGCATGATCGGTACTTATTTCTTTCGAAATGAATAGGAAGACGCCATTGACGCCATGCGGCCAGACTTATTGGAAAAAATTGTGAAAAATTGGACTGAACTGCTCGAATGGACTATGTAACTTGTAGCGGCAGACTTAATGTCCAAAATCATAATCATAAATCGCACATCCGCACAGACTGACGGACTTTTTGGGCTGCTCTATCCCATCGCATAATATCATGTTTGATTAAAAACTCGATTTTATTCATATATTTTTTTCGAAAAATTTATTTATTAAACAGATTTTACTTAAGCTAAATTCCATTTCCGTAATCACTAGTCAGGATTTCGCACAAATGTTGCTGATGATTATTATTACAATGGCAATGGACTCTAATTCTGCTACCTTCTTAACGTTGCTAGGTTTTTTTTAAAGCCCTTGCCTTGACACTGTCGACCATCTTGTACTTTCTATGAAATGGAAGAATAGTTTGGGATTTTCTCCATACGCGGGAAAACTTATGGAGTAATATTAGTTTAACAAATCATCAGTAGATAATTTGATACCATCATTTCTTGTGTTCATTTAGGGGTACTAAAAGGTTCCGTTCTTGGACCACTTTTATTTTCGCTGTATGTGAACAAACTTTCTAGTCTCGTCAATTTTTCTACAGTTCAAAGTTAAAGTTCTCCTGATGATGTGGAAAGTTTCGGAAGAAACACCTCCTTATTTTAATGCTGTCATTCAAAATAAAGTGCCCGGATCGCCAACCTTCTAGTCAGCCAGCCTACTTACTTTTGTCCAAACAACAACGGGTTTGAAATAGCATTAAATAAATCAATGGAACTGTGTCCTTCATACTTAGTTGACTACCCGTGCAATGACACAAACACAACACACACATTTCATTTTTCCAGAAAACCATTTTGCTAGGCAATCGTTCAAAAGCTTCTTTGATATATCTCGTTCCATCCATTTCGTCAACCATTAGCATTAGTCATTTGTGCTATGCTAGTCTCGGCCAAGCCGTGCAAAATGATAGGTAGATATCCTTTTTCAGAATATTCATTTGATTAACTTCCATTTCGTGTGCTGTATAGTATGCTATACATTATTATTCATTGCTCAATGAATTTTACTTAAGATATACCTACTTCAATCAATAGCCAATATCATCAAGCCATCCCACCCATCCTGGATAACCATATTGAACAATGTCCTTGGTATCCTATGTGAAGCTATTCCTTAGTAATGTGTCCAGTTTGGAGAAAATCATAATTTATCACCAAGCCTGCAGTCAGTTTGTTATGCTTGTATTTCAGCTTTGGAACCCATCCCAATGTCTTTACCCAAATTACCGCCTCCCGAGGACAACATGATTAATGAGCATTAAATGTTGTCTGATCTATTTCAATATCCTTCAACGCGCCTCACATAGCTGGCTGGCTGGTTGGCTGGTTGGTTGGTTGGTTGGTTCATCGTGCTGTTTGGCGCAAGAAATCACTTGTTTCAGGACCATTTGCGTTAATTTATTATTCACATAGATTATACCAAGAGATATGACCTAAAATGTTTCCTCGAAGAAATGCCAAGTATAGTCTTAGTTGAATCCATCCCCCAATTCAGGAGGCCGAACAAGAACGTGTGCTTGTGGAGGAGAAAAGTCAAGCCAAAAATAATACAAACATTCAAATGATTGAGGGTGACTGTGACTCCATTTCTAGTTGAGAGGATGAGAAATTGAGGAGCATTTTTTGTTTGACAATCATATTGCTATGAATGAATGACAAATTAATTGGTCAAGTTTTCTGGTAGGTATAGCAACAGCTTGGAGATTTTATTTAATTGTAAAGATGTTTGCCAAGATATTTCCTAAAGATGATGGTCCATTTCATCTCAAGGAACCCAAGGACAGGACATCTAATGAACTTAGATCAGCAATGATTTGGCCGTCTCAACATTGTTACGACATAATAGGTTAACCCACTTCTTGACCGCTGATACTTTATACAAGGGCAAATAATTGTTCTCTTTAAACAAAAGTACAAGCATTGGGTGCACGGTATTGGTCTTGCTTGAAAGCTAGCTTTATGTTTCTAAAATTAAATGTAAATTTAATGAATTTTGTGATTTCGACCCAGACAACGGCAGCAACACTTTAACTTAAAATGGCGCATAGGGCGGCAAAGAAGATCCTTTTATCTCTCTTTTTGCAGCACAATGCCTCAACGACTGTGCCCACAACTCCCAATTCTTTGATTAAGTTTCCTTTTTTGTTCTTCCAATGGGTTTTAACTTTTTAACTTCCATTGAAAACACTGCTTAAATTATGCCTCTCAAGAATAAAAATAGCCGTTAAGTTCGGAAATACAGACAAAATGGTCATACTTATAACACTCCAATTTTGTGCAGGTGCCTTCTTACTCGAACTCTTTTTTGCCTCTGAGCCTTCTTAGATCTACTAAATTACTTACGGTGGCTCAACTAGAGCGAAGCGTATATAGGCCCTGCTTGGTAAGCCTCGTGCCTCCTCAATCTTTAGCTTGCCTTGGCTTTTGATTTGATTTGATTTCCGTTGGTTTGGCGTTGAAGACTATCAGCTGGAGCGTTGATGTCCATTCGCTATACATGCCCATATTAATCTATGAACTCGAATTTTTCTAGCAAGGATTTTCCTGCTGTACAGCTCGTATAGTTCAGTTCCAAAACATTTTGATTTCTTTTTATAGGACCATATCGAACGCAGAACTTTCCTCTCGAATGACCCAATAAATTTTTCATCCGATTGGGAGAGAATTCATGGTTCCTTTTCAGATCTAGTTTCCACAAAATCCCTCGACCTTGTCCCAAATCCCAAATCGAAATGAGAACACAAACGTTCCAAGCCACAATTGACGCCTTTTCTTAAAAAAACCTGTCAAAATCACGAAACAAATCTGCATCTGCATTGTAAAGCCTTAATGAATTCTTTACTCTCGTGGTCAAACTCGTCAATATCAAGCGACTCATAGTTGGAAACTAGGTTCACTGTCCGCGGATTCGTGCATGTTTCCGCCGTGCAATTCTCATAAATCACAGTTCAGTGCCAGCTCGCTTTTCTGCACCCACATGCCCTTCCACAGCCAGTTCGTCATTAACAGGATATTGACTCCAGCAGACTGAGAGGTGGCGCATGAGTTTTTTAAGCGATTGGTAGAAGGCTCTAAGCGGTTCCTGTTCATCCAAATTCGTCCGGATCCAGATAATTCCCAATCCAGGTTTAAACTTGGTGGTAAGCCCGGAAGGTCTGGTATTAAGCATCATTTTCAGTTTGCGGTAGAGTAGCTCAGTATATGTTATTACCTACGGGTCCACAACCGACCGCAATTTGTTGAACGTGGTGTTGTTGGAGCTTTCACCGTTCAAAGGCAATGAATAAATTGTTCCAAACCTGCTCAATTTCGGAAGGTTGTTTCCGTTTCTCTGTCAACGCTTTTAACATATGGAGAAGATATTTTTGCTTGTGGAGCGTCAGAAACATTTTTTGTTTTCAGTGCAGTGTATTTTTTCGCAAATGAACAATGAACATATTGCGTACTACTCTTCAGGGACTCGCCTTCTTTCGGGCTTTCGGAAAAAAATGTTCTTGTATTTATTCCCCAATGCTGTTTCTAAGACTGGGAGATCAACGTCCTCACCGACCGATGACTACGATTCTTCGTCGAATCATGGGCCGTGTCTACGAAAGATTTGTCAGCATCTTCGACAACCTGCTTGACGTTTATCCCGGATTCACTTAACACTTTTGTCAACATAGCTTTGAAACGAGTTTTGTTCCGCTCTTTAGGCGAATATTTCTTGTTTGGTCGTAGACACCAAATTTTCAGTTACAGATTACAGTATGACTCTTATGAGGAACTTCAAAATGCCCCAAGTATTGTTTCATCACCACTTTTCAGTACAGACGTTTAAAATTTCACAATCAAAAAATTTTCCGAAACAGTTTTAATTTTCTTCGTTTTCAAAACCAGCGTCAATACTACTTGTCATTCAGCAATCATAATCGTCAGATTCAAATAGATCTGAAACATAATTGCGTGTATACATGTACATATACATACGTTATCAATTTAGATATCAGTTTGAAAAATGTAAAAATATGGATTTTGTAAATACCAGCCTTTTTGAAAGAGTTTTGTATCGTTTGTGGTGTGACAAGCAACAATGACCGCTTGACAATTTTTAGGGCGTTCACTCAATTTATTTCCTTCAAAGAACTTTTCATATCACCGACTTCTAAGGCCAGAATTTGTTTTGATTTGAAGAAGTGAATACCTTAAAAAGAATATCTATTTTTTAATTTTGTTTTTGATATCGAGCATACATACATATGTAGCTTGGTCCAATGGTTGCACTAGACTCGCTGTATTGGCCGGCAAAAATTTGATTTCGACATTGCTCAGCTTTATATTCAATTTGTGACAAGATTCGTTGTCAATCAGGAGTAATATTTTTTTTGGTTTTCATGGAATCATTTAATTCCTTAATTATTTCACTCCAAATGTTGCTCGGCCATCTTTTTTTATTGTATTTATAGGAGATCGGAATTTGTTTATTTCGGAAACATCTTGGGTGCTTGTCTTTGCCAATTGCGAAAACTAACTTGTGTGAGCCAGATGCATTGCACATAAAGAGTAGCGTCACTCTGTCTTTTGCAATTGTTTGGCCACTAACTTTTTGGTCATTCTGTGCGTTCGTTCCAGCAAAAAGGGCTTTATAAAAAAGCCCCGTTTCGTCCACGTTGTAGATATTTTCCTGGTCATATTTATCGCAGATCTCAGGCACTACAAATTCCAAAAATTTATCAGCTTCTCCATGAAGCTTTCTGAATGATATGTTGGAACAATTTTTCCAATGTTGGAGCCAGCCACTATTTGCGTTGAAGTCAGGAATATCTAACTCAATAGCAATTTGATCTGATTTCTCAAGCAAAGTCGGACCGGTGATTTATAGATTTAAACCATTAATTAATTGTTGTTTCCAAAACATAGTATTTTCTGTCCCGGTTTCTTTTTCTGTGAAGATTTTTGCTTTTTTATTTATGCTTTTTTGTTTATTTAGTACTTTTTGCAATTTTAAATTGAGCACATAATTCTTTTCTTGTCTTGTCCGTGTTTATTTCTTTCAATATTACAAGTTATGTTTTGTTTGAAATATTATTTCTCGGCATTGTTTTGTTTGTAAACACTTTTTTTCAATTTCTCACAAACACTAAACCGAATTTCCGACCAAATTTTTAATTTATTCCAGTCTGACATTTATGAGTTATGACATTTATTTCAGAGAATGATATGTAAACTAAACCAGATAGCCCCTTTCTGTTTGACGTGTGCCCGTGACGCAATGCCACGTAGAGCGCAAAACAAAATGAAAACAAAAATGTGTGTCCGTGACGTAGTTGTGCAGAAAGAAACGGGGAGGCGCTATATGGTTTATTTGTATCATGGAAATGCATGTACATGTTTTTCCTAATGGTGTGTTCACATTTAAGGAATATTTAGATGGGCATTTTCGTGTGTCATACAAAGTTTCTTATACGTGTAACAACTAATTCAACGAACGTCGCCCTTAACATTGGTTCATGTCATGTCAGCCTTATGACAGGGATGTTGGTAGTACTGCCATCTGTCAATTCGATTATTCGAGAAGAAAATGTCACTTTTTGAAATTAAACGTTTATGTTCGGATGTACAAAAGATAGCGTCTGGTTGTTGCTTAATAAATTAATATAAATTTTATTGCGTTGGTTTTTCTTTACTTAACAAAATTCAGAAGTGGGATTCCAAAGATCCATTGGCCAACGAGAATTAAAATGAGTACCGTACGTGACTTGAAAGAACAATGCAAGGAATTGGGACTTGCTACGACTGGAAGAAAAGTGGATTTGGAAAAGCGTTTGCAAAGTCATTATGAAACTAAGCAAGGAAGTTTGGAATTCAAAGAGTTGAGTAGTCGACTCGATGAAATCCAAACCATGATTGAACTGATGTCCGGAAAGGAAAAGCCACCTTTGTCCAGCTCGTCTCCGATTCAGACGCCGATGGGACAGACTGCTCCGACTTTCACATCTACCGCTGCGTTCACATCTGCTCCTGCTTTCACATCTGCTCCTGCTTTCACATCTGCTGCCGCCTTAAAATCTGCTGCTGTTTTCACAACATCTGCCGCACGTCCATTGTAGTTTTCTTCCACCGCCGCTGCCGTAGCACCGCCACCAACCTATACGTTTGCGCAACCAGCCCCTGTACATTATAATAACCATCATATGGCTTATGGCCAACCAATTTTTGGAGGATACCAACCACCGAGACACCAGCTGTTCGGTGGTTATGCATCTGAAGCAATCACCAATTCAGCTCCACATCGCAGACCACAGTCACCACAATACCAAGAATATGTGGCACCTCATCACAATGTACATCAAGTTGAGACAAGGTATGTACAAACTCCTTTACCAAATATTCGGGATGTGATAGATATTCTGCCAGACTTTGACCCCTTGGATTAAAAATCATTGAATTCAGAGCAATTTATCAATCGCATTGTAAATTTAAGAGAAGCATACCAGTGGCCGGAGAAAATTCTTTTATTGGCTGTACCAGCGAAAATGAAAGGCGCCGCAAAACTTTGGATTGATGGGTTATCTGAAATATTTACGACATGGAATCAATTTTCCATGAGATTTCTGAGTGATTTTCCAAATGACTTCAATGAAGCCGATATTCATTTAGAAATGGCGAGCTGTCACCGGGGAAAGGCTCAAGTCCCTGAGCATTATTATTATCAGATGGTAGCTATGGGACGAAAGGCGGGGTTGCAAGATAATGCTATAATAAGATATATAGTTCGAGGGTTGTGTGATGCAAAAATGCAACACGCATTATCAGGTCATTATTTTCCATCTTTGACTGATTTGTTAAAATCAATTCGAGCCTACGATTATAAATTCGTCGCACCTTCATCGGCTGTTGAGATAAGGTCTCTTCCGGAGCGTCAAGGGCCGTCACAACGTACAACCAAATCTAATGTTCGATGTTTCAACTGTAATGAGGCAGGGCATATATCTGTTAATTGCTCTAAACCACAGCGTTGAGACCGATGTGCAAAATGCAATCGT
Source organism: Platycheirus albimanus (assembly GCA_916050605.2). Taxonomy (NCBI): domain Eukaryota; kingdom Metazoa; phylum Arthropoda; class Insecta; order Diptera; family Syrphidae; genus Platycheirus; species Platycheirus albimanus. Next base: position 262,565,000 of record OU696696.1, on the reverse strand, counting down.
ATGGGTCATCTAGCAGCTATTTGTTTTAAGAATAATTCGGGTGGCATCAATAAGATAGATTCATTTTCTGAACAAATGGAAGTTGTGATTTTAAAGACTGTAATCATTGACGGTTCTACAAAAGCAACTTCGATTATTGACCCAGGTAGCACTAGGTCATTGATAAGGAAATCAATCGCCGAAAAATTAGCAATTGTTTTGCCATGCGTACATGTTAGTTTGAAAGGATTTGCAGGGGGTGAGTATCATTGTACCTCGAAAATTATCTGTGAGTTACAATTAGATGATTTGAAGTACCAGGCTGAACTATATCTGGTTGAAGACTATTTACTAGACAATGATATTTTGTTGGGTACTGACGTCCTTTGCCGCAAAGATAACCGAGTCATTATAGAAGAGGGCAAGTGTCGAGTTGAACAAAGGTTTGCACAATCCAATGAACATCTAAGCACTGACGAATCTGAGCAGTTAAATGGCATCCTCACTGCCTATGACCAATGTTTCGCAGAATCTATCGAGCATTTGGGAAGATGCAATTTTGCAAAAATGAAGATTGAACTAACGACGGACATACCATTTCAGCTGAAAGCTTATAAGATTCCTTTTGCAAGACGTGACACTGTCAAGGCTATAGTGGATAACCTTCTCGATTGCGATATTATTCGTAAAAGTAATTCTCCTTACTCTTCACCGGTAGTTTTGGTCGGCAAGAAAAATGGTGAGTTCCGACTTTGCGTTGATTTCAGGAAACTGAATTCGATAACTGTTAAGCATCCAACTCGAATGCCTGTGGTGGATGAGATGTTAGCACAACTAGCTGGTAACCGTTACTTTACTGTAGTTGATATGTTATCGGGCTATCACCAGATCGAAAAAGAAGAGGATTCGAAGAAGTTCACAGCATTTGTTACAGACGAAGGATTATATGAATACAACCGGGTACCATATGGTTTGGCTGATGCTCCGTTGGAATTTCAAAGAGCAATGAGTGTACTTGTGGCACGCATGGGAAGCAGAGAAGCTTTAGCCTTTATGGATGACGTAGTTATAGTCAGCAAAACAGTGAAGGAAGGTCTTGAGCGCTTACAAAAGTTTCTGAGCATCGTCGACGAAAGCGGGTTTACTCTTCGCAAGAGTAAATGTGTATTTCTTGAAAAGGAAATACAATTTCTGGGACATCGTGTGAGAGAGGATACAATTCTTCCTGGAGAGGGAAAGCTTAATTCCATAAAAGATTTTCCTGAGTTGCAGAATGTGCATGACGTCAGACGATTTCTCGGACTGACAGGTTTCTTTCGGAAGTTTGTGAGAGATTACTCACTTATCGCCCAACCGTTATCCGAATTACTCAAGAAGGATGTCAAATTTTGTATATATAAGGCGCAAACAAGTGATTTCAACAAACTCAAGGAAGCTTTGTCGTCAGAACCGGTTTTAACAATTTATAATCCTGCGGCTACACATGAGGTTCATACTGATGCAAGCCCGATTGGACTGGCTAAAATATTACTTCAGAGTATGGACAATAAAAGTTTTCATCCGGTTTTCTACTTTAGCCGAAAATGCAGTAATGATGAAAGGAAGTATCATAGCTACGAACTTGAGGTTCTAGCTATCGTAGAAACATTGGAGCGATTTAAAGTTTATTTACTGGGCAAACCTTTCAAGGTGGTAACCGACTGTTCAGCGATTACAACAACAAAGGTTCAGAAGGAGCTCCTGCCAAAAATTGCCAGATGGTGGCTAAAGCTCCAAGAGTACGATTTTACCCTTGAACATCGCACGGCCGACAGGATGAAACATGTGGATGCAATGAGCCGGGCTCCCACCTTGCAACCAACGGAACCTGAGATTGTCAGAGCTAGTATAAGTCGTATTGACATAACTAAGGAGGACTGGTTTGCATCAATGCAACAATACGATGAAAAACTTATTAGAATCAAGGGAATTCTTTTATCGGAGCACGGATCAACATCTGATGTATGATGAATGCCCGAAGTACGACACTAAGTTTATTCTTGGTGACTTCAACGCCAAAATCGGAAAGGAGGGTAACTTTGGCTCGACGGTCGGAAAGCATAGCCTGCACGACAACACTTCCGGTAACGGACACAGGCTAATCGACTTTGCTGCGGGGCGAAGTGTCATCTTAGCTAGCACATACTTCCCACACCTCAATATACACAAGGGGACCTGGCGGTCTCCTGATCAAAATACCGTCAACCAAATTGATCACATTGCGATTGATAGCAGACATGCCTCCAATGTCATGGATGTCCGCACTTTCCGAGGGGCCAACATAGACTCGGACCACTACCTTGTTGTAGCTAAAGTGCGAATGCGGATCTCCACCAGACCGCAGAATCGAACATCCACTGTGAGAAAGTTTGATGTTGCGAAGTTACAATCGCAAGAGACCGCCATAACCTTTGCCAATCATGTCTCCTCTTATCTCTTGACAAGCCCGGCGCCTGCACCAAACCCAGAGGCCCAGTGGCAACATTGCAAAATGGCCATCAAAACCGCTGCCACGGATGTCTTGGGTTTCATTAGGCGACCACAACGAAACACCTGGTTCGATGATGAGTGCAGGCTCGCACACCTGGCCAAAGACGAAGCCTATCATGCAGTTCTGAATGCCAGAACTAGAGCTGCCAAGAGCGCTTTCCGTGCGGTATACCAGCAAAAGAGGAAAGAGGAACATCGGCTTTTCAGAAGAAAAAAAAGAGAACTGGAAAAACGAATGGTTGAATCTATTGAGGGGTGCTACGGCAGAAGCAATGTTCGAAAGTTCTACCAAAGGGTAAAGCATTCGTCCAAGGGTTACAAAGCCCGAGCGGAAGCATGTAGAGACGAGGGTGGGAATGTCGTTGTAGATACACAGTCGGTGCTGAGAATTTGGAAAGAACACTTCTGCAGACTGTTAAACGGCGAAGACAACCAACTAATCGCTGTCAGGCAGAATGATCCATTCGATTTAGATGATGATGAACAAAATTTCCGTCCTCCCGACCAAGAAGAAGTTCGGATAGCAATATCTAAACTAAAGTCCAACAAGGCTGCTGGAGCTGATGGCCTTACGGCTGAACTCTTCAAAGCAGCGGGAGATGACTTGGTGAGGAGCATACACCAACTCATCTGTACAATCTGGTCGGATGAAAGTATGCCTGACGAATGGAACCTCAGCATTGTGTGCCCTATCCACAAGAAAGGAGATACTCTAAACTGCGCCAACTACAGAGGTATAAGTCTCCTAAATGTCGCCTATAAAATCTTGTCGGCCATTCTGTGTGAACGTCTGAACCCTTTCGCACGTGAACTGATTGGCCCCTATCAGTGTGGTTTCAGGCCCGGTAAGTCAACCGTCGACCAAATTTTCACACTTCGGCAGATTTTGGAAAAGACCCAAGAATTCCAAATCGATACTCACCACCTCTTTATCGATTTTAAAGTCGCCTATGACAGCGTAAACAGGAACGAGCTGTACAGAGCCATGTCGCTTCTTGGCATCCCTGCTAAACTCGTTCGATTGTGCAGGATGACTATGGAGAACTCGCGCTGCTCCGTCAAGGTTGGTAAGAACACCACAGACTCATTTAATGTCGAGAAAGGCTTACGACAGGGTGACGCGCTTTCATGTAACCTCTTCAACATCATTCTTGAGGCAATCGTACGCAACTCGCATGTCAACACCAGCGGTACGATTTTTTTTAGATCCGTTCAATTACTTGGCTATGCTGATGATATTGACATTATTGGAAGAACGAAGCGCGCTGTCAGTGGAGCATTCGCAAGTATTGAAGTGGAAGCGGCTCGAATGGGTCTGGCTGTAAATGAAGATAAAACAAAGTATATGCTGTCCTCGGGTGAAGTAGATCATCACCGTAGGCTCGGACAAAACGTCACAATGGACAGATATAACTTTGAGGTTGTCAAGGACTTTGTCTATTTGGGTTCCACTATAACCTCTCAGAACAACATCAGTGAAGAGATCAGTCGAAGAATCACTCTTGCCAATCGCTGTTTCTTCGGGCTAAGAAGGCATCTTAGTAGTAAAGCCCTCTCTCAAAGGACCAAGGAGACACTATACAAGACCCTTATCATCCCAGTCCTGCTGTATGGGGCAGAAGCGTGGACACTGACACAATCGGATGAATACAGGCTGGGGTGCTTTGAGAGAAAGATTCTTCGGGTGATATTCGGTCCTGTATGTATCAATGGAGTATGGAGGAGAAGATTCAATGACGAACTGTACGGGCTATACAGCGACATTGACTTGGTTAAGAAGCTGAAAATTCAGCGGCTTAGATGGCTGGGTCATGTGGAGCGTATGGACGAAAACGCTCCTGCCCGACGAGTCTTCAATTCCAACCCGGAGGGCCGACGCAGTTCTGGAAGACCCCATCTAAGGTGGCGAGATCAAGTGGTAAACGACCTCAACCAACTTGGTGTGCGCAACTGGAGGCCACTGGCTAGGGACCGGCCTAGCTGGCGAGGAATGTTGGTTGAGGCCGTGGTCCACAATGGACTGTCTGCGCCACCTTAAGAAAGTAAGTAAGTAAGTAAGGATCAACATCTGAAGAACATCTGCGAGAAGATTATACGATTTGGAATGGGAGATTGTATCGGCTCGTTGGTGACAAGAAACTTGTTATTCCGAAAGCTATTCGATGGCGAGTAGTGCAATATTGCCATGACGGATGTGGTCATTTTGGTGTCGACAAAACCATTCAGCGAATATCGAAATATTTCTGGTTTCATCGGATGCGGAGATACGTGAAGCAGTACATATCGTCTTGTCTATCTTGTGCGTATAACAAAGGCGTTGGAGGAAAGCCACTGGGTGAACTATGTATATGGAATGTCGACCCGATTCCGTTCAAGACTCTTCATATTGATCGCTTGGGGCCTTTCATCAAAAGTCGACAAGGAAATTCGTATGTATTAGCTATTTCAGACGCTTTCACAAAATATCTCGTAGTAAAAGCAGTAAGGTCAACAAAAACTCAGCCAGTGATTCGGACTCTCAATGAACTTACTTCTTACTTTGGGCTATCGCTTATCATCGTCAGTGACAGAGGAACGGGTTATACATCGAAGATGTTTCAAGAATATTGCCACACGAATAACATCCGACACATTCAGAATGCAGTTAGGTCACCTCGATCAAATGGTCAGGTCGAAAGAGCAAACCGAACGATATTGAACTATTTACGAACATCAGTAGAAGATGATACTCTCTGGGATCTGAAGTTATTGGACTTACAATGGAGCGTTAATTCACAACAAAACTCCACAACTGGATTTTCGCCTAATGAATTAATTTTTGATTTTAATATTAGAAATCGTCAAGAAAATATTTTAATCGACTTGATAAACCAAATTGATGATGATATACAACCGGCATTGAAGAAACGAGAAGTGGCTGCTGTGAACATCGAGAAGCAAAAGGAGAAGTGGAAACGAAGGTTTGATCAGAAACATGTGAGACCATCAACATATTCAGTGGGAGATCTCGTTCTGGTGGAATATGAACCACCGGCTACTGGAACATCACGTAAACTCGAACCAAAGTTTCGAGGCCCTTATATGGTGGTCAAATGCTTGGGAAATCATCGTTATGTCATAGAAGATGCACCAGGTAACAAGGTAACTAATAGGCATTTTAATTCTGTCTATTCTGCAGAACGATTGAAACCATGGTGTACGTCAGCTCCGGAACTTGATGAGCAACTGTCTGATGATCCAAATGATGACATCGAGGTCGATGAAGATGGTCAGGAAGCCGAGTTGTAACAACTAATTCAACGAACGTCGCCCTTAACATTGGTTCATGTCATGTCAGCCTTATGACAGGGATGTTGGTAGTACTGCCATCTGTGAATTCGATTATTCGAGAAGAAAATGTCACTTTTTGAAATTAAACGTTTATGTTCGGATGTACAAAAGATAGCGTCTGGTTGTTGCTTAATAAATTAATATAAATTTTATTGCGTTGGTTTTTCTTTACTTAACATACGTATGTACATATATACATTGTATATGCAATCTATAGTAGTCTGGGGAACGAGGAAGAGATAGCGGGGTTTGGAGACTTTAGATTTCATATACAATGATATATGTTAAATTTTACGGCCAAAAAAGATTTTTCAAAATGGCGCTTGAAACTTCAATATCACCATGGAACTGTCAGCATTCTATGATTACGGTCAGTAAGTAATCCTAAACTTTATATATACAAAAAGGATATTTAGTGCGAGCATTGTATATGAAATCTATAGTAGTCTGGGGAACGAGTAAGAGATAACGGGGTTTGGAGACACATAGATGTCGCTGATAATTATCACATATTTAAACCTTTCCACCTACATTTTCTCTCCAAAACGAGACATTTTTAAAAAAAGGTTTGTAGACTCACGGTGTCGCCACAGTCGATCCTGCTATCCATATAACTTTAGATTTCATATAGTTACAATCGTGCGAGGTTGAACAAAAAAGGCTATTTTTACTTGGCTACAAGTCGTCACTATGGTTCCTGTATAGTAATGCGTATTCCAACCCTGATATATGATTATCTACATTAAGACAACAAGTATCAAACAATCTCTCCCCAAAAAAGGATTAATTGCGATTACAGAGTTTTATATTTAACACCTCTCCAACTTTGAACTAAAGCCCAGTGGTCGATAGCGTTTAGATGATGATCGAATTACTCTTGTCATTTTCAATGTCACGTTCCACGAAATCGTCGAAACGATATAATCTTTTCATAATCGTTTTAAGGTACGAAATGACCAAACCACTTTCCCGAGAACTGGGGGTGTCATTGGATTCTCCAAAATGAGATATCGTTTCGTATCCAGTTCTTCCCCTTAGCATAAAATATTGTTGTACTATTTAAAGCCACCCACTGCGATGAATTATATTTTGCAAACAAAATTATATAATAAATCTGCACAGCAGCGCACAGTACCTTTGTTATAGAGTAATGTCAACAGTTATATTCAAGCAAATTTATTGCTTCTTTTTTTTCTGCTGAATATAAAATATGTTAATGAGATATCTGGAATTTTAAAATTTTCCAAACGGAACCACAATCGATTTCCAATAAATTATATCCTTACATTGAATACAAAATAACCATAAATAAAAAGGAAATGGTTGGTTTTGTGGCAGGTCCTTTGGGGCGGAAAATAAACACAATATTCAGCAATTGAGGGTGCAGACAATTTTGAAACACAAAGTCCTTTTAAGGGATTTATTTCAAACTTCTCTTGCTTGATATTATCTAAGAATTTAAAACATAAAATTATTTATTCTTCCAGCTGTTTGTCTGAATTTGTGGGAGTTTCTTTAAGTAGCATTAAATAGAATTGAATCGAAATTAATGCATTTAAGGTTCTTAGCGTTTGGAATTTTCCAAAGCTTACTTTTTGTTTGCAAATGGTGTTTTTTACAGTCGGGGGGAGCTGATGGTATACTCAACATGGTATTACGACATTTTATTTCACAGCAGTATAATATTGTTTAACAAAGCGACATATTAGCTGAAAAAGAATTGACACACGCGACGCGTGTGATATTGGAGAACAATTGGTGTGCTTCTACGTATGAGAGCAGTTCGACCTCATTAAGTTTTTCGTTTTGGAATATAGTTCGGTTCACCATGCATTAGGTACCATCTTCAATAAACCGACACAGTAACTTGGGTTTGCGGACGATACTGACGTGATAGAAAGAACGAAGGGTGCATGAACCAGTGCCTTCACTACTATAGAGTCAGAGACAAGCAGAATGGGACTTTTTGAAAGTTAACGAAGACAAGACGAAGCATGATGCTTTCATCAACAAAAGTCCTATCCCGCAACCGACTTAGTAAGAATTTGACGATTGATAGGTATAACTTCGAGGTAGTCAAGGACTTTGTCTACCTAAGTACAGGGTGCGCCAGAGAAACTTTCTTATTTGAAAGGTCAATAAAAAAAAAGTACTTCAGTTATTGTTTTAAATTTTTTTTTTATTTGAGAATACAATATCCCAATTTTTTTTTTATGCAGTCTTAAAAATGACATCGGATAAATGGCGACCCCCATTGCGCATACACTGATGAAGTCGATTTTTGAAATTCGTATCCACTCTTCGCAGCATATCAATCGGTATGTTGGCAATGGCGTCGCGAATGTTGTTCTTAAGGTGTGCTATGCTCCGTGGTCGATCGACATAAACCAGGGATTTCAAATAACCCCATAAAAAGAAATCGCATGGAGTCAAATCTGTGAGGAGGAATTTCAAAGCGAGCGCGGAAGGCACGTTGCGTAGCAACAAGTGAGCGACCGTTAGAAAAGAAGCTCTCAACTGCGAAGGCCCGCTGCTCTCTAGACCAGAGCATGATGGCAACTGACTGGAGGGAGAAACAAACTTGGGAACTTCCCCCTCCAGATGCGCCCCTCTTGCCCCTCTACCCGCCCAACTCACCGCGCGGGAATTTTTTCAAATAAGTAAGTTTCTCTGGCGCACCCTGTACAACACAGCGCGCAAATCAAAAGTTGACTTACTCTTGCAGATTTGCGGTTTAGCCCAAAGCTAAATAAGCAATTGAGGAAAAAAAAACCTTTTTTGGGAAAAACCAACGAGATACTGTATAGAACATACATCATCCCGGTCCTGCTAAATGATGGAAAAGCATGAACCCTCTCCCAATCAGATGAAGTCACTTATACCTAGTTTTCTAGAGAAAAGTCCTGCGTACGATTTATAGCCCTTTTTGCGTCAACAGAGAATATAACATTAGGCGAAAGAGATACAAGCTTGTATAGTTGTGCTGTAGAGCCGTATAAACCTAGCCACAAGAATTCGCTCTCAAATTTTAGTATTTTGTGAAAGAAATCAAGGAAAGTTCCAGAAAAATGTGTAGGAAATAGAAAAGGCGGAGTAGTGGCTTCTTAACTTTCAGGGATCAAAAAATCCAGTACGATCCGGAAAAATCAAAGAGACATAATAAAAGCAAAAGTTAGAGGGCTGCAAAATACTGTAATGTGAATTATGAAAAAGAAAAAAGGCAGGTCTCTATAAAAGACGGTTTCGTTGGAATCAATTTGCGAGGAAAAAGTGCCTAAGAGAGACTCGTGTGCGATGGTCCATCCAGTGAAATCGTTCGGTCACAACACCCACTGTTATATTGGCTGTCAGAGATTGGGTTTAAGGCGCACTGACGTGCCATTTCAAAGGAACCTTAACAGATCATATTTTGAGACTAACTGCAACCTCAAGTGATCTTGTTTTTCCTCTGTAACTTTGAGATAGTTGCTTAAGTTGCCAAATCTAAGAATTCTTTTTTTTCAAAACCAGCTTCAATCTTTGGGAATCGTATAATGTATAGTTGTAAAATCAAAAAGTATTCAAAACTTTTACTATAAAGGAAACTCTGTAAACCTCGCATTTTTATTGGTAGGTTGGTGCGAATCCAAAATTGGAACCACGGAAGGTATCAGATGAAGACTCCATGAGTAATTAGGGGAATCTAAGACAAACTTACTTACTTACTTACTTAAGGTGGCGCAGACAGTCCATTGTGGACCACGGCCTCAACCAACAATCCTCGCCAGCTAGGCCGGTCCCTAGCCAGTGGCCTCCAGTTGCGCGCACCAAGTTGGTTGAGGTCGTTTACCACTTGATCGCGCCACCTTAGATGGGGTCTTCCAGAACTGCGTCGGCCCTCCGGGTTGGAATTGAAGACTCGTCGGGCAGGAGCGTTTTCGTCCATACGCTCCACATGACCCAGCCATCTAAGCCGCTGAATTTTCAGCTTCTTAACCAAGTCAATGTCGCTGTATAGCCCGTACAGTTCGTCATTGAATCTTCTCCTCCATACTCCATTGATACATACAGGCCCGAATATCACCCGAATAATCTTTCTCTCAAAGCACCCCAGCCTGTATTCATCCGATTGTGTCAGTGTCCACGCTTCTGCCCCATACAGCAGGACTGAGATGATAAGGGTCTTGTATAGTGTCTCCTTGGTCTTTTGAGAGAGGGCTTTACTACTAAGATGCCTTCTTAGCCCGAAGAAACAGCGATTGTCAAGAGTGATTCTTCGACTGATCTCTTCACTGATGTTGTTTTGAGAGGTTATAGTGGAACCCAAATAGACAAAGTCCTTGACAACCTCAAAGTTATATCTGTCCATTGTGACGTTTTGTCCGAGCCTACGGTGATGATCTACTTCACCCGAGGACAGCATATACTTTGTTTTATATTCATTTACAGCCAGACCCATTCGAGCCGCTTCCACTTCAATACTTGCGAATGCTCCACTGACAGCGCGCTTCGTTCTTCCAATAATGTCAATATCATCAGCATAGCCAAGTAATTGAACGGATCTAAAAAAAATCGTACCGCTGGTGTTGACATGCGAGTTGCGTACGATTGCCTCAAGAATGATGTTGAAGAGGTTACATGAAAGCGCGTCACCCTGTCGTAAGCCTTTCTCGACATTAAATGAGTCTGTGGTGTTCTTACCAACCTTGACGGAGCAGCGCGAGTTCTCCATAGTCATCCTGCACAATCGAACGAGTTTAGCAGGGATGCCAAGAAGCGACATGGCTCTGTACAGCTCGTTCCTGTTTACGCTGTCATAGGCGACTTTAAAATCGATAAAGAGGTGGTGAGTATCGATTTGGAATTCTTGGGTCTTTTCCAAAATCTGCCGAAGTGTGAAAATTTGGTCGACGGTTGACTTACCGGGCCTGAAACCACACTGATAGGGGCCAATCAGTTCACGTGCGAAAGGGTTCAGACGTTCACACAGAATGGCCGACAAGATTTTATAGGCGACATTTAGGAGACTTATACCTCTGTAGTTGGCGCAGTTTAGAGTATCTCCTTTCTTGTGGATAGGGCACACAATGCTGAGGTTCCATTCGTCAGGCATACTTTCATCCGACCAGATTGTACAGATGAGTTGGTGTATGCTCCTCACCAAGTCATCTCCCGCTGCTTTGAAGAGTTCAGCCGTATGGCCTTCAGCTCCAGCAGCCTGGTTGGACTTTAGTTTAGATATTGCTATCCGAACTTCTTCTTGGTCGGGAGGACGGAAATTTTGTTCACCATCATCCAAATCGAATTGATCATTTTGCCTGACAGCGATTAGTTGGTTGTCTTCGCCGTTTAACAGTCTGCAGAAGTGTTCTTTCCAAATTCTCAGCACCGACTGTGTATCTACATCGACATTCCCACCCTCTTCTCTACATGCTTCCGCTCGGGCTTTGTAACCCTTGGACGAATGCTTTACCCTTTGGTAGAACTTTCGAACATTGCTTCTGCCGTAACACCCCTCAATAGATCCAACCATTCGTTTTTCCAGTTCTCTTTTTTTTTCTTCTGAAAAGCCGATGTTCCTCTTTCCTCTTTTGATGGTAAACCGCACTGGAAGCGCTCTTGGTAGCTCTAAGACAAACTCCAACCAGATATCAGGTGTGGTAGGGGGATACCATCTGCAGAGCTATGTATGATGCGGTGAGTGGTAGTGAAGAGCAAGTTTCCGGAGATCATTCTTAGTTTTTTTTTTCACATTTCTTGTTATAACGTCCCAGAAATTTGACTTGCATCAACTTAAGTTTGGGGCGTTCTTGCAATTTTTTCTTGTTCTTTGACTCCTTTTCATGTTATAATGAGGTCTTCGATATGATTTTCTCCCTCCAAACCCATACCAGTTGTTTTTCTCTCAACTGGTCGTTTTTGCCAAAGGTGTTCCGATTGTTCACACATTCCGATACGAGTTTTGAGGTGATACTCGTAACGTTAGAGTTTAATACTTTGATTGCAGTTTAATGATGTTTTGATTATCGTTATTTATTTTACATCGACTTGGCTTGGTATCAGCATTGCCACACCTCCCGATTTTTTAATCAAAATTTAATGTCCCGCGTAGGACAGGCTCAGTGTCACTTTTCGGGGATATCTCGCTCGTGCGTGCAGCGTGCAGAGTAATCGCGCCTGGTTGACACAGGCGCACAGGTAAGTGTAGACTAGCAGAAAGCCTGGTGCGTAATGAAGGCAATCGCGCGAGAGAGAGGGGTGCATAATCTTCCAGCGCTGCTAGAAAAACATAACTAGCTTTCTCCAGGCACCAGGTACCTCCACATCTGATCGTGAACTTGATGTTATTATGTACAAAACATCAGCCGCACAAATTACTTCTATGTATATATCACACCGTTAAATATTCGGTTAGCTACAATATAATGGATTGTTTCAAAAGCCTGTCATGTACGCCGATTCATCATTGTTTCAAAGTTCAAGATCCTGAATTGATAAATTCATTTAAAAAGGAGAAAGGACCAAATCTTCTATATTTGAATTATTCATCATGATATTGATATCATGGTTATGTTCCAATTATTTCACTAACGCAGAACATGCTCTTCCTAAGGTCGCAAGAAACAATATATATGCGTTCTATCTTATTTTTATTTCAAAAGGATGTGGGGGTAGGCAACAGGGTATGGTTTTGTTATAAAATTCAGGGTCGTAAGGAAACTTTCTTTACTCCAAATTGTATTTTACTGTTCTCTCTCTTGTTTTTCATTAAATTTTTTCTTTGAATGTAGGTACATGAATGTCTTCAATTTTATTTCTTCCGATAAGAATATAGATACTCGTCTTTAGCATTTTTTAGGCATGGGTTTTTGAATCTTAATTTAAAAAAAAATATTGTTCAGTGTCTTCTTCTATTGTCTTTTATCTTTTTCATAATATTTTTCGTAAGCGCTATCATCCTTGACCCCAGGTCAATATTCATCAGCATTGACCTTTCACTCATCCAACCTCAAATACGATTCTCAATAAACTTTTGAATAAATCAAAAGAATCTCCAGACAATATTTCCATATTTCTTTCTTAGAAAATGAAGTACCTATAGCTTCTCAGAATAATCATACTGCTAAAAAAAACAATCTTATTTCCAAATAGGAATAGCTATAGACTCCGATCTGTTTCTATTACCACATTCCTCTTCTAGAATGTACACGTACACGACTTAAAAAATGTATCTTTGGCAACCAAAACAAAGAGAAACAAAAGTATAACAAACTCATTCGAGCTGACTTATTTATTGGAGCCATTAAATAACGCGTGCCGGCATGATGGTTACCTTTAGACAGCCTTATTTAGCCGATAGTAAATCTTTTTCGTTTTTCCTTCAGAAAAAAGATTAACTATCTTTATTTTCCGATTGAGTTTTATAGCCTGGAATTCATTCTTCTTATATGAGCTTCAATGATTTTTTCCCGTCGCTTGTCATGCCAAAGGACTAGGAAAATATGTGCCTCAGTTTCCTTTTGCTTATTTGCCTGAAAGCGTAAAGCCAAGTTGTGTTGTTTCAGCTTTAGGTTAAATTAAGTGTGTTTTAAACTAGTATATCCTGAAAAGTTCAAGAATTGGCTTATTGTTTTTTCATATAGCTACCCCAAATTTATCTTCGAAATAAAATATTTAGGCCTCTATCAAGGAAGTGCTGGAATAACCAAGTGTTTCACTTTTCTTCCACCACTTGACTACAAAAAAAAAACAACGTTGTAAAATAAAAGAATAAATATAAAAAAATCTATACAAACTCTGCCCTAAAAGATGTGCGAGAATGTTTATTATTGACGGCAGAGGATGAAAAGGACTCATAAGGAGCAATCACATTTTATGTTCCATTTTTATATTGACACATTTGGCCCGGATTTCATTGCGTTTACGAGTGTCGACAAAAAAAAAAAAAAAACAACAACAACAAAATCAAAGCCAAAAAAGGAAAACAAAAATATTTATTTTTAATTTAGCGCTCCTAAATTTTAATTATGCCTTTTATGTCATTGTTAGACTAAAATGTTCCAATATTTGAAATCACGGCTATAAAAGGACGATAACGGCCAAACAGTTTTCGGGGTAGAAGCCTAATGGAGTTGTTTTTGCTTTATGAAATGATAGCTAAATATTTGTTTTGATTTTAGCAAAGGGGTGGTTAGTTTGGTTGGCATTTAGAGAAAAGGGAAGAATTTTCGAAGATAAACATCCTTTCGGGACACAGCGGTTGTGAGGACAGAGTATACTTTTATGTTTTACAGCATGAACACAACGGATAGTTAAAGAGGGAGTCAGAGCCGAAGTAGTACTTTAAATTGGTTTCACTAATAGCATTACTCGTTCTTGCAGCCACTGGAACTGCGAAATTGCTTCTGCTCAGTTTGGAGGCTTACGTCTTTTTAGTGTTCCTATGTTCACCATAATGAAACTGGCGACACTGCGTGCCAATTCCTTAATTTATTCTCTGACACACTGTAGTTTTGACATCTATAAAATGTATGGTTTATTATGCAGTTACTAAAGCCAAATCACCATAGTTGAACAGCACGTCAAAAATTTTAAGCTTTATTACCAAAACTAACAAATATTCGTTGGTACGAATGTTTCAATCGTTAGACCTATTTTACAATAGGCTTGGTAGACCTTCCTAATCGGCTCTTCAACGTTTGGTGGCGAAATTAGAGACGACCTGGCGAACTTCGATCTCGTCGCTGGGAATTGGGCCTACACCAGTATAAGGTGTAACTGACCAAGTGCGTCAAAGCTTATAACCATAGACATCGCCTTTTGTGTGCAGACTGGGCTTCGGAGCGTTCGGGAGAGAAACCCAATTTTAGCACAAGAAATCCTCCCTAACATTGAGGCGGATGAATGATGAGACGGTACCAACCTACACCAGGCTTATCTGGTGACAATGCATCCTCAAAATGTGACTGTTTGGTGTGGATTTTGGACTGGCGACGTCAATAGTGGCGAGTGCTACAGAACGATGACAGCCAGCTCCTTGTGGCTCAAATTCAACCAGATGGACCTATGCAACATAAGTGCTTCCAGGATCTACGTGCCACACAGTGGACTACACGATTTGCATTCTCAAGAACGATTTGAGGGTAGCGTTATCTCTCGCAGAGGTTATGCGATTTGACCCCGCTAGACTTATTCTTCCTACTTCCTAAGGTTAGGTGAACATAACACAGGCAATTGCTCGAATTCAGCCGGATCTATTCCTTAAGATATTGCACTTTTTCTTCGCGGCACGATAGGGGGAAGGGGAATAATTGAATTTAAATTAATTTCGATCTGTTTACTCGCGAGCAATTACATTTAAAAAAAAAGAACCAAATTAAGATTTAACGCGTACCGACGGCTACGCACGACACGAATTAACTATTAACAATGCCGATCGACCACGAATAACACAAAAGAGAATACGAAAAAAAAGTGCAATTACAGCTTGATAAAATAGCTGTCACCACGGCTGCTCAGCTGGGGTGGGTTCTGTGGAAGAATTTTTGGGTTTCCCTTGATAAACTTTATTGATTTATCGAATCAAAATAGTTTATCAAAAGAACATATAGGTATGCACAGTAGGGTGCAAAAAAAAGTTAGGCGCCAGGAATTTTTTTTTTTTCTAAAACCGAATTAGAAAATTCCAAAACTAATTATAGAAAGTAAAGAACCGAATAAATGGAATAAAAAGAAAGAGTTATGTTTAAAAATGTAATTATTTTATTGTTTTGGGAAACCATGGGACAAAAGATCCCTGGACTAAAACCCAAAAGTCTTTTCAAATAAAAGGGTAATATACAAAGAAATATGGCCGTTTGGCTCAAAGAGAAAAAAAAAGAAATTAACAAGCAATGTAATTCAAACTAAGTAAAATATGAAGATCAATAAAAAAAAAAGAACAAAAGCAAAAAAAATGGGTCTTTAACAAAACCAAGCGCGCCTCGTACACGAATAGGAAGAATATAAATATATATTTTGAGATTGCAAATATATGTTTACATTCAAAATTTAACACGAACTACTTATCTTATTTTTGTAACGTCTCCTATCTCCTATCTCCTTTTCGTCTCAATCTTTACACGTCTCGAATCCTTAATCCAAAATGTTTACTATCCACAATTAAAACAAATGTCTCCTCCTCGATTTTATTTTTCTTTCTCCAAATTTCTCGATATTTTTTTCTTTCTAAAATTTTTGTATTCCTGCTTGTAAGTCTCTCACCAGAGTGCCTTCCAAGCTAATTTTCATCAACAACTTTCTTCCCTCGTCCATTCCAATCATTCACTCATACATACAACGCTACAACACAACCATTCGTTTCGAGATCATCGGTCACGGCTTTCTGGAAGCATGACGCTCTCCTAGAAAACTACCGTGGTGGGATCTAACGAAACATACTCACACGCACACAAACACGGTTTCAACAAGTTGTTGGATGTGTTTCCAAAACTTGCCAAAACTTTACTCTGACGCACACAAACAACGTTTCGACAAGTTGTTGGATGTGTTTCCAAAACTTGTCGAAACATTATGGACGAGTTCAGACTATTTTCCAACTAAAACTATTTTCGAGAAAAATTGATAAGAAACAAAATTGAGGAGAAGTCTCAAATAGGCTTTTTCCTACTACTCTACTACTATCAAGCGGGATTCGAAGCGTGAATTATTTAACAAACTATTTTTGGAGATACAGAGAGGAGCGTTACTTTAAAGCTATTTTCAAAATTCTACAAAACTAATCTAATCGCGTTAAAAACCCATTTTGTACATTAAACAAATTTACGTTATTTTAAGAGAAAAGTTAAAATTACGTTACGTTAATTAGAATTTTGAAATAAAAAGACAATTGCAAGATGTTTAGTTTTTGTTGGTTGTTTGATGTGAGTAAGAGTCCACCTGACTCGTTACTTCTTCGGCTCATCCGCCGGCTCTCTTCTCGTTTTATCACGTCGTACTCGAACACCTGCTTTTGTTGCTTTTGCAAAATAAGGCTAGGTACACCGCTGGTTGATGAGACCATGGTTGCCCTCAACTTCGCCAATATTTTGCAGCCACAACGAGAAAAAGAAAAGGGAAAAAGAACGACCGAAGGGAAGTTTTTGTTGCGGTAAAATTTACCGTAACAAATTCCACCCTTACCTCCCAAGAAATGTGTTTACTTTTCAGGAAAAATAAACCATTTCTTCAGGCTCGGCCAGGATTGGAGGGTAAAAGAACAGGGTGTACAACACAACACAGGGTTACCATCATATAAGAAAAGAAAAAAAGAAAAAAAACATAATTAGTGGCACGAATTGAAAATATATAATTGGACAATTTACCAAAAAAAAACAATCAAAGTACAAAAAAATTACGATTTAAAAGAAAGATTAAGGGACTTTTGACTAAGTGTCAATAAATGGCTTTAAATCCTTTACGTGCCACGTCCCTCGATCCTTCCCTTTATCGTCTATCAGGAGGTATGTCCAAGGTGACTTCCTCCTACTGACCCTAAATGGACCAACAAATTTGGTCGCTAACTTAGAAGCAAAATAATTTGCCGCATCGGAAAGAGCATAATTCCTACGCCAAACGAGATCACCAGGTTGAAACTGTATGTCTCTTCTCCTCAAATTATAAGTTTTAGCGGTCTTATTTCCCGCCGCTTCCAACTTTCTAGCTATCTCCTGTCTCAGTTTCTGAAACTGCCTAACAGTATCCCCTCTATCTTGGTCCCTATCACTATCTCTAAGCCCTACATCATGGCAACTAGTTACCATGTTCCTACCAAAATTCACAAAATAAGGCGAAACACCTAACACCTCATGTTGCGAAGTTCGGATAGCACAGGCCACTTTTGCCAATTGCATATCCCAACTCCGCTGGTTTTCCGAGACATACGCTCGGAGCGTAGTCTTAATAATTTGATTTATGCGCTCCGCAGGATTCGCTTGCGGATGGTAATGCGCCGTATATCGAAGTTGTGACCCGTACGCTTCACTAAGCGTCTTCAGTTCTTTGCTACGGAACTGGGGACCGTTGTCACAGACGATCCACTTTGGAACACCGAAGAGAAGAAAAACGTTTTCTTCCAATTCTCGACAAACCGCTTTCGCCGTTGCGGACCGTAACGCGAACAACAGGGGAAATTTACTAAAATAATCGACGACCGTTAAAATATATATAAAACCGCGCGAAGACTTCGGAAGTGGACCAACTAAGTCCACACAAATCATATCCCACGGTTGGGAATTTCCCACCCTCTCGGTCATAAGACCAGCTGGCCTCTCATTCACCGGTTTCACTTTTTGGCAAGTCTTACAAACCCTAACATATCTCGTAATATCACTCCTCATTTTGGGCCAGTAATATTTTTCTGCTACCCTAGCGAAAGTCTTTTTAACGCCCATGTGTCCTGAAAGCGGAGCATCATGGCAATCGTTCAAAATCTTTGCCCTATCACCTTTCCCTACAACTAATTTCCACTCCTCATTCTCATTGTGAACAACAATATGGTTCACCCTAACATGTTTGTAGAGCCGCCCATTCTCAACTCGCCAGGATGGGTATTCTAACGGGCTCTTTTCTACCTGAGATTTCATTCTGATCACCCAAGGGTCCGAATCCGCTTCAGAGACACCGGCTACTTCGGGTACTCCTCGCGACAACATATCAGGAACGACATGTTCTTTTCCCTTTCGATGGATGATCTTGAAATCAAATTGTTGGAGCCGAATGGCCCAACGAGCTAACCTACCCTGCGGATCCTTAAGATTGCTAAGCCAGATCAGTGAGTGATGATCCGTCACAACCGTAAATCGAACACCTTCGAGATACGGCCGTAACTTTTCGATCGCCCAAAGAACCGCTAAGCACTCTTTTTCGGTCGTAGAGTAGTTCCTTTCATTCCTATTCAATGACCGACTCAAATAACAAATTGCCTTTTCCCCCTCTTCAAAATTCTGAGAAAGTACGGCCCCGATACCAAAATCTGACGCATCTGTCTGAACAACAAACGGCCGGGAAAAATCCGGACATGTCAAGATCGGTGCCGTAACCAAACACTCTTTGGCTTTCCTAAAACACTCCTCACACTCTTGTGTCCACTCAAATTTCTTACCTTTCTTTAAGAGATCGGTAAGAGGCCTAACTAAAATTGCAAAATTTGGCACGAATCTTCGATACCAAGAAATAGTCCCTACAAAACTCCTAATTTCCTTCACGTTTTTCGGTGGAGGAATCCTCATCATGCTTTCCACTTTTTCCGGGTCTACATGGAGCCCGTTCCTATCAACTACATAACCTAGAAATTTCAAAGAAGGCCTACAGAAATTACACTTTTCCCTACCTACTTTTAAACCCGCCTCTCCTAACCTTTTAAAAACTTCTTTGAGAATTTCTAAGTGCTTCTCAAAAGAATCGGTGACAATGATAATGTCATCTAAGTACACAAAGACGAACGGTTCTAAATCGGGACCTAGAACGTCGTCAATAAACCTCTGCCATGTCGCTGGTGAATTATGGAGCCCGAATGGCATCCTACAAAATTGAAAAAGACCCCTCCCTGGCACGGTAAAGGCTGTGTACTTACGCGATTCTTCCTCCATTGGAATCTGCCAATAAGCAGATTTAATGTCTAATGAGGACAAATACTTCGCGTTTCGAAGCTTGTCCAAAATGGCCGAAATAAATGGAAGTGGATAAGCATCCCTATCAGTAACCTCATTTAATTTCCTATAGTCAACACAGAACCGATAACTGCCGTCTTTCTTCTTAACGAGAAGAATCGGCGATGCCCAAGGACTCTTCGACTTCTCGATCACTCCAGCTTCCAACATCTCTTGGAGTTCCTGATCGATATGTTTCTGAATCGCTGGCGAAACAGGGTAATATCGTTGTTTAATTGGTTCTGCGGACGTCCTAATCTTGTGCTCAACTAAGTTGGTGCACCCTAATCCCTCGGTCATTGATTTAAAAAGTTCTCCTAACAAGTGTTCTAACTTCTTATTTTCTAAATCGTTCAAATCCGATTTTTCTCTAATCGCTATCATGTCTGTTACCGAAGCCACCATTTCCTGGCTCGAAAAACTCCACATACCAGATCTCAAATCCGGGACTATGCCCGATAGTGCCCAAAAGTCGGCACCTAAGATCAATTGGTGTGGGAGATTCGGTATAACCAGACATTCTATTAAAATGGATCTATTCTCAACCTCCACTGGTAGAGAAATAGACCCAGCTACTCCTACACCTGCCCCATCTGCTAACGCTACTGACCCAACACTACTCTTTTCTAATCTAAGTCCTAATTCTTTTAAAATTTTCCACCCGTCACCACCCACAATGGTGCGAGAGGCTCCTGAATCAAGTAGACCCAAAAACTTGATTCCATAAACCCTAACTCCTAAATATGGCCTACTGTCCCTACCGCTTGCCGCTAAAGTGAAACTCAGATAAACTTGTGGTACCAGTTGATCGTCAGCAGACGACCTAACTAACGCCGACGGGTCTCCTGTCCTGCTGTCACAAGAGCCCGTTCCCCATTTCCCGAACACCGCCTACAATCCCTACGATACACACCTACAGCCCCGCAACCGAAACACTTTCTTTGCACAGAACAGTTTTGTGCCAAATGACCATCCCTGTTACAATTGAAACACCTAACGACCTGTCTAAAAGGGTTCTCTGGGACTGGAGCAACAGCCGCAACTCGGTGTTGTCCGGACGAACTCGGTTGGTAACCACATTCAGGTTCCAACAAATGCCTACCTCTACTTGGTGGAGTAAAACTGTCCACGTTTACCTTAAGGGTATCTAGTTCCCTACCTAAGACAGCAAGTTCCTTAACCGTCTTTGGTTTGGAACTCGCTATCTGAACCTGATAAAACGGGTCTACATTCTTCCTCAAAATAGAAATCATTCTTCCCTCTGACAAAGGTTCCGACAATCTTCGGAACAATGTCCTCATAGTGGCAAGGTACGCGCCGAAAGTTTCATCCTTTCCCTGCGAACGCCGATTTATTTCTTCCAAAAGAAGATCATCGTAATTCGCAGGAAGGAACTCCGCTTTGAGTTCCTTGACGAGTTCCTGCCAATCCCCCAAATCTTCCCTAACCGTCCTATACCACATAAGGGCCCTACCCGACAAAAGCTCCGAAGCGGATTTGTAAAGGTGGGAGTCCGGAACATCGTTAGCCAGACGAAGTTCCTCCACTCTTTCCAGGAATGAATTCACTGATGCTCCATTAGAGTCACCAGTAAATTTCACCCCCCACTTCCCTACACGTTCGGTGCATTTCTGTTGAACGACCATTTGTTCAGCAAAAGTGTCACCCCTATCAACCCTATGTCCTAATGGGACCCTAACATTAATACCACTGACTGAAGGACTACTGCCAAAACGACTTGGTTCAGGCAATGACCCTCCAGCCAGTCCTAACGCAGACCGCACATCACTTGGGGTCTGACCAACTTGTACCTGAAGTTGGGTTTGCCTTTTAACCGGAGTCTTTTCTTTCTCAACTTCCTCTTCCCTATCACTATTTTCACTATCACCAGTGAGATCTCCTAACAAACACAAAACCTTGTTACGAAGTGAGCTAATAGCATCTTCTTCGTCTTCTGCTTCACAAGGGGTCCTAGCTAACCTACCTATACACCACTCAATCTTTGTTACAATCTTAATGTACTCCGAAGACTTTGGATTCTTCGGAGGTACTTTAAGAAGGCCCCTAATTTCCTCAATTTTTGCTTCGATAGCATCTCTATCCTCATCGTATGTAAAAGGGTACACTACGCTAACCTCCATCGAGTTTCTCTTAACGAGCAACCTCGATGACCTCAATGCTTTTCGCATCTCATCTACCGAACCTACTTTTAAGCCCCTGACCTTCATCTCATAGGCCAGTTCGTCCTGCGCTAACCTTCCTATATTCATATTCATTAAAAAAAACTGATTAATAACACACGAGAAAAATAAAAAAAAATTACTATATAAAAATAAAAAACTTGGCAACCCTTAAAGATTTGTATTTTTATAGGTATATACAAATAATATTGTTACCTACACTTCAATAAATATTCAAAAAAAAACAAGAAACTCTATTTTTTTTAATATTCGCCCGATATTAAATAAACAAAAACTCTATTTAAATTTTCACGATAAATTTTTCACGTTGGTGGCAACCGTTAACACCAATCACTTCTTAAGATAGGTATCCAAAGCAAAAAAAAAAAAAAATTTACTGCCAACGATAAACTATACCCCCAAAATATAGATTTCTTCTAAGAACAAAAATTAATATATCACAAAAAAAACTCAAGTGAAAGTTACTCGATTTCCCACAACAAAATAAAAATTGCGAAATATCCCACGCGATAAAAAAAAATAAATAATAACTCTATCAGCTATCAACGAAGGAACTCAATTTAATTCCACTCAAAACACGAGAGAAAAAAAAAAATGTCACGAAATAATTGGTATCTATCCCACGCGAGTAAAAAGCAATATATTATGTCTAACAAAAATAAAATGAAATAGAGAACAAAAAATATGTACATGTATAAAACAAAAGACACCACACACCACAGAATTAAAAAAAAAACGAGTTTACAACACTAACAAAATAAAAAAATATCACCAAAAAAAAACTCCTTGTTGCACTGTATGTCTCTCCGCTGGATTGTTGCTCAGCTTGTAGATCGATGTCCAAAAATAAAAACTGCTTCGCCTTCCACTTTAAAACACCTTTTTGAACTACACCAATAAATTGAAAGAAAACAAAATGATTAGAATTATTCTAATCAAAAGATTGAGGAAAAAAAAACTCAATAAATACAATTAAAAAAAAACTCTTCCACTTTGGGCCCTTAACGTTGGGCACCACTTTATTGCACTTTTTCTTCGCGGCACGATAGGGGGAAGGGGAATAATTGAATTTAAATTAATTTCGATCTGTTTACTCGCGAGCAATTACATTTAAAAAAAAAAGAACCAAATTAAGATTTAACGCGTACCGACGGCTACGCACGACACGAATTAACTATTAACAATGCCGATCGACCACGAATAACACAAAAGAGAATACGAAAAAAAAGTGCAATTACAGCTTGATAAAATAGCTGTCACCACGGCTGCTCAGCTGGGGTGGGTTCTGTGGAAGAATTTTTGGGTTTCCCTTGATAAACTTTATTGATTTATCGAATCAAAATAGTTTATCAAAAGAACATATAGGTATGCACAGTAGGGTGCAAAAAAAAGTTAGGCGCCAGGAATTTTTTTTTTTTCTAAAACCGAATTAGAAAATTCCAAAACTAATTATAGAAAGTAAAGAACCGAATAAATGGAATAAAAAGAAAGAGTTATGTTTAAAAATGTAATTATTTTATTGTTTTGGGAAACCATGGGACAAAAGATCCCTGGACTAAAACCCAAAAGTCTTTTCAAATAAAAGGGTAATATACAAAGAAATATGGCCGTTTGGCTCAAAGAGAAAAAAAAAGAAATTAACAAGCAATGTAATTCAAACTAAGTAAAATATGAAGATCAATAAAAAAAAAAGAACAAAAGCAAAAAAAATGGGTCTTTAACAAAACCAAGCGCGCCTCGTACACGAATAGGAAGAATATAAATATATATTTTGAGATTGCAAATATATGTTTACATTCAAAATTTAACACGAACTACTTATCTTATTTTTGTAACGTCTCCTATCTCCTATCTCCTTTTCGTCTCAATCTTTACACGTCTCGAATCCTTAATCCAAAATGTTTACTATCCACAATTAAAACAAATGTCTCCTCCTCGATTTTATTTTTCTTTCTCCAAATTTCTCGATATTTTTTTCTTTCTAAAATTTTTGTATTCCTGCTTGTAAGTCTCTCACCAGAGTGCCTTCCAAGCTAATTTTCATCAACAACTTTCTTCCCTCGTCCATTCCAATCATTCACTCATACATACAACGCTACAACACAACCATTCGTTTCGAGATCATCGGTCACGGCTTTCTGGAAGCATGACGCTCTCCTAGAAAACTACCGTGGTGGGATCTAACGAAACATACTCACACGCACACAAACACGGTTTCAACAAGTTGTTGGATGTGTTTCCAAAACTTGCCAAAACTTTACTCTGACGCACACAAACAACGTTTCGACAAGTTGTTGGATGTGTTTCCAAAACTTGTCGAAACATTATGGACGAGTTCAGACTATTTTCCAACTAAAACTATTTTCGAGAAAAATTGATAAGAAACAAAATTGAGGAGAAGTCTCAAATAGGCTTTTTCCTACTACTCTACTACTATCAAGCGGGATTCGAAGCGTGAATTATTTAACAAACTATTTTTGGAGATACAGAGAGGAGCGTTACTTTAAAGCTATTTTCAAAATTCTACAAAACTAATCTAATCGCGTTAAAAACCCATTTTGTACATTAAACAAATTTACGTTATTTTAAGAGAAAAGTTAAAATTACGTTACGTTAATTAGAATTTTGAAATAAAAAGACAATTGCAAGATGTTTAGTTTTTGTTGGTTGTTTGATGTGAGTAAGAGTCCACCTGACTCGTTACTTC
This sequence comes from Platycheirus albimanus, assembly GCA_916050605.2. NCBI lineage: Eukaryota > Metazoa > Arthropoda > Insecta > Diptera > Syrphidae > Platycheirus > Platycheirus albimanus. The sequence continues at coordinate 262,540,587 of OU696696.1, read as the reverse complement.
TTCGGCTCATCCGCCGGCTCTCTTCTCGTTTTATCACGTCGTACTCGAACACCTGCTTTTGTTGCTTTTGCAAAATAAGGCTAGGTACACCGCTGGTTGATGAGACCATGGTTGCCCTCAACTTCGCCAATATTTTGCAGCCACAACGAGAAAAAGAAAAGGGAAAAAGAACGACCGAAGGGAAGTTTTTGTTGCGGTAAAATTTACCGTAACAAAGAGTCATTGAATCGCTTGAATCCTTGCCACTACCTTCCGTCCTCCAACCTATATTTTCTTACACGTTCCTCTTACTGGGGTATGACATTAATATTTAAAAAATTTATTATTTTTATTAAATTATTTCTTATTAATTTTTTATATTTTAAGTACATTAATTTTAAATAATATATTTCACTCAAAAAAAAAAAAAATAACATAAATAATATGAATTTCATGAAAAAATCAACTTTTTATTGACTGCATTTTGTGCAATTCATGGAACGATGATCTTCACACATTGGCAATAGACATGTCAAACACACTTTTTTGTTTTTATCTTTTTTCCTATCACAGAAACTACAACGAACGTATTTTTCCAAAGTTTTTGTTTGATGAGCTCTTACACTGGTCGTCGGCTCATTTTGAGATTCATTGCCAAGTATTCCTTCAATGATTAGTTTCAAACTCCTTCTTAGGCTCGGTACTTGTGTCCTTCTTCTTAGATGCGGTTCAACAAGGCTATACAATAAATCGTACAAAAAATCTTTTCTAGGAGCTCTTCGGTTTGGTTGTGCAAGTCCGTGTAGATCATTGCATTTATGCCACCGTGATCCAGCATTCCACAAAAAACTCTCATAGGCCAACGACGAGTAGCTCTGGACGTTGTATAAGAATGACACAATTTGTCAAAGGTGTCAGTTCCTCCTTTGGTACTGTTATAGTTCAGGATCATTTGTGGCTTACTTGATTCTTGTTCCACATCATTAGAATAGTGGTTCGTGGACAGGAGCAAGACCAACTTATTTTTTTTTTTGGGAGCAAACGAAAGCAAAGTCTTGTTCTCATCGAATGCGAATTTGGAGCATCCTTCTTCCGCTAGCGTTAAAAACTCTCCTGGAATCTCTCGCTTATTCTTCCGAAGAGTGCCCAACATTGTCAGATTATACTCTGTCAACATCATCTGGAAGAGTGGCACAGAAGAGAACCAATTATACACTGTAATGTTCCTGCAAGTTCCATGAATACTTTCAGATAATTTTCTAACATAGAAGGAAGGCACCGACTCGTTCGCTCCTACTTCGACTTTACCATGTACGAGCGTCGTTCATCATCATAAATTTGATTCCGTATTTGCCTGGTTTAGATGCCATATATATTCGAAACGGACAATTAGCCCTATAATCCATCAACTGCTCGTCAATTGTGCAATACTAGCGGAGTATATAACGTCTTACAGTTTGTAATAAAGAGATCCCATATTTCTCTAATCGGTGCGAACTTATCATTCACTTTGCGTTCATCTCTTGTCGTTTTATCATCAAAACGAAGGCACGATGCGATAAATTCGAACCGATGCTGCGACATCGTTGCTCTAAAAATACAGTTCCCGAATCTTACCGACCACAACTCGCTGAGGTGTAATTTGGCAGCTTTCCTTACACCACTGAGATAAAGCAAGCCTATAAAAGCTTTTAGTTCTATGATGTCCGTCGGTCCTTGGTATGGTCTCAATACATCATTACTTACTGAAAAGATGCGCCCTATTTGCTCGTTTGTATGATTCAACACTTTGCATAAAATTTCGTCCGTAAAAATTAATTTCCAAGCCTCGAATGGGGTCGAAATGTTTCTAGCTGCACCCTTTGGACCTGGTAAATGCGTGATAAGGTTTCGTTTTGGATGCTTACCACGTTTTTCGGGTACAGCCGAACTCCATTTGTAACCCGATTTCCCTTTTATTATCGCCAACCTCTTTTTTTCGTGGAGCAGGATGCGCTTCTTCAAGTTCATCTTCTTCCGCACTCTGGGCACTCTCAAGGTCAGACTGCTCTTCTATATAATCCGGATCATTGTCCGAATCATCACCGGCAAACAAATCAGGTTCTTCTAATATCTTTTCAGTTTCTAATATAAGCCTTTCCGTCTCGTGAAAAAGACATTTTGCTGTAAAAAACAGTAATTTTCTAGAAAAAATCAACTTTTTGTATGATTAACCAAACCTCAAATTAGTTCAAACAATTCTGTTCGTTCTGTGTAATTTTGTAAAATAAAATCCTCGATAAATAACTAGAACACGAAATTAAAGCATTTAAAAACTTTATTCACAAAAACTAAAAAATACTAACATCAACTTCTCACTGGGGTGTATGATACCCCACACAAACTTTCACGGCAAAATTATGTATCGGAACAAAATTTAAACTGCTCAAAATGGCCTTCTTTTATTGCAGACAATGTAAAACTAAAATGGCTAAGAAAAAATTGTAACGGTTATGACACGGCTTACAATTTTTTGTGGGGTATCTCATACCCCAGTGGAAGGACGGAAGGTTTTAAGAAGCCAAGGTGAGCATTTAAACACTGTCGTATTCCATACGAAATGAAAACTTGCAGAAGCTTCTGGGCGATTGTTTTCTTCTAATGCAGAGTGTAAGAATAACATGGAGTCAAACGGCAATTTCACCTAGCCCTTCTTCTGACGCATTGTGGTATTCACCAATTATGCCTACTCTTGGCAGAAAAAAAGGCTGCACTCGATTCTGTTCCAACCCGACCTGGATGGTTTTCCTTCGTTGAATCGAGGAGCACCTCATATTTTTTATGAATAATCTGTGGTGGTGTGGTAAGGGTTTTCCATGTCTCTCGGTCGTGACGTCCAGGGTACAGTTTGAATGCTTTTCTTTCGAAATAAACGGCGAAAATCATGGAGTCAGCAGGAAACAAAATAGCACTGGTAATCAATAATGCCAAGGGAGAATATATGCATATGCATCAACAAACGCACGGCGAAACACTTGCTAAAAACGGTTTCTTGGTGTGTATATCAACTTCTGGTGATTGGCAAACTCTTCCATCAATTTAGAAATAAAACCCAGCTAGATTTTAGACAAGTGTCTTAGGAACGATTAATTGTTCCCTATGCGTAGAATAAAAAAAAATTAAAATTGAGGGAACTCTTCATAAGGGTGAAATTTTGAGGTGGTGCAATTCTGTAGGGACTCTACTGAAATTTTCGAAACCACCAGAGGGCTAAGACAAGGTGACGCACAATCATGCAGGTGTTTTAGCATTGTGCTTGAAAAAGTCATACGGAACACCCGTAATATCAAATCGGGCACCATCTTTAATAAATCCACACAATTACTTCTGTTCGCGGACGACATTGATGTGATAGGAGGAACAAAGCGAGCAGTAACCGGTGCCTTCACTAATATGGAGTCAGCAGCAAGCAGAATGAGACTGAAAATAAACGAGGACAAAACGAAGTATATGCTTTAATTAATAAAAGTTCAATCCCACCACCGACTTGGTCAGAACGTGACCATTTATAGGTATCACTTCGAGGTAGTCAGTGAATTCGCCTACCTTTGTACTGCTGTAAGCAGAGGCAACAACATCACCGCTGAAATCAAACGGAAACTAGCTTTTGTCTCTGTCTCTGTGGGCTGAATAAGCAATTGAGGAATAAAGCCTTATCGAGAAGAACTAAGGAGACACCGTATCCCGTTCCTGCTTTATGGTGTACAAGAATGGACCCTCTCCCAATATGATGAGAGGTCACTTGGAGTCTGCGAGTGATTGATGGTCCTGTCTGCGTAAACCGAGAACACAAGGTATTTGGCGAAGAAGATACATCGACGAACTGTACAGTGACATAAGCCTAGCCAGAAAAATTCGAATTCAACGACTAAGATGGCTGGACCATGTGAAGCGAATGAACATCAACGCTCCAGCTAGCAAAGTCTTCAACCGCCAAACCAGAGGGAGGCAGAAGCCAAGGAAGACCTCATCTCCGATGGAGCGACCAGGTAGAGGGAGGCATCCGACATCTTGGAGTGCGAAATTTGAGAAGGCAGGCTAGAGACCGAGCTGGCTGGAGGGGCATACTAAGCTCGATCGAATTCCTACTAAGCAAGACTTAGTGGAGCCATCATAAATAAGTAAGTAAGAACTCTGTATTTAGTTGAATTATAATGTGTCCTTATTTCTTGGCAATGTAGGTATAACTCGTCTGAACTGAAACCTAACAAAATTGCTAAGTTATGTGTCTTCCTGCAGGGTAGTATCATACAGACTTGGGGAACACACGCCGCCATTACAACAGCCATCTTTTTCGTATTTTTTTTTTCTGGAATCCAAATCCATCCCTTACCTACAGACTATCAGAACAAGAATCCATTTCACCATGGCTCTACGGAAATTATATGAATTTCAAAAGAAAATAACATTAAACTTCTTTTTCCGGTTCACTGAATAATCCTACGGCTACGGAGGAGACTCCAGAGAGCAAGAGCAAAATAAATGTAAATTGAAACGGAAAAGAACACTTTTATGACCATTGCAAGACTTTCCATAACACCAAAGTGTGTATCTAAATGTATCATTGAATGATGCCGTTGTATCTTTTACTCATCGTTCTACACCCACATTCATATTATATACTCGTACCATGTTACATGTAACATTTGCTTAAAGTATAATCTTTTTATGGGGAAGTCTTTCTTGTCGTCGTCGCATATTTATTATGTATTCAATCTCTAAAATTGACTCAGCAATAGCACCAAACGAAAGAAGAGGGAATCACATCATGAAATCCTTGCAATTCTGCCACTGTCCTTTGTGCTTTTGCCAGTGTGTTTTTTTCTAATAAATCAAACTGCGTGTACCGTTTCAAAAAAAAAGGAAAAAAATTAATCAGATTTATTATTGGCCACGTTTCCCTTGACTCCCTACGGCGAGGCGCAGCGTGGTGTGGCACGGAACCTTGATGTTTTTGTTCCAAATCCCAACCCAAGTTCTAAATTTATCCTCGCCAAATAATGAAAAAAAAAAAAGATTCGAAATGAATTCGTCGCGAAAAAGGATCTCTTATAACACTTTTTGAACTTTTGTGTGAACAAAAACGGAAAGGCGAGATGGTGTGATGGAAATCTCGTTGGTGGATGATGTATGCATGTCGTTTGGCCTTTGATTCGAATAACAGCTCACAGGACCATAAAAATCCAATTGAGGATAATTTATCAAACAAATTGATTTTTATTGTTTGGCAGTTGGGCTCTAATGGAGCTGAGCTACACGTTTGCACTCAAACGCAAGTTAATGGCTTTTTTGAAATACAGAAGTTGTGTCAATCAGGACGATCATTTTTATAACCAGTATCTGGATTTATGACTTTTCACCAATTGCTTTTATATTAAGTTTCTTAACAATCTTGTAAAATATTAATTAATTTTGAATGAATTTCGTCGGAAATTTAAGATCCCACTTCATTATGACTTGCTCTCCATCTTCCAAAATCTTAACCTGCAAAAGGTTAATCCGTACCGAAATCCAAATTTGTAATTGAAATGATTAAAAAGCTATGTAGGAAGTTACAGGATTTTCCAATAAGGGCGTTAGAATGTTGGAATAAAACAAAACCCTCTGTGTTTGAAGTATTAAGGAAAAGCCTTTTTATATCATAATGCGTGGAATATGACATAGTTTACAAGTCCGACGTTTTTTCGCAGGGTGACATGGAACCCAGAGGTCCAATTTTCAATAGCTCAGCCAGATAGGTCCGGTTTAACTTGAGTAATAATCTGGATTGCTTTGACTTTGAAGGCACCAGTAAAAAAATTAATACAAATATTAAACAACCCCACAAGACAAAGTCAATCGAAGTAAAATTGGAAGATCTCGGGGCCAGCTAACATGATCTGTGTCTGAGATAACCATGCTCTCAAATCGCTGATGGAATGACCATTGTGTAATCCTCATCAGCTTAATAAAATGAAGTGCAGTCCTGGTGGGGCGAAATGATTCCCAAGTGAATGCCTGCAATTGTTGACGGTGATGGCCTCACCAAAATCGTTTTCGAAGAAGTACGGATCAATCATATCACCGATTTGAAATCTTATTCAGATAGTGAATCGCGATTTCATATGACAATGTCACTGGTTAACAAAGACATTTATCCAAAAATGCACAGAGTCACTAAAGATAATTTTTTCGTCCGAAGTTGAGCACCCCTCTTCCTAACGCTCGGAAACTCAGTCAGTGAACGTATAGCATGTTCTTTGGTGCCCTTGACGTACCGGAGAACTTTAAAAACAAGAGGGTTTTTTTATTGTGTCGAGGCAGTTAAAAACTAGGGACCCTAAGACTTCAAACATATTTGCATTACCAAGCGAATATCATACAACTCATAAGATAGTCCCTTGATGAAAGCATTCCCAAAGAGAATACCGGCCTAACTGCATTAATACAATGGAAAGTCGGAGCTAACATCAGTAGCAAAGTCACCTATCCTAATGACTGTTGAATATGAAACTATTCTTACTTCTTTTCAGTGGTAAAGGCTCCAGCTCGTGGCAGTGTCTGGGAATTTCCACCGAATTTCCAAAATCTTCAGGAATCCTCATTGCTAACGATATTTTAAAATCTTAAGAAAATGCATTAACTGGAGAGATCATCCCAGATAGCCATTCCAAATTTTAAAAAATCAAATTTTCGAATTTTTTTTAATGCCAATCGTCTGTGATTCGTTTGTGACTGTTTGTGACAGCAATAAAAAGTTTTGTGACTCGCTAGTTATTAAGTTATCAACAAATTAAAAAAAATTACCTACCACTACCAGTTAGCCATTCTTTTGTTGAAAATTGTAGTAGTATAAACTTTTTTATACTCAATCGATCAGAAATCGTTTGTGACTTCTGAATATATCAATTAAATCGTTTGTGACAACGTAGTTTTCGAGAAAAATTAGAAAAACTGATTTGATTTCACCACACTTTCATTTTGTTTATTGTTATGGGCGGAGCTTTGCAAAGGTTAGTGCTGATGTATGTGTACCGTGTACCTGATTCATGATGCTGAGGTGAGTTTTTATGCTTCGAGGTGAGCAACATGCTGCAATGTGCGGTGAAATTAAATCAGTTTTTCTAATTTTTCTCGAAAATTACGTTGTCACAAACGATTTTATTGATATATTCAGAAGTCACAAACGATTTCTGATCGATTGAGTATAAAAAAGTTTATACTACTACAATTTTCAACAAAAGAATGGCTAACTGGTAGTGGTAGGTAATTTTTTTTAATTTGTTGATAACTTAATAACTAGCGAGTCACAAAACTTTTTATTGCTGTCACAAACAGTCACAAACGAATCACAAACGATTGGCATTAAACAAAATTCGAAAATTTGATTTTTTAAAATTTGGAATGGCTATCTGGGATGATCTTAACTGGAGTGGTTAAGCGATCTGATGGCATCCATATCACCGAGTGGGTAGGAAGCAGTATTCACTATTGAAACATTAAAAAAGAAGACTTTTAAATCGTGCCATTGTCCTTCAAACATATTAGTTAACTAGATGAGCTCCACTCACCAATATAAATAATGTGCATGATTCCAGGAAGCCTCTTGACCTTAAATAGCCTGTGCATGCGGATATCTCTTCTTAGCATAGGAATTCTCCCAGAAATGGCATTGTTAAAAAATCCCAGAATCGAGGACCAAGATTTACTATCCACATTCCACAAAGCACATCTTTGCGATTCTCTTGAAACGCAAGGAGAGAGGCAAAGTAATAAATCAGTCTGTACTCATTTTTCTACTAGCAATTGGTGATATTCTCACTGCTACCTTATAGGCTCATTCCAGTTATGTTACCTCGAAAAAGTCAGTTATATCTGATTCCTCGCAAGTTCCTCTGATCAGGTTCAAGACGAAATGAGTAAAGACTCAAGGAGAAGCTTCAGACATCAGCTTTGTTCCTTGAACTAACTCTCTTTTTATCTTTGTATAGGCGTTTGAGTAGAGTGTAGAGTGTTGCATACATTTAGGAGGGTAAATAATCGATCGTAGATTGTATTCTGCGGTGCTACGGCTTTCAGTTTATTTTTGCAGTTTCTATACATAAGAACGTTTCGGAAAAAGCATATCTACATGAAGGTGTAAACGGTTTCAAAATCCGTTGAGTTGTTTAGAAGCAGTTAGCGGACTAACATGAGGGCAACTTTCCTGTACACAATATCCCTAGAATTTTGAGAAAATTTCTTTCCTACATAGGAACTTAATTTCTTGATCTCTTAATTTTACCGAAAATTATCTTTAAAATTTGTTCAAGTAGTTAACGAGACACACAAAATAATTCTTTTTCTAACAAATTCAAGATAACAATATCTTCTTAACTAAAACCTCAAAAAAAAACCGCTAATTAACTTTCAAGTTTGAAGTCCTATTTGTTTCCCTCCATGAGAGAACTCATTTTCATTTTTGACTCCAACAATTTCCCACAGAAGAAAAACACATAAAATTATGTCAACACACGTTTCTCCACCGCCAACGCCACCGCCACAGAGATTGAGAATACTTTCTTCTTATTAAAACAAACATTTTTCGAAAGCAAAACAATTGCTGTTGTTGTTTTTTTGTTATCCTTTTAGGCTGGTCTGATTTACATATTTTTGCAGGATTCACTTAGAGTGTTCTCTGGAACAAATAAAACTTATCTTGTACTGCACACTTTGGGATTTAATTCAAGGAATACACTCATTTTTCATAGAGACGATGGTCTACTACTGTGAAACAACGAGTTTTCCTGGTAAGAGCCGGATTGTGCCATATAGAGGCCCGTGTGGATCTCTTCAGTCTTATCATTTATTAAACATAAAAGAGCTGAGGACATTGCAAAATCTCATTTTCAACTCCTTGTGATAAACGATCGATAAAAGAAAGGTGAGCACTGACGTTCTGCCCATGGAATCTTAGGATGTGTACCTATACTAGCTCGGCAGTTTTCATGCTGATGCCATGCGATGAGCTCCTTGACATAGATTCTTGAACTATGAACACTATGGCTCAATCCTACCTCACAAACCTTATAAGTTAAGTAAAAATCGTGAGCTTTAAGGCTTTATATATGAGATCTTCGATGGATTAAAACAAATTTAAAGTCGGTTTCTCCAACAAATCATGTATTTTGAAATCTAGCAGAAGCACTGGCTTTACCGTGTTCTATGAACCTAAAGAACTGTCAAACTAACACTCGATACCTACTCCATAACTGACTTGTTAACTGTCACATAAATCAATTCAAAAGGTTATAAACGAAGTGATAATCTACTGGCCAACTGAGACACAATGGAGTGCTGGAAAACTCGGAATAGCTTAGGAAAGAATGGTTACAGCTGTTGCAGAGTTCTCAGCAATAAAATCCTCTTAAATCAAAACTGCTATCTTAATTTTTCCAAAATCGCATGAAACTTTCCATTCAAGTAAAAGTTTAAATTTTCTTAATGCATTCTTTTATGAAATTTAAAGTCCACTTTTGATTTGATTTGCGGATAGTCCAGCACTGGCCTGTGGCCCCGAGAGCTAGCTAGACAATTAATGACAGTTCCATGCAATAATAATAACTCATGCGTGAAATTTTTTAATTCCAATTAATTATTATTTCTGATCCTCATGGAAGAAAGTGTATATCAAAGAAGGTGAAGGCAGTGACGAAGAAGAAAAAGCAAGGAAGCAGGAAATGTTGTGTCTTGTGCGCCTTCATTTAATCTTGATTCTTAGGACACAAAATATTTTCTCACTTTTTCTCCCATCGCATCATGTTATAATCCCATCCCCTTTTCGTCCTTAATTTTGAAGTGATTATGAACACTTTCTTTCGCTTCCTTTTTTACGGTTATTGTTGATTCAGCCTCGCTCCATTTTCATTTCCTTTAGGAACGTGGTGGATAAGCAATGACACGGTTCATATTACGTTACATTGTGCCAAAGTATTTAAAGGCTCTAAAAAAAAAAAAATAGTGATATAGATTCTCATGAGTCCTCATATGAATCCTTAGCTGTTTATATCTACATGTATTTGTATATGGTTTTTAAAGTTTAAGAAGGGATGAACTGAACATGCTTTCAGCTTTAACCATGTTCAGGCTCTTTTTTTTAATGACTGTTCATCGTTGTAATGGGAGCACCAGCACACGTGTGTATGGTACACAAGGATAGATTACGGTTTACATTTGCAAATCTATACTAAAAATCCAAGAGAAATGATATATTTATAATGCCGAGCTTAGCTTATCCTTACACTGTCATCGTCCTCGACCAGAAATCTATTTTTCTTTACCCACAACAACCAATGCCATAAGTAGGTACCTTACCTACTCCCATGCGACATGTCATTATAAAACATTTTGTGTGAGTGTAAAATGCGAAAATATCTATGAGTGGTTTCCTTTTTCAAATTTAAGCATTGAACGGCCTATATATTCCCTACAAGGATACCTACTTGCTACAACAGCCTCTGCCCCTAATTCATGACATGCCTGATGCCTATGACTATGTGCGGTTGTGTGAAATAATGATGGGATTTTAGAGAGAGGTGGATACGTCGTCGTGGGTTGTGGGTAGGAGGAGCGTGATGATGTAAAGTGCTTTAGACAATATACCGATAAGTTGAGGAAGAAGTTTATATTTTAGCTTTTAATGGCCGACAGTAAATCTCATAGAAAAAGAGGATGAATAGAACATAGTTTGAAGTCTGGGAAGTCATAGAAAAGTCATAAATGATAAACATTGTTTCCAACTTTATAAAGTCTTATCTAATTCAATTAAATTTAATTGCTAGGATTGTGTGTTAAATGTTTTTGCTTGTGTTCGTTTTCAAATTTCAAATTGAGATTAATTGGATTTGGTCCTATTTGAAGAATTTTTACTGTCTTTTTTTCTCATGCGTAGTCAGTTAAAATTTCAAACATAATCAAACATAGTTTTCGTTTAATTTTCAATTGAATCAAAGCCCCATAATTCAACGAAATTTCATTTAAAGTGTTAGATATCATAAAATAACCAACAAAATTCAAAGTTTCAAAGAATAGTTGGGTTTTTTAATTTCCCTCAGTCGATGGGTCCATGAGTTACCTAGGTACAACATGTTTCCAAGAACAGATGAGTCCTGGAGTTTATGAGCCCATGAGCCCATAAGTCCATGAGTCTATGAGTATGAGTCCATTAGTCCATGAGTCCATGAGTCCATGAGTGCATGAGTGCATGAGTGCATGAGTCTGAGTCCATGAGTGCATGAGTCCATGAGTCCATGAGTCCATGAGTCTATGAATCCATGAATCCATGAGTCCATGAGTCCATGAATCCATGAGTTCATGAGTCCATGAGTCCATGAGTCCATGAATCCATGAGTCCATGAGTCCATGAGTCCATGAGTCCATGAGTCCATGAGTCCATGAGTCCATGAGTCCATGAGTCCATGAGTCCATGAGTCCATGCGTCCATGAGTCCATGAGTCCATGAGTCCATTAGTCCATGAGTCCATGAGTCCATTAGTCCATGAGTCATGAGTCCATGAGTCCATGAGTCCATGAGTCCATGAATCCATGAGTCCATGAGTCCATGAGTCCATGAGTCCATGAGTCCATGAGTCCATGAGTCCATGAGTCCATGAGTCCATGAGTCCATGAGTCAATGAGTCCATGAGTCCATGAGTCCATGAGTACACGAGTCCATGAGTCCATGAGACCATGAGTCCATGAGTCGATGAGTCCATGAGTCGATGAGTCCATGAGTCGATGAGTCCATGAGTCCATGAGTCCATGAGTCCATGAGTCCATGAGTCCATGAGTCCATGAGTCCATGAGTCCATGAGTCCATGAGTCCATGAGTCCATGAGTCCATGAGTCCATGAGTCTATGAGTCCATGAGTCCATAAGTCCATGAATCCATGAGTCCATGAGTCCATGAGTCCATGAGTCCATGAGTCCATGAGTCCATGAGTCCATGAGTCCATGAGTCCATGAGTCCATGAGTCCATGAGTCCATGAGTCCATGAGTCCATGAGTATATGAGTCAATGAGTCCATGAGTCCATGAGTCCATGAGTCCATGAGTCCATGAGTCCATGAGTCCATGAGTCCATGAGTCCATGAGTCCATGAGTCCATGAGTCCATGAGTCCATTAATCCATGAGTCCATGAGTCCATGAATCCATGAGTCCATGAGTCCATGAGTCCATGAGTCCATGAGTCCATGAGTCCATTAGTACATGAGTCCATGAGCCCATGAGTCCATGAATCCATGAATCCATGAATCCACGAGTCCATGAGTCCATGAGTACAGGAGTACAGGAATACAGGATTTTATTACTACAACAATTATTTTTATGTAATAGCTTAGAAACAAGGCAATGGTTCTCTTTATAGAATTTTTGAGATATGAATTGTGGATTCATTCATCGCAGGTGAAAATTTTTCATGTTCCACAGATTGAGTTATTCTCTTTGGAGTCTTGATGAAAGAATCAACTTTCACTCCACTCAAAATGGATGAAGAATACCAAAGAGAGCCCATCCATGGAAAGAGGGTTTCATTTTTTTGCAAGGAACAAGAAAGAACTCATGAATGTTGAGCTATCCTACTTCAAGAATCAAGATTCTCGATGAATTGTGGGTGTGGATTTGTTTTCATTGTACATTGTATATACATTCCATCTTGCATTTGCCATCATCTGCCTCTGCGGTCCAAAAAAAAAAAAACAAGTATCGACCCGACCAGAAGACATCAATGATAATGGACCAAAAGCAATCTGTTTGATATCAGCAAGATACTTCTCGGTATTCCTTTCATTTATCTTCTAAGCCTAGGAGTGGGAAGGTGCTGTTGGTCCCGGTTTTGGTTTTTGGTTACATTGTTGCCAACAAACAAGTGTAGGGGTGGAGTCTTAATCGTCTTATTAAATATCTTGATATCGATTTGAGAATACTCAACAGCTCGATTTGAATATAATCCTTAATCGATATCCTGCGTCGTCGTTAATGGAGGAAGAAGGGCGTATTTTTTTCCGCTAAAATGAAGTGAGCATAATAGAATTCCTGGGGGTGGAAGTATAGTGCAAGGTGGAGGAAAAGTTAGAGGGTATCATTTAGTAGCAGCGGATGGATTTTATTGGCATTTACGTTGAAAGGACAGATGAGATCGAGACCTTTTGCTAAAGTGTAATATTTAAAGGGAATTCAGATGAGCATATACCGCATACGTGACAAAAGCGAAACGAGCTAAATCCAAAGGTAGAACCGTGTTTTTTTTTGTTGCTGTCGTTTGTGAACATTTAAATGGGTATCATATTACATACCTATGTGTGCTATGCTCTGAATAAAATTCAATCAATTTCATGGATGTGATTGACTTTAGCTTAGAATGTGGTGATATTTATCAGACCGTGAAAACTATCCTGATGTATGTATAGTACATCCTTCGTGGTTCTTTGAGGGTTTCTGCAACCTTATTTGCCTTGTACACATACAGTTACTGAGCGGAGATCTTTAGAGGTACGACAAAGATGTTGGAGAAACCAGTTGTTTTAAATAGATTTAACAAGACCCAGTTCACTTTTGTGTACAATTATAGCTGTCAACTACAATCAAAACTCAATATTGACTTTTGAGTAACTATTTTTTAATTTTTGAGAGTCTGTGTAGCTTCCAGCACGATAGTTACATATCAGGTAAAACCCACTACTTCTTTTCAACATCATCATATAATGTCAAATCCATGATGGTCTGAAAAGCCACCGATCTCTAAAGGCAGCCGGCCAATAGATTATGTTAAGGTGGTTATCAGCTAGAAAGGGGTGTTAATTAAGAATTTTAGTCCAAAAGATGACCATTGTGATAGCAAAAAGTTTGAGGTGTTATCCCATAACTTAGAACTGGAAACCAATTTGAGGTTCCCACCAAGAGCACATGAGATATGATGCCCAAGTCTATCAGTTCATCAGTGTCGTAAAAAAAGGCTTTTCCTAAAGAGAGTATCGTTCTGTTCAGGGCATGTACACAGGAGATGAACAATTGACTCGTTCTCTTCTTCGTCCATACAGCTTCTACAAAAGTGATTTGCGAACATGCAATATCTTACCGCTAGCGTGTCTAACTTAGAGCCTTTTGGATTCAGCTTTTTCGAAATCTGCTTTGTCGCTAGACTTGAGTGTCCTTGCCTTGTCCTCTCAGGAGCATCTTGCTACGAAAATGTATATGTATGTAGCGATGGGTTCATCGAGAAAGCTGAGCTTAGTTTAAAATTAAGGATTTCATCACTTGTTTGATAAGTTCGTGAGCTCTGCAGGTCTCTGGAATATTGATGTCCCCTGGCAGCCAACAGAGGTGAATGTTCAACTGTCCTGTCATATCTGACATATAATCGTCATAGTAAGTGGCTTGCAGAAATATGATGTTCTTGGAGGACATCACGTTTTCTGAAAGCTAGGATAGAACCTCTTTATCGCCATGCAGAGAAATATATTAAGTCTGTTAGAGTAAAGCTAACCCATCAGTAAAAAAATGGATTTGATCATCATCCGAGATGGAATAGCATTTTTCTCCCCGAGCCTTAAGGTATGCTGATTCTGAAGTTTTTATCAATTTTTTTTTGTGGGATACGGAAAGTAAGTATTCAGTATTTTAGCACGACCGTGGACTATTTCTCCATTGTGCAACGCACACCTTATGCATATACAAGCAATGAGTTGGACTCTCTAGAGCTTATTACAATTGTTCGTTGTATCAAAGGCATTCCACCAAAATGATTTATGTATGTGTAATTTGAATAAGTTCACAATTAATAAGGAAGTAGGTGGGGGAAAAGTTTTCACGAGGTGAATAATTATTGTTTTATGATGAATTTGATATCACCGACGTATTCCATTATCATTCCAATTTAAAAAATATTAAAAAAAGACCTACTCTTGCAAACATTAAAAGAAATGTCAGAAATTGAAAAAAAAACCAACAAAACAGACATTTTCTTCACGGATAAGGTACTTTCGGGCGAAAAGATCCAAATATTTTTTTACAAGGAAAGACAGTACATTGATGATTCAAAAATCAATAATCCACTCGGTGCTTTCCTTTGCAGTTCCCAAATATATTTTTGGCTGCCACAGTAAAAGGAGAGGACACAACAAAAAGAAGTATGGTTTGCAGACTTAAGTTTGCCAACTTCAATACCTTGAGGAGAATGGAATTACCTTTAACACGACAGAAGCATTAAAGAATACTCCACTTTTAATAAAATATAACATGTGCCACATTTTAAGCCATCTGATCAGTAACAACTATTCTTCTTTAGAAATACTGAACATAAGAAACACATGTTCTACTTTGGTGAAATTGGAAAAATTTCGCTTGAAATTACACAAAGTAATCTTGCCAAATCGAGCCTTTCAATGACATCACGTGAAATGATGACTTTAATTCATTTTTCCCATTGATGGTTGCCGGTCTTATCCAAGACGATGATCATGTGGGGCTATTTCTATTGAATTTTCTTGAAATTATTGATATACTCCTTTCCTTTTGAGATTCCTCATGGTATGGCTGAACGGCTAAGATATTGAATAAAACAACATCATATAGATTATGTCCGTTTGTTTAATGATACACTTCGACCAAAACACCAATGGTACATTACTTCCAGGTAATATTGCAATTAGGTTCTTCTAGGTATTTCTGGGCATACCATTTCGAAGCAAAACACAAAGAATTTAAATCGTGTGTGCGAAGTACTCCTATTTGGTAGAATATTTTATGTGTTTCCCCACCCGAAGTTCTCGCTGAAGTGATAAAAAATGCCATAAAACGAGTAATCAATTGTGACGGCGCCCATTTGGCCGATATCATCTTCTCGACTTAACCAATACAATTCTTAAGGTTCAAATAAACATGATCAAAAAACAGAATCGAAGTTTTTCATTTAGAAAAGAAGAGAAGCAAACAACATCCGATGGATGACTTCTTTTGGCCCACCCTGTGTATATACTTTTCTATAACTAACGGTATTATCTCTCTATGTTACAACCTCCGCCAAATATAATATAGATACGCATTCTATAGAATAGGATATAAAAAGTTCAAAAGAAAAGGTTCAACGTGGAAGCATACCTCTTCAAATCTATGAGGAAAACTACACTATCCGGGACAGTGGAATTGTGTACATCCAGATCAGATTTATCTACACCTTTAGGTATCTTAATTTTCTTACACTTTTTATTTTGTAGAATTGTTCTACTTTTACCGCGAAAAAAACATGTTAATGGCGCCCGGTAAAAAAATGTTACCGCCAATGTTCAATCCCTTCCGTGACTGAAGGATTACAGGTTGTTGACATAATTCAGGCGGATATAATCAAAGAAAGTGATGAGTAGTTTATGTAGAAGTACAAACCTAACTTATATTTATCAGTAAAAAAAATTACAGAATTAGAACCACGAGAATGCGAAAATATCTTGAGCAGTAATTAAATTATCACTCACCTGTAAAATACATGTTTTGCCGACTCCTGAGGCCCCCAGAAATGCCGCTTTGAGGGGGCCCTGCAGCCATGGGGGTTCCGCACCACCCTCCAGAGTGATGCGCTATGCTGAGATACACTTATTCTGGATATGAATTTCCATTGCGATTGAGATTTTTGTTGATTTTGTCGTTGTCGCACTATCACCAACATAATCGACGCTTCGTGTACTGCCGATGAGTAATTTTTTTGAATTTGTTGGCGATATTGTGCTCCACATTATTTAATTTAAAAACACAAAAAAAAAATGTTCCCAACCGCACTGTATCTAGGGAGATGTCAAAGGAATCCCAATCCTGTCCACTTTGTTGATGATTGATGTTGAATTTATGATGAAGCTTTATCCAATTATGTTTTATTTTTTATTTTTTAGAATTTTACAATTATATTGCTTTTATTCAAATGGATATTTATACATATTTTATGTTTAGTTATTGCATTTGAATTTTTGTGCGATTTAACGAAAAGGCTGAACACAATGTTCCTTGTCTGAGGTTTTCTTATTAATTTTAATGTTTTGATTTGATTAAATTTTGTGTATTATTGCTGAAAATAGAAAAAAAAATCGATCAATTGACAGAAGTCTAAAATAGTTTATTTGAAAATTGAATTTAAGCGTTTCTTCAACCTCGAAAAGTTGCGATGCTTTTGAGCGAACGTGATTATCAAACAAATTATATAACCAAAAGTCCCTTTTCTGTTTCTTGGTCTTGGTCTATTCTGGTCCCGAAACTATACCAACAACCAGAAAAAAAAAAATGGTCTCAACTAAATTCATAAAACGTGCCCCGATGAATAAAAATATCTTTCACATCGAGCCATTGATTGCGCGATAGAAGTATACATAAGCTGGCAGGTGCTACTAAAATTATAGAAGGTACAACAAGCCTGTAACAATCCCCCTAAAACTCATACGGTCGTCTCCTGGTCCTTAATATTCTCCCCCGAAAACCACTGGCACAAATGATATAACCCAGTCTCCATTTACACCTGGAAGACTTGGGATGCCATTTTAAGCATATCACAAGCCGCGCCACACTTTGTGAATAAACTTAATGGTCGTACATTTTATGGAAACACCATACCACAGCATATTCATACATATACAGGTCTAGCGTACAGGTTTGCTTGGTACTTGGTCTGTTCCGCAAAATTGCTAAATTCTTTTAAAGGATATTTATGACGACGTTCGCCGAACATTCAACCACTTAAACCGCATAACCATCATAATCCTTACAATTTCTACACTACATTTTAGTGGAAAGAAGAAGAAGAAAATTTAGTCTTTAAGGAAGGTGATATCTGTGCCCAAACGTGCCTTGTGTGCGAAGTCATCTCTTTTTCATCTGGGTATGGCTGATGGGGATAGGGATAGGGATAGGGATGTGGATCCCTTTTGATATTGCAACCGCAACCACAAGGAACATCATCGATTTGAAAATCCCCTCAAAATTCCAAAGGGAATTATGAAGGATGTGTGTTATCTTTATATTACTCCATCCTTACCAACTATGCATACCTACAAAGACACACATAAGCTGTCAACGTAGGAGAATTTCAGCTAGTAGGTTCTTTTCAAATTAAGTTAGAAAATCAGCTTCCCGAAGGACATTAAACTTTGTTATTCGAATGGTGTTGCGCAAATGTTGGCTAGGTACATACATTGTCTCCAAACATTTATGGAGAATTCTAGAAGGTAGTATTTATGTATGAATGAAATTTTTTTAGATTATCAATATTTTCGCGTTTATGAGCGAGCAGAACTATTATCAAAGCAACTCCTTATTCTGAAAACCATTAGTTTTTTGATCTATACTGACTTAAATTTGGAAGGTTACTTATCAAGTTTTCTTTGAATTGCTCAAAAACTGAAAACATACAAAATGTAGGTCAGTCATCATTGAATGGGATTTCGCTGATAAATTGAAGTTGTTTTCCTACCGCTCTGGCCAAATTTCTGTGCTATTCAGAAGTGATCCCTTTCCTAAATTTGATAGCATTTTCTGAGAATGAACGGATACCACTCAACGGGAATCTTAATCTATTCTTTTATACACCGCAAGGCCTACATCTGAGCAACACTTTAAGATTGTAAGGTGAAGTGAAGAGAGTTGTGCTCAATGATTTTGATGGGCTGTCTCTGTTACAATTTTCGCGATTTTAGATGAACTACTGTTTGATGGCTGGGTGTTGAAGGCCCTGATTTACATCAACCTGACGATGCCCAGTGTTGTTACAATCTCATAGGCATCATTCATGCTTATTTAAGCTCGTGCTCGTAGTAAAAGCTTTTGGGTAAGAGCGCTACCACTTTGCTTCAATTAAAGTAGATCTGCTTTTAAAAAAAAAAAAAGAAATTAAAATCTACTTCCTGCTTCGCGCCAAAATACAGAAATTTGCTTAATTTTCGAAATCTGTGTCAACCTACTTCAATTTTGCAAAGTCCAAATCTACTTCTTTTTTTTCTATTTCACTCTAGTATCTTACCCCAGAATTTCCATTCAACGAAAAACATAATCAATGTTCACCACGATACAGATACACAAAATGTCTAATTTTAGAAAGCCTATAAGCTCACCATAGTATGTCAACGAATCTAATGAAAAATTTCCTTGTGTGTGTGAATTTTAATTAGGGTTCCCCTTTAACATGTCAGTTTTTGTTGGTTGATATTTTGACATATTACCTCTGTTCGCGTACATTTTGTGCCAAAAAATGAAAACTGTCAAAATTTCTCAAATGAGAGAAAAATTTCTCTCACTTACCGAAAAGTACACGAACGCTTTTTGTGTAAAAACTTGAAAAACGTCAAATTCGAATTTTTTGATTTGTTAGCTCTTCGCGGTAAGGGTCATCTGCAACAACAAATGTTTACGTCATTCGATTTTGACAGAGTTCAAGTTTTTACCAGATGAAATTTCAGTGGGCAAAAACTTGCAAATAAATGAACGAAAGAATAAAACAGCTGTTATTTTCTTTCGTTCATCTTTCGTTCATCTCTCAGTACGCGAACGCTTTTTGTGTTAATGTAAACGTATGAAATCGAATGCAAACTGTTTCATTTGGGTACGCGAACAGAGGTATTGTTTTGTTATTGATACTCTTCCATAATACAAGAACTAAACCCGATAGCGCCTTCCCGTTTTCATTTTTGTTTCGCTCTTCGCATCTACGTCACGGACACACATGGTGTTTGACGTCAATTGGGAAGGCGCTATCTGATATTCTGCGGTCTTTTTCTTTCTAGAACTCTTCTGTCATTTTTAATGTTTTTGTTCGGTACTCGATTGTGCTATGATTTTGTTTTGAACTTATTTGTATTGTTTTTCAAAATGAAAAGATATTTTCAAGTATAATTAAACGAAAAAATTAAGAACGGTGTGTTATTTAAACATTTAAAAAGAAATCTCACTTAATATTGTTTATGATTAACGTATTTTTTTTTTTTCAAAATATACCTTAAAAGTCCCAACATAAATGTATTTTTTTGTTCAATCCAGTCTCGACAATGAAGCGGAAGCAGAGGAAACATCGCAATGCTGACTGCCAAGAATTTGGCCGTCTGATTGCCAAGAATTTGGCCGTCAAGAGCCCGAAAATGACGATGCTGACCATCAAGAACCTGAACGTCACCAACCTCTATCAGAGCCCGATCTACCAGAGCCTGACCAACCAGCGATTGACGCTAGCGTCAATCAGAATGAACCTGACGAACAGGGCGATGTGTTTAAAAAAACATATGCCAAAAAATATAAGAAGGAATGGGAGGCAGCGTTAGACTGGTAGCGCAACGATGAAGAAGATGCTTATTGCAAGGTATGTAAGGATTAAGGTAGCACGGGCAAACACTTTAATTAATTTGAAACGGCATGCTGCAACTCAAACACATACTAAAATCTATAAGGATGTGTTGCAACAACCTTTGATTTCAAAGGCAATAACAGCCAAAAGTTCTGAAACGGAAGCAGCTAAGAAAAAACTTACGGAAATTGTCTGCGCTATGTATTGTGTACAACATTCATTGCCGAAATAAAATGCGGCAGAACAAAAACGGCTTCAATGATCAATGATGTAATTGCACAATATTGCAGGGATGAGATGGTTTCTCAACTCCAAAAACGAAAATTTTCGTTGATCGTCGATAGTTGGTCTTGGTTGCTCGTTTTTGTTGTAATGCAAATGGCCATGATTGCTTCCGCGATACATTTTAAGGGTTGCGAAAGTTGGAAGATGCAACAGCCAGTGGAAGAATAACTCCTCAGAGACGTGTATAACCATCTTACAGTCCAAAACGCCAAGGCAGTTTCAGGGAATTTCAAGAAAGCTTCAACGTAGAACTAAATAAAATCTTGCGTGTTAGTTAAACACGATGGCTTTTTCTAAAGAATGTAGTGGATAGGGTATTAGAACAGTGGTCTGCCTTGTGGAATTAATTCAACATTTTGGCTTTTGATAGATTAAATGAAAACATTTTAGCTGGTCTGAATTCCACAAATAAAGGATACTTTATGTTCATTTCATATATTTTAAAAGTGATGAACATAATCAACAAACTATTTCAATGCGAAAATACTGTTGCTTATACAATTTTGCCAACATTTAGTAATTTTTTCAATCGAATCTTATAATTTCTGACCATGTTAGAATTGGCACTGATTTCTTGAACACGGATTTTCCCCTTGAGTGAAATATTTTTTGAGGTGAAATTTCAAGCTGAATATGAAATTCTTCAACTTGAGGAAGTAAAGGAAATATTTTACAATTTGACTTAATTTTGTGTAATCAAATCTTTAAAAGATTTGAATTTGATAAGGCGGACATGCACTTACTCCAATATCTAAACCCCAAAAAAAAATAGAAACTGGTTGTATGCGAATAATTCTTCCAATTTTGAAAGCATTTCCATTTCATGTAGATTCAGATTTAGAAGAATTGAATTCGCAGCGGGGGGGTTTACTTTTAGGAGTTAATAATAGATTCGTAAAAAAATTTTCGCCTGCACCTGGATTGGTAAGGTTTTGCAGTGAATTGAAGCAAATAGCAAAATACCATCGAAAACCCAATGTTTGAAGAACTTGCGGATTTCATGTTAAACCTAGCAATTTTTCCCCACAGTTCCGTCAGCAGAGCGGAAGTTTTCTCAAATGAACTGCATCAAAAACCACCACTCCTCTGCGGAACTGTGGAAAGCATAATGCTCTGCAAAGAACTAATGATTCAAGAAAATGTTTCAAAAAATAAAATATTTGTCACACTGAAAAAATATTGATTTATTTTAAAAAATATACATAAGTTAGTAGATGGAAAGTACTTTATAATTAAATGAACAACAAATACCAATTTTATGTTTTGTGTACCTAGACCCTTTTCAAAGACTGAAACCTTTTTTATTTCGTTATAGTACCGTGTTCTTGTTTTTGAGAACATTTATGTACAATAATTTTAACGTTTCCTTTTGAAAACAAATCATAAGAACTGAAGTACCTAAATGTGATTAATAAATTAATTAACTGATAATATGAAAAACTAAACTAAATCTAATAAACTACATGTGATTTAAATGTTAATTAATATTTTTTCTTTATTATTTTGTTTTTAATTAAGTTTAAATATAATAAATATATTTTCTTAAAAAAAAAAAGTGAATTAAGTACAGTAGAGACTCGATTATCCGGGATTCTTTTAACCGGGACACTCTATTAACCGGGGTTTTCCCTGGAAAAATAATTTTATATTTTTAGCTCTATTAACCGGTATTCATTCTATTATCCGTAATAGAACAAAATCTTACTTCACTAAAAAAATATTAAAATAATTTTTTTTGGAATTTAAACTCTAAAATCCGGGATTAATTCTAATATCCGTGATATGAAAAAAAACCAAACAAGTTTATTTGACTTCTAAAAACTAACGGACGTTTTAAATCTGTTGAATTGCAGTAGCCAGGCACGCACATAAAAGTAACGGGATGTATGTATCTTTCTGGTTGTGTTCTATATTGTTTGTGGATGCTTTTGTTCAGTTTTGTGTGGAAAATTTAAGTGAAAAGTTATTAATAATGGCATCTCGTGCAGTTAAAAGATCGCGTAAGGTGCTATCTATTAAAGAAAAAGTGCAACTAATAAATGAACACATTAAAGAAAATATGCCTGTGAAAATGTTGGTGGAGAAATATAAAATCGGAGCTCAAACAGCGTATGATATTATAAAAAATAAAGAAAAAATACTGACATTTTACGCAGAAAGTTTTAGCATCAAGGGATTGGAAAAACGAAAGACTCTCAAAAAAGCTGAAATTCCTAAAGTCGACGCAGCAGCTTACGAATGGTTTCGCCAGCAAAGATTTAGAGGAGTTCCGTTTTCGGGGCAGATGATAGTAGAAAAGGCTAAATTTTTTCATACCAAACTTAACATAGCCTCTGAATGTGTATACTCTCAAGGTTGGCTGGGAAAGTTTAAAAACCGACATGGAATCCATGGGTTAAAATCCGCAGGTGAGAAAGAATCTGCTGACTACGAAGGTGCCACGCTTTTTGTAGAAGAACTAAGTGAGCTGATTGAAAAAGAAAATTTATCAAATGAGCAAATTTACAACGCCGATGAAACAAGTCTTTTTTGGAGATGTTTGCCACATAACACTTTGGCATGCAATGAAGAGCGTTCAGTTGACGGGTATAAAGAATCAAAGGAAAGGCTCACAGTACTGGTTTGCTCCAATGCGGCTGGAACTCATAAATGCAAGTTGGTGGTAATAGGTAAGAGTGCTCGACCCAAGGCCTTAAAAAACGCTGGACAGCTTCCCGTTGTCTACAAAGCTAACAAACGAGCTTGGGTAACCCAACAACTATTTCTTGAATGGTTTAACAAAAACTTTGTTCCAGAAGTAAAAGAGCACCTGGTAAAAAGCAATCTTGATAAAGATTCTAAGGTTTTATTGCTCTTGGATAACTGTCCAGCTCACCCAGACGTGAATGATTTCAAAGCATAAAACGTCATAGTGAGATACCTTCCACCAAATTGCACATCTTTAATACAGCCAATGGACCAGGGCGTGATTCGTAGTCTCAAGTGTCACTACAGAAAGGAGATTATTCGAAAGCTCGTAGCTTCAGAAAATCGGCTTGATTTTTCAAAAAAAAATTAACATTAAAAATGCGATATGGGCTATATCCAAGTCCTGGAATTTTGTAACCATCGATGTTTTGAAAAATGTTTGGCACAACTTACTTTGTCCAGAAAATGAAGAAGAAGGTAAGTTTTATCGCAGTGCAAAATTTTTATGTTTTAACATTTCATATTTTCTTCAGAACAAATTGCCCTTGGCGAGGTTTCAGAAATTATGGACTATGCAGAGAATTTTGGTGTCAACGAAATTAGAAATTGGGTGGAATCGGATGCAAATGCTCCAACATTTGCTGTTTTATCGGAGGACGAAATACTTGAGATGATAAATAATCCTATTGAATCTGACCACGATATTGAAGCTCATTCTGATGAGTCACAAGATGTGGAAATTACGAAAGTTCCAATCGACGAGGCAATTAAATCAAGCTCTACACTTTTGCGTTTTTTAGAAGAGTCTAACTGTCCTGGTATAACACCCCAGGATATAATGCAAATTTACCGTGTAAACGAAAATCTACTAAAAGAAAAACGAAGAGTGAAACCTGTACGGCAGACAACACTGCTTGATTTTTCTTGATTTTAAAGAAATTATTTTTTTGCATTGTATTAGTCTAAGAGCCCACAGCAAATTTTGGGAGTGTAAAAGTCCCGAAAAATATTTATATCAATGGATAGTTCTTGCATTGCTAACAATGGAAATCAAAGTCTGGCAGTCAAAGGTGGGGGAAATTGTGAGTAATACTGCATCAAAACGGGATTTTATCGACTTTTTGGATTCTCATTTGGCTCACCTAATTTTTTTTGGAAACCAAAATTTGAGCCACCCTTAACACGAATATATGAGTCCCAGACGTTTTGAGTGGGACAAAGGGGCTGCCAGACGCCCCCAAAAATTCCCAATTGTCGACTTTTTGGATTCTCATTTGGCTCACCTAATTTATTTTGGAAATCATAGATTGAGCCACCCTAAGCACGAATATATGAGTCCCAGACGTTTTGAGTGGGACAAAGGGGCTGCCAGACGCCCCCAAAAATTCCCGCGCGAAATTTTAAGGCATATAATTTTATGAAGCGACAAAATGCAAAAGAATTTAATGCCAAATAAAAAAATGCTTAACAATAAAATGCCTAACAAAAAATTGCAAAATAACAAAATGCCGCATATAGACCATATAAAACTTAATACACCTACCTATATATAAAAACAATTTAGACCACTAACGGAAAAATCTGTAAAACCTGAACTATATAACGGATTTTGACAAAATTGCAGAATGTCGAAATTGGTCTTATGCATAATTGGTGAAAATTTGGTAAAAAAAAAAACTTACTAGAAGAAAGTTATTGACATTTTTCTAAATCGGCGAAACGTTCTATCAGCGAAATAATAAAACGGCGAAACGATCAATCAGCAAAACAATAAAACGGCGTATCGCTATTTTGCGTAATAACTAAACGGCGAAACATTATTTGTCGAAGAAAAACATTGCCAAATATAAAAAAATCTAATGAAAAAATGCAAAACAACAAATTGCCAAATTAATTTTGCCAACTGGTCGAAAAGGATTTTGAAAAAAGCGAGACATAAAACCGCAGAATGTCAATTGCGAAACGATTGAAAAACATAATGAATAAAAAACAAAACGTAAATTGCCAATTAAGGATTGCGAATTAAACGAAATATTTAACGACTACGGCGAAACAAAGAAATGCCAAACGAATTTTGCCAAACAATGGTGACCCGGATGATTTATTTGATGTCTACCCTGGCAACCGAAATAAGGGAAACGAATTTCAGTTCCTCACGTGGAATGTTTGGAACTTAAAGATGCCGGGTGCAGTCGAGCAAATAGCGGAAGCCCCATATAGGTCATTATACAGCCATCCAGGAAATACGATGAGATGGTGAAGGCACAAACAGTATGAACAACTAAGATATCTATTACCGCAAGTGCTACAGGACAAGAAGACAGCTGTTATTTGGATGCGGTTTTGTGATAGACGGAGGACAAAGGCATAAGCGAACACATTGCCACAATCCGCATTAAGTTCAAATTCAATAACATCTGAGGAGAAAGAAGAGTTCTACGATCTTTTCGAGAAGACGAAGGTATAGTGAATGCCCGAAATACGACACTATTATTTTTCTTGGTGACTTTCAGACTTTAAGGCGAACATAGAAAAGGAGGAACTTTGGATCGACAATCGGAAGCCTACATATTGGTCAACATATCGTCAACCAAATCGACCATATTGGGATCGATAGCAGATGTTTTCATTTCTGTGCTTTCGATGTCGTTCTCTAATCAAGCTGCTGTCCGTAAAACCTACACTGAGAGAGCAAACTACTCTGCAGGTATATTTACTAGATATTTGAAACCTGCTGGAAGGATTATTGTGGGTGACGACTGTTTCATCTGTACACTATTTCGGGTGTCGGTTATGTTGGGTTTAGTTAGAAATCTTTCCTTGCTAAAGTTTTTTCATGCTCTGCAGTTAAAAAGCTGCCGAACTCCGCTCCATCTGCCTTATAACTTGACAAGTTCTTGAAAGAAAAGTTTGAGCTTGGACAACCTGGGTTTGCCGCGGTAATATCGAAGTTCTTCACGATAATTGTTGCCTGTGCAAGTTGGTATATCTACTGTATTCGCTTACGATTTCATAAATTATATGTAGACATCCCCTGCTGTTAGCATTCGGACTGGTCAAGTCAGCTGCCGTTCCTGTGTTGGGTCATTTCAATTTCAATTTTCGTGGAAACTTCGGCACTATCGGAGTTTTTGAGATCGTTGATGTCTATACGGATAGAGCTCACGATGACTGGGTTCTGACATTATTACCTTCTTGAATTTCCGAAATATTACGCTAACGAGTTATAAATATAGCGCTTCCTCGAAATTTAATACTCACCAAAAACTTTGGAGCGCCAATAAAATGTTCAGCTCTAAAATAATGTTTTAATGACTGAAAATAATTATTCTATCAAGGTGACTTTTTTGGGATTTAAATAAAACCGAAACAGTGAAATTCCCCTTTTAAAATAGTCGAACTCACACTGTTGATAAATAAACGAGTAGAAGAATTTTGGGTATGTGTGGCTGTGAGACGCCTTTCGAAGGACTCAGACTTCTCCCCATTTTATATGAGTTTATGTTGTTGGTTGCCCCAATTTGCTTGTTCGTTTGCTTTATCTACTCGTAAAGAAGTTTTAATTTCAAAACTTTACGAACACTAAATAAGAGAAAAACACAAACAACACACAGTAAATCTATTCACGAAATCGATGTGAAAGTATCTGCTTACCCATGTTTATGTGCGTGTTACACACAAATTCAGGATAATTCCTTAGTTTTTCTTGAGTCTATATCAGAAAATGAAGAGAAGGGGCAGCATTCATCCCTAATCATCCACATCTAAATCTACATCCCCAAACCAACATGAGTAAAAGAAATAACAGTGCGATGCATAAACCCATACGTACTTCTACGCTTGGAACAAAATGAATTTATGGTTTCCTTGCTTGGGAACTTGAATGAAAGCAAAAGGCAGTCTTGAGGGGCCAGAAACCCTGCTCCATATCCTATCCCCATCTCATACTTTCAGTCAGCCTGGTGTGGAATATTCCACCGCCACCCTGAAGTTGCTAGGGGGCTGCGCTGTGTGGTGAAAGATTTTGAATTTTAACGAGCATCAAGCAAAAATTTACCCCTGAGTGTGTGTGAAGATTGAATTGGCCTGTCACTCAACAGGGGGCGCGCAGAGCGGGCGATGACATCGAGACGAAGTGGGCTAAGTGAGTGCCTCTATGACATGATATTGTTATTAGCGCTAAGGAAACTATTTTACATAGCAAAAACAAAGTTAGTTTTGGCAAGCTACTACAACACACGTCAGTGATTTGTTTTCAGGATACACATCTACGAAAATGAGACAGTAACATGAGGGGCTGTGGAGGGGGGGGGGGGGGGTTAAAGTTTTCACTGAAACAAAGTGGGAACTCTGACCGTTCATAGAGACGGTGCTATTCTATGGTATGATGATGATGACTCTACGACGATGACTAAGGTAAAAAGACGAGTTAATTGCCGGTATTCAGGAAAGTTTTCACGGTTGCATGATTGTTAGATTGAGTTAGATGTTTAGAATCCGGTTGGCGTTTTCCAACTATTTGTCAAAGTTATAAAGGTATAGATAGTCAAAGACTCACTGTCGCATTCAATGACATAGACGAGGATCGTGTTTGGATCGGGGATGGTCGGGTAGGGTCGAGTGGAGGAGGAGGTGTGCGGCGACATTAGCTGTCGGATTTCACTTTTGTTTTTATTTTTTGTTAAAAAGGACGAGAAAAGTTTTTCGAAGAGCGTTTTTTTTTTTTTTTTGTATACTTCTTCTGAGCAGAAAAAGGGACGAGGGTAAACTTTCTGGGAATAAAAGTTTGATTCATATCATATTATATACTAAGAAGGAAGGAAGAAGAAGTGTAGGAATGTAAACTCTCAGAATTTGATGACTCTTAACAAAATTCTTACAGAGTTGTATAAATTTAGGTATATTTCTATTTTTGTTGTGTAGTTGTTCTTTGAAATAATTTTATTTTTAAAACAAATATAGGTTGCATGGATGTATTTTTGTTCCCATTAATATGGATTCTTTAATGAATCAAGTTTAGATGTGGATATAATGGATAAAAAAAAAAGTCCGAAAAATTCAGTTTTAAGTCTTAAAGCAAATTGACATAAGAGGATTAGGAGGGGGAAAGTACTTTATCGTTTTACAGTTCAGTTTACATTAAAAGATGTTTGAAAGTTTGTAATTGGGAATGGATGATAGATAAAATCAATGGCTAATTTATTTATTCCGAATGACAATGATTTGAAAAGCTCGTCCAAATGATAAAACTTTATTGTATTTTATATATTGGAAGAGGACCACTCGGATCCGTGCCACCGTAAGGAGTCGAGGCGGACCTTTGAACAATGTGATATTCCATACAAAATTTCCACTGATTTTAAGTGCGAAGAGTAAGGACAAAACTAAGTGTTTGTAGTGTATGTTTTGGGAACTCGATACTCTTGAGAAACGGACATAGAGGTGACCATGTGAGAGGCTACAGTGCCCAAATGCGTTCGCCCGCTTTTGGCCTTGGGACTTACAAGTAGGTCATTTTAAATGCGAGCTTTAGAGACGTGGTATCCAGTTGGACCTATCTCACAAGTTAAGTCATTTGGACCATGTTGACGACTTCTGCTTATTAGCAAACGGCTGGCGTTGGAAGCCCGTGACAGAATTTGTCAATCAGCGGATCTAGGGATTAAAGCCAAAAAGACAAAACAGACAGAAGAAGAGACAGGATTTAGTTCTGCTACCTTAGAAACTATTCGTCACTCGATGGTGAAACAGACTTGGACGTAAGCAAGCAAACAAGCAGAGCTCGTAGTGCCTTCGGAATTCTTTCTCCAGAAAAAATGCGAGTCGTACCAAGTTAAAACCGCATATCCAGCGTAAAATCTGTGCTGTTTTATGTATGTCTGTGAAAATTGAAAATGCTCTGCTAACATATTGAGTCAACTGCAAGCTTTTGCGAGCCCTGTTCTGCGTAACATATGAAAAATTATGTGGCTATAAACCCAGGGTTACCAACTCTGGCAAGACCCAGACCCGGAGATTTTTTGAACTTATCAAAAAAAAAATATTTTATTCGTTCAAATGCTTGAGATAAACGTACCTACATACATATATGTACATAAATAATAAATACAAAAAAATGATCTTTAAAAAAATTAAATAAAAAACATTCCACATTATTGTTATTACTAAAAAAAAAATTAAAGCTACACAAAGTTTATTTCAACAAAATTATATATTTGGTTAGATTTTGCTGCCAAAACCATTAGTCTTTGATAGAGATTTTAAGCAAACGGCAATATACTTCTTTCCCTCTCGCTCCTATAGTCAAAATCAAATGTGAAATCCTACTTTGAAGGAAAACAACAACTGGAAACAACAACAACAACAGGAAGAATTTAATTGTTTTCCTTCAAAGTATTGATTTGACATTTCTGTTTGACGTATTCGCAAACTTCTCTATTGTGGTGTTGGATAAATTCAAAAAACTCTTGGCATTCGTGTCAAAATTGATTCGGATACAAAGTCCATCAGTTCAGCATTAACTTATTCAACTCTTAGTCTGTTTCTGCTTGCTCTCCAAACTGTTTCCATGACAAAAAAAAATTCTTTCAGCGAACTCATTGCTAACGGGAATACTTAGAGCTTTTGAATTTTTTTTTAATTTTGGGTATCTCTGACTTCGTAAAAATAAACCCAAGCTTAACCTACAGTTACATTTTCTATTTCTCTGTTTTTTTTTTTTTTTTTATTTTCTTCTCCCCTGAGGTCATTGAGAACATGTTAAAAAGCCTTTCGTTCTTTCAAGTTAGCAAGTCAAGTCAAGCAAACAAGTTACTACGTGTATTAGCTGTCAGATACCTATCATCTGTGTTAAAGTTGGCTGGAAGTTTGTCTGTCTGAGTGGAACATGTGAGTGCATTGCAACTGTCTTGCCAGTAGCTGGCATGTGTGGCGTCCGGGTATCCCGAATGAGGCTTGACAGTGGAATATCTCAACGTTTTGATAAGGTTGAAGTTAAGGGAACCGGAGCGGCGTTTTGATAAGGTTGAAATTAAGGAAACCGGTCAGGGATGAAAAATTATAAATGAAACACTAGACCCGGAGAAATAT
Organism: Platycheirus albimanus; assembly: GCA_916050605.2. Taxonomy (NCBI): domain Eukaryota; kingdom Metazoa; phylum Arthropoda; class Insecta; order Diptera; family Syrphidae; genus Platycheirus; species Platycheirus albimanus. The sequence continues at coordinate 262,510,183 of OU696696.1, read as the reverse complement.
TGGCCAAACCCGGAACCCGGAGAATGGATTGGATTCCCGGAGTCTCCGGGTCAAAATACCTCTGTTGGTAACCCTAATAAACCATATCCAACAATAACGACTTGTGGGCTAGAACTGGACAAACTGAAGTGGATGTAGGTCGACATTACATAGAGAGTGGTGCTCTGTATTGAAAGGCCAATACAACAATAGGAAAGAAATCTTTTCAAAAGACTCCTCAACAAAAATTTGAGGTACCCGCCCCTTGCTCCAGGAGGAGCTAAATTTCAGACTTCTAGAAACTAAGAGAGAGAGGTAAACTTTTCCCGATTTTAAACAACTAAGACGTATAACCTCACTACTAATCAGTAAAAAGTTGGACAAGCAGTTTGCGAGTAAAGCGCAGCTTACCTGCTTTGAAAAAAGCGTAGTGGTGATGCCGTAAAACATGCATTAATCTCATTTGATCCCCTCTCAATGATGCGATGTTTCCAGTTGAAACCACAAGCGGGCAAAACTACAACACTTCCTATCAGGTTGGCACGGATTTTTTGCAGGTTTCGAATCAACGCCTCTACTACCTTATTACCACTTGTGTTCCACACAATAAACATGCACTGTTGCAAGAGATCGCCTAGAGTTGCTTCTTTGACTGATGTTTCACGTTGTTGCCTCTTCCTTCGCAAGATTTAGTAACTCATGCACCTACCTACTCATTCAAACTCGTATAGTCGTTGATGTAAACGTGGAAGTAAAATAAAAGAGGTTCCAAAACAGATCCTTGTGGAACTTACAACGGTCTATTTTCTGCTGGAAAAACTAGGAAAAAATTAACTTTACAGTTTCTTCCAAGAAACATAATCTATGTTAATCTGTTCCAACAAAAATGCATTGTAATAATCGAGAAGAACTATACAGGTGACTGAATCATAATCAATTTTAGGTTAAGTCCTTTGGCTGCCGCCTTTGTCTGCAGCACTTTTAAGTGACACGTGACCTGCGAGGAGCCAGCTTTACAACAATGTTTGAAGCCTAAACATGGATTGGCTGAGTGCAAGCGTTTAGGAAAGTTAGATGGAAAATCAAATGCAAACGACTGAGGCGAGGGAAAAATCCAGCCAGTAAAGCATTCCACATTCTTGTAGTGCGGTTCAAAAATAAGTCTCTTAACAAAATAGTATATCTCCGAATCAGGTTCAAGGTTTACAAGATGTATATTCCAATCGATGCGAGCAATAAAGAGAAATATTTTAAGTCGAGAAATGCAACTGATTATTTCACTGGATCACTTTTGCGTCCAGGTGTTGTGAAGCACGAAAAGTTTCACGTAAAGGAAAATAATTTGGTGGATTAAATGTTTTGGAATAGAGATCATTCAAAAACAGAGTTGGAGCCTTGTAGTACTCCAGCATTAATTTAATCATCATCGGGCTGAAATCGGTCGAAAACAACGCCAATGCTGGTCCGAAAAGTAACTTCTAATCCATTGAAGAAAATGGAAGGAAAATGGTTGGTAATACCAAATCCGCGCATTTGTGATGAAGGAGTCTGGTGCCCGACTACATCAAAAAGGATTTTGAAATATCAAGAGCATTTTTAACAAACATCGGATCCGAAGACGAAGTGGAATTCCGTTTTTATAATACCTACCTTAGGGACATTATAGTATTTCTATCTACATGTTACATGTTGCCTGAATGTGAGCATTATATGCCTTGCAAGCTTGTTTGCGTAACTTTTTGGACGGTTTTCCTCGGAACTGGCGTTGTGAGTTGAATTGAAGGAATCAAGTTGAAGGACAAACACGTTTCTGAGATATGATTTTTGCGATTATTGAAAACCCCAAGCAGAAGACACAACTCCTACGACCATTCCAAACCAGTTAACATTATACCCTTTATACTTATAAAAACTCCAGACATTTAAATGGAACCAATTGAAAAAAAAATCCATTTATCAATTTAAATTTATTCAATCAATCTTACACTCCTGAATTTGTATGCTTGTCCTTAACTTAAATTATCCTTCTTGAAGTAAGTCCCTCAACCCATTAAGATAAAACCACTCAAAAAAAGCAGCCTTAAATTTTCTTCCATTCACGTTCTTTTCTTTTTTATTGATTTCCATAAGCAATAAATTTTCTTGCCAAAAAATGAAAAAAAAAAAAAATTCTTCCCGCAAAAATTAAATAAAAAAAAATATATAAACGAAAGCATCCTTATATTTAATACAAAACGTTTCTTAAGAGCCCCCTTAAGCCCACCTATACACATACTGTGAGCACTTAAAGACCCGCCTTGATGCCTTCCCATTGATTTGCAAATTCGCATTATCTAGCAACAACCAAAGCCGCCATTCACTCCTGTCCTTCTCTCTCTCTCTCTCTCTCTCTCCCTACTTCGGAACGCTCAACTTTTCCTGACTTGAATCCTTAAATAAAATATTATAATGTCAAAATGGCTGAGGCATTTCAATGTGTTTGCCGCTTAGAGGTACCTACTGCACGCCCGCCGCATCTTATGCCGTGTGATTATTCTAACCTCAAACGAGCAAATGCCAATGACGACGACAACAACAGGATACAATGATTGTTATGCGGGTATAAAATAAGGACGAATCTGTGTGACTCTTAAGATAAGCGAAAATAACCTCCTGAATATGGAAATCATTGCTTAATAAATGCGACACCAGAGACTCATTTAGTGATTGTTATTTTAATCCTAACTTAGGGGTGCTTCATGCTCATCAAATCAAACACACCCATCCACGAAAACACCTTTATCGAAATGGAAGAGGAATCTTCCTGGTGTCGCCCACAACAGGGCCGGATGTAATGAAAACAAAACAACAACAAAATTGCACAAAATATTGTAATTAATGTGTTGATTCGAATGTCGAATATCAACAGGACTCAATTTTATTCACACAAACAGCAGCTTTTGGGTGTGGTAAAGAGTGGGTTTGTTTGTTTTGTTATGTTTTGCAGTGAGCTGTTGTACCGATTTCACGGAGCTGATTTGTGGAAGATACTCTTGTTACTCTTCCAATTGCAGGCTCGAGGCCCTATTTTAATTATGCACGAGCAGATTCGAACAATTAGTAAAAAAATAAACGAGAGCATACAAGCATGGGAATATTGAATGGATGGGGTACACATTGGCACAAAAATGTGAATCTATTATCTGGTAACGTGTAGGTAGGCTGTAAATTGTAAGCAATAAGACAGGATGCAGTAGACGCTCTAGAGTGGACATGGACTCAAACCCTTGAAAACGTATTTTTTTAATTCAGTTAAATTTATTAACAATTTAAGAACACAAGCAGCACTTTTTGAAGTATGTAGAGGTTCAGAGTTCCTTAAAGGGAGTAGTACTCAACGCAGTACTTATTCATATACAAGCACTGCGTTGAACTTTCCTTAACTTATCACAAGCGTCTCGGGGTTAAAGTCTTGGGTCCTCTCCAGGATCTGGCACAATGTGAGGATTCGGAAGATATTTCACATCTTAATAGGCTTAAGGCGCTCATCTTTCATAAAAAAGACGATAATTAAAAGACTAAAGCCTTTATAAGAGCCTACAAACTAATCGATCCCTTTTTTTAGAATGGGACATATTATGGTACTGGGATTTCAACCGTCGTGCATACTTTCTCCGAACACATTCTGCAAATAAGTTGGTACCCGCTCCTGACTATGCCATCTTTGGTGTGTTTCAATAGTTCCCCTTGCAGCCTTTCGATTCGACTCAAGCTGCTTTCTTCGTCTTAATCTGGCGACACGGCGGGTTTCATCTTATTTAGGAACTTCGGGTGCAAGTCTTGATATTATTTATTGGCGGTATCTTCACTTTCAACACTTGGTTAAATCAAGTTCTTTAAATGATAAGCATTGACAGCGGATCTACTATAGTCTTTCCCTTACTAAATTTTGCAAAAGGAATTAAATAGTGCGTTCAAGTGTTCGCAATTGAACCAAAGACAAAAATCACTGCTCGTGATTCTTTGACGGAAGCTCTCAACAATGAAATTGGTGACATTTACTTGCTATATGCTCCCGGGGAGACTGAAATCTTAAATTATTTGCTTTTTGGACGGTTATATATAAGCATGATGTTGCCTTGGCATTGGCCTAATTTGAAAAAGAGAGACGGACAAACATCGAATTTGAGTTGCAACATTACCAAAAAGACAGCGCATTTTTCTTCAGAGATGCAACTTCTTAGTTTGGCAAAATGGCCAGCAAAAAGGTCAATGGAGCAATGGAGGTGCTGGACAGAACTTTAAGAGATCTTCGGGACAATCAAAAGAATTGGAGTTTCTTTAGACTTTTCCGGTTCTTCCACTTTCAAATGCAACTGACTAACTTAATGGATTGAATTTGTAACGACATGTGAGGAAACTCAGATTGACGACGAACATTCGATTGTTTTTGCAGCAAGATGTATATTCGAGGAAATTGTTGGGAATTTGAAAATCGCTTTTGACACCTTCACCGGATTAATAACATTGCCAAATGATTTCTGCCAGTTGACGGACTCGAAAAAAGAAAGAGGCCATTCTGCGTCATTTGCCAGACAGACACAGTTCAAAACTTCAAAAACAACGAAACCAAGAAGAAGTTCAGGTAGCAGTATCAAAACTAAAGATCGGATGGCTTTACGGCTGAACTCATCTGTACAATCTGGTCCGATGAAAGTATGCCTGACGAATGGAACCTCAGCTCCCAGCATTATGTCCTATCGCCAAGAAAGCTGCACCAACTACAGATTTATAAGTCTCCTAAATGTAGCCTTTAAAATCTTGTCGGCCATTCTGTGTGAACAGCTGAACCCTTCCGTACGTGAACTGATTAGCCCCTACCAGTGTGGTAGGGGCCAACCATCAAGCATCGACCAAATTTTAACACTTGGACAGATTTTAGAAAAGACCCAAGAATTCCAGATCGATCACCTCTTTATCGATTTTAAAATCGCATATGACAGAGTGAATAGGAACGAGCTGTACACTTCTTGTCATCCCTGTTAAACTCGTTCGATTGCACAGGATGACTATGGAGAACTCGCGCTGCTCCGTCAAGGTTGGTAAGAACACCACCGACTTATTTAATGTCGACAAAGGCTTAAGACGCTCTATCGTGTAACCTCTTCAACATCGTTCTTCAGGCAACCATACGCAACTTGCATGTCAATACCAGAGGTACGATGCGTTCAATTTCTTGGCTATGCTGATGATATTGACATGATTGGAAGAACGGTGAGCGCTGTCAGTGGAGCATTCACAAGTATTGAAGTGGAGCCGGCGAAAATAGGTTCAGCTGTAAATGAAGATAAAACAAGGAATATGCTGTCCTCGGGTGCAGAACATCATCTCCGTAGACGTGGGCAATTTGTCACAATAGACAGATATAACTTTGAGGTTGTCAAGGACTTTGTCTATTTGGGTTCCACTATAACCTCTCAGAACAACATCAGTGAAGAGATCAGTCGAAGAATCATTCTTGCCAATCGCTGTTTCTCGGGCTTAGAAGGCATCTTCATAGGAAAGCCCTCGCTCAAAGGACAAGGAGACATTATACAAGACCCTTATCATCCCAGTCCTGCTTTATGAGACAGAAGCGTGGACAATGACACAATCGGATGTATACAGGCTGAAGTGCTTTGAGAGAAAGATTTTTAGTGTGATTTTCGGTCCTGTATGTAACAATGGAGTAATGACGAACTGTACGGGCTATACAGCGACATTGACCTGGTTAAGAATCTGAAAATACAGCGGCTTAGATGACTGGGCCATGTGGAGCGTATGACGGAAACGCACTAGCACGACGAGTCTTCACTTCCAACTCGGAGGGAGAACGCAGTTCTTGGAGATCAAGTGGAGAACGACCTCAATCCTCAACCAATTTAGTGTGCGCAACTGGAGGCCACTGATGGCTAGAGACCAGCCTAACTGGCGAGAATTTTTTATTTGAGGCCGTTTGTTAATCAGTTGACACAGTTATAATGAAGAAGGTGATTTTATAACGAAATCCTACAATTGGCATCCAGTTCAAGGCAATGGATATGAAAAAATTCCTGTCCAAATCTAGGTAAGCAACCAAGTTATACATCCATTGTACCACTGCTACCCGCACATATTTTATCTTTTTGCAAAGTCTTATTTTTCATGTGACACTATTTTTCATCGCCTTAATTTTGTTCGTACATCTGTCGCATGTTGCAATATGACGGCGCTGATGGCTCGCATCAGCTGACCGTTTAGTATAACTATTCGTGCATGTGTGTGTTTTGATCAGTTGATGTAAATGTTGTTGTTCACATGATCGTGATGGACATCGATACAGCTTCAATAAACCGGTAAACAAGGAAAAACTAAAACGAGTGCGAAATGCCAATGATCGGAACAAAAAATTTCACTTGCATCGTGGTTTCATAAAGCCACACATTTGATTTAAATTGAACATGCTTTTTTGTGATGCCCTTTTTAACAGATGAAATGTTAATGTCCATTTATTTATCAAAGTTTTCTACCAGAATATGAATGCTTCAAGTCATTTTATTGACCTGCGAATTAAAAAATATGTGGTTTTTCGTTTATATGGAACTGTTACAACCATCATTTCATCATTTAATCTATTATTGAACGTTTATTTTGTAATATTACCACCCATTTAAATCATTTTCTATGCGAAACAGAAATATTTCAATATCCTTACCATCCTTTCCTTTAATTAGTATCATTCGTTACTGTTTAAGCAATAGCCCACAACCCCTACAGAACGATATAATTCCATGAACATATTGGTACTCGTATTAGGTACTCTGCTCGCTTATGGCCATTTTGTATATATCTTACCAATTCCAACCCATTCATTCCTTCACCATCCATACCTGGCTAACAGTGCATGAAAAATGAAAACCAGCATCAAGTGGACATTGATATATGATGACATTTCTCACTGTAATTTAAGGATATCGATCGTTGTAGAACCACTGACACGAAATAAATACCCATCATGCGAACACAACCACCCTCAAACTCATGCCACAAATAAAAATAAAACATCACGGAGAACAAAATCGACAGCTACAGCAACATCGAAATCGACAACACAACATCCTTGACAAAGGACACAGAAATTTATAAATAATTTCACATGGTGTCCTATGTCCAGAATTGACAAGAAAACCAGAGTGAAGTCGATGAGCTGTAGTGACAGTGAGTCTGTATATGTAGCTCTTTTACCCTTCTGGCAAAAAAAAAAAAAGAAGAAAGTCCTGGAAGACAAAGGAGGGGAACGGAAACGAAGGCATGTTGCTCAACACGCTTATAGGAATTGAGTGTCGAAAATATTGGGAATAAAAAACATCATAAAAATTAAATGACGAAATTCTGTAAGGAAAGTCCTTTATGCGGTTCGCGTGCATCAAATATTCTTACAAATGTAAATGTTAATAACACCAAGCGCCATGCCATCTTAAATGATGGTAATGGATTTCATCTATTTTTCATTAGAAACCCAGATGTGGATGAACTTAGAACGAATAAACGGAATGATTATTATTAACCACAATATAAACGGCTATAAAACTGTCCACAGACTGTGAATGGATAAGATGAGATCCTTTAAATATTCCTCAGCCATTAAATGTTGAAAGCCATTTATTCCATCTTTTTCGTAAAAGCTCTCATAATTATTAAATCGTTTTCTTTTGTAAGCTTGATGTTCGTAATAGTTTTTCACCACGCTGGATGAGATGTTTATGGATGCAAGGTTTTACGGACTTTGTTAGTTTAAAAGTAAATTGCTTTAAGGAAGTATCTTTTGAGTGGTATTATGAAAATCTTGATATTTTTAGGATATCAATCGGTGTGATGGATTCGAAGATCCATGTCACAGATACTCAAAAGTTGGAAGCAAAAGTTTCTCGCAACATTTGCTTCCTTCTTAATTGATTGATGAAGGTTTTAATCTGAGAGATTATGGCTCTTTCTTCGATATTATACGCATCTTTCATGATGTCTTAAATATTAAAATGCTTTCGAAATAAGAAAGTTATGATTTTAAAAGTTGGAAATGTTCCCAGTGTTCGTTTTCAAATAAAACTGGGTTAACCATCGTAAGTTAAGTTTTTGAACTCAATTTTAAAGCCCGAAGTATAAAATTATATAAAATACTACCAAAAAGTGAAACCAGTTTTCCCCATTACTCCGCGTAACTAGTTTGATATGAGCTTCTCTCAGTAGCGCAGCTCAATCAAAAGCGTCAGTACGCTTTTACTAATATCTCATACGCTCCTCAACTACCAGATTGTTGAAGGTGAAGACGGATATCTAGGAAGGATGTCTTTCAGTGATGATTTTCTTTTGCTGGGGACCATTTAAAGGTGGGCCATCGGGTTCTTGTCGGGGTTTAGCCTTATTCCTTTTTCAGCAAGGATAGCATGTGTAAGGGAATCTCCTTGTTTCACTCTCCGATTATTGGTAAAATGTACGGGTTCGAGCTGGATGATATCTGTGAACAATATACTTCCTCTGTGTAGTGCTAGTAGCTGTAGTAGGACACTGTCTCGAATACCCCTGCGACCTCTAGGGCCAATAAACATAGTGGGCCACATGTTAATTTTTAATGAAGCTGTGCAGGGCAAGAGTATTCGCTCAGCAGCAATCGGGGAAGACTAAGTTCTGAAGATTTCCTAATCAGCTTAGTTTTGTTCTCCTTTAGTAATGGCAGGGTATGATAACATAGGATTGAAGAGAAGCGTCAGATTCCGGGTTGGAAGGGTTTGGAACTTCTGCAGGTTGATACCTCCAATGTCTGTGGAGACTGTTTGCTGTTGCGGATCGTGAGTTACGGAGTGTTGTCTTCCTTTGACGGTTGGGACAGTGTGCGGGAAAAGTATTCGTTGGTGAGTAGTTGTTTGGCGGTGGTGTGGTTTCGCTCCCCTATCCTCTTATAGAAATAATTCGGTCAACACATGATCTTGAGCCCCCGCGTGTTCACTCTGCAGGACTCCGAACGACAGTAAGGATGAACAGATTTGGGGTTGCCTGGTGATGATGTTATTTCTGCCCGTTCCGCTCCACAAGATTCCATGTCCCTTGCTCCAGAGCATTTGTGCAGGACACTTTAGTGCAAAGCGGAGAGAGCCATAAGCTTTCAGCACATGAGTCCAGATTTTGAATTTTTCTGATATATATAGAAAGTCAGAATTGTTATGCTTTCACTCCACAAGAAGTCCTCTGGATTTCGGGCTTAAACTAGCATCTCTTGTTCTGGAAGAGATTGTGGTCTTGTGGTTAATTATGTCCGTTATCTAGCGTTGCAAGTGCCGGGCGTGCCTAATATGGTGCCGAAGGTCCATGATTTTTGATAAAAGGCCCTATAGCTGTAGCTATAGCTATATGGTTTTCAGGTTTCTTAATGGGTAATATGTCTTCATGTCTTCCATTGCTAACCAAGGTACTAAAGCTTCATCAGTGCCGGTACCTATTGACTTTCAATGTGATCATTTTTGTTTAAGTCATAAATGGGCAGACCATCTAGTGGATACTATTCCCGCGAAGTACTCTTCTTCATCACTGCTTTATGGCTACATGAAATTTGGCCCCAATGAAAAATGGCCCCAAACAAAAAATGAAAAATGGCCCCAAAAATGGGGCCTTTTTTCATAATGAAAAGTGGCCCCAATTTTAAATGGAAAAATTACCCCAAAGTTTATGAAAGGAAGCCCCAAAATTTGAAAAAAAAATCGAAGTGAAAATGAAAAATGGCCCCAAAAATATATACACAAAGCAACAACAACAATTTTTTTTTTTATTTGACGGTTTGGGGTGATTTTTCATACATTGGGGCGTTTTTTCATTTCAAACTTTGGGGTGATTTTTCATTATGAAAAATCACCCCAAACTTTCAAACGTAAAATTTTAACAAACCATGAATGAAAAATGGCCCCAAAATAGATTTCGTGTACATTTCTTGTACAACGAAAAATATCCTAAATCAGGTGAATGAAAGAAACAGGTTTTTAACTTACTGTATACAAGATTTTATTGTCAACTTTTTATTTAAACACTTCAATGTTGTCTTCAACATTTTGTCCACAACAAGGACACCTGTAGCTTTCATTTCCATTTGCTAAGGCATCTGCCATGAGCCTTAAATGGCACTCTCTGCAGACGTTTAAGTGCCTGCATGGTAAAAAAACAATTGAGGGTTGTAGGTCCTGACACACAACACAAAGTTCAGAGTCAATCAGGTGCTCTGAATTAGATGGTCCAGCAGTTTGATTATTATCGTTCTCATCTTCTGATTCTTCATGTGAAGTTTCTACCTCTTCAAAATCATCATCTTTGGGGATCATATCGTTGCACACATCGTTTTCGCCAAAAACCATACGTGAAAGAAACGTTGCCGCGGTTATTTTACCTTGTTGAAGGAGAAGATTTGCTTCTTCAATTTTGGTGTCTCTATCTGCATAAACCTTTCTCTTTTTAACGGCTGTATATCCACCACTATTGGCCAACATTTCAAAGGAGCGTGCCTTGAAGAACTCCTCATTCCGAAGAACTTTAACAAACTTGAAGAAATTTCCGTTTTTGTCTGCCTGTCTTCCCAAAACACCATTGTATGCCTCAATAGCAGAAGTTGTTCTTGTACTTTGGCCATGAACACTGAAGTTTTCGAATCCAACCTACACATACAACAATGGAACATTCAATATAAAATCACAATTAAAGATTTGAATGTCAAAATTACTTTCTTCATCCAATGCGTTTCAAAGTATTTTAGAAAAGAACTAAAACTGCCGGTGCTATCCATCAAAGCTATAGTTGACCGAATGTGTTGATATGCGCCTGGAATATGCGATGCTGGCAAAAGAGGGAGAGCCATTATCTTTTTGTATTCAATGCTCGCACCCCTTGTACTTCTTATAAATCTGAGAAGTGTCATCCTCCGACTTACATTTCGCCGTATCGCTTGGCAATAATGAAACCTAAAAAAGTTTGTTTATAAAAAAATACGTTCAAGTATAAGATCTTAACAAAAATTTACCAGCACCCAATATTTGTTGCTTGCGGGAAAATTGCTCGCACAGCCTGTCTCATTCCAGTTTCGTAATCTGTTATAAATACAGATGGCGCCAGATCAAAAATGTTTTCTTTTATATATTGCAATACGTATATATACGATTGCTTTGTTTTTTTCTCCATCAAAATGAAAAAAATTGGAAACATCTAAAATATAATGAAAAAAAAAACAATTGGATTAGTATTTGCCACCTGTACCATTATTTATGGAAAAAATCACACGCATTTTCTAAAAAAAATAATCGTACAAGAAAATCGTGCGATTAATTTCAAAAGTCGCACGATTTTCTCGTACGATTATTAATTTAAAAAATCGCGGCGACTTTTGAAATTAATCGCACGATTTTCTTGTACGATTATTTTTTTAGAAAATGCGTGTGATTGTTTCGATAGTACCTACAAGAAAACGTATACGATTATTGATAGTACTTACCTTATTAAAATATTCTACATATATTATTAAGAGTTGTTTAAAACAACCCTGTGGCACAATCTTGAAAGTTGCGTCCATCAATAATTTTCTACAGCCTTCTGGTATGTTTTCCTTTATAAGGTCTATTGACTTTAATGAGGAAAACAAACAAAAGGCCATATTGTCTTCCACAAAACATCCTGTATAGAATGGCCGTGGATTAGCTTCGTCCTTTGATAGCCCAAAATTGCTCCAAATTGTCTCCAATTGAAATCCTTCAATTACTTGTAATGGCGTCGTCGGTGAAGTGATCATATTTTTGCTGACCAAATACTGAAGGCCTCGTTGTATTTTCGAGAAGGAAATATTCTCTGTCTCTTCCTGATGTCTTCAATCATTAAAAAGAAAGTTCGAAGTCAGAACAGGCATACTTTTTCTAAAACTACCTACTTACCTTTCACATACACGTTGAAATACATTGCGTATTCCACCAACAGCACTTGAACTTCCTCCGCCGAGCAGGCCAGCTGCATCAAGGCAATCATTTTTAATTTCATTCAAAGCTTTTAGTTCTTTGAGTTTATCTTCATGTGTCTCATGGTTATGGTTGGAATAGTTTTTTGCCAAAACACATAAGCCATCAGGCAACAAGTTAATTCTTGCCTTGCAAGAATTGTCCCAGCACTCGTATTTCACGACACTCTTATAAATTGACTTTTTCTTAAAAATCATTTTCTGCTCTATCAAATAAAGCAATTCACTGTTTTTTTTTCCGCAAAACTTTTCGCACTGCATTGCAATACTCCGACTGTACTCTGTTGAACTTATCGCGAAAGTGATTGTTTTGGCTTGTCAATGCTAATGAATCGTCAAACTAGTTTCATACTTTGAACTAAATCACCGTTATGAGAACTGTTGTATTCTTCGTATTTTTTTTTTGTGTAACATTTTAGCGTGAATGACTCGTAGAACATAGAACAACATAAAATAGCCCAAAACTACAAAACGAAAAAAGGCCCCAAATTTGTTGTTGCTTTTTGCATACAAATTATTGGGGCCATTTTTCATTTTCAATTTAAGAGTTTCTTATTCAACAAATTTGTTTGGGGCTTTTTTTCATTTCGTTTGGGGCCATATTTCCAATTTTAAATTGGGGCCATTTTTCATAATGAAAAATGACCCCATTTTTTGGGGTGATTTTTCATACTTTTAAGTTCGAAAATATTGGGGCCATTTTTCATTATGAAATTTGGCCCCAAAATTTTAAATGAAAAAAGGCTCCAATAAATGAAAAAATACCCCAATCCCACAAAATTTTATCGATTTTTGTTGTTTTTGTTTCCCATACAACTTTTTGGGGCCATTTTTCATTTTTTGTTTGGGGCCATTTTTCATTGGGGCCAAATTTCATGTAGCCCTGCTCTATGATAAGCACATTACTATTCCGAAGAGAACACACAATCTAAAACTGAAAGAGAAACCATTGACCTATAAATTATACATTTTGTCGCTTCTTTCCCAGCTTATAGAAAGGGAGACTCCGATAAACCATCAGGTTCGCCCACTCGTGATATGATAGTATGTCTCACCGAACAGTGGAGCCCTGACAATTTTGTAGGAAGTAAGACTTTTGCGCTTGGTATTTGAAAAGCATTTGAAAAAGTTTGTAGTACCCCGTGGCGTTGTGGTAAGTGTGTCGGACTGCCACGCCGAAGGTTCTGGGTTCGATCCCTGCCGACTTCACCTAAGTTCTTTTCCGGGGTACTGCCTCTTGGCTAAGAGTGTAAGTCACAGGCCCCGGCCCCGCTTGGAGCTGTTGTGCCAACAATTTATTTATTTATTTGAAAAAGTTTAGCCTTAAACTCTCAAACCAAATATGTGTGAATTCTGTATCGAAGAACCCCATCTTCGAAAAAGCTTACTTTTTTCCACAATAAATGCTGGTGTGCTACAAGGCTCTGTTCTGAGTCCGAATCTCATTGTCATCTTTATCAAAGAATTTTTGCCTAAGACTTCTAATTCGCTTAGTTATTTTGCTAACGACAGTACATCCTGTTATTTGTATTCTAATTTGGAACCTTACAAAGTAATTGTCTCTTTTGTTCCAAATTAAAACATAAGAAAGTCGAGACCTTTTAGAAGCAAATAATTAAACTTCCGAAATATTGCTCTTGCCAATTCAAGTAGCTAGTGAAGGACAAAGAACTTAAGAAATGAAGTGCACGAATTTCCACATAAAAGCTGATATTAATGTTGATTATTAATATCAATCTACGTAAATAAATAATGGAATGTTCTGTCTAGAATTCAAACACTCAACTAGATCTTTCATCTTCCATTACAAATAGATACAATCAATCAATTTAATTCCCTATCGATTAAACAAATATCCCCATCAACACTACAACAATCAACCAACCGATTGCTATTGCTATCCAAATAATATTGTTCAAGTGCAACAGTTATAAATGTATTAATTAATTCGATTCCTTTCCAAGGACGAATAAATTGTATCGATAAATTACATTCAATTATATTGGATATGATTTAGCCATCAACGGGCTCAATGAGCAGGAGCACCGAGTAGGTAGGTACATAATTTGAGTTACCGAAATCAGAGTATCTATGCATTTGGAATGATTTGTTTAGGTCCACCAGTGTGATTTGGAGTCCTTGTGTATCCTCAATTTAAACTGCAAGTGAAAACTCATTGAATAATTTATATTTGGTAAATAATGTCCGTGTAAACATCTAAAGCAGTTTTGGTCGTCTGTTTAAGGATTTGCATATTTTAAAAGCTTTCAATAACAACTCGAGTTCTCAACAAACCATTCGTCCGTCCGTTCATCTGTCCCTTCAGGGCTGTCCTTTGTATTCTGTCCAGTTAACTGTTTTGTGTGAATGCTGCTTTAGAATTCATTTTCATTTTATTCACTCTTATTTTATTTAGACAAGGAACATTATGTGGGCCCATGCCATAATAGAGTAGAATGGGCTAGGCTAAGAGTAAAACTATTAAGCAAAGGAATATAAATGCTAGTATTTCCTGGGGGTATTATGCAGTCACGTACGCCATTGAAGATGGAGGATGCGGATAGATGAAGGCTTGGAACAAACAGCTACTCTGTCAATTATAAGAGGATGTATTTTTAAAATGCAAAATTCAAGGCTGAACCAACCTCCCATATCATGTTACATACTTCTCTGATATGAAAAAATGATATGAGTACTCAGAACATGTGAGGTAAAATCTGTTCCTAGATAGGTACCTACACCTACCTATACACATTCTGTTTCCTTCATTTTCCTCCATGAATTTATTTATTTTTTTCTCTCTTCATTCATTTGTATACTTTTTTTTTTCTAAGTCAAGGTCGAAATCCTGAATGGAAGTTATAATTAAAATGTTGGCATAACCAATAACCATCAAATCGAAAAAGGTCCTTCGGTGAATGAAAGCACGTTTTGTACTTACCTTACTCCCATCTACATTATAATGTTCCTATATGAAGATATGTATGATGTTTGTTGGTATAGGTATCGATCCATAAAACTGTATGTTTTTGTATGCTAATGCATGCAAAATAACTGTTGACATTACCTTTCGAAAGAGGAATCATTTGTATGCTTTGGCATGTACCATAAAATAACAAGATTAAATTAAGGACCTCATTTTGGTGGGAAAGCAAGCACATGCAAAAGAAACAATTTGGAAATAATTACGGATGGTTTGATTGTATTTTTCGAATGAGATTTTGTTCAGGACTCAATTAAACGTTTGGAATCAAAAAGGATTGCTCAATGTGCGCATGTCGCAAAGATTTAAATTCTGCTGAAGAGAACAAAATAATTTTGGTTTCCATTTTATTGGCAAGAAACCATCCCAAACAAAAGAGTCAAAAATGGTTTAAGAATAAAAAAAATGCTTCCACAAAGCAGAAGTTCACCTTATTCATCAAAGTCTAGATATTGTTATAATAGTAGTTGTGCCAGCAATTCCTGTTTTTAAGGTGGGAAGAAAGTTAGAAATGACCGTTTATGTAAGCTAGAAAATTGAAACATCCCAATCAGAGCAGAAATGCGCTGTTTTGTTCCAATGACTTTACAATAGGTTTAAAAGGATAATTTCGTCAGGTGGCTGCTCAGGTGACGGCGATCAATCTGACAGACATCTTCCTGGGCGATCAATATAGCAATCAATATGGGAGGTGTAGTGTTCCCAGTATTCCTCTGCCCACCCTTGATTACTTAAGCCAAGGCGGGGAAAGGTTGGTTAGAAATGAGTCAAACACCCTGGAAGTTGCTCCGGAAGTGCATGATCCATGACCACACAACACACTTTATGTCAAAAGGTGACATTTTATGTGCCAGAGAGATCGTTCGGCTTACGGATCGGTTAAGTATCCATCGAGGAATCACAAACCCGCCACCTGTAGAAAGTGTTTGGTTTCCAGGAGGTACCGATAGGAAAATATGGGGGATTGCTTCTGTAGCGACTCAATTTGCCAAGCTTATTATTAGACGATTCCAGACTATATGCCACCTTGGCAGGTTACTAACAAGGGTACACTGGGTACATGAAAAAGTTCGTTCATGTAGCGAGTTCGGCTAAGAAACACTCCAAGAATAATAGCCCGACACCTTGCCGAGGTATATGGTTCTCAGACGGGTCTTCTGCCAATTCTTTGACTACTTAGGTCCTGGAAGGGGAGGGAAATCGATCTCAATCTGACAAGCCAATTTTAAGACCAATTTTGATTCCATGTAATAGGGCTCCAGACTTTATGCTTACTAGGCAGGGTGCTTGGTAACATTTGATGACGCAGACAGATCTTTTGGTATATGGTTAGTTAGCGGGTTCGAGTACGGAATTCTCCAAGAGTCATAGTCCACCACCTAGGCGAGATGTATAGTTCTTAGATGGCTCTATGCCAAACCTTTTATTGTTCACATCGATAAGTGGTAGTTCTTGTAGTGGGTGATTCGTCGGGATAAGCGATTTATTCAGTGCCATTATGTCGCATCAAGGAACGTTATCAAATCTTTGAACAATTTATTGGATAGTTCTCCAAAGTCTTTTTTCAGAATACCTGCAAACTGATTCCTCTCATAAGGATGACAATGGAGAATGCTCGTAATTCCGTCAAAATTGCTAGTAAGTCTACTGAAACCTTCGACATCGCCGTAGGCTTAAGACAAAGTGACGCACTCTAAGTTGTTTTAATATTATGCTTGAAAAGATTACCATAAAGTCAGGAGCAAACAGAAACGTATAGAACACTCATCATCCTTGTGCTACTATATACCACAGAAGCATCCATTCTTGTAAACGGATGAAAACTCCCTTATTCCTTGTAGTATTCCGAAATCAGAACAAAGTTTAAGGTACGGTTTATTGTCACGTGTGTTGTAACGAAGAAGAAAACATCAGGCAGAGAAGGTGCAACGATGAACTCGTCAGAAAAATTTGTATAGTTAGAATAGCTGTTCCACGTAGAGCGAATGAACGCCCCAGCTCGTAAAGTTTTTAACGTCGTACCAGAGGAGTCAGAAGCCAAGGGAGACCTTATCTTCGATGGAGTGGTCAGAGGGACATCTCCGACTACTTGAAATGCGAAATTGATGACAACAGGCTAGAGATCGAGCTTGCTGAAAGGGGATTTTAAGTATTTCTCAAGAGAACCACGTTTAAAAATAAAAGAACCAAAACCAACATCCACAGCCGAACATAGGTACATAAAACCCAGTCGTGCATTTTGTTTTTGTGTGCATAGGCGTTCACCGTTACTAATTTTTGTATCACCATTTTCAAATCAATATAATTTGGTATCTTCATTCATTACATCAAACAGCATAAAATAATTCTCAATAAATGAGAAGTGCCGTAGCAACACCATAAAACCGTCTCTCAAAGGATCATAACAATTTGGAATTAAGTATATACGAAAATAGCTAGCTATAATTATTTTATCTACTAAATAACAT
Organism: Platycheirus albimanus; assembly: GCA_916050605.2. Classification (NCBI taxonomy): domain Eukaryota; kingdom Metazoa; phylum Arthropoda; class Insecta; order Diptera; family Syrphidae; genus Platycheirus; species Platycheirus albimanus. Next base: position 262,492,719 of record OU696696.1, on the reverse strand, counting down.
TTCCCATCATAAACCCACGACATCGAAACTAAAATCTAATCATTTCCACGTCGTTTGACGTCACAGTAGATTGCTTTTGCCAGGAAACTTTTTAAAAACAACAAACAAAAATATACATAAACATAAACATGGAAATATCTTTCTCTTCCGCAACACAAAGCATTATACCATCATCCGCAACCCCAACCCCATCCCCCACAAAAATATCCTTGTCAGCTTCAGCAGGCGAGTTCCGATTTCGGACAGAAACCTAATTACATGGCAAATTTCATGGTACAACGATTAGCAAAGTTATTGTGTTGCCACATGGTTAAACAAAAGCGGACCAAAAAATACATCAACACACAAAAACAAAAATAAGCGAAAGGTGTATTAAGTACCTCAATCCTTGCTATGTATGCCATGTGTCCTTCGAAAACCAACAACGTTTGACACAGATTTGTTTCGTGGACATCCGTTTGCCATCATCTATCCTGACAGATTTATGAAATGGCATACCTATAAATTTTCTGATATCACTGTTTGTTGTTTGTGTGTGTGTTTTTGGTCCTTACTTGCAAAAATATAAATTCCATTTTATTTTATTTACATGGAATTTATGGTATGGCTTATACGATGTAAGTGAGGGGTGTCTTACAACACGTGTATACAAATAAGTACCTACCTACATATATGTACATACCTACAAGTATTGTGATATTGAATCCTTAGATCCATCCAGACTCGTTGAGAAAGTTTTGTTTCCTTTTCTTCCTGAGAGAAATAAACTTGCAAATGAAACTTTTTTTTTTAAGTGGTAAGGATTAAAGTGTGACGTTGTGTTGTTATAGCAAAATGTTTACTCACAAGTATTAAAAGACTTTGGCAAGAATTTAACAGAAAATAATTATAAAGGACTTAAGCTCTACTTTAGTTGTTGGTTTTGTGTATTTTGGAAGTTTTATGCTTGTGATGTTTGTATTTGCAAGAGTTTCTGTGTGCTATGTTTTTATATATTTTCTCCGAAAAGGTCAAAAAGGAGTTGTTTTGACCGGGAGAAGAGATGTTATGTCTTCAACTCATAATACATCTTTCAAGCTTGTAATTTTGGAATTAATGGTAGTATACGTTTAATGAAATAACACTGACCAGGTAATTGGTCAAGAGAGAGAGAGAGAGTGCTGGATGCAATCATTGGATGCACCCTCTGCTGCTTTAAAATCTCCGGCTACTGATGGTTCTCTGATGGACAGGCACTCTTAAAGGGGTTTGGTTCGATGGGAATTCGTCCCGTCTACTCTAAAAAGGTATATGTTTGGAAATTACCAAATAACTCTTGAGTCATGAATGACGGAAAAGTGATGACAAGACATGTAAATCGTCGCCACTAATAATTTTTTTCTATCAAAATGTGAGAGGACTTCGGACAAAGACCAATAAGGTCTACTTTTCAACAATAACCTGCTCTTATGACGTTATTTCCCTCACCGAAACATGGCTGTATGCTGGTATCAAAGACTGCGAACTTTTTGATAGCACATTTAATGTTTTTAGACGTGACCGGTATTCAGATCCGAATATAGATACCGTGGGAGGTGGAATCTTGATTGCTGTAAGATCATCTTTCATATCTACGACAGTACATGTTCCTGTAGCCCTTGACAATGAATTTCTCTGCGTTAAAATATCTTTAAGTAACAAAAACATTTACCTATATATAGTATATATAGTTCCGGGAAGTCGCTGTGATGTTTATGATAAAGCTTTTGAATTCATTAACTATATCAATGAATTATTAGAATATAACGACGAGCTGATTTGCCTCGGCGATTTTAATCTTAGCAATATTTCTTGGTTACGATGTCCTGAATCGAACGTAATGTTGCCAACTGGGCATCTTAAATCTGGTGACTCAAAACTAATTGACGATTTAAACTCACTTGGACTACACCAATTTAACGATGTTTCTAATTGCAATGGAAGAATTTTGGATCTAATTTTCGCAAGCTGTGATGAAGACATTGTTGTGGAAAAATCGACAGATCCTTTAGTAGTTGAAGATAACCATCATCCATCTTTATCTTTTTCTCTTTCTTTTGATTTAATATTTCATTCTGACCTTAATGAAAACTTTTACACTTCTAATTTAAAAGAGACAGATTTTAACAAATTAAATATGCTGCTGTCACAAGTTGTTGGTCATGTCTCAATAATTGTTTAACTGTGAACACTATGGTCTTTGAATTTTATAATTTCTTGTTTGATTGTTTTTTAAAATGTGTACCTCTTACTTCTGTAAAATAGAGATCATCAGTTCCAGATTGGTATGATAGTGAAATTAAAAGCCTTAAGAACCTCAGAAACAAGTTTTGGTCAGTTTATAAATTATCTCGAAGTGAAGCCGACTTTGAAAACTTTTGCCGTGCTCGTGAAAATTTCAATAGATCTTAAAGTTTAAAATATTTGAACTATCTGCAGAAGGTACAAAGAGATCTTAAAATGAATCCAAAATATTTTTGGAACTTTATAAATAGTAAAAGGAAGTCTTGTCCATATCCGTCTGTTCTTAAGTCAAACGAAATATCTAGTCATGACCCTAGTGTTATTACACAATTGTTTGCAGACTTTTTTCAAAATGCCTTTAACTGTGATACTAACATCTGTGATACTTTAAACTGTGATACTTCGAACTGTGATATACTAGACGAAAATAGCCAAAATTTTGGCTTTTTGAAATAATTCTCTTACTTGACTGATATAAACTTCAATATTAATTCTGATAACATTGCTAAGTTCATATCAAATCTTGACGAGAGTTGTAAACCAGGTCCGGATGGTATACCTTCTATTATTTTAAAAAAATGCGCAATTTTCAGATCCTTTTGTTACAAAGCAGCTTTTTATAACATTTGTTCGTCCCATTCTTGAATATGCTTGCCAGGTTTGGTCACCCCATTACGAATGCCATATATTAAGGTTAGAACGTGTACAAAAAAGATTTCTGCGATTTGCCTTGCGGGGCTTAGGTTGGGAAAATCCTTACGAGCTTCCCGCATACATCAGTCGACTGAAACTAATTGATTTGCCATCCCTTGTGAATAGACGTTCTTATTTAAATTTTGTTTTTATCGTTAAATTAATAAATGGTAACATTGACTCTTTGTACCTTTTGTCTCGAATAAATTTTAATATTCCTCAAAGAAACTTAAGGAATCAACCTAGCTGCATAAATGTCCCAAACTGTCGTACTAATTATGAACGATTTTCTTCCTTAAACAAAATGTTTGAATTATTTAATCTTCTCAATAATAGATGTAGTAACTTATTTGACCAATCGTTAAATTTTTCATCTAAATTTCAGTCAAATTTGTATTCAATTATATAATTGTACTCTTATTATAGACATAAGTACTTATATCTGAAGCTAGTCTTTAGCTATGTAAATAAATAAATAAATGGGGTTGATAAGGGTAGAAATGGATGAAAAAATTTGACATCATCCGTTGCAAGTTCTAGACTGTGGCAACTTGGATGAAGTTTTCTCATAAGGAGAAGACCAGGCAAAAGTCGTAGGCTTGAAAAGAGAGCTAATGGTGACTTTCTTTAGGGCTTGATTCAAAACCGATTCGCTGATCCCTCGCAGGGATATGAGAAGGCCCAGTCAAAAAACATTTGACGGATCTCTCCACAAACGTATGATGATGAAATCCGACGCTTAGAAAGTTGCTGGCAACTTTCACAGTTATTTTGGGGAAAAAAAGGCCGGTTAGTGCAGGCTTTTGATAGAAAACACAAAAACTCGATAAATAGCAGAGAAATAAACGGTGTTTAAGCCGCAAACACATTCGATCATAATGCGAATAACAGCTGACGTGGTGCTATAGCCATTGTAACTATATATAAACTATAGTACTACCACTTGATGTGCGCCATCTATCGACGAAAAACTAAGCTCCAGAATACCATGGGAAGCAACAGTTAAAATGGTGTAAATTGTTGTTGTTGCTTCCCATGGTATTCTAGAGCTTAGTTTTTCGTCGACAGATGGCGCACCTCAAGTGGGAATACTATAGTTTATATATGCAATGGCTATAGCATTAGTAACTAAGATCACTACGAGATATAGCTTGTGTAAGCATGCAGTCATATTCACCAACACTTACCAGAAAATTGTTTGTCACCAGTTGTTTCCACGAGTCAGGCAGAACATTCATTAACTCCACAAGGTTGAATTTTGAGACAAGAATACATCACGATTAATCGAGGAATAACTGTCTCCAACTGCTGTTTCATGTTTCAGAGAAACATGAGAGTTATTGCTCCGATTATGGACGATAAACATCTGAACTCTTGCAGGCTCAACCTGATCAGCCCCTATCAGTGCAGTTTCAGGAGATGTAAGTGAAACATCGAGCAACTGCTCAGACTATGAACAATTTTAAAAAAGCATTATGAAATCGAGACCCATGCGCATAATCTTCGTCGTGTCAATCTTGGCATACCTGCTAAACCCGTTCGACTGCAGGCAGAGTATGAACATGAAAGATATATCAAAGAAGTCTGGGCAGAACGTAAGAACTTAATGAACAGATTTAGCTTTGAAGTAGTCAGTAGATCAGTCGAAGAATCACTCATCACAATCGGTATTTCTTCGGATTAAGAAGGCATCTTATCTTAGTAGCAAAGCCCTCGCTCAAAAGACCAATGATACACCATTCGGGACCCTAGTCATCCAAGTCCTACTTTAAAAGGCAGAAGCGTGGACCCTTACACAATCGGATGAAAAGCGGCTGGCGTGCTTTGAAAGAAGGATTCGTCTTGTGATATTCGATCCTGTTTGTATCAATGGCTATAGCGGAGGAGGATCGTATTCCAGCACGAACTGTACAGTGTACAGGCTAAACAGCGACATTGCCTGGTTAAAAGAAAAGTTGAAAATACAACATTTGCTTAAATAGCGAATACGTCGGATTTTCAATTCTATTTAGTGGTCCAATCAAGTGGATGACGGTCTCAACAGACTTATTTTACGTAACTGGAGGCAGCTGGATAGATACCGGACTGGATGGTAGGTTAAAGCCGTGGTCTTAAATGAATAATCAGCGCCACCTTAAATTTATAAATTATCAAATACAAAAAGGACCTTATGCTGCATGCAGGACTTTCGTATTTGAAGGTCAAACATAAGTTCGGGTCAAAATATGTCCTCACATTCTCTTATAATGTAATTAGAATCAGTAATTGATATCACAAAGACCTCGCAAAATCCGATTTCCTAATTACAGAACAAAACAAAATGTATACGCTAAAGTGCCTTCGAGAGGATTTATTAAGGATTACTCACATTGCCTATAAATGCGCTTTGCGAAAATCAACTAATTCGCTGAGCTGCTTGACTTCCTAAGATTGAAATTCTCTTTTAATATTACATCCAAACGCTAATCAGCCTAATGGTCCAAAAATTGTATCTTCCGACAATTTTCCTTTCGTAGCAATTTGTATGCCAGAACTCCTTTCTGGGAATAATCTAAAATTACAATCTCCCTGCAGGCGTGGGCTTCTTCGGGTAAAGAAAGGACTTAAAAACACCCCTAACATTTCCTTCATTTATTCTGTAGTCGCTACTACTTATGCTTCAGTAAATCAAAGCAATAAGACAAAAGTCAAATATTCGCTTAAGAAAAACAATTCATTTTATTTTTACTTCCTTTGGATATAGCTGCTGTGGAGCTAACACCCTTAATCCAAAGGACCAGGGAGTTGAGCAGAGAAAAAATATTAAAGCAAACAAAAAAAATAAAAAAAATTCCAGTCAAATCACACGCACAACCTTCAGGCTTTTAAAATGGGTTGAACTTCCTCCGTGGAACGCGCTTGGTATATCAGGATTTCAGTGCTAAAACGGAGTGAAAGTTAATATTACATAATCAAGTTAAGTCCTTTTTTCCACTCACTCCTACCCTTCGCATCCAGAGCTCTTTCTGTGCTCTAATTTTATCTCAAAAGAACAGAATCTAGGTCACCGCAACAATATATAGTGCTCGATGGTGGCGCCTTAGAAAGAGCAAAGTCAAAGTCGGAAGTCCTGTTTTGCGAGGGGATTACAAACAAAGGAAGGGAGAGAAGAATAAAACATTATAGAATTCCTACGCATTTTGGCCATTTCGGTCTTGGTCTGCATGAAATTGAACACTTGCTACCACCGCGCTACCTTCCATGTACTTAGTGGAATAATTAATTGCTCAACCAACCATTGGTGCGGCTTCAATTCCAGATCCAGCAACAACACCAACCCCCACCCTCACCCTGCCAACAAAGTGCTTTGGTCAAAGCTTAATATGAGCGAGTCCAGCAGAGGTTTTCATTAATAATTGTGTAGGTTTCAGTTTGAGTACCATCTGTCATTTGCTTCTGTTGCTGCTCCTGCTCTCGTTCCTGCTCCTGCTTCTACTAATGCTACTGCTGCTGCACATAAACTTGATAATTCTATATGATTTAGATTTATAGTTTGCATTCAAAATAGATCCCATACATCGACAGCTTCTATATAACTTGCAATTAGTTATGCAAGATGCCATTAAGGCTTTAATATTTGATTGGCTGTTGGGAAAATCCCTTTTGGCGTTACACCTGTTAACTTGGCATATTTGTGAAATAAACAATAATTTTATCAGGGCTCTGATTAAATGCGAAGAAGTGAAAGCTATTTATTTTGCTTTGTGTTTTTATTATTTTTGTCTGTTTCATAGGGTAAGTTGTGTATTGTTGCAAATCCTGCAATGTATGCCAAAACCCTAAACGTTCATAGTCTGAAATATATCAATTCTCACTTTCTTGATTCGATTCCTTAGTTGCGGCTTCGGCAAGTTCCGATTGTCCTCGAGCTGTTTCCAGGACTTTCATATGTTCTCTTACTCGACTATCTTGGCGTTTTAGAGTTCGTAGGTAGTGTTGACGATGGTGTTGGGGTGATAGGAAAAACAAAGGACGTTTTCGGACAAGGAAGCAGCACAAACAACCCTGTGGTTGTTGAGTGATATGAACGTCAACATATATCCTAACACCCTTGTATGCTGCCCCATGAAAATTCGGGTGCTTTGTACGTACCTACATCTTTAATTATTACAGGCCAATCGGCACGTACATGCTCAGAAATGCTTAGGGTCTATATAAGATATGTAGTAGAATAAATATTACCAAGCCACAATACTCAAGTATTCCACAAGTTTTCAAAAGAAAACATGCGTCACAAATTCTCACGCGCTATCTGTTACACTATTTACAGTCCCGGGAAAGCTTGGGAAGTCGCAAAGCCCGTAATTGGTGCACGTTCAAGTAGACCTGGATTCCAGTGGAACCTTCATCCAAATCATTTGTACAAGTAACCCGCAAATACAGACTTACGACTGGAAAATCGCAGAGCTGCGTGAGCAAAGGGGTCTCAATTGATGTGCGCTAATTGTAATCAATAAGGGATCTCTTGCTCATTAGGTATGGATTAGAGTCCATTACTTTGAGACCCTACAATAAGGACGAAATAGATACAGAGTAATGCTTGAAACTTTTCCTTCCAAGGGTGAGAAGGTCGCAATGGATCTAAATACTACACATTTCAGCCACTCTCATCAACGACGAACTGTTAGACATCGAGAAGAACGACTCCTCAATGAGTCTCCTGTACGAGAGGAGTCTTGTCAGTTCACCCTAAGGGTCGGAAGACCTAGCAAACCAGGTTTCTCTTAATGGACGAAATAGAGGAGGAGACGATTGAGCATATCTGTCCTTCGTGCCCCGCATTGTGTTATAGAGGGAATGGATTATCAAAAGCGAAATTTTACAAAACACCTAGCGCTGATGGCCATTATATAGAGAAAGTGATCTCTCGAGATCCTTCCAGGTTACAACGCTATATCAGAGTGAATCTGAAGTTGTACAAGAGATCTATTGTTCGATGACATGGTTAGGTGCAGGCATTGTATATATAAACTATAGTATTCCCACTAGAGGTGCGCCATCTATCGACCAAAAACTAAGCTCTAGAATATCATGGGAAGCAACAACAACAATTTCCACCATTTTAATTGTTGTTGTTGCTTCCCATGGTATTCTAGAGCTTAGTTTTTCGTCGATAGATGGCGCACCTCAAGTGGTAGTACTATAGTTTATATATGCAATGGGTGCAGGTCTTTCGGAGGCAATGGAAATCTTGAAGCTAGAAAAATACCCAGCTGAGGAGAGTTCCATTTGAGGTGGTGGATCACCAAGCATTGTAGTGCCACCAAATGTTTTAAAAATGTGTCATAGTAATCTGTACATTACGCCGGACTTTCTTTTTTAAGAGCACTGGGCTTTCCTAAAGAGCACTGGGCTCAGTGCTTTTGAAAACATTTTAAGAACCTCGATTAGAATAACGAGTTCCTTTCGTTTCGAAAAATGCTGAAAGTGATATTAAATTTCTTTAAACCAAAGTAAATCCGGCCTTTCAAAGAGTTGGGCATTGGAAATAAAGCCTTAGAAGTATCTATCATGTTTGAAGAATATCAATATTGCCCAGTCTTCGTCTAGCGACATCTTTACCAAAGTTGAACAAGACTGCTCGTAAATGACACTTTTAAAATCTTGTTGGCTTTTTTGTGTGAATTGAATTATGTTAGTTCATATCAGTGTGGCTTAGAGACCAGGTTAGTCAACTCTCGAACAAATGTCCGCACTCCAACAGATTTTCGAAAAGACTCAACAATTTCGGAACGATAGTCACCATTTTTTTATCAATTTTAAAATTGCCTATGATAGCGTGAATAGAGACAATTCTCGCGAAACTCATTCGCTTGTGCAGGAAGACTTTAAAGACTTCGTTCTGCTACTTCAAGGTTGGTAAGAACACCACCGACTCCTTTATTGTTAAGAAAGGTTTGAGACAAGGTGGCCTTCTTGAGGCAATCATACTCGAGATTTTTATTAATCCGTGCATTTACTTGGCTATTTGGAACATACTGACATTATCGGAGGACTGATGCGCGCTTTCAGCGGAGTTTGCAAGTATTAAAGTGGAAGCGAAAAGATTGGGTCTAGCTGTTAATGAAGATAGGTTAAAGTGTATGCAATATCTTTGAAGTAGTCGAGGAATTTTTCTATTTGGGTTCCACTATAACCCTTTCAGAATTACATAAGTGCAGAGATCACTCGAAAAATCACATTTGAATTGCTGACTCTTAGGGCTGAGAAGGCATCTTAGTTGCAGAGGCCTTTCTCCACGGACAAATGAAGCAATAAACAATCGAATGCAAACCGCACGGGTGCTCATGAAGAATGATTCTTCGAGTGATGTTTCATTTTACATGTATCATGGGGTAGTGTGGAACGAAAGATTTAATTCTTAACTGTACGAGATATATATTGGCTTTAACTGGTCAAAAATCTTAAAACCTAGAGGCAACCGATGAAGTCATACCGAAAAAAGATCCAAGTTAACAATAGGGTAATGTGTACATTTTTACAAACATGCTTCAGTTTGTTGTTCCCAACTATTTTTATGATTGTGTTCCCATTATGTTTTTTTTTTTTTTTTTCTTTTTTTTTCAAATACCAAAACCAGGAGAGCCTGTCATTTTGTTTCAATTCAACACTGAGGCTGTATATCTGTTGCCGTCTGTCTATTTGAAGCTAAAACCATCCCAATGTGTAGCTGGCGGGAGTTTCATTTGGTTTTTATTTGGTGAATCATCACTTTGTAGCGGAAGAAATAATGGAAGTTAGGATATTGATTTTGCAATTTCCGTTTCAGAGAGCTAAAAACAACACACATAGGGACAGAAAAAAAAAAGGAACGAGGAGTCAGGCAAATAAAAGCAATAAAGGTATCCATAAGGCCTGAATTTATTGTATTTGTGCTTGGCCAAACAATAAATTTAAAATGGGGTTGGGGTTTGGTTTTGGGATTGTTGGGATGGTTATGATTTGTAAGCCCATTGAAATGTTCTTGATAGTTTTTTGGGGTATGGAACTGATAAATATTTAAATTGGTTTTGTGCTTTTATGCTTCTGAATATGAATGTAAGATAATTTGTGTCTTTGTAAGGCATACAAATTGAGTTCAAATAAAAGTCACTATGAAAAGGAGTGGTGTCCTTCTGTATGATGAAATCTGGAATATTAAATACTAACCTCATGAACAGAAAACATCTCTAAAATAAAATTGTTTTGTTGTGTTTTTGTCGGGATTCAAGGCAATGCATAGACTCAAATCTATTTTTAGGTACTTCCCTTCAAACTAGCCTATTTTAAGAGGTTTGAAATTTTGGGGGTTTCGGCAATTTCACATTTCCTAAGTTCAATTTTAAAGTAAAATTGTATTAAACGGATGTATGCCAACTTTGTATTACGAGAATTGAACACTTCTGTTGTGCTATGTTAGCTAAAACCAGGCCAAATAAGAACTGAGAAGGCAAAAAACTGTGATTGAATTATTGGGAAGTACAACCCTTAGAAAAAAAAGGAATCCTTGTGATTGAGTCCGAAATTCAACCAAGCGTTCTCCAAGTCGTAATTTTGCCACCAATCTGGGAGTAAAAACCTTCACGAAAGTTGGGAACCAAGCTGTTCTAAATGAAACTGGATTTCCCAAGAATCACATCTTATAGATCACTGAAAGCGAGGATCTATTCAGCAGCTGATGCTCAGCGTAAAAAAATGATTCTAGTCAAATAGTAAACAGCATCTTATAGACAGCTCAGTGGTTTTTGAGACATCAGACGTTTTTGAGAAATCATAGTGTTGGACAAACTCATTGAGAAGGAGAATGCAGTACATACTGCAGAAATAGGGAATGCAAGGGAGCTGTATAAAATTCCGAATGACATTGTGAGACATCTTAGCCGTACTAGCATTCACCATCCAGAGTTGAATTTTAAGGGATACCTTTAAGTAACGATAGCGGATTAGCTACAAAGCTTCTAATCCACTAAATTGTTTTGCTGACGACAGCACCCTCAGCTTTTCATACTCCTTTCCAGATTCACATCCATGTCCTTCGGATGAAGAACTGCAACGGTATCATATGATAAGCTCATTAAATTCCGATCTTGACAGCATTGTACAATGGGGAATTATCAACCACGTGGAATTTAATGCTTAAAAAACTCAATGCTGTCTTCTGTCGTTAAAGCATAACCTTCCCCCTATGTCACTGTCCATGTGTGGCACTTGCATCGAGGAAACCGATCAGCTTTGCGTTTTAGGTATTGCATCACAAATCATCTTCTGTGGAACGATCACATATTTGACGTCGCCAAAAATGCCGCAAATTGCTTAGGTTTCCTTAATCGATGCAAGAAATATTTTTCCCTTCTGATCTGGCTATAATCTACCAGGCATTCATTCGCCCGAAGCTAAAGTACAATTCTCATATCTGGGCGGGTGCTCCACTCACTTGCGCCTCCTGGATAGGATTAAAAAAGAGCCTTAAAATTGATAGGTGAAAGAACCATTACCGAAACATTTGTTTCACTCGAACATCGCCGTAATGTTTCTTACCTCACCTTGTTTTATCGCTACTTCTATAAACAGTGCTCCACTGAAATAGCTAGTTGCGTTCCTCTCTTGAAACAATTTCCCCTTAACACCCGCACCGCAAGGAATGCGCATCAATTTACCCTCGAGCCTAACTTCGGACGTACTGTTAAGTATAGGGACTCCTTTTTTAACCGCACTACAAGAATGTGGAATGCTTTACCCGGCTCGATTTTTCCCTCCCATTGCGATATACAGACATTCAAAACCAATGTACACCGGCACCTCCTTTTATCTCCTATCCACATTTCCTGAACGCGCGCACTGTATTGACTCATATTAAGGGTATTAATAACCCATTGTGTGCGGGCTCAATTATTAAAAAAAAAAAAAAAAAAAAAAAAAAAAGATGGCTGGATCAGTTTTGTGCACTGCGCAGGTCTTCGGAGAGTATGCAGTAATTGCGACCCAATTTCGAAAAAACTAACCAGCTCGAGGATTTAGCTATCCTAACAGCAGACCTGTTGCCGTGTGTTGCTTACATTAATTCAGGCTGTTTGTTAGCGATTCTCATCCACGAGACTGGAAGAATGGAGTTTTTGTTAACAAAGAAAGAAAAGCTTAAAAACTTTAACAACTGATATGTCAGTCGCTGAAACTGAATGGAGAACGGCAGGAAACCACAACTTCGATGTGTCATCTGTAGTAAAAGACGCTCAGCCTTATAGGATTCAATCATGGCCACTGCTGAGGCCAGTAGAGGCGAGGTGGGACAGGTGCATTCATCTATAGTATTGATTACATTTGTTTTCAGCGCCATTTTCTCCAAGTAACACAGTGTTGCAGTTCAATCTTTGCTTCATTCGTGGGACAGGTTTCCACTGTGAAACTACTTTTCAATAGTAAAAAGGTGTTGTACCACGCTATGCGTTGTACAAAAATGTCCTCGTCGGTCTTGGGTTGATTCTTTGCCGCTGCTACTTATAACTTTTGCTATCGAGACAAATGCCCCACGTTGGGCGCCGTTATAGAAAGCGAGGTTCTCTCGCGAAAACATGCTCAACAACATTTTTTAATAAATATTATTGTCAGATGGCAAAACACTCCATATAATCATTTAACATGACAGTGATATGGTACTATTCTTATCTCCTCTTTAAGCCTTAAATGTTATCGATAACGTTCTCAAATTCCCATAACCTGCACATGTTCCATTGTAAATTTTCAAAATGAAAAGCACATTAAAAATGTATCATCATACTGTCATGTCATAAAAATAATCAGCAACATTTGACACTCAAAAAGCTTTCAAATAAATTCTTAATCAAACGCCTTTTTGTCAAAATTTGATATTTTCTCCCCTAAAAGCCACAGGCAGTCCACAAACACAACACCATACATAGCAGCATCTTTAAGAGAAAATAAAGATTATTTTGTGTTCCTGTTCTCTACCCCAAGAGACATTAAATGTCACATTCAGTTTCAAAAACTTCTCGACGCGTATCGTAAAATCAACGCCAATCATATTTTTCCTAGACACAAACTGACACTTAAAACGTACTACACTAAAGTGAATGCATCTTTAGCGTTCTTACACAAAACAGAATGGAAATTACCCATTCAGAGCATGAACATATTCATTTCACTTTTTTCTTCAAAAAAAAAAAAAAAAAAACTGCCAAGAATGGAAGATGATGCTTCATACTCAAAACAAAACAAACTACGAAGGACAAGAGTTATTCCTTTTTATATAATTTTTTTTTTTTAAGACTTCCCTTGGGTAAACAATCAAAATAAAATTGCATTCTGCCTTGAGTTAGTCCTTATTTTGTAAGAAAAACTCTCTCCGAAAAATTGTTTTATTCTTTTAAAAATGATCCTTGTCCACAAGATAGTGGTACTACATCGTGTCGCCATGTTGTTGTCCATTGTTTGTCCTGCCTTGCAATTTTCTTCTAAAAATAACTTTCCCCATTCATGTTACATTGCGATGAAAGTTGGCCAACATTGTGGTGTGGTTATTTCTGCTGGAATACTCAGAGACAGGGTAGGCACTCGGCATACTTGCCTGACACTCTTGCTTGTCGTTGCACTATTTCATTAAATCTTAAGCCTTTGTCAGATCCTTACTCAAGCAGATTTGCATTCTTGTTTGTCCCGGCTTATAAGATACTTCTTTTTTTTCGATAAGTCTTTTTTCCATCCGTTGAAATTGGCGAGCGAAATTTAATTAAATCCAAGAGAAGTTAAAATCGATGGAAGTCTATAAAAAAAATGTTCCAGGTGCGGCTACAACCATGATGGATTCCCTTTAAGGACTTGTGTCTTATTAAAAAAAAAATTATCTATTTTATTGATGAAGTGACTTTTAAAAGCATCATGTTCATCATGACGATGAAAGAGATTGACAGATCCTAAGGAGGAGAAAACCGCATGTTTTAATAAAATTATTTTTTATGCGTCCTCGTTCAAAGGATACGGAGCAAGCGGATGATGGTTGGTAACAAACAAAATATGAACCACGAACCATCAACCATCAAAGAACAGAAGCAACCAAGCCATAAAATGAAGTGAGCATAATCGAGTTATGCACGAGTGATGGCTGCAAAATGGAACGTGGTGCTTGGTGCAGCTACTCTGGCGTTCGCACCCACTCACTCACATGTCAGGATCATAAAACACAGGAAAAACAGTTCAATATAATTTATTGTTTGCCATTTAATTAAGTTAATTAGAATGCTGATGCACAATTTACAAGGGTGCAGGATGATGGTGTAAGGGGGGGGGGGGGGGGTGACAAAACTTTGTGTGGTTGTTGTGATACGAATGCAGATGTATAACAGATCCTTCGGTCTAGGAAGTGTGTGTGTGTGCCGTGCATATGGCAAATGCTTTGAATAAATAGTTCCGCATCCGCATCCGCATGCACATGGCGAAGAAAGTTTTAATTTCTACCATTGTGGGCTGTGCTTTATGTAGATATTTAAAGCAAAATTTATTTGTACACTTCCGTTGCGATGCGATGAATGGTGCAGTTTGTTGCGTAAGATGGATAACGTTACTTAGAAACTGTTTTGCCGGAAGTTTTTCTGTTTTCAGGAAGTTTTTGTGGGGAACTGGAAGACGAAGAAAAAGAAGAAGGAGCAGGAGCATTTTTGCGGTGGCGTTTATATAATGTGTTGATGTATTTATGTTTTTAATTATAATTGGAAGAAATTGAAAATTAAATTCTAGGAAAGAAGATTTCTAAGGATTTATTGTTTCATGGTGGAAATATGTTCATTAAAATGGGGAATAATGAAAATTATGGAAATGTGTAGAGAAACGAATGTATTGGAGGGTTGGCTTTTAAGGGAAGAGGTGGTGAAGTTTTTCCTAAACGACTTTACAAAGAAAATTGATTTTCTCATTTTCAAATTGTTTGCCACATTCCATTTACGCGAATCTAATGCCAAGGAAACAATGAGCGTAGCCTTCAAGCTGTGTTTGCTGGAAGGTCAGAGGCCGATTTACCTCGATCGTCTTGACAGTGATGTAGAATATATCCGATTCCATCGCTGCGTTAGAAAGACCACTTTGAAGACTTGAGTTGTCTGGATGAACTGACAGATCAGATGATTTCAGTTCACGTTACATCGTAAAAAAGTTGAAACAGAAGTAAGCTTCAGAAAGTCTACAACGTGTCAGAAGTCTTGTACAATCAATAGTACCTTAACATTCCATAATGAGATGTGGTCAACGTCAGCCTCAAATATCAGTTGCACTAACTCAGGCCAGTACGTGCATATGTGAGGGCAGGGATATGCCTTCACTTTTCTAATTGTTCTTTCAGTTCAGATATTAAAAGTGAATTAATAAGCATTGGAATTAATAAGCTTCGTGGAGCCAATGCATAGTGACTTTCACTTTCAACCATTCTTGTGTGTTCGTGGGCACTCTGTATGATTGGAAGAGACCTACAATTTACCGCCGTCACTTCTTCGCAAGAGGCAGTATCCCAGAAAAACAAACTTAGGTCAATTGAGTGATTAAAGCTTCGGTGTAGCAGTCGAACAGTCTGGCTACTAGGCCGATTTCCGAGAAAAGCTGAAACTCGACCGTTATAGAAGGTCGCCTGTGTCGTATTTCCCCCATTTCGTCAAACCAAAATGCTGCCAGACAAACTTTTTCTTGTCTAACTCCTCAGAAGCTTTCTATTGATATGCCTTACAGCATTATATAAATGACTTGATTCATTATGCCAACAAACTGCTTAAGAGCATCCTTAATTTTATTTATAACTCAGGGCGGTTCAGGGGCTCCTCAAACACACTCTAACAATAACAGCGGTCACATCAACTTTCTGAATACATTCTGTTTCTTACAAAGTAACATTAAATATTCCACGCCTTATATATTGATAGCATAGCATATATATCCTCTTGATCACTCTGGGAGGAAAATGTCTTCTTGGAAGATGAAAAAATCCAGTTTTTCACTGATAACGTGGAGGGTGGTGGGTTGTGTTTACTCTAACATTGTGGTGTGTTCATGGCGATAAAATCGGTTTCATCCTAGCGGAAAATGTGATATCCTACAAACACATCATCATTTTCTCGGATGGCCAGGCTAAGCTAAAATCCCTGGATTCCATCTCCTCTAACTCCAAAACAGATCGCGATTATCTTAACATCCCTCAGAGAGATCGTGGAACAGTTCCACGCAGAGAGAAGATACTAATAGAGAGAAACAACTTTCCTCGCCTCCGTCCCCGAAAGATTTTTGTTTACATTTTTTATAATGAGTTGAATTCCTATCGGTATATACATGTTTTTTCCTTGTCCAGAACAAACAAAATAAAAAAAAAAAAAAAATGTGCGTCTCTTTCTCTCTTATTTAAAGGTCTATGGACAGCAACTTGCATCTGTGTTGTCCTCACATTTTTTTATATGGAGTTTAATACAGATGCAAGTTGCTGGCCGAATCGCAGCTTGTAGGCTAAAAGAGAGCCATCGTCGAAGTTGCCTCTCTTTATTAGTATCTTCTCTCTGGTTCAACGTTCACCCCTGTTGAGTGCCAGTGCATGGAAATTTTCCAGGAAATTGCAAACCCGACAAACTTGCCAACAAGGAACAATAGGTACCATATCCATTTTACCAAAAAAAATGCTTTCTGCAAGGAAGATGATACTGAGGGGCCAAATCTTAGGTGGACACGTGGACAGGTTATAATACATGTCTAGCGGCAGAGCGGATTTGCCAAAGCTGGCTCCGAAACAGTCTCAGGCTTTGATACCTCTAAGCAGACGGCACATAAATCCATTACAGGTGTCTCATCGGTAGACTCGCCGCAAGGCTTGGCGTGCTCGCCAACGAGTTTTTGGAAAGCTGTATGGACGGCGAAGAGGAGAAGACAGTTCTCCATCTCCTATGTGCATTCCATGAGCTGGCTAATATACAGACTCTTTTCAGGAAAACTATTTTTTAATGAAATTGAAGAACTGTGTTCGTCTTGGAGGCTTGTACGCTTTTTAAGAAGCTCAAATTGGTTATAAGTTTTTAGTTGTAAGATGATAACAACCCAAACTTTGTGCAACGGTCCTCATTTGGACTAAATGTGTCAAGAAATACACCTTTCAAGCTTAACCATAACCTTACCTGTCTATGTTCCCTATATTATCTTGAGAAACAAAGTGGATCCATTGGGATGCGAGTAAGGTTATCGATTCGTTTGGGCAGGAATCGATTATTGTGGGTCAATTAGGTACCTGAAATGATCGTCTATGAAAGCCGAAAAGTAACTTTTCTTAATGACCCGATAAAATCTATTCATGGTGAAGACTCTTTCATCGTTATTGAATATCATGTCCGCAAAGACCTTTGTGGTTCTATCATAAAAAAAACTTTTTTCACAAGAACGAATGATTGAGAACAGAAAGTCTTTTCTCTCGTGGTCCAGAGCAATATATATATAATTTTCAGTGCCAGAAGTCTGTTTTTTTAACAAAACCAGATCAGTTTTACCAGCTGATTGGGTGCCAGATACTGGAACAATTGCTTTAGCTTGTAGAAGGGCGTTTGAGGGGTTGGCATTGTGTAAGAACAAGACTAACAATGACAAGCCATACGAGCTGAGAGGACAAAACCCACCCTATGGAATTCCTCTACAGATTTTAACATTTATAGTGGGATCACCCTTTTCTGGATTTAAGAGTCTGGTTAAATGTATCCAATCTCAAATCTTCTGCAATTTGGCTTAGCAAATGTCGTTATTCCCAAAATTTTTGAAGGCCCCCTGAGTAACATGAAGACATCTGGCTTACACTCAGAGCCATATGACGTCATGTTTAACGACTAGAGACATTCTCTGTTGCTAAGCAAGGCTTGAGCACAAACATCAATCCAAGCTTAATTCAGCCAAAATCAAATCATTGTTGGCACGAGTTTGCAATGTAAAACCAACATCAACCCAAGCCACTAAAGAAGAAAACTCTCTATTTCTAAAGAGCAATGATTTTCTTGAGGATGCTAAGCCGAGCTTTGCTGAATACAGAGCGCAATACTACTCTCCATTAAAATGCGTTTCAAGGTTGTACCTAGCTAAAAATAAGATAGAACTTTAAGTAGGACAGGGGAATAATTTTTGGTCAACATTTTTTGCGTAGTCTCACCACGATCACAAACGAATAAAGAACTACATAAATCTAAAAAATTGTAAGAGTGAAAGCGTTTTATTTTCTTAATCTGTAAAATCGGCCTACAGACTATTACTCCTGTAGGTAGGTACCTTTATCGATACAAAAATGTGCAGCGTGAATTCCTTACACTTTCTAATTTTTGTAACTCAAGAAATTAAACTCGCACTAATTTTAAAGAGCTGTCACAAGTGTAATAAATTATTTCTACAAATTCACAATGAGACCCTATATCTGGAAACTTTATAAGAACCGGAAGGACCCTAGTTTTTAAGACGCAAAACTTCTTTCAGCCCGAAAGATTTAAATTAAACCCAAATGAATACGGTGTGGAGGGAAATAGGTCCCCAAGTAATAAGTCCACCGAGGGACTTTATTCCCACTGAGTGGTAAATAAATCCTCTTAAGAGAAGTGGACTTAGTTACCATGAATGGAGAAACTTTAATCCTTAGGAAATCGTGTATATTTAATTGCCCTATAATGTTAAATACCTTACCACTTCCTTTCCAAAACAAAAGATTAAAAAAATATGCAAAAAAGGCATATCAAGCTTACATGGAAAAAAAGTGAAGTCGGTAAGGGAGTTGGGCATGCTGCCCCGTGCAACCCCCCTGCCTGGGCTCACTGTTAGATTTGGAGTAGGTACGAGGCTGGGTGTATGCAAAACTGTAGATATCAAGAAACTTTGTACATATCCAAAAACGCATTTACTCCAAATCCAACAGTGAGTCCAGGCAGGGAGGTTGCAGTGGGGCAGCATGTTGCCCCTTACCCACTTCACTTCTCATACGCAGTAAGCTTTATGTACCTACCCACCCATGTCAGTTCGTAAGATTCTTAACTATTGTTGTTGGAAGTTAGTTATCTCTTCATGATTCGAAGTGTCTACTAAGTTCCCACAAGAAAGTGTAGCACTTTCCCACCTTCCATGGGAAATAAGTCCACTTCTCTTAAGTGGACTAAGCTCCCTTTAAGTGAGAATGAAGACTCTCGGTGGACCTAGTACCCGTTGACTTATTTCCCTGCACCAGAGAATACACTGATTTTGATTTGGTTGAACTAACTCTGGAAAAGTGAAATGATGCACCGATGCATTGTTATTCCTCTAGTTTTTAAGGTCCTCCCGAATGAACAATGGAACGAAAACTAAGTTTCTATCATAATACTTCAGAAACGTGATTAATATTTGAAATTATTAACTTATATGAAAACTGGAAAAAATGGAGTCTATTGTCAAAAAAATAATCCTTTAAGTCAGGGTTATTAAATTAACAATACCGATCGTCATATTTACATTTGCGACCTTTGAATTGAAAAGCATAGTTTTCCTGAGGAACTATTGTGTTTTAGAAATTAAATTATTTCATTAAGAAATTATCTAATTAAACAGTTCAAACAGCATAAATTAATTCATCCTCATCTTTAAGCCTCCATTAAAATAAATGTCCTGCTTAGCACATCATATTGTGGCCAATTAGCAATTTCTCCAAACCATTTTGACATAATTAAGTGCATGTTACAACTAACCAGATAGATACCGCATAGGTACCGACATAAATTGCTGTTGAATGTGGTTTTGAACCCCCAAATAACCATTAGTAATAGTGAAATTATTTTTCACATTAAAAAAAAATTCCCTACCAAAAACATTGACAACCACAAATTCACAGGGAACCCAAAAAGGCTTTCAACTTAACCATAAAAACCACTTAAAACAATTTTTGATATTTTACCTTTATCAACGAAAAACATATCAACAAATGTCTAACAAAAATGGCGCCTAACAGTCTCTACATTTTTTCCCCCATTTTGTTGTCTCCAAAAATCATTCAAAAAGAAATAATTAAAAAATTAAATGAAACCACCCAAATCAAGGGACGAAAGGTCTTCATTTTAATTCGTGAACATTGAAGTTCCCGGACACAATTATCATTTCCAAATATTATTTTTATATTTGACTTCGCTGTGTCGGTATCACTTTTTTGGTTTCTCCGTTGGTCTGTGTTCAAAAAAATTTTGTGATGAATATAAAAAAATTGTTGTAAACAAACCTTTTTTGTTGCTTTTTTTCCTTGCTTTCCACATTAATTCTCATCAAAAATATCCTTCGTTCAATTAGTGCATTTGACTTTATCCAAGTCCTTTTTCACGGCGCGTACTTCGCCTAATCCTGCCACACCATTCAATTATATAACAACGAGTTGCTCCTACTTCCATGCGAACTTCTGATGTATGAAACTCGAAACACGAAACACAAATCGAAAACTCATTCTCTCGCCCAATCTGAATGAAAATATATTATATAGGACGAGAACGACGTATAAAAAAAGGACTTCAACGGATTTGACATCCCGGTCGTGATGCTGAGCAAAAGAACGAATACTTTTTCTTCTCCTTGATTTCTTCTTTTCCGATTGCTTTTACACTTTTTTTTATTTTAGCACGACTTAAAACGAGGCACACATTTGAAAAATAAAAAGTAAAAAAAAAGCAAAAAAAAAAACAGAGTTAAAAAAAATAAGGAAGAGGATTAAATTACGAGGATACGTAACCCATCGCGTATCGAAAAGTCTCACCCATTCTCTGGAGCCGCTGGGCAGCCTCCTACACACGCACACACAGATACAGCAGTTGGCCGATATTGGAAAAATAAGGAAACTCCTGAAACACTTTTAGTTTAAATTCAAACAGAAAAAAAAACACTTTTGACACGAAGGATATCTCGTGTCGAAAATAGAAAAGAAATTTCCTTTTTCAAACTATTGATATAATCACACCACTGAGAGTAGAGCAGTGCCAAAAATAGGACCTTTTCCAGGACTTTGAAGTCACTATCGAGATATCTACTACATATACATACATACGTACATAAACTCACACGTACATAAATATGTTGTAGGTTCTTGTTGCTTTTGTTCTTCGTAGTCGAAGGAAAAATTACCCACGAGACGAATTATGTATTTTTTTTTTGGAAAAAACTTTATTTCTTGTCTTAAAGGACTTTTTCAAGAATTTCGTAATCACATAAAACAACACACACAGAGCTTCTTAAAGAAAAAGAAGTGATTTATGACTTTTCCTTTGCAATAAACTCTTTAGAAAGCAAAAAACCAAAATACAAAAAAAAGGAACACACTTTTTTAAGGTCCAGCTGCAGCTTTGGAAATGCCCGGGATGCTGACAACACGGTGGACCATTTTTAACTGTTCTCCAGCAAAGAGATCCTGGAACGGGATGTGGCCAATCCACAAAATTACTCGGAAATTTTCACTCAAAAATACCTCAGCACTACTCGCTACTCGTTATATCTCTGCACTCATGGTGGGATTCATTTGTGGATCGTAGTGAGGACAATAGGTTCCACATAAATAAATGCTGTTAAGGATATGACGAAAAATGTGGATTCTGCGCAAAAATCGAACCTTGTTATGTGTGTTATGGAACGAAGAGATTTTTGGTATAAAAAAAACAAGACGGGTTAAGGTGGGTGGTAAAAAGAAGTGGGTGATTTTGGAATTTCCTTGATTTCGAATGACCAAGCTGTGGTTTATTTCGGTTTGACAACCACAAAACTAAGAGCCAACAAGGTGCCAAAGGATACGTTTACCAAACAGATATATAGAAGGTATTTATTCAGACGAGCAAGAGAACTACTTTGTTGTTGTTTTTGTTTTTATTGTTGAAAATGAGAAATGAATTCATTTTCTTGTTTGCTATTAATCATGTTGGTGTTTTGCTTGAATGTAAGACTATGGCAGTCCGCAGGATTAAGATGATGTTCTATTTTTATCACAACACTGCAAGAGATGAAGGCTGAAATGTCTTAATAATTTCGATGTATAGAATTGTTGTCCATGCTATATTTTGGTGGAGGTTTTTTTTTAAATTATATTTGTCCTCTATGCGTTCATTAACCATTGACCATGTTTTGATACAAATCCCTTACGGTGAGAACGTGATGACAATGTCTATAAGGCCTGAAAAAAAAGAGTTAAATAAAGAATGGTTCTCTGGGTGTATACCTGCCACTGGCATGCACTTCTAGCCTTTAGCTTTAGTGCCTTGTGGCCAGCTCTTAAGAATACCTACAATATTGACAAAGTTAAAAATGGTTCTAAAAACGTCTAGTATCTGTCCAACAGGTGCCCTAAATATTATCTATCCTGAAACTCTTACGATCCATCTTCATACTAAGTACTTTGCATCCTGTAGTGGCAATCCAGCTCTGATGCTCTGTAGGAGTTTAAAAGCAAATTTCCCTTCCAGACCGGATTGGGCAACCTAAGATGTGAATAAAAACTTTGTCACAATAATCCTTAGAGATGACTTGAAGATGAAGTTGGTACTGGTGGTTACTTGAAGGTTACTACATCAACATTTTAATCGAAACCGCAATATCGAAACCGCAATATCGTAACCGCAATATCGTAGTTTGCTATCAAAGTATGCTCTAACCATTATAAGGGTGCGGTGCCTTCTTGAATCTTTTTATGAAATGTTCGGAAATGTTCCGATAAAAATATGGAAGCTTGATGAAAAATGGATATAATTATGATTATCCTCTCTCCAGTGGATCTTTAATATCCCAACAAGACATCTTTTACAAGAACTCGTTTTTTTTGACCTAAGCATTCCAAGTTTAGAAGAGAACAAGTCTGGGAACCATTAAACTCCCAGGTAAGGAATATGGTTCATGGAAGAATTCTTATCTAACATTAATTGAACGAGTCTTATGACGGATCAAATGTACCCTGAACAACCAGCGACTAGTCTAAGTGGCATACAGTCTGGTATCTGGCCACCTTGATAGTCCAGGGGATCGATGATTGATTGTCCTAAACTACAATCTACAGAGGTCCCGCCTGGGAACCATAGACTTCGACTAGGCTGGTGGGTAATTATCCTCGTCGGAATAACTCTATTGCTAATCGAATGTTCCTTAAGCAAGGAGCAATCTGTCAAGGTGGCAAAAAGTCTATAGTTTGGCACATTGATCGTTCGAAGGATGGCTAAGCAAATTGATCGCCTTAAAGCTGACCAACATCTAACAGACAACATCTTTCTACCACCGTTAGTACCGTATTGGTAAAAAAAGGTTTGGCACCGAATTGGGGCACTCATTCGCTCATTGGGTTTCATGAGCTTGCAACTTTCAAGTACACCTTAATGGTGTTCAGCTGAAAGTTTGTCTCGAACATAAGAAATGTGTGTCTCACAAGAAAGAGGAAAATCTGAGCTACGCTAGCTGAGGAGATTTAATACAACAGAAGAATTTGTCTCCTTGATGGAGCCTATTTAATATTGTCGGTGTAGATGTAAGACCTATAGTTTGAAGCCAGGTAAATCAAATTCATTAATTTCACGATCCGAAAGAGTTGAAAGGGCCGAAAATTAGAGATCGATATGCATCATAATTTAAAAGACTTTAACTCTGCCCTGAAAACGTAAATTGAACGAGCTTTTCAGAGCCATATTACGTTTTCTCGTCCCTGCCATACTCGTTGGATTGTTCAAGACAAAATTGAAGAACTATGAAGTCAAAACTCCGCCAAGATTGGCATAAATACCACCGGCTATTTCGAAGACAGAAAAAGGTTAATTAAGGTGATGTTATGGTGTGAAACCTTCAACGACCATCTTAAAATTGTATGCAACTCACAGCTTAACAGTTAAGACCAGCGTTACATTTAACAGTCAAAATACTTGGCTATGTTGGTGATACTGACCATATCGGTAGAACTAATCGAGGAGGAGTAAATGGAGCAATCATAAGTTTTGAATCGATTATGGCGAGGATGAGTCTGGCTGTTGATGAGTACATACCAAAGTGCATGCTTTCACCAGGAACACTTTATCAGCATCGGATGCTTAGACGAATAGAAATATAAAATAAATAAATACTATGGCACTAACAGTTCCGTAAAGGCACTGTATACAGACTTAAACTCTCAACCATCCATGTGCGTGCGTTGATACTCTTCAAAAATTAAAGGACCTACACTTAAAAAATACACTAACCTATTACCACAAATAATTAAATACGAATTAAACAAACATAATACAACAGTCTCTTACAAAACTAAAAACAATATCTATAACTATTTAAAAATAAAAAAAACTGAAAAGCAATAGAACAATGCTCAGGTGTCTATAAAATTATTTGCAGCGATCGCGATAAACTTTACATTGGACAAACTGGCAGAAACTTTCATGATAGATTTAAAGAACACAATCCAAAACAAAACACAAAATCTAATTACGCTCTACACTTAATGAACGAAAATCACAATTACACAGACTTCCATACTAATTGCAAACCAATGCACATATACCGGAAAGGGACAACGCTGGATGCATTTGAAGAGTTCGGAATTTACAAAGCCTGCAAGAAAGAACAATGCAAAGTACTAAATGACAAACTTACAATAAAAAACAACGCATTATACAATAC
This sequence comes from Platycheirus albimanus, assembly GCA_916050605.2. NCBI lineage: Eukaryota > Metazoa > Arthropoda > Insecta > Diptera > Syrphidae > Platycheirus > Platycheirus albimanus. The sequence goes on along the minus strand of OU696696.1, from coordinate 262,468,107 downwards.
TGCCATAAACCACCAAACTAAAGTGGAAGACGAAAGGAGAAAAACATACAACAGATAAACATCAAACAACACTAAACACATCCATTATAACATACTTCACACAACTCTACTCTCACTCTCACTCACCAGTAATCAAAAGCCCGATGATGGACGTACGTCCAAAACGCGTCGCGTATTAATATTTTTATATTTTTAATGTTGTAAAAAAGTTTTTTCCTTTTCTAAAATAAATATTAAATGTTCGTTATAAAACTTGTTTTTTATTTATTTAACCAATTTTTCAAGACCTACACTTTCCTGCCAGATCCGAACGGATAGCAGATGTGCACTTTTCTTGACAAGTTTTACTCTTGGAGGATTCGTCACTTACCTGCAAAAGAGAGTTTCACGAATGAAGGGTTAGGTGGATTAAGAGGGATTGAACCCAGAACCTTGTTGCGTCCACCTGTTGACGAGGAATTAAAATAAAAAAAGAGTTATTGTACGTTGTACACAAATTGGTATATAAGAAGTTTCATTTATTAACACATTCGAATAACCACTTAGATATAATTCCTTTATGATGATCAGGATGAGGTTTCCATGCCGCCAGAGGTGGGATGAAGACTTCGTGATAGTTGCGATAGAGATGAGTATTCCGGGGTATCTAAAGAAAAGAGAAGGCAAAGGCGTTAAGGACTAGAACTCTATTGATAAAATTCCACCCGGGAGCATTGGCCATCATCTGGTGCATTCCAGATAGGCGAATAGACCCGGGGTTGATAAAATTTCTTGAAACTCAACTTCTGCGACAGCATCTTAACCTCGATCCTCCCGGGTATACACGGGGCGTAGTAAAGCGGCAGATGTTTGATTTCTCCTTGGCGTTGCTCTTCTTGATAGTATTTTTGGCTAGTGGTAGACACTATTTTCTTTTCTTTTTTTTTATTGTTTTTTTGCACACAGATTTTAAGAACAAACATTTTGGCGTGCGAAAATAGGGTTGTGTCTAGGGTTGTTGCGTAGGAATTTCTTAAGCACAAATGTTGCTGAAGAATAAATTAAATTTCCCTCTCAGCTGTCTTTTCAAATGTAGGTCGAGGTCGATGTACTTTGGGTTGATGCAGCTACAATCAGATAGCGTGCTATAAACCGAAGAAAAGAACTGCAATTTAAAACCGCTGATCGGCTTGAAGTAAAATTTTGCCGGTCATCAGAGAAAATTAGTCTTGAAGGAGAATTGGAGGGAAACTTCCAACAGTTTAAGATTATAAAATCGTTAATCGCAGTAATTTAAAATTTAAGGTGTTTTTTTTTAAGTTTTTAAATTCTGGCCCACTGTATAGTGCTAGTGGTAGACAATCATTTCAAAGAATAAAAAAGAATTAAAAGCTGTGAAAATTTACTAGAAATAAAATTTTAAACGGAGTTAAGTGGTGAATAATACGACGATACGAGGTAGGAGACGGTTTTTTTTACAACATCTGTGCGATCCAGAATTTAAGGGGGTGAGTTTGGCTTAAATGTTTTTTTTTTTTTTAAATAAGAATCAAACGATAGGTATTTTGTGTAGGCTCCAGGGTGGGACTTTGGCGACCAACGGCGAGGACAAAGACCTTGGTCGCCGGCTTTTTAACTGTGGCTGTGCTTTAAAGGTGCCTGTAATTTGAAGATCGAAGTAATAAACGGATCGAAACAATATCTAAGCACAGATTCAGGAATTAAGCCCGTGGGAGTCCCGGGTTCCCTAGTAAATTTTAAACTCATATGATACATTTCGAACGCGCATATATACCACACGAAAAAGTGAAAGGAAGGTTCGCCTGGACCACCCTTTTTACAATCCTCGTGGTGTCTTCAAAGGGACAAAGAAAACCAGCAGCAGACGGCTTTTATCCCTTTTCAATATCTTTTTATGTATATATATATATTTTTTTTTATTGGCGTGATACCTTTTTTTTATGTAAATTTTTATATTTTATGATTTATCAAATTTTCTATCATTATCGTTTTTTTTCATATTCGATGCTTCCTATTGTAGATCGTAAAAACTTATATTAATTGCTTTTGAGTGAATGTTGTTTTTTTTTTTAATTTTTAAGTTAAAGTGAATTTTGGTGCTGAGATAGGAAAGAATACGTCCCAAAATTAGGACAGGGGCCACGCTTCCATAAAACCCCAATCTTTCGGTACACTTTGATACGGTACCGGTTTATACCCGCAAAGAGCTCAATGTAGGTAGGAATTAACCATTTGATATACCGCCATAAGAAAAAAGAGAAAAAGGTCAAAATTGAATTTGTTTTGTTAAACGAATGGTTGGGACTAGAGGGATTGGTTCCCGCCCAGTAAAGGGGCGTTATTCATCTCACTCCTGTTTTTTTATTTAAACTCCTTGATTTTTTTTTTGTTTGTGTACGATAATAACTCGTCATTAAGAATTAGAAAAACCATAAAATTGCATTCACCAAGTAATTAAAGTCGTTTGGCTTTCTTAAGATAATTAATTTTGTGAAATCAATTTCATGGTAATTTTTTTTAGTGTATACGTTTTTTTTTGTTAAACTATATTAACGCTATATGTATATCCAATCGATGGATTTTCAAATCTTATATTAAAATTCCAATAATCTTATTTACTTTTAATTCCAAAATTATAATTGTTATGTTTGAAGAGACGTTTAGAGTAATATACTTAATTTTTTTTTTATTTCCATTGGTTCAATTATCTTATAAGTTAGGAAGTTTATGATGTAAGATCTAATTTGATAAAATTGTTTGTAAGTCACGTCAATGTGGTCGAAAACATCATTTTTATATTGTTTTTGTGTTCTGAGCTTCCATTAATCTCAATGGCTTGTTAAGGCGTTTTCAGGGGGGTGCGGTAAGGCGGATGCAAGCCTTCGTGTAAGTATGGCGTAGCTTCAATCCAATCAAGTTTACTAAAGGGGGATTCCACACAATCGGACCGATTGAATCCCAGGTGGGGTGGGCCATGGTCTGTTCCGCAAGGACATCAGCGGAATCCAAGGTGTGTGTGAGAGTGAGTGTGTGTGGGTATGCGTGTGTGGGTGAGAGTGAGTGTGAGAAGGTATGCGTGTAAGTGAGATGGTGTGTGAGAGAGTAGAGTGCGAAAGAGTGAGTGGTTGTGAGTGGGTGGTAGCGTGCACGTAAGCGAGTGTATGGGTGGATGGCTGTGGGTGGACGTGAGTGTGTATGAGTGGATGGTTGTGGGTGTGTATGTAGGAGTGAGAATGTGAGGAAGTGTGTTTGTGTAGTTGAAGAAAAGGTGCGCGCGCGCTAGTGCATGAGAGTAAGTGTGAATGAGAAATTTAAGTGGTGGTTAAAGTTAAGTTTTTGGCATGTTTTATGTTTTTTTTGAAAGAAGCGAGGTCTAGCTACGGGGGTAAGATCCCCCCTAATCCGGCGAGCTAAGAAGCGCCTTGCCAGCATGCCATCGCCTCCGTAGCGTACATTCTAATCCCTTCCCTTCCATATCATGCCTTCCTTCCCCTTGGATCCCTCATCCTACCTATGTCCATCCGGTTCCTGTACTCCCTGAATCCTAACACCGTCCCAACTCCATTTCCGCTCCCTTTGCTTCCTTTCAACCTTCAGCGTAGCTGTCCGAAACGCTAATGACTACTTAACGGGCATTCAAATCTAGGACAAATCGCCAAAATGCACTGAACAATAATTATAAAACCAATGTTACGAATTTATGCTCCTTCAAGCCGAGTTAACAAAGTATGTAAAGACTCTCTCCTAATTAATTTGACATTGCAACATCGACCTTTCAAACTCTAATTCGCAAATGTTTCAAAACATTGCTCATTTGTTAATACAATTAAGTTAACATACATAGGTCGTAATAGTTAGTAAATAGGCCAACAACAACTTTCTGAGCTTTCATTGAAAAAAAAAACCATTTATTGACAAGGCAGCTGCCAAATAGGCTCCACATCCACATGAATGCGGTATGAGTGCATTTAATGTCCTTTAAAAGGATTTTATCATTAAATTAAAATAACCAGAATGTCATCGCCATCACCATCATCTCCACCTCTTCAATTCTCTCGCACAAAAAGGACCATTATTGAAAATTCAACAAACATAGCCAGCCCAGCGAATAAGCGAATGCACGAAAATACTCGGCAGATATATATGTAGCTTTTTTTGAAGTTAATGGCCATTAAATGCTAATAAAGTCCATCTCTGCTGGTGATAAAAATAATATATTGGTTGTTAACAAGCTCATTTATACTACAGCCTGGTCACAACAAGTAATTATTTTGACAGATTTAATTTTTTTTTATTTTGGTTTGGTTTTTTGTTCGTTATTTTTGATTTCCCTGGAAAAAAGGAGACGTCGCTTCCTTTTCAATTTTTTTTTCTATTTGAAAATTATTTTTAATGAAAAAGAAAATGAAATATCCTTAAACGGTAACAACTCGAAACTTCCTTTTGATCCTTTGAACCTGATTGAAAAATGTGATGTGATGCAGTATATAAAAAAACCTATTTGACCCTTACACCATTTTTAATCTCTTTTTTTTTATCCCCGATGTCCTTTCCATATTTCTCATAAATTCCAAGAAAGCAACACTTCAAAGGCCGAGCGAGTTATAAAGAAAAATATAAATTCAAAAAAAGAACAACTATGTGAAAATATAAAATGAAGGATCATTCAGTCCCATCGGGATGTGCAGGATGTGTGGGATGTGGGACTGGGACTGGGAATACCCTGCCCGCACAACCAACAACCTATCCAGATCCACTTTCTATTCCAACTAAGAATCAATAAATTGGAAAAGGACATCGTGTGGAACTGAGAATGTGGGGTTGGAATAATATCGTACTCGTATAGGTAATGCTTATTCGAGCATCACCTAAAAACAAATATCAATGTGATACAATGTTGTAGCCTTTTGGAATTTTCCTAGAAGGATAAAATTTTTCCTTCGGCAATATAAATCTGTTAAATTGCTAAAATGTTATTGACACAAACTGCCTTTGGAATAAATTTTAATGTATTCAATTGATTCGGTTTCTTGGAAATCAATTCGAAAACAAAACGTTTAAAAAAGGTTGGGATCCTCTTGCCAAAGCATTTCTTACAAAAATTGTTGTGTGGAAATGTTTTGATTTTTGTTTTAAGCAAGTGAAGTGAGCTAAATGACATTTTGAATCTTTATTCCAATGATGATGCTTGAGTATGAGTGAAACAAATTTATGCCGTTTAAGTATAAGAAAACGGCGAAATAAAATTTATATTTTTGACTGTTACCGAGTTTTGTTTTTGTCGATAAGAAGGGTATGAAACTGAGAATTGAAACTCTGCTTCTGGATTAAGGACCTATATTTGGCCGCCATCTGAAAATCGTTTAGCTCTCATCAACTTCAACCATTAAACTGAAATTATTCTTGATTAAAATCTGAAAGTACTGGAGAGCTCTAGGTCACGCCATCTATGGTTCCAGGCTCAGAAAGAGGAAAATCCTTATGTGCATCTTCTTGACGAAACTAGAGTTTTGCCATTAAGAAAGAGGGAGAATCGTCAGTGCTTGATGCGCCAGAAAAGATACAGAACGGCCAATTATAGTTACTTCCAAAAGAATATAATGGTACTTTTCTGATCGCTTAACGCTATCACGAGCGGGTTCAACACCAAAACCAGGCGTTATTCAGAAGTTTTTCCGAATAAGCGTAGTTTCCCAGATGTTTCTAAGGAGTTTCTATATTATTTTTAAAATCGAGCAATTGTTTGAGTTGTACTTCGGTTACATTAAGGTCAATCTGCAACTGAAAATATATGACCGAATACGAATTGCATACCTACATGTTACTAACCAGGGGTGGAATTATGTAAGGTGATAGTTTAGAGTTGATAGCCACAATCGCAAATTTGGTATTATGTAAGGTGATAATCACCGTGACTGTCACCTTTTTGCGACGAAGATCGAGTGACACCTATTTAGGTGTCACATCCATACATTTTTGATTTCTGAGAAGTAGTTTGACAGCAACGATTTCAAAGAAAATAAAAGAGAAAAGTGAAGAAACTTATTAAGTGATAATTTTTATAAATTAAGGTTTATTAAAATATCAAATTAAGTGCACGACTGGGTCGTACGGACTTGCTCCTAGTGTGTTACAGTGGTCTTGGGGCTTGAGATTTTGGAATAAAACATTGAAAAAATCACATGAAATTTTATTAATTACTTAAAATTTTTGGAGAAAAAGAAGTAAGCCATCTATTTTCTCCCACAGTTTTGAATTTTAATTAAAATTTTTTTTCAAAATCGTCGGACCAGTTTTTTTTTTCAAAAAACCGTTTTTGTAAACCTTTCGAAAACATTTTCTAAATTTTGTTTGAGTAGATAAGCAAACATCTAGCAGTTTGTAGTTCTTATCAGAAAACAAACAAATTTAAAATTTTGAACAAACCATTTAAGAGAAAACCAAAAATAAAAAAAGTTTTTGTGAAAAGTTTAAGCATTCATATTATTTCGTCTTTTAAAGGGCTTCTTCATTAAAAATTTCATAGATTTCTGTCAAGTGGTGTACGAGAAAATATGATTTAAAAAAAAACCGGTCCTATGGGAGGTACAGTGATAAGACATTTTCTGAAAAATCTATTTCAAAAAAAACATAACGTTTACACAAAAACATCATTCAGAAAGTTTTATCCAAATCGTAGGAGCCGTTTTTGAGACAAAAAAAAAATGGCTTGTACCGTTAGTCTTAGAGCTAGAATGCTAGTTCCAAAAAACTCTCTGTAGGAAGTCATAATAAAAATATGTACCTAGTTTGAAGCAAATACAGCCTTTTAGGCTGTAGGTACCGATACAGACAGACGGACAGACAGACAGACAAAATTGTCGAACCCACTTTTTCTTCTCTATCATCGTAATGTTATGTTTGATTGTCTAAATTCTTTTTCAAATGCATAACTTGCCTTTTAGTACGTATAGTCGCAAGTAAAAATAAGTGTAGTGCGATGTTTACCTCATTAGAACTCTTCTCCATCGAAAACGAGAGAACTGAGGAAAATAATTATGCTCTGCCCAACCCAGTGTAAAATTGAATTTTTAAGATTTTCCTTATAATTGATAACAAAAATTATTGTATATTTAAGATTTTTGAAAACTTGCCGCATAACAAAAGAAGCATTTGTGTATGTCTTGGGATTGCTCAGTCTCTCAAGTGGAACAAGATCAACACATATACACTGAGGGAAAAAACGCAAGGTAAAATTTAATAAATTCTATTCGATTTTACGCTGTAAATAGGATCACAAACACATTTAATTTTACGTTGAAAATGTATTGATGTAACAACGCAACGTTATTTTAAGAAAGTTCATTCTTGTTTCAAAGTGTACCGTATTCGATTTAACATTGAAAACAACTTTAATAAATTATGAAGCACGTTCGATGTTGTTTCAAAGTGGAAAATGATAAAATGTATCAAAAATGTAGTCTCAAAATTCTATGCATGACTTTCAAAGTGTAACATTGTTGATTCTGCTTTGCTCAACTTCATTTTGATGTTGCAACCACTATAAAGTGTTGCCAAGTGTTTTCTTGTTTTGATTCAACGGTTAGAAATAATACTTATACATACAATATTGTTCTTACACACACATTGATGAAAGGCTTTCAATGTACAATCGCGTCGCGATTATCGCTGTCACTTTTTCTCGTTCTGAAAAATCGTTCGCTAATTCACAATGACAAGAGTTTTTTTGACATGTGGTTTCATTGCCTTTTGAGTTTGAGAAGAAAGCGAAATAGAAATTGGCAAACAAACATTTTTGTAATAAAGAATATACAAGTAAAAAAAAATATTGTTACTAACTATTGTGGGTATCATAGCCTTTAAAAAAACAAAAAAAAACCCAAAAGTGAATAGAAGAAGATGGTGGGTGCGACCAAGTTTCCAATCGCGACATCATATTGGTTTTTACGAAACTTCTTTTGAAAAAATTAAAAATATGAATGAGTGCACAAAAATTCGATAAGCTTTTCGAATTAATTGGATGTCATTTGAAGAAGCAATCATATCGGAAACCCATTTCGGCTGAATGTCGCCTGTTCTTAACATTAATGTAATTCAAGAAAACAGTGAAATATTTTATTAGACAATGACTTTATTTTAGTGAAAACATAAATGTTTTTTTTTATAAACTCAATGTGATTGTTAAGAGAACCTTATTTATGACTGAAATGTGTTGAAATTATATTCCTAGGTCCTAGCTAGAATAATTTTTAAATGGCAGCATTTTCAATATCCCAGAAAAGTTATTTTTTCGAATGAAAGAGACAGTGACTTTATTTTAGTGAAAAACATAAATAATTTTTTTATTTTATAAAACTCTTTTAGGTTCCTTGCACAAGGTGGTTCAAGGCAGGTTTACTGCTTCACTTTAAAAAATTGGGCTCAGCACTTTTGGCAAAATAGTATATGAGACATGCAAAGTTATTTGGGAAGGTCTTAATTCCGTTTACCTTTCACCTCCAAATGCAAGTGAATGATTAAATATTGCAAAGGAATTTGGGAACCGATGGAGACTCCCAAACTGCGTTGGAGCCATTGATGGGAAACATGTGAACATTATCTGTCCTCCGAACGGTGGGTCCTTTTATTATAACTATAAAGGAAGGCATAGTATTGTGCTACTGGCTGTTTGCGATGCGCAATACTGTTTCACCATGGTTGACATTGGAGCTTATGGAAGCCAAAGCGATGGAGGGATTTTTGCAGAAAGCTCTTTTGCCAAGCTTTTTCTGGGGAACAAATTGGGCATTCCTGAATCAGCTATTTTACCAGGGACCAATGCCGAATTCCCACTATTCTTGGTGGGAGATAATGCATTTCCTTTGAAAAGAAATATAATGCGACCTTTCCCAGGTAAGTTAATACAAAAAATTTAATTTCTCTATGTGAACCTTATTATTTTTAGGAAAATGCGGAGCTGATGAGCGAAGTTTTAATGAACGCATCTCTCACGCTCGTGTGACGATTGAGAACAGTTTTGGAATTTGGACGGCAAGATGGAGAATTCTGCGAAATGACATCATGTTTTGCCTACAAGTGTGGACACTATGGTAAAAGCAACGATCTTGCTACACAACTTTCTGATGCTTTCAAAATGCATTAGCTACTGCCCTTACAATTACGCTGACCGGGTAGAAAACAATGTAGTTATACCAGGTACCAGGAGAATGGCGAAATGAACGAGATTTGGAATTGCTACCGCCTTCCCGATATCACAACAATCCTCGTCAAGCCTTACTTCTAAGAAAACAACTGTGTGAATACTTAAAGCATTATCTGTAAATAAAACGAAACCATTAAGTAATCTGTATTTTTATTTATTTTTCAAATTTTTGAAATTCCTCAGAAACCAAAACAAACACTTTGTGTTATAACTGCCGTCTTTCATGTGGTTGCAATTTCGAATTTTTCATCATGTTGGCAATACTATTGAAAAATTGGGCCACGTCGTCCTCCTCCCGCTGTGGTTCGTTGGACATTTTTATTTCTTTTAGAATCCCGTCTAGGAATACTTTTAACGTGTCGTCATCATTGGAACACGACTTTGTTCTTTTGGAAGGCCTTGGTGAAGAAGTGTTTAGCTGTGACTGATTTGAGACGGTCTTTTGTTTGTGTTAGTTGGAGCTCCTGCACAGACTATTAAAGAACACTTCATCCAATTCGATTCCATCGCATTCATGAAGAAGCTGTTCGGCTTCTTCAACTAGGTTGTCATAATTCGAAGTGCGCCTTTTGAAATAAGAAAGTTTCTTACAAAAATTGTCAGAAAAAAAGTTGTTCAAAGTATTTGTAACTTTTTTTCTCCAAAGCCTCTTGACCAGATGTCCCTTTATGTTCCCTTAATGCCTTCACGAATTGGTCTCTTAATGATTTCTATGCATTGCGGCAATCATTTTCTGAAACTCCTACACTCTCTGCAATACTCTTCCATTTATCTTCCTTCATTTGAGTGTATTTATAATATTTGTTTGCTTTGTCAAATAAAAGTCGTTGAGATCGTACCAATTCAATTAGTTTTTCGATCTGATTCCCTTTCAATTTATTCATTTTTGACCTTTATTTTATAATTATACCTGTCGCAAAGAAATCACTTCGATATTTGAAAATGTTTGAAAAATGATACCTCACTTGAATCCATGAGAATCACATATAGAGCGAAGGTACATATAATTTTGATTTCTGTGAAATCTTTCACAGTTTTATCTTTAGATTCGTTTGGAAAATTAAAGAATTTTCATGTTAGTAGGTGGAATTCTATAAAATCACTTCTTATTTCCCTTCTTACAATATAAGAGATCACTATTTTAATTAGTTTGTGGAAATAAAACCGTCAGTAATTAAGGAAATGTCTATTCAAGTCAAGGTTTGATGCAACTTTTGTAATACTCATGTCCAAGAATGCTTATAATTTATTAATTACACATATTAAGGACTTCCAACTATGCTCATTACACAGAATATACTCTATTACAACAAAATATATCTTCATTTTTAAAAAATATTATAAATTTTCTTCTGAAAAAATAAAATTATTCGAGTAATTACTGAAACATCATATTTTATACTTTTTCTAGTTCAAGAAAATAATTTCTTTTATAATCAAAGAAATTAATATTAATTTGTGATAACAAATATACTGTTATGATCTTCTTGCCTCTTTCTATACTTGTTTCCTTTGATACTATTAAACAAATAAACTTTGCTAAGTAATACTTTTAACTGTAAAAAACTATAAAAAAACTTGATATTTTTAACAAAAATATTCCACACAATTGTATAAGCTCCACTTATAGAAAACAATTTTAGTACAACGTACACAATGGAAATTAATCAAAACTAATAAACAATATTCAATATATGCATCATTCCCAAACCTATAAATGCAATGTAAGCATATTTTATTGGATTCAAAATTGATTTAATATCTCTTTGTCATTTTGTGAAGTCCTGAAAAGAACCATTTAATAATTCCGCTAAGCAGCTCTCGTATGCGAATATTAAGTGCCATGTTCAGCCAAATGCATGTTCATGCAAATGCATTTGTGCATTATAGCAATCCTTTAGATATCCTGATGGCTTAAAAAAAAAAAATGGCATTATGTTTTGCCTGGCTCATACACTTGCTTAGTTGGTTTTTTCGTCTCCGGGCATAGCTGAAATACAAGTTTCAGATTTTTTTGTAGCATGACAGCAAATAAGGTTTCAAAGCACTTAACTATGAAGTCAAATAAGAAAAATTGCAGGCGTTTACCTCCATGACGGACCGGATTCTAGTGTCTTGAGCTCTCAACCGTGAAGCAGTGATGTTCTAATGGTTGGCTGAGCTAGTCCTTTGGTATATTTGATCAACCAGCATCACGAAAGAAACCTGCATAGATAATTATTTCAAACAAGAAATATAAGCAAGGTAAAAATAAAAATACAAACCTAAAACTAATGATAGGCCAATTGTGCTGGAATGGTCTGTCTTTAGTTTTTCCTTCAACTTACCTGAGACATAACATTCCAAGAAGAATGCGTCCGTCCAAATAAGAACCAGTTTACAAAGCTATGATCACGGGAATTAGTCCATAGCTAATTAGTTTTTTATAATTTTTTAAGGCTATCTGCAAGCGTGGAATGATGATTTTCTTTTATTTTGTGACAAATCTTGTTCGTTTTCATAAATCTTACACTTTTATTGTAT